>CM039679.1:209283103-209953103 GCA_022537955.1 Schmidtea mediterranea | reverse complement strand
AAAATAATTAATTTCACATGAATTATATATATATATATATATATATATATATATATATATATATATATATATTATTTCTAATTACTCCATTTTGATTACTTAATTTTATCGAATAAGTTCAATACATGTTGACTTCATTTTCAAATAAAAAAAATTTTACAATATTTCTAACCTTTGAACCCATTATGACTTTTACACGAAATATTAGTAAATGTCAAAAACTAATTTGATGCATTGTATTAAGAATTTCTCATTACCCTATAATTATCTAAACAATAATTGTGATAATTTAAAATATTATAAAGTTTTTTTTGTTTTTCACCTCTGATTTCTTTTTTTTATAAAAGACATTGTATTTTCTACAAAATTTGACTATGAATCACATTTATTTATGGTATTCACGAATTTTGGGCACAGCCTTTTTCAAGTGAATACCATAAATAAATCTGATTCATAGTCAAATTTTGTAGAAAATACAATGTCTTTTATAAATAAAAATTTAAAATATATTCAAGTCGAAAATTACTTATTTCGTGTTTTGAAGCAATCCATGCTAAAAAATAACGTCACCACTTCGCCCAAAAAATGACTTATTTTAACGTTTACATTTTGACTCGTAATTTGGGATAAAAATATCCTTGAATTTATGAATATATTGTCCTTGGTTTTATTTAATTACAATTTGCAAACAAGTTTCTTAAATCCTAATTACATTTTTAGTAAATGACAAAAGAGACTTTAGCCGAGTATTTGAGTACAGCATCAGAAAAATCAGTTGAAATGCAAATGGTTAGCTTAGTAGTAAATAAACAATTTGAAATATATTCACATGTTATATATATATATATATATTCTTATGATTAAAATTATTGTATAAAAATATATCAAATTTTTGATTGTTAAAAAATCAATATTTATACTTAAATTACCAAACATCCTCCAAATTTTGTCCTCGATTTTTTGAATAGATTTAGATTGAAGTTTTGCCAAAGAAAATTAATTAAAACTTGGTTCTAGTCCCCTAAAATAATATTCTTCATGCATTAAGAAATAAGCCAGACAAAATGTAGACCCTATTCTTTAGTATAACTAGTGTTTGGGTATTACGAAAAAAGCACAGTAAAGTCAATGAAACACAAATATGATAAAAGCGCAACATTAATTAAAAAATTTACAAAAATTCGAAAGTAGTATTGATCGGGACAAATTGGTATGGTTGAACGCCAAATTAAGAGACGATTCCATAAATAATAAAAAAAATTTAGTGAGGGGTCCCTAGAAAATAATATAAGACAAAAAACGATATTAAATAAAAAACTAATTACTAATGGGAAGTCCGAGGCAATTGGAAACCAGAAAGATGTGGAAAATCCGAGAGATGAGGAAAACCCGGTGTGTAGACGGAATAATATAAAAGGGTAAATTGGCCTAAACAATATTAAATGGGCGCCACTGATCTATAGAGAAGTAATTATTTCCTAATTTGTAATTTAGTAATGGAGCAAACGTTGTTGACAAATGTCGGCTAAGGTGGTATGTGGGAAGTAATTATTTTGAATAATTTAATGTAGCAAATGTTGTTAACAATCGTCTGAAAACAGTCTGAGCAGGAGTATAAAAGGAAAAGGGAAAAACAAGAAATGGCGAGTGGTCGAAGCAAACGAGTAGTGTAGTCAGGTCAGTAGAAGAATCTAAACCCAAGTAAAGTCAAAGTTATCTATCAGAAAGGGTGATTATCCATTGTGATCCATTGGATAACCTACCTTAAGATAATCAAATTTATACGGTGGTTGAATTGTGCAAATAAATCAGTGAAATTGTCATTACAAAACATTGAAATAAATCGGATTGTGTTGTAACTGTGATAAAGTGCAAATAAAATTATTCTGTGTTGGGTTTGCTTATTTGATTCGAAAAGGACACGAAGAGTCAGAGGGAACCAATTTCAATAATAATAACCCAACACTTGTTTAGAAACATGAAATAATTTATTTTTTAACAGTTAAATATCAAATACTGTCTAATATATTTTCAATTATCACAACTATTATTTAGATAATTATAAGCTCATGAAAAATGATCAGCGTCATTTGAATTTAAATGCAATGAATTAAAATATGGTTCAAAGTAAATATTTTTTACTTGAAAATGAACTCATTTTGTATCAAACTTATTTGATACAATTAAGTAATTCAAATGACGTAATAAGAAACTATATTTGCATAAAACATGTGAAATCACCTATTTTACTATGTAAATCAACGACTCGGAAACTGTGCCGCAAGAAAATAATTAGTGTGCAAAATCTATCAACATTTCAGATAAATAAATTTATTTCTTCAAATTTCCTAACATTATGCGTTTCAAATTTGCTTTGAGAATTTTTAAATATTAGACTCTTTATTTTTCGCCTGTTATACTTTTAAAGTAATTTCTGTACAAACGAATTAAATATAATTTCAAAATGCCATGATACCTAATTTGCCAATACAACAACAAATAATTATTTTAAAACGTACTCATTTTAATCCATTTTTAATTTAAAAAAAAACATGGAGATGACCAGAGTGGTCCAATTTAGTTTTAAATGGCAGTCTATTCTAAGCGAAAATGTCATTATGTATTTTTAAAGTCATTTTCTAAGATTAATAAAGATCATTTAAAATAATTGTCAAAATGAATATATTTTCTACCTGACTTCAACAATTTCAACATTGGTTTAATGTGCCGAGAATCCAGATGTGCAGGACTAAAAACCCCTGCTGCTATTATTCTGTCGTAAGTATCTTAAATAAAATTATAAAATCTAAAATAAATTATTAATGATTAACCTTCTTGAATTGTTTTAACAGGCTCATTAGGTTCGAGAAACTCTTCATAGTAATTTAAATATAAATTTTTTACTTTTGCTTTTGCTATCATTGCTGCATTTGATTCCAGAGAATCGATGTTATTGTATCCCAATTTTCTTAGCTTTTAGGAAATATCAATAATAAGCAAAAATCATATCAAACTTCTTCTGCAACTAAGCCAGTTCCTGCTCCAATATCTAAAATTCTTCTTGATTTATCTCGAAATGAAAATAAGTCCAACAATTTCGAGACCATGATGAAACCACAATATGAATTCGGTTTTGATAAATCCTTTTAAGATAATTAATAAAAACATTTTAAAAAAAAAGTACTTCATCATATGTTTTTGACCATTCGTTGTAAAGATTTTCTAATTCAATGAAATTTGTAATATTTTGAATTTTATGATCAATATATACAATTCCTTTATCATTTTCGCTTGCACTCATTTGATTATGATATTATAGTGAAGTATATATATATATATATATATATCTCCATCATATTTAATTACAAAGGTTATCTTAATAGTATATCTATTTTGTCGTCATTGAGTGAAAGTACACAGATGAGTAAACAAACCCTTGATTTTATTATAGATAACTAAAATCAGTTTTTTTATATAATAAAATGTCCTATTCATATTGTTATCTATAATTAGCCTTATAACGCAGATTATGATATATAGACATGAAATTATACGAGTTTTCAAGGATGTTATCAGTTCAACATTTTTAAAATCTAAATTATTAAATGGTAATTTAGTGTAGACTTTTGAAGAAGGAAAAATTCTTCAACATAGTAGAGGATTGTCAGACTACCGGGCCGCTGCATCAAGCTCCACTTAGATACACATTTAACAGCCTTAAACACCAAAGCGCAATAAGTAATGTCATGCATCACAATAAATAAGAACCTAAATAATATAAAAATCACTAACCAATAATTAATGTGCGTATGTCTTTAACAAAATGGACAATAAATAAACTGATTTGCCAATAAGTGATACTCTAAAATATAGAAAAATGTAATCCTAGATGAAAAATAAATTTATCCGCCCAAAAGCAAAAAGTAAACATGACATACCGTTGAACCCTTGCAAATAGTAGTGCTTTCCAATAAATGTTTTATGTTTCTACATCATTAATTATTCCACACAAACAAATATGTAAGATTTTTTAGTAGAATTTGTGCCAAAAATTGTTGACTTCTAAGAAAAAATCATTACATAAATTTCGAAGAATTAAAAACACATTTCAAGAACTCATATTGATAATTTTCAATTTATTTTAATTATAATTAATTATAGTATTTCAGATAAAACAAGCATCTTTAATGTGACTTGTGAAAGTTTGAAAATATCTGTTGGGTTAAAGAATTTGGTATAATTTGGTTTTTGCTGACTCCACGCGTCCTTTTGATTAAATCACACAAACAAATAAATAGCAATGTTTATTTTAATCATTATCTAAGATTTACAGAATCAAATGGTTTTATAAACAATTTGTTGGGCCAGAACACAAACGGTCTTGAGAAATGTTTAAATGGATCGGTAACACACATGCAAATATAACATGCAAATTTAAATAAACCTATTGAAACATCAATTAAACCCTATTGTCTATGAGAAAAAAGAGAATTAAATATAAAATAATAAACATAAAAATAAATTAAAATAATAACAAAACGCACCAAGATCCGCACGATACCAACACAAACATAACAAGAAAACACAACAAATTCGACGAAAGTTAATCAATTAATAAAAGTTCATGAAAATGAAACTTAAATCAAAAATTTGAATTAGTAATAATTCAATAAAAATTCTAAATGAAAAATTATTAAAATAAATTAAAAAACAATAAAAATTAAAGAATAGAATTCACTAGAAAATAACAAGGTCGAATTTTGTTTTACTGCATCAAATTTAACATGCGAGGTTAGGGACAGAAAATAGGTATAAATACTGATCCATTTTCACATTAAATTTAACCGGTTTTCAAACCATAAAACCATTTTTGAAATTATTTTCAAAGCTAGAGTTTTGTTTAAAAATCTATAACTTACTTTTAGGTGAGAATTAGTTTATTTGGAGCTCTCTCTCCACGTCACATCCTCGCAACCTCGGTAGAGCTCTGCTTGGATGTCGGCGTGGGGGGAGATGCAATTTTATGCTTTTATGAATGTATTGGTTGCAAGTAACTTTGTATATTGTTTTTAATAATAGATTTTTATAATATTAATAAATTGTTCTATATATTTAATAATCTAAAATCAATTTGTCGAAATTTTTCCGGCCCACAGCCAACACATATTGCAAGATAGTAAAATATACATAGTACAGATTTGTGTAAGTGCGTGGAAAATCGCCAATGATATGTACCCGTGAAGACCCATCGTGCGGAACGCAGGGGTCGTAACGTCAATACGATCCATATAGAAGAAACAAGAAATAAGGAAGAAGTCTTTTGGCTGCTTTCTCGTTTCTCATTTCAGTAAAATCGACCTAAAAATCATACTACACATGGCTAAAAATCATCACACCGAGTAGTCCAGTGGGCACTCATTAAATATAAAATAAACATAAAATGCGCCTAAGGCCTATTAAAGGGAGGGGTACGGGAATAAATTAAATTGAAATCGTTGATATAACTAAATTGAATTAATATTTTGAAATAAATTAGAAAAAATCGTTGATATAACTAAATTGAATTAATATTTTGAAATAAATTAGAAAAAATCATTGGTATAACTAAATTGAATTTACGTTTCGAAATAAATTAGCAAAAATCCTTAAATAAGTAATTCATTGATTTAATCAAATTAATTCATTTTTAACCTAAAGTAATTTATTGATTAAGATAAAGTAGTTCATTGCTCAACGATAAAATGATTCATTGATTTAAGTTAATATAATTTATTCGTTGATTAAATTAATTCAGTAACCATTGATTAAAATTAAGTAATTCCTTGTTTAACAATAAGTTACTCCATTAATTGAAACGAAAGTAATGTATTGGCAAAAAAAATAAATAAAGTAATTCTGTGATTAAAATTAAGGAGCCCATGGGTTAAATAAAGTAATTTATGGGTTAAAAATACAGTAATTTATTGATAAAGTATTAAAATAATTCGTTGAGTAAAAACAAAGTAATAAACCTAATCGAATTTCAAACCAGAGCGTATCTTATTAGTCGAAATAGTAGTAGAACCCTTTCAAATCTCCGTATAAATAAAAGATAGTCATTACCCAGCCCAAATAATGATCGATTCCCGCACAAAAATAAACTAACTTAAGTAATTAAATGAAAAAAAAAACTGAAAATACAAAACACTAATAAAGCGGAGGAAAATTTATTGAACTAAATACAAAGAGATTACCGACTCCTAACGAGAAACCAACCAGCTAGTATAACAATCCACCTGTCTCTATTCCCTTATATCACTTCGGCAGTAACTGACGACAAAGATTTTCCATGATTAACCTTCATTTCACCATTAGAAACCATATAAATTCGCGATCGAAAACATTAAATGATTTACCGTACTCGACTAGCATCACAAATAATTCTCCGAATTGCCAGAACCAAGTATCCAACATTTCCTTGACATGGAATAACAAACTAATCAATATGTAAAATAAAATCATCTAACCTCGTAGAGTAACAATAAATCCATAAGATAATAGAACCAACTCGTAATATCATTAAGACCATTCAGTAAGCATATAAACTGACAAAATAAGATCCAATAATCACAGATGAGCGAATACCTACGATAATTCATAAAATTGCAACTTCTAGAAACATTAAGAAATAAATGATTTAAATCTTCAAAACCAAAAGTAATGCTGAGAGTTGGAATCAACGTGGGAACGCTCGCAGTGAGGTTGAAAAATTTGCAACGTCCCGTGTGAGTCCTCCGCCGTTGATACCCAAACAAGAGAAAACTTACCAATTTCCAACAATTAATCCATTCCGAAAATTTAAGAAATGGTTAATATCTCACTGAACATATACAAAGTCCGAACGGATGTCGCAGCTGTTTAGATAAATCAATAAGTCCAAAATTCATCCGAACGGCGACTGTGATTCTTGTTGCTAACATCCGGTCCACTATTAGGCGGTGTGTGAGATACACCAAATAATATTTTAGTTCGCTAAATTACCACCTCACATTTTCGGATAAATAATTAAAATTTACCATTTCGAGAACCGAGTAAAGATTGGCACATACCGGAAGTCAAGATTCATTGTATCATACACGCTTCACCTTATTAGTTAGGATTAATAACGAAAACACCACCTCGAAACGCCAACTAATCGATCAACTCTTTCTCTCGAGCGTCCGGAATTTCCTATGATGATAACAGGTAGATTTTCCTTCGAAATAATAACAATTTTAACGAATTAATGTTTTTGATTTAATATAAATTTATCGCATAAGAATTTTGTCTTATTATTAAATAAATTATATGTGATTTAATCCTAATCGAATAAACTTATTAGAAATTTCACCGACGTATATTTTATATTTAAATTTTTTAAACCTTTAATAAACAGGGAAAGACTATCATAATTGACTAAATTCAAATTCATAAATGTCATCATCATTAATCTCATAACATCCAGTTCAGATACTAGGTCCCCCCGGACGTTAAACTAACGGGTAGTTGTACTCCCTATAACTAATCGGAAGGTTCGGTAATTCGGAATCAATGATTATGATAGTTAACCACGTTTTATCAACAACTTTCTTGCGCTATAAAACCATAGATACTGCGTAAATCCGAGATTGCCACTCGCCAGTCCCGTTAGGTTTTTTCGTAAAGATTTCGACCCAAGATAGTGATGATTTTCCGAATGATCAACAATAATCATGCTATGTTTAGGCGAGTTTAATAGGTATGTCCACTCAGCCACAGTTAAGTGTTTCTTATCATGTAAATATTAATTAGATGTAGTATACATTTGCAAGCCATTAATGCCCTCATATCTAGACCATAGAGTGATGGTTAAACTTTTGTTTTCCTGGAAAACACTAAGCGACCAGCTATCGAATTACCATAAACGACTTAGATAACCCTAAGAACATTCCTGTGAGGCGATATCCGTTTACCAACACTTCAATACACCATGAGAGTGGTGAAAATTGTCCACCTGCAAGAATTATTTAATAATGAGCATTAATTTCTAACGTTAATACGCCCCATAAACTATTTCGAGATTGCATTACGTTAAATCACCTGACTATCATGATTTTAGAAGAACCAATGCTTCCCGAATGGATATCCGTCCGCGAGGCCGATGAATGGCGTCGGGGTTAGAAGCGTGCGCGCCCGTCAATGACCCTCGAGGAGCCGCGTTCCAAAAGATCTTGTCCGACCCTTTGGCAGATTCTGGGCCGGGAAGATGACCCCGCAGGCCAAATGAAGAACAGTACCCCGCCGAAGAAATCCGCGACCACGCGCGGAACCTCCTTGCTCAGTGGGAGAAAATACAAGAGCAAGTCGACTTAAACGTGGTCAAAGCCTTTGTTGAAGAGGACATCCTCGTCGGGCGCATTGCGGAGACCTACCCGACTCGACCGGCCCGCAATACCCGACGTCCGGTAGCCATCATTCTAGGCTACTCCCCGGAGGAAGGGGTCAGGAAATTCTTTGAAGAACCTTGATTCCTCAGGCAAAGAACATAAATAACGATTTATTTTATTAATGTTATTAAAAATTTAAACAATTTAAAAAGTCGTTCGTCTTAATTTTCTCTATAAATGGATTCCACTTTCATAACTGTGTTTGTAATAATCGGAATTTTATTTCATTTAACTCATAAAGGAATTTGAATACTTTCTTTTATTATAGCGATGTCGGCCCTACAATTGATAAAAACTGAACTAGACCGCGCTAGGCGGGCAAACGCGGATCTACTCAGTCAGATAATACAGATAACTCGAGAGGCGCAGCAGATCAAAGCGACCTGGACGGACCCTAAAAAGACGAAGACGCTCTATCTCCGGCTCACTGCCGCTCAAAAGGGTTGGGAGGAGGAGCGTCAGCTCAATTAGAGCCTTCGCACACAAATCAGGGGGCTGGAAGTTGCCCTAGCAGCCTGTCGGGAAGGGGAAGCGGTAACATACCCGCTCATCTTTGCCCCAACCCAATTGCCGAGGCGAAGTTCCTACGATAATGTCACACCAACACCGAAGCCGACAACCATTCCATCAAGTAACCACCGGCCGGGACGCAAGGAACGTGCCTGACGCCGAGCCGCGCAGCCGTCAAGTCAACCGAACTAACTTATGGATATTGTGCGCGTCATTTGTTTCATTAAATAAACTTGTACTTATTATTAATCTAAGACCAAGTAACCCGCTATAAGGTATGATTGACATGATATCATCTTCGCGAGTACCCGCGCCGTATTCTCGAACAGCCTGGATTTAATTTGAATTTTCTTACACGTGGGACAGAGCTAAGCGAGCATAAGTCTTCTATCGACAGCTCGTGGACCCGAGGGTCGTCCGAGCAATTACAGTACTAGCGATAATACTCACTTTTTGCGGACGATCCACCACTTGAACACATTTCCAACGTTGCCTAGCAACGGGTGCCAAGTGGCAGTTAGCATCATTTTGTATGGGGTTACTGGGGCAACCACAGGTTAATTCAAACAAACAGCGAAACCCTGTAATCCACCAAATTTCAACTTCGATAAAATACAATTGAGTAAGTTTACCAAAAGTAAACTACTCAATGATGCTTCAAACGGTTGATGCTTTGATAATACGATATCTCGACACTTATAATTTTTCTATTGTTTCTCTATTCTGTAAATAACTTGTTTAGAATAAACTTTTCGACTCGATCTCTCAGAAGCACATTCTTTATGCCGTGTCTCATTCTGTTTTTCACTCTAATTATATACTTGTTGTTTGATAGCTAATTATCGCTATAACCCATGTATTTTATTTGGTTATTATCACCTCAAATAGGATGTTCATTGCGGCTTCAAAATCTGCATTTTTGCTCTTAGTCCTAAAATAAGGAATTCGAATCATTCCTCAATTATTTATTTGAATGATTCTGGATTAACGGTAAATTTTTTGAATAATTAATCGGTAAGTTGATTAGTTTTTATTTTTGTAATACCTATACCTGTAATTCCATGTCAACTTTTAATAACTATATTTGTCTTTTATTTGCTATTCTCTTACAGGCGCTGACTAGACCAGCGGCACAAATGACAAATTACTGGTATGTCGGTCTAAAAATCTAGATAAATATGTGAATATAAAAAATTAAAATAATGTTTTATATTTTAAGTTCCCACATATTTCATCTCTCCGGGGCTCGGCAAAATGTCGTCCCGACATTTCCATTCGATAAGATAGTTCTGTATCCTGTCCCCTCTTATTTGTTTGTACCAGAAAATCATGTTGATCCCGGCTGAGCCCCCAAATTTATATGGTGGGTTACTGGGTTTTGCTGTTTGTTTCAAACGTCCTTGTGTTTACCCCGGTAACGCCATATAAATACTTTCTAGTTACCACTCGGCACCCGCTGCTAGGCAACGTTGGAAATGTGTTCGAGTGGGTGGATTATCCGCAAAAAGTGAGCGTTATTACTAATGCTGTAATTGCTCGGACAATCCCTGGGTCCAACGAGCTGTCGATGGAAGACCTATGCTCGCTTTGCAAGTCCCTTGTGTGTGATGGTTATTAAGATTAGAGTTCATTAGGAGAGAATCTGATAATGTCGTACTGGGAGATAAGGAGACTACTACTTGTAAGAGTAAGGGCATTTGTGTGTGGACGGTGAGGTTTTCGAGGTTTATCAAGTTTAACTCATCGCCTTGAATAAAACAACAGGAAATTATAATTTATAAACAAGCATAAGAAATGAACCATTCAGGTCACACTTAAGTTAATTGAGTTGTATTTGATAACCGAGCGGCTCTGCGCCTGGCTCGTTCTTTTCGCCCCGGCCTATAGCTGTTGGATGTTGTTGGGGTTGGGGTTACGGCTGGCGTTGGATTGGTCGCTGATTCCCGATAGGCCAACTGAGATGGTGCGAAGACAAGAGGGTAGGTTACGGCCGCTCCTTCCTGACTGGCGGACAAGGCAACCTCCAACCCCCTTATCTGTATCCGAAGGTTTTGATTCATTTGTCGCTCATCGGCCCATCCCTTTTGGGCAGCAGTGAGCCGCTGGCGTAGTGACTTAATTTTTGTCGGGTCTACCCAGGTGGTTTTGGTTTGGTGGATTTCTCTGGTTAACTGAAGGATCTGTTCGTGTAGGGATTTGTTAGTCCGCTGGGCACAGGCCAGTTCTATTCGTAGTAGCTGTAGGGAGTCCATTACTACAATTAAAAAATATTCAAATTAATAGCTACTGACTCGGAATCGTTTGATGTACATTTTTCAAACATGAGAAAATTTCTACTATATTAACCAGACAATCAAGAATATTCGTATAAGGGATCAAACTATTTATTAATCAAAATTCTAACTACATTTTGGATGAGTCTAGAAAATCCTCACTCTCGAATCATGGTTCCGGAGTCCGTGAATCCCCTCTACACCCATTCCTCCGGAGAGCAATTGGATATGATCATCACTGGTCACTTGGTGTTGCGAGCCCGCGTGATTTTAGGCCGATTGCTGAGTGGACTCTTGTATTGAGGTGGGTGGTGGTAGCTGCTGGCGATTCGACCAGCTAAGAGATCCTCTTCAACGTTCGCCAAGTATTGGCGAGTCCTAACCATTTGTAGGTCCACCTGTCGCTGGTTGTTCTCGAGCCGTCCGAGGAGATGGCGGGCCTGCTCGCGCATCTCCCAGGCCGGGCTCCATTCCTCTCATTGTCGGTCAGCCAGCTATGGGTTGTGTTCGCTTTCCACTGACCGTCCGTCGAATTGTTGAGGCTCTGGTTGGGGAAACTCGAGGCATCTCTCCTGCCGAAATTGTTCCCATGCCCACCTCCATCGATCAGCAACGTGGGTTGGGGTATAGGTCATCGAACTGGATCTCTCTGAATAAGGAAGGGCCGTTAATATCGCTGTACATTTATCTTTAATCTAACAGCTTTCATGGCAAAAAGCAAATGTGAATAACAATGATGTATACTACCCCTGGACTTATTTGTGGGTAAAAGGGAAATTTATACCTTCCCATAAAATATACTGCTTCCTTTCGTGGTGCCTAATTGAATCCTGGAAGCGAAGCATGCTGGGCGACTTCCTACTGGCGTTTCGATGCTTTTTAATGTATAGGTGCATATCTAGGTACATGGGAAAATTTTGAGACCAATCATTTAGGACAAATTCAATCTATCATTTGGAAAACTATAACTGAATGTCAGTTCTCTTAAAACTATGGGAAGAAATGATGTGTCAACCCTCCACCCTATAAATTATGGTTAACAATCATTACTAAAAGATCATTCGACTAAAAATCGTTTGACGAATTATAGTTGAAATATCAAAAAAATAACATTCGTTTGAAGCTATGGTTAAGATATCAATTACATAGAAATGCCTTAACTAAATTCATTAAAATATTAGGGTTGAAAAATCAATTTTCTACAGATTGTTTAATTTGAAGTCATAAAAATGTATAATTAAAATATCAATTTTTATATAAATTGTTTGATAAAAATTCTACGATCAAACTATCAATTTCCTACTAATTGTTTGACAAAAATCACAAAAATTCATGATTAGAAAATCGATTTCATGTAAATTATTTGACTAAAAATCCTAAAACATATCAATTTCATATAAATCGCAAAAATTCATGATTTAAAAATTATATTTTATATAAATTGTTTGACGAAAATTCATGAGAAATATCAATTTCATATAAATCAAAAGTAAATAAAATATAGTTAAATTATCAATTTTTAAATAACTTGTTTAATTAAAAATCAAAAAGGGTGATTCGAAAATTTATTTAACCAGAAAACATTTAACGATTGTGATTACAAGGTATACTATTAACTACACGATGTTATATCAAAGTTATTGTTATCCCAGAGAAAGATTAAGTAAGAATTTGAAATTACCTGTGTTACATGGATTTAGTTCTACAGTTTCGACCTTGGTGGGGAACTGGTTTGTCGGCATTTCGTCGTCGATAATGAATCTATGAGACATTGGTAAAAATTTTTTGAAACGTCGTTTTGATATTTGGACTTATTTATAGGGTGGAAGTGTGCGGTGGAAAATCACACCCTATCGTATTTTCTACCCCGATATTCTCGTTTAGTGGTTGAAATATTTGTGTGGAACAGGTATATTCTCGTTGTGTTTCTGTATGGAATCAACTTGTTCTCGTGTTGGCAAGTGACCATTCCGTCAATTAATTGTTGTGTCAACAGTGGATATGCGAGATTATCGATTGGGGTAGGCAGTTTTATTCAGCAGGTTAGTAAATTAGAATTTCTCTCATTTATTTCTATTTTAATATTAGTTTTGTATCTAATCCATTGGATTTGGTAGTTTTGTTGGATTTATGGATCGATCGAGTAAGTATTTGGTGTTCATCGACAGCTATAATATTGTCTAGGTTTAGATTCGCTTTATACAGATGTTTGTAGGTTGAAGCTAACTTTCCTGAATTTTGGTCGTCGGTCGATGGTCTACTAAAGATTTCCCGGGAATACCTTATTTCTGTGTGGTATGGTGATAATTCAAATGCTGGTAAGAGTTTCAGGCCTATGTGGTCAATTTTCTCTATTTGGGTCTAACAGTCACAAGAGATAGATTTGAAGAGCTGATTTTCCTCATGTGAATAAGGGAGATTTTGATTTTATGACTTCAATCTTTGTTATAAGGATCAATATTTCCTGTGAGTACCGGGTCGTTATATGATGTAAGCAAAAAAATAAAATGAGTTTTCTCTTTTGAGGGTGAAATGGCGCACGCTACGACTCGCGTCCATGTTTATTGCTTTATTTTAGTAAAGGATCATATATAGAATACCCATTCCTTGATATGGCTAATTTTCAGCTCGTTGGGTGGAATTAAAGTAAAGAAGAGTTATTATGACTATGCTGAGTGGATCTCTACGTTAATGTTGGCAAAAAATTCTTGTTTATGGTCATTGGAATATCTCGTCCCTCATTCAGCTGGCTTTGGATGATTTTTTAAAGGGTATGACGCTCGAGCCATTAGTTTTACTATGGGTAATCTTTGGGTTTTATGGGAATAATTTTTATGATTACGACTGGTTTAAATTTACTTATCAGTTGTAACGCGGGTTTGGTGATTACTCAACGGTTATCCATATTAATACTAGAAAGTTGATAGCATATTATCGTTAACATTACATTTTAATTGATGTTTTCATTCTTAACAACGATTTCAATTTACATTTTCCCCGTCACCTTCCCTTAATTGACCTTAGGCGCATTATGTTTATATTACATTTAATGAGTGCCCACTGGACTACTCGGTGTGATAATTTTAAGCCGTATGTAGCATAAATTAGGTCGAATTTAAAGAAAACGAGAGACGAGGGGGTAGCCAAAAGACCACTTCCTTATCTCTCCTTTCTTCTATACGGAATAATATTGACGCTCCAATCCCTGCGTTCCGCACGCCGGGTCTTCACGGGCACAGATCATCGGCGATATTCCACGCACTTACACGAATCTGGATAATATGTGGATTTTACTAACTTGCGATGTGTCTTGGCTGTGGGCCGGAAAAATTTCGACAATAAAACGGATAATTAATGAAAAAACAAACTGATTTTATGCTTTAAAAATATTTATTAATATATTAAAAAACAATATAACAAATTACTTGCCAAATAATAGACATCATACAAAAAATAATACTCTCCCCACGCCGACATCCAAGCAGAGCTCTACCAAGGTTGCGAGGATGCGACGTGGAGAGAGTTTCCAAATAAAACTCTCACTCACATAAAGTAGATTTTTAAAAATTGCTAAATTCAAAATGAAGATTAAGATAATTCAAAAACGATTAAGACGATTAAAATTGTGTAAAAATGAATCGGTATATATACCTATTTTTTGTCCTTAACCTCGCGTGTTCTTTATGATTTAGTAAAACAAAATTCGACCTTGGTATTTTCTAGTGTATTCTAATCTTAATTATTATTATTTTTTAATTTCATTTGATAATTTTTTATTTGAAATTTTTATTGAATTATTTCTAATTCAAATTCTTTGATTTATAATTACATTTTCATGAAATTTTTATTTTTGTTAAATTACCAAATTTCGGTCGAATTTGTTGGGTTTTCGTGTTATGTTTATATTTATATCGTGCGGATCTTGGTGCTTTTTTGTAATTATTTTAATTTATTTTTATGTTTATTATTTTATATGTAATTGGTTTTCTCTCCTATTTTGCTAGGTTTAATTGATGTTTTCATAGGTTGGAATTTAAAGCTGCATGTTATATTTGCATGTGTGTTACCGATTCATTTAAACATTTACAAGGCCGTTTGTGTTTTGACCCAACAACACACTATAATCATGGATATTTTTAACTCGTAATAAAAAGCAATGCAATATTTGGTCTCAATACTTTCTATAGGTAAATATAGGCATAAAATAAAAATGGCTTGAATCGCCTACTGATAAAAAAAGCATAAAATTAAAATTGGCTCAAATCGCCTAAGATGAATATACTATAACCAGGGATATTTTTAACTCGTAATAAAAAACAATGCAATATTTGGTCTCAATACTTTCTATAGGTAAATATAGGCATAAAATAAATATGGTTTGAATCACCTACTGATAAAAAATTGACAGGGGTATTTTATAGGCTTGTTAAAAAGAAACACATGAAATATTTGTTCACACAATTTTTATAGTTAAATTTAGGCTCTAGATAAAAATAATTTAAAATACCTAAAGTAAATGAAGATAAATTAAAGTTCATTAGGATACATTAGAGTATATTAAAGTAAATTAAGGTAAATTAAAGGGTCTAAAGTAAATTAAAGTACATAAGAGTATATTAAAGTAAATTTAGATAATGAGATAAATTATTTATAAACAACAAGGAAGGTTTATTGCTACACTAATACCAATGGTATTAACATTACTTGGCGTAGCAAAAAAAAAGAATCATTAATAATAAATTATTTAATCGGTATCTTCTAACAAGTAAATCTAAAACAAATTATCCACATAACATCACCTTTTTGATTGCTTTCTTTTCTTGTTTCCATTTTACCCTAGAACACCACATTGGTCTGTAGCCGAATTATAAATTATATTATGTATCCAAATAATTATTTGTTTATGACAATTTTGTTTTTAAATCGTGACTGTTTCCATTGGTAATTCTCTGCTTGGCCATAGTCCACTTAACGCATCAAATAATCTGAGTTTGATTTATTACTATTACGTAACATCTCTTCATCTGGTTATGGTTCAGAGAGTTATTCAGGTTACTGATTATTAATTATCAAACATATTATTTATTGTAGAAAGTATGAGGCAAAGGTCACCCTATCGGATTATGGAGTTCAAATTCCATTTGACCCAGGATCACATTTATCATTTAACTGTTCAATTTATTAATAACCTGTTAGCGATTTCAAAAGAGATAATAAATTTCAAAAAGTTACGATTTTCGTGTATTATTTTTTCTATAAGGTAATTTATCAGCGTCGAATCATCTAACTGGTATATATAAGTAGGTCATTAGGGGCACTCTGGGACCACACCATTGCATAATAAAATAAAATGATGTAATCAAGTTAATTAATTTTGTATGTATTTTAATTAATTTTTGTGTTTTTTTTCGAGTTTTTGGCGCGATTTTTTTAAATTCAAATTTTTGGAACATTTTTTTATATTCAAATTTTGGCGAATTTTTGAAATAAAATTGAAATATTTTTTTTTCAATCACACTATAGTCAGGGGGTATTTTTGAAAAAGACTAAAATAAATTGGCTTGAATCGACTAACGATAAAAAAGCATAAAATTAAAATTGGCTCAAATCGCCTACAATGTTCAGAGAGGGTATTTTCATCCATAAAATATTTTTTTTCAATCACACTATAGTCAGGGGGTATTTTTGAAAAAGACTAAAATATAATTGACTTGAATCGCCTAACGATAAAAAAAAGCATAAAATTAAAATTGGCTCAAATCGCCTAAGATGAACACACCATAGTCAGGGGTATTTTTAACTTGTAATAAAAAACAATGCAATATTTGGTCTCAATACTTTCTATAGGTAAATATAGGCATAAAATAAATGGTTTGAATCGCCTACTGATAAAAAATTGACAAGGGTATTTTATAGGCTTGTTAAAATAAAAACACTTGAAATATTTGTTCACATAATTTTTATAGGTAAATTTAGGCTCTAGATAAAAATAATTTAAAATACCTAAAGTAAATTAAGATAAATTAAAGTACATTAGGATACATTAGAGTATATTAAAGTAAATTAAGGTAAATTAAAGGGTCTCAAGTAAATTAAAGTACATAAGAGTATATTTAAGTAAATTTAGATAAATTAAAGTAATTAAAGTACATTAGAATACATTTAAGTATATTAGAGTAAATTAAGGTTCCTCTAGTAAATTAAGATATATTAGAGTACATTAAGGTAAATTAAAGTAAATTAAAGGGTCGAAAGTCAATTTAAGTACATTAGGGTACATTTAAGTAAATTATGGTTCATTAAGTAAATTAAGGTACATCAGAGTAATTTAAAGTATGTTAGAATAAATTTAAGTAAATTAAGGTTCTTAAAGTAATTTAAGGTGCCTAGAGTAAAGTATGATAAGTTAGGTAAGAATTTTTTAAAATTAAATAGAGAGTCAACAGTTAAGTTACATAAGGGTAATTTTTAAAGCTGAAAATTTTAAAAGCAGTTATAGTAGGCAAATTACAAAAAATTTAAGAATTTTTTAAAAGTAAATAGAGGGTCAAAAGGTAAGTTTCATAAGGTAAGAATTTTTAAAGTTAAAGAGTCGACAATAATTTTATCGATGAATTTTTTAAATATAATTTTTAAAGATGAAATTTTTAGGATAATTTTAAAATGAAATTTTTATACATGTTTTTAATTTTAAAAATTTTTTAATGTAATCTCACAATCAAATTTTTAGTATAAATTTTACTATGACTTTTTTATACATGCTTTTTAACGATCAAAGAAATTTAGTGTTAATAATAATAATAATAATAATAATAATAATATTTTCAGAAAACATAAAAAGTTAACTTACTTGGTATCAAGTTCTGAACACTGATAACCCATCACAGTGAATAATTCATAAATAACTGAACAACAATCACTAGGTACTGTGTACAAATAACTGAGTACTGTACAACTCTCTATATACATACTAGATATTGAATAATTTACTTATTCATTAAAATGACATATTTAAATAATATTTACTATTTGAAGACCGATATTCAACCAACTTAACCCACTTAAAAAATAATTTTTTCTCTCAATCATTTCCATTTAAAATACATGGTTATTCACACACTCACAATATGTTATAAATAACTAGTTACTGAACAAATCAATATCAATAACTAGTTATTGAACCAATAAATATTAATGATCGGTTACTGACCAACAAGTTTTGAAATAAAACACATAAAAGTTTGAACAAAAGAAATACAAGTTGAAATTTCCTTAACTTCTCCACTCTTTTATTGATCATTGATGTCTCAAAATTGGTAAATTTTTTGGTTGCTTAGTTACCTTGTTGTTATCAAGCGATAATTAACCAACAATCACTAGGTACTGTATACAAATAACTGAGTACTGTACAACTCTCTATATACATACTAGGCATTGAATAATTTACTTATTCAATAAAATGACATATTTATGTAATATTTACTCTTTGAACACCGATATTCAACCATCTTAAACCACTTAAAAATAAAATTTTCTCTCAATCATTTCCCCTTAAAATACTTGGTTATTGACAAAAATCCCAAAATGTTACCAATAACTAGTTACTGAACCAATAAATATTAATGATGGGTTACTGACCAACAAATTTTGAAATAAATCACATAAAAGGTTAACAAAATGATATACAAGTTGAAATTTTATTAACTTTTTCACTCTTTTATCGATCAATGATGTCTCAAAATTGGTAAATTTTTTGGTTGCTTATTTACATTGTTTTTATCAGGCGATAATTAATCAAATTCATTGAAACCAAATCCATTGTTATATTTACTTGGTATAAACTTCTGAATACTGATAACCCATACACAGTGAATAATTCATTGATTAATAACTGAAGAACAATCACTAGGTACTGTATACAAATAACTGAGTACTGTACAACTCTCTATATACAAACTAGGCATTGAATAATTTACTTATTCATTAAAATGCCATATTTAAATAATATTTACTCTTTGAACACCGATATTCAACCAACTTAACCCACTTAAAAATAAAATTTTCTCTCAATCATTTCCCCTTAAAATACTTGGTTATTCACACACACAATATGCTATCAATAACTAGTTACTGAATAAATCAATATCAAAAAATGTTTACTTACCAAGAAATCTTTAAATAAAAGCACATAAAAATTTGAACAATCAAAAGAAATACAATTTCAATTACAAATTTTATTAACATCTCGACTCTTTTATCGATCATTGATGTCTCCAAATTGTTTGGTTGCTTAGTTTCCTGATTGCTACCAAGAAACTATTAATCATTGAAGCTCAATCAATTGTTGTATTTTCTCTGAATAAAAATTGATTTCTTTACAGTCTTGTATGTGATTTATTGAAATTATTTTGTAAAACTTGATAGTTTTGTTTAAAAACTTTGAAATTTTTCTACTATTTTTGTAATATTTTTAATTGCGTCCAACATTGAACAATTATTAAAAGTTATTTTCAAAGATGAATGCTAACCTTTTCATTTAATTTTCACATGCCCTAAATAAATTAATTGCTAACACATCAAAAATTACTTAAATTTATTTTTATAGATTTTCTAATCTTTTCACCCCCAACTCTTATTGTTTAGACGGTAAAATATTTTAGACGGTAAAATTTCTCAATGATGAGATGAAATATCAATTAAATATTGGGAAATACTTGAAATATATGGAGTCTGAATTATTCACTGATCAACAAATATACTTAAAAGATGAAAATATTCACTGAAAATGAATTGTACTTTAAGAGTGGATGAATTACTAGAATATTCAATTAAAAAATTATTAACAATTGAGTAGATTTCATCGGTTAATTATATTTAAATAGATGTATATATATATATATATATATATATATATATATATATATTTTGATGGACACTTATGGGCGGAAGAATAGTTATTAAAAACAATAAACGCGCGCGCGCGTATGCAAATCCAACGAATATAATACTATAAATATGGTTGGATCTAATACAATATAACAAGTAGGAAGAATGTAGTAGAAAGTTCAAAAAATAAGGGAATGTAGTAAACAATACATTGAATAGATGAATAATTTGGTATAATGATTATAAGAAACATTTAGTTTTTATTAAATCTTAAATAAATTCATTAAATTTATGTTTGTTTTATATTAATTATTGCTTTTTATTAAATGTTGTAAATTTACGTTTAGAAATAATAATCATTTCTTTTTTGATGTTATTATTATTTTTGAATTTAAATTATTATGCTGTCAATAGTTACAATTGAATAAATTATTTAAAATAATTTTACATTTGGATAACAATTATTTATGTTTTAATTAATTATTGGTTTTTATTAAATGTTGTCAATTTACTTTTAGAAATAATAATCATTTTTTTTGATATTTTATTATTATTTTTGAATTTAAATTATTATGTTGTCAATAGTTACAATTGAATGAATTATTTTAAATAATTTTACATGTGGATAACAATTATTTATAACCATAAATTTCTAAAGATATTATTCAAAATACTTTTATTTTGTCAAAAAGTTCTATTTGAGTATAAAACTAAATCAAATATTCTATTTACTAATCAATAAAAAATTATTTTAACTAAATTTAAAATACAAGTTCAAATAATAGAATAATTTTAGAATTTAAAATAATATGTTGTCACTAGTTACAACAAAAACAAATATTTAAATATAAGTTTTATCGAAATTAATTACATTTAGATTATAATTCTTAATAGCAATAAAATTCATTAACTTTCATTCAAAATATATCATTCAATGTGTTATTCGATTTTAGTCATTTTTGATGAATTTTTTATTTGATTGAATTTGTTGCCAGAATCAAATTGTGGTGATTTTCGATGGAAAATGTTGGATATCGATAACAATTTTGTAATACTTTAAAGAAAATTTATTTTTATTGGTAAAATTAAGATTTTTATTTTAAGGGAATTCGATTGGTTGAATACATATAGTAAATATGATCCAAATGATGAATTTTTAAGGATCTTATTCGGTTAAATATAGATTTCTAAAGAAATTTTACCTTGTAGGTTATTACCAAAAATATGTGTATTGTTGGTGCAGTGTGGGGAAAATGTGATTTCAAGGGAAATGATTGGTTAAGAGGAAATTTTGTGATATTTTAAGGGGAAATAATCTATTAAGAACAAGTTTGTTGTCATTTTTAAGGGAGTTGAGTTATTTGAATATCTATGTTCAAAGAATAAATATTTTATAAATGGAAAATATAGAGGAGGAATTTATAATATTTTTAAGGGGCTTTGTTCAGATAGATATCAATGTGTGTGTAAATCTTTTGAGAGAGTGGAAATATTGTCATTTAAAGAGAAATGATTGTTTAAGAAGAGAATTTTGTGATATTTTAAGGGGAAATAATTGGTCACGAGATGGATTTCAAGAAATTTATTCTGTTGAATATCGATATGTTGGTGATGTTTTATGAAAATAATGAATATAGCCGGGATTATTGTAATTTAAAGAGAAATGATTGATTGAGAGGCGAATTTATAATATTTTTAAGGGGATTTGAGTGGTCAAGAGAGGAATTTTATTTTAAGGTGATTTCAAGAGATTTATTCGGTTGAATATCGATATGTCGGTGATTTTTTATGAAAATAATGAATATAACTGGGATTAATGTCATTTAAAGAGAAATGATTGGTTGAGAGTAAATTTTATTTTAAGGGAAAACAATTGGCTAAGAAGAGAATTTATGATCTATTAAAGGTAATTAATCGATTAACAACAGATTTGTTGATATTTTTAAGGTGTTGAGTCGGTTAAGTATCGTTATTAATAGGTGATTTTTATAAAAATAATGAATATAGTTGGTAGAGTAGGGGAAAGTGTTATTTGATGGGAAAAGATTGGTCAAGAGTGGAATTTATTTTAGTGAAAAATAGTCGATTAAGAACAAGTTTGTTGTCATTTTTAAGGGGCTTGAGTTAGTTAAATATTGTTATTTAAAGGGTAAATATTATAGAAATGGGTATTGTTATGATTTTTATGAAAAATATTGAATATGGCTTGAAATATTGTTATTTGTTGGAAAATGATTGGTCAAGAGATGAATTTATACTATTTTTAAAGGAATTTACTGGAATGAATATTAGTGTTCAAAGGGTAAATATTATCTACTTGATAGGTTTTTATGAAAAGTTTGAATATAGTTGATATAATGGAGTGAAAAATGACATTTGAAGGGAAATGATTGGTTGAGAGGTGAATTTATAGTATTTTTAATGGGATTGAGTTTGTTGAATTTATAAGATACTTAGGAAAATTGTTACTTTTTTCATTGATTTAAGGTTAATCAGGATATATCGATAAGATTTCAGTTCTAAGAAATTGTTTGATTCATGTAACTATTTATTTGATTTTATTAAAATATTTGTAATTCAATTAAATTAAAAACTAAAATTGACTAGTATTTAAAACTTTTTTGTTACCCATTATTTAGGTTTTTATTGACAATTTTCTGAATAATTTAAATATTTACGATTATTTCCAGGAATCAAGAATTTAATAATTATTTATCCGGAAATTGTAGAATTAAATACTGTGAGCAGTCGATATCATACACTAATTTTCATTCAACAAGTACCTAGAACAATTACGTAACAATCTTATAAAATTTTAAAAAATGATCTAATAAATTTTTCAATTATTTTACAACTCAGTTAATTTTTTAATTGATAAGTACTATTCTCTTTAAAATTTGCTACTATGTTGAAGCTTTCTTTAAAAAATTTTATTTAAAGAATTAACAAATTTAATCAAATTTATTTAAAATTTACATCTTTCCCACTACTTTAATCAAATTCTATTCACCAGCTAACCACAATTTAATAAAAATAATTTCTACAAAGACTAATAGACAATCACATACATTTTTTTTATAAGTTTGGGTTTTCAGTAAGTGATATCAATACACAAGAACCTATGTATGTATTGAAGCATGGTATCAGAAATTATAGTTATTTGATTTTAGTAATGCGGTAGATATTAATTTTTTTTCAGTTTTATTCAAACCTTTAACATCTTTGAGTTAATAATTTAAAGAGTCGAATCATTTTCAATAAATATATGAAAATTTATTCCAAGTACAATGAAAGTAATAGATGTTTTGAGAAATTAATTTAAGTATCTTTTTCTAATCAGGTTTCTTTTCACTAGCAATTAGATTAACCAATACTTGTACTTACTAATTAATTTATCATTCAGTAAACAATAAGAGTTGGGGGTGAAAAGATTAGAAAATCTATAAAAATAAATTTAAGTAATTTTTGATGTGTTAGCAATTAATTTATTTAGGGCATGTGATAATTAAATGAAAAGGTTAGCATTCATCTTTGAAAATAACTTTTAATAATTGTTCAATGTTGGACGCAATTAAAAATATTACAAAAATAGTAAATTTCGCAAGTGCTTACTAACTAGCCATATCGACACACCGCGATGTAATCAGTAAGTGTGCCTCGTAGAAAATTCAGTGTGCCAATAACGTATGTGCACACCCATCCTAATATAACTACTGAAATTAGGCTACGCCGATCAAAAAATCTGAAAGCCAAAATGTCAAGAGCGACTAAATGCAAAATTTCCACGAGTGGAACCACCAGCTCGCGAAGTCCCGGCACATCTGACGATGCAGTGCGGAGAATCCGACCAAGCTCAGAGAAGTTGCGCATAGCAGAAGTTAAAATTAATATTATTTGTAGGCGTTTTTGACATTTTCTTGAGTCCGAGTTAGACGCTACAAACCGCCAGAACCACTCCAATATTCCTCGAAAATTACATAGCAATGACGATAAAATCGGCCATGACGTGGAGTTGTGAAGTAGTTGTCGACCACCAATTTATATTTGCTCGAAGACCCAAACTCCGCCCGTCCAGCACCAGATAAGCGGTGAATTGACCCATGCCATTATATCGTACTCACGAACTACGCACCACTCATAAACAGGTGTCTAAGTGCTGACAATCGAAATGCACCTCATCCATGCGGATTACCTATATTAAACTTATGTATCGTAAGATTTTGATTGAAAATAAATATAATTACGCAGTACATTGCTTTAGCAGGCTTACACGGTTTTTCCTTAATAGATAATTGAAAATTGGTAAATCCCAATGCTATGAAATGATTAGAAACTAAATTAGGATTGGAAACTTTAAATATAAATGATTGTTGGGCCAGAACATAAACGGCCTTGGAAAATGTTTAAATGGATCGGTAACACACATGCAAACATAACAAGCAAATTTAAAATAAAACCTATTAAAACACCAATTAAACCCTACCAAATATGAGAAAAAGAGAATTAAATATAAAATAATAAACATAAAAATAAATGAAAATAATAACAAAATGCAATAAGATCCGCACGATACAAATACAAAAATAACATGAAAACTCAACAAATTCGACCGAGAATTAATAAATTAATAAAAGTTCATGAAAATGAAACTTAAATCAAAAATTTTGAATTAGAAATAATTCAATAAAAATTCTAAATAAAAAATTATTAAAATAAATTGAAAAATAATAAAAATTAAAGATTAGAATACACTAGAAAATAACAAGGTCGAATTTTGTTTTACTACATCAAATTTAACACGCGAGGTTAGGGACAGAAAATAGGTATAAATACCGATTCATTTTCACATTAAATTTAACCAATTTTGATAATCAAATCTTTGTTATTTTGAACCATTTTTGAACCAAGATTTTTGTGAATTTTGTTTAAAAATCTATAGTGAAGCCTTTTATCTTTAGGTGAGAAATAGTTTTATTTGGAACTCTCTCTCCACGTCACATCCTCGCAACCTCGGTAGAGCTCTGCTTGGATGTCGGCGTGGGGGGGAGATGCATTTTTATGCTTTTATGAATTATGTTTGTATCAAGTAATTTGTATTTTACTTTTGATATACATTAATAAATATTTATAATATTCATAAATTGTTTTTATATGTTTAAAATAAAATTATTTTGTCGAAATTTTTCCGGCCCACAGCCGAAACACATCGCAAGTCAGTAAAATCAACATAACGCAGACTCGTGTAAGTGCGTGGAAAATCGCCAATGATCTGTGTCCGTGAAGACCCATCGTGCGGAACGCAGGGGTCGTAACGTCAATATTGTCCCGTATAGAAGAAACGAGAAGTAAGGAAGACGCTTTTTGGCTGCTTCCTCGTTTCTCATTTCTGTAAAATCGACCTAAATTACTTTACACACGGCTCAAAATCATCACACCGAGTAGTCCAGTGGGCACTCAATAACTATAATATAAACATAAAATGCGTCTAAGGCCTATTAAAGGGAAAAGGTACGGGAATAAATTAACTTGAAATCGTTGATATAACTAAATTGATCTAATATTATGAAATAAATTAACATTTATGGCATACATGCGTTTAATAAATTTAATTTGACTATAGTGTTTAATTAAAAATCGCTAAAGCCTGAACCACGGATAAAAACCCAAACATTGACCTTAAAACCGAGAGTTAATACAACTAGTGCTCTATAAAATCGACGCAAAAAAATCAAAGAACGACCATAAAAATTTATGATGATAAATCAATTAACGTAGAAAGGAATGACCACGAAATTACATAAAAGGGAACGATCATGAAGTTACATTAACATTACAAAAAGCTGAAAAACTACAAGAAAGGCTTACCGCCGACATCGAATTAAAATAACTCCAACAATGTAGTTCAAATATCCCTGTAAAAAGCGATGAATAGATGTTCTTTGAAAAATCCAATAATATAGAAGCAATAAAATTCCAAATGCATTCGATTGCAAAAATTTTCCGAGAAAGATCCCACTCCAAAATCCGCAGTAGGGTCTCCAAGTATCTTCTAAAACGTGGATAAAAGGTATTCAAAGTAGCTAAAATATTAACTTACTAAAACTAATACCGATTCGACATAGTAGTGAAACCAAATTTCGGTGAATTTACCTACGACAAATCGCGAAATTCTATAAATAAACTACAAATAATATAAACA
The DNA here is from genome assembly GCA_022537955.1 of Schmidtea mediterranea. NCBI lineage: Eukaryota > Metazoa > Platyhelminthes > Tricladida > Dugesiidae > Schmidtea > Schmidtea mediterranea. The sequence continues at coordinate 209,926,791 of CM039679.1, read as the reverse complement.
TAGAATATGAACTTACCCGAATTTAATTATCGCCGTTCATTTCTAAATACTGAGAATCTCATCAAATCGACAAATTAACTAACAACTAAAATCAATAATCCAACCGGAAAATCGACAATCCAAAATCGTGCCGAACATATCGACTTAATTTAAAATAAATAAATCTATGCGCCATTACAACGGAAATACACGCATCAACCTCCAACCAAGTCATTATCGATTACCAAATTGTTCTCATAACATGGATTTTTCGGCCATAAGGGATTTATCCAAAGATCCGAACTCGCAAGGAAACATTTCATAACTTCCCTTGATTAATTGAATTCTCATAACGTTAGGAACTTTTAATTAATGACTATTGTAGTCATCATCCTTAAAGAAATCGATAAATCAAAATTAGTTAATTAATAATTGTACCCTACCATACTAAACGTCAAGCTGTTAGATTATAAATAAACTTTTGTTAAAACCTTAAATGTCCATAACCCAATTAGTTGTAGTAACGGAGTGTCGCTTTATTTAAAAAGTATTATAACCATTATAAAAAGGAGATATAGGAGAGTCACGAGCTAGGATAATTAACTAAATATATTATATAATAAACTTATAGATAAACAGTCGTATTTATTTCATTTGAAAAATGCAGTAATAATTAAAGTTTTAACGGAATTTGATAAGGTTTAGATTTTGATAATTCAAATTGCAATATCACATTTATTATTTAATCGATTATTAAAATCAAGCGGACGATTTGGATAAATTAACTTTCACTCCTTTACACGCAACTATCTGATCATAATGATATTTCAGAAGAAAACATGCCGCTCGATTGGACCCCCACCCAAGTAACCGATGAACAGCACCTGAAGAAAGCACCACAGGCCACAGCATTTATTAAGGAGCTTCAACCAAAACGGCCGTATCCCACCACTTGGCAGATATTGGGCCTGGCAAAGGACCCTTGTTGGCCCAACGGACAGCGATACCCTGCCGAAGAAACCCGCGAGCACGCGCGGAACCTCCTCACCCAATGGGAGAAGGTGCAGGAGCAAGTGGACCTAAACGTAGTCAAAGCGAGGATGTACCTCGCGAACGTCGAAGAGGACATCCTCGTCGGGCGTATTGCGGAGGCTCATCCACCTCGACCGGTCCGCGATACCCGACGGCCATTCCCAGTTTCGCCTCGGAGGAAGGGCTTGAAGAGACCATTTATCGAAGAACCCTGATTTCTCGAACCAAGGGCATGAACAATAAGTTGTGCATTAATGTGATTAAGTTTTAAAAGAAATTTTCGTTAATTGTCGTTCGTCTTAATTCCTTTGCATAAATAGATTCGTTTTGATAACTATGTTTGCGATAATCATAATTTCTAATTATGTAAATCCGTAAAGAAATTTAAAGATTTTTGTTCATTATAGCGATGGAAACTACCCAATTTCTACAAACTGAATTGGATCGCGCAAGAGATGCGAACGCAAATCTACTCACCCAGATAATCCAAATGACTCGGGAAGTGCAACAAATTAAGGCAACCTGGTCAGATCCGAAAAAAATGAAAACTCTTTACCACAGGCTCACGGCGGCACAAAAGGGCTGGGCGGAAGAGCGACAGCTTAATCAGAGCTTGCGCACCCAAATCAGAGGATTGGAGGTCGCCCTAGCAGTCTGTCGAGAGGGGGAGGCGGTAACATACCCGCTTGTCTTCGCCCCGTCCCAGATGCCGCATAAAGGTCCTCAATCTACGAACCAGTCCGCCACTCCATCAAATAATCGTCGGCCAAGACGTAAGGAGCGTGCCCGACGCCGAGCAGCACAACCCCCAAGTCCGTCACATTAGCTCACGAACGCTATGTATTTTTTGCTGATTTGAAATAAATAAGTCGCATTCATTGTTAATTTATCTCCAAGATACACTTTGCATACAATCATCATCATGAATACTCATATCACGTTTTCAAACCATCGTTCCATCTCCAACAGTCAACATAAACCTGATCTTGAACTTTTACACAAGGGACAGAGCAAAGCGAGCATAGGTCTTCTATCGACAGCTCGTGAACCCGAGGGTTGTCCGAGCAATTACAGTATTAGTAATGATGCTCACTTTTTGCGGACAATCCACCCACTCGAACACATTTCCAACGTTGCCTAGCAACGGGTGCCGAGTGGTAACTAGAAGCATTTTGTATGGCGTTACTGGGGCAACCACAGGACAATTTAAAAAAATAACGAAACCCTGTAACCCACCATGATTCAGGAATGGGAAATACTTATCCCCAAAGGATATTAGTTGGGAAATGATAAAATCTACTACTATAAAATTAATAGAATCGAATGAGGAATCAACTCGAACTTGGGCTGAATAATGATCAGATTTTTTTCGTCTTGTGGTTATAAAGTTAAGACACTGATCTAAATTACCGATCAATGAAAGTATAAATGACTTTGGTTAATCAAATATCTTTATTTTTCTTGGAGGACGCATAATTAATTTATAAATCTGTCGTGGGTGGCATTTGACCTTGGGTGAGTGCGTTTAATTATATTTTAAAGCTTACCTTATCAGTATTTTTCCCGATAGAGCTGTAGAATAAAGTGATCAATTTGCGAATATATTTTAATTAAAATTTAACCTTGAGAAAATGAATGTTGGGTCATGTATTACCTGTAATTTTACACAGAGCATGATAAAGTTAATTATTATCTGATGAATATATTAGTAAATAATATTTGACTGTGAATCCATGAGATCTCAATCGTATTTTTCCAGTAATGTTTGATCGGAGTTGTCCCAAGGTGAGCCGTGGCGCGGATGGCTGGCGTGCAGGTGCATTTTTGTTTGGCGTTTGGTGTTGTGTAGAGGAATATTTGTGGTATTTTGAATAGATTTTTACCCGTATTTTCCCCAGAGAATTGTAACGCGAGTGGGTGGCTCATAGATGTGTCTTTGGGTGGTGGCTGACGGTAAGAGAAGGGATTTTGGGTGTGTTTTGGTCAATATTTTTCCTACGTTTTTTTTTGTTGAGAGTGAACAAGCGAAGTTAGAGAGTAGGTTTGGCAGTGGTTTTCCGTTTTCCCAGGAGAATTATAAAATGACAGTAGGTAGATGTGTCCCATCTGGCCCACTTTTTGGTACCCCCCCCCTGACAAAAACAAAACAAACTAAAATATAATGTGATCACAAAAAATTACAAAATAATGAATAAGAACAAGATCGTATATAGGTATACATTTATTAATTCAATGAACAGTTGGCTGAGCTGTTACATGATCTGTTTGATAGGCGGTTGGATGTGCTGTTGGACGTGCTGTCGGATAATTATGTGGAAAATTATTATCTTTATTCATTGTCAGTCTCAATCATATAATGACCGTATGCCAGACTTACATTCTTTTCTACCCAAACCCTTTTATCCTCTTTGTTTGTTAGTGCAACCTTTGAAGTTTTAAAACTATAAAGTTGATGATTGTTTGTACCAATACGAAATTGAGGTACAGAAAAGGTGGAGTTTTTCTCATAACACTCTTTATAAGATTTATGAGTTAGATCGGTATCCTTTAATGTGACTCCCTTAGCTTTTAGACAAGAAGATTTACCTAACAAACTATAACATTTGGGTCGAAGGAAAACCCATTCGTCATAACCTTCTCCCTTACTTTCGTCCTTAAATTTTCCAATGACCGAATCAAGTTTTTTAGAATAAAGTGGATGAGTAGAAGGGTAATTAGATGTATCCAAAAGATTATCCTTAACCATTTCAGACAAAAGAATATCTAGTTTACAATTTTTAATCTCCAAGAAGAAACAGTCTGTATCTCCAGCAACTATATTAATATCACAATTAAATTGTTGTCGATATTTTTCCAAGTCCTTATACTGAAGCTCATACATTCTAAGTTTCGACAAGTCAAGCACTGATTGTCCTATATAACTTGGTCGATCTAAACATACTGAGTCAGGATTTAACAAAGCAGCAATTACATCATCAGCAATTTTGATACTTCTTTGAAAGGTTGGTTTAGAAGCATATGTAATCATCTTCTTTTCTGTATTACATAATCTTAAATTCATTCTTTTTTTCAGGTTTTCGACAGTTTTACCATACAAACTGTTATTTAACAACTTATAATAATTTTTATCTAGTGTGTTTGTACTTTTTGCTCTTAACTCTGTATTGGTATCAATGTAATTTTTAAAAATAGGAGACTGTTTGAATCTTACTCCGCGATTAACATGTGTCACTTTAACACCAAGAGACAAGTATAATTTTAATAATCGCCAATGAATTACATAATTCTTTTTTGGGTAATGAGTCAATAACAATTTTTCAACCTTAGATCCCTCAGGTTTCATTTTCTCAGCAGCAATAGGAAAGTCGTCTAACTTATCGTGAAGTACAGAAGGAATTTCAAGATCAACATCAAGAGTATACCCATATGACAAAGATTCAAGATTCAAAGTCAAACAATCAGATAATATTGAATCAAAACCATCAAGTATCCAACTGAATTTGCCACAAGGTAAAGGTTGACTTAAAGCCCAACCATATAAATTATTAATATCTATATAAAGCAACTCAGTGGTTTCATCAGTTTTTACAAAGTGTTTATTAACAAAAGTAAGACCTCCACGAATACCACCCTCATAGAAATTATAAATTTCCATGTCTTGTAATAGTTCAATGGGTTTATCTAAAGTTATTAACGCAGAACTCCAAGACATTCCAGGAATACCAAAATAATTTAAAGGCTCTTAACTATTATGAGCTATAGATTTCGCCCGAAATTGTTGGAAAAAGTCAGCTAAAAGAATGCAATCGAGTTTCAAGTATATCATCATATAGTCAAGTAAATTTACACATTTAGTTTCAGTCCAAATTAATTGAGCTTTCTTATATTCAACTTCACTCACTCCTTCCCAGATTGGAGGCAGTTCATAAGTATTTTCAAGGACCTCTAAACTAGTGGCAAAGTTGTACGGAAAAATACCTTTTTCATTAACAATGGTACCAGTAAAAACAGAGTTTGTTAATGGTAAACTAGTCAAAGTTTTCACAGCCCTAGCTAATGAGTCATTAACAAACTGGTAAGAGTCGATAAAACGTATTCTAAGCTTATCAACATATACCATAAGTGATAAGAACTTTTCACTACTAATTGGACTACATGATAAGTTCCAATTTGGAAATTGATTTATTCCATACTTAAGGATATGATGTAAGTCATACCCACGTAAATTATGAAACACTACAGGTAATAATTCTTTGATGCTCCTATTAACATTACAACTTTTACATGCTGGACCAATATATTTTCCTGTAAAATGGTCATGGTCTCTAACCTTATCTACTATATTCTTATTGCACAAATAACAATATTCACAATTATCAAATGAATATTCTTCATCAAAAGTAAGTGGTAACATTAGCTTTTTCCCATTTTCTTTATAATATGGTAGCACAATGTTTGTTCCTATATCTGAAACCTTCTTCAAAAATTCATAAACACAGTTTTGACCAATGAAATGATGGTAACTTGTCATACCAGTAAAGTTGTTGATTAATAAGAGTCCAGCAGAAATTGGCAAATGTTTTTGAAAATAAATGTCATCTTTTGGTAGAATAGATTCAAAATCTGCATAGATAACGAAAGGAGGTGTTATAGTTTTTGACCAGTTTTTGAACTCCAAATATTTATCTTTATCTTTTGGTAATGTATATAGCGTAGTACCCAACTGATTTTTCTTACATAACTCTTGGTGTTTTTCAAAGGATTTTGGCTTGCGAAATCCATTTAAACAATTTTCACACCATTTGTATCGAATTCGAACATTACAATCATTGTTTTTATGACAATTCATCAAGGATTGTAAATTAGTTACTGCTGTATAATGATATTTTTCCCCCTCCTTTCTCAATAATAAATAAATTGGATCCACTCCAGTTACTTTTGTTCTTTGAATTATATTTAAATATGGATGCTTCATTATAAGTTCTTCTCTATCCTCAAAATTCTCGTTATTATAAATCATTACATTAATTGCTAAACCAGGATTTTTCTTTTCAAAAGTTGAAATATCACACAGTTTCATTGGCATATCGTTAGGATCGTATACCAAGTCATTCATATACGGTAAATATTTTCTTGGTCTATCTCTATGTTTCTTGATTTTATCAGATTTCAATACAGCCAAAACACTATATATGAAACATAAATTATCGGTATTTTGTACGTTAACTATTGCTTTTTTACCTATTAGGCTTTAGGTGTTGGAATATAATAATGTCCAGATAACCTAGATATATTCGAAACTTTGGTTACCTTGAAATTTACTTCTAGTATTCGGTTTATTTTCCAACTACTTCCTAATTCTGTTCGTTCAACAATCTTTTCATTTATTTTCTTTATACCCTCATCAAGGAAAGTTGTAGTCACTGAAGCAGCGCGATTTGATATACTAACTACTTTGAGTTCCCCATCTTTTTCAAATTCTACTTGGACTCCAAATTGAACTTTTGAATGTTTCATTTCATTTAATGTAATTTTTAATTTTTTCAAAAGAGAAGATGGAAGAACTATTTCCTTAACATTATATCTTCCGATATTCACTTTTATAATTCGGTGTGAGCGTAGTAAATCATATTCAATTTCTGGTTCAACAATAATGTCACTTAACCCTAATCCAATTTGTAAATAATCTTTAATAAATATTTTTTCAAGTATTTCAGATTTTATGGTGCTTTTTCGTTTCAAACTGTGTTTAAACAATGATTTTTTATCCGTATAAAATTGAGTCAAGTGATTTTTATGGTCATTATAAAATTTAAGGTATGGGTCAGAGGTTTGGGTCTGGCATACAGGACATATATAATAACTATTCACTTGATAATATCGATTCATTTTATTGTGGCAGTTGTTATCATGGCTTGTAGATTGACAATACTTCGGATAAAGATTACCTGAGACATGAAAAAAGTTAAATAATTCTGATTGTAATAACAAAAAACTCACATTTAACATTTACAGTAGAGATATTTTCAAGTTCGGCATAATTTTTTTCGTAAAATATTCTATCATCTATGTTTTCAATGTGAACATTTAAATCATCTAAATTAAAAATAACTAATAATTTAAATAAAAGTAAAAAATTACCATTTTTATATTCATTTCTTTCATTACTCGATCTTGAATCTTGAATATTAAAAGTATCTAACAGTTGATAATTTAAAAATCATTAAAAATTATCAAAAGATTACTTGTATCATATTTATCAATATGCAAAGTGTCTTGAAGGGTTGTCCTCTTTGACAATACTAAAAAAAAATTAATAGTTAGTTATATTATACATACACGTACTTTTGGCAACAATACTACTTTTCGATTCTCCGAATTGTCTGAGGTGATGCCCGTGTTGTTGTAAAAACATTGACCACCTACCAGATGTTATTGTGAGACATTCTGGACACACATAACCAGGGAAACCAGCATCATTTATCTTGAAATATGATGATGTAACAAGTTCACAGTAGTGAACATCTTCGTGACTGATAGCTACGCAAAATTTATATGTATAGCAATAATTCACTAAAAAACAAATAGTTAATTAAATATACATAAAAAGTAAACTTACTTATGATAATATTTTAATAATAATTTAATTAATAATTGATTGTTTATACCTCAAAATCATTCGTTTATACTAATTAAAATCGATTGTTTATACTAAAGAATTACATCCAAATTGAAATTTTTAATAAATTTAAATTGAATAAATTATAAATATGATGTTTGAAAATGAAATTTAATAACATAGGTTGCTATAGTTTCATGAAAATCATTAATATCAAGAAAATTACAAAATGAAAAATACTTATTGATTTATATCACATCGATTAATTTTTCAAAAAAAAAATATGTATTTATGCAATAAATTATTAGTTAATTCCTCACAGAGAAATAAAATATAACTAATATGTTTGAAAACCAAATTTTTAAAATCAAATTTAATAACACAGGATGCTATAGTTACATGTAAAAGATTAATATCAAGATAAATCAATGATATATGATGGTCACATCGGGAAATTAACTTTTTAATAAATTATTTTGAGTAAAGTACAAAATGAAAATACTTATTGATTTATTTCTCATCGATTAATTTTTCAAAAATACATACTTATGCAATAAGTTATTTGTTAATTCCCTACAAAGAAACTAATTGAATAACATGTAACTAAGATATTTGAAAACTAAATTTTTAAAATCAAATTTAATAACATAGGTTGCTATAGTTACGTGGAAAAGATTCATATCAAGTTAAATCAATAAAATATGATAGTCACATCATAAAAGTTATTATTATTATTTTTTTTTAATAAATTAGTTTGAGTAAGTTACAAAATGAAAAATATAATTATTGTCTATTAATTTTGTGTAAAGAATTTATAATTTATATTTAATTAAGTATTATATTAATAATTTGTGTCACCACTAAAAATTAATTGATAAAATAAATTGAAATTTTCTTTGAAAAATAATATTAATTAAAAATTGTGTTACAAAGAAGCTAAAAGTAAAATAAACAATTATCATTTTGAAGTTTAATTACTATATTATTATAAAAAGAATTAATAATTAAATCCTGTCAAATAAATATATTTGTTATTTCAATTTATAATGAAAATAATTTTGAATAATTACCTTATGTAAAAATAACCTTATTATTCACAGAATAAAATTCGAAAGTACAAGTACTAATGTAAATATATTACTTACGTAATTGCTTATGAAATTTTTTTTAAATTTCTTCATTGACAATAAAATAAGATGAATTCAACTGATTGAATTAAATAAATCACTTATGTACAACTACGAGAATTCAAATTTTCAATCATATACAATAATTATTTTAATTGTAAATTTTAGGTAATTTTATTAAGAATCTTAACAGAATTATTTAAGTTAAACACTGGTTCATTGTGTAGAATTATGTTTACATGAAAATGTCTGTTTAATTTTAATCTGATACATTTTTTTTTCACGATGTCAATCAAATATTTTTTAATTTTGCCCTATAATTCATGTATTTCTTCACTTAATGGCTTCAATAAATAATAATAATAATTTACGACTTAAGTAAATCAGATTTATATTTGTTGACCCTATATCTATTACCTAATTTTTAATACTTAAAACTCTGATAAAAAAAAATCTTAAATTTAGAAGTCATTGATTTAATTTCATTTTCAAAAGTTATTATTTAATTGTCAAGATTTAAAAATAAAGTTTCCAGTGTTAAACTTCTGTCAAATTTTAATAAATCTGTTCTAAAAAATAAATTATACGAAGAGCTAATTTTAATTTTAAAAATAAATCGTTATTTACAAATTATCAAAAATGTCAGCTTAAAGCATTTAATTTATAGTTCACGAAATATTTCTCAATAAATTCTTAGAATAAGTTCAAAATTTTCTATTAAAAACAATGTTTAAATCAAATTGTTCGTTGGATTATTATTATTTAACAAGTCAGTTAAATAAATTGTACAAACAGGATGAAGTTTATTGATTTTCAACACAAAACTAAAACTATTTACAGTTTTTTCTCGTTAACTAATTATTTGATGGGTGTAAGTAACCCAGAGAGAAATTGCCTTTTCCGAACTCAAATATTTTTATTTTAATATGTATGTTCTTTTCTTTTTATTATTACCAACCTTTAGATTGTTTGTTATTTGACTGGTAGTTGTTAACGTTTCTTTGGCACAATGACAATTAGCTTCTACATAGCTCAGTTTTTATATATTATCGAAAAAAAAATATTTCAATTAGTTTACACCAATGATCCCAAAGTTCTGATGTAATCAATTCCAAAATAAAACAATTGTTCGGCATCGTACTCGATACTTTTCGAAAATTTAAATAAATTCATTTTAATATTTTCCTGGGCTTCCCATACAACCCGATTGTGTACATGCCTCAGATTTCACATTCATCCAAATAAATTAATTTTAATTAGAGAGTTTTTTCAATTTTAACTTTCTCTAGGGTCCTTCGCTAAAATTTTATTATTATATCAGTGTTAGTTTCAAGATTTATTGTTCAATTTTATACGTTTTCCCTGGAAATAATTTTATATTTTGATTAAGTTTCATTAATTTTACAATTCTATTATGTTTTTGTTTCGTTTTATTTTTCATTGATTTTACTAGTTTTACTGTTTATTTTATTGATTTCATTTTGAATTATGTCAAGCCTTAATACTTAATATACGTGGAGTTTTTGTTAGTTTATTCAAATCTTAAAATGTATTGCTTAAATTAATTCAAATTTCGCATTTGACCGACTTTTGTTTGTTTGAGTATATAAAATTTAATTTTAAATTTATTCAGTGTAAATTTATTTCTTAAAATTTTTCTTTCATTTTTATCTTTTCATAATTTAGTTTAAAAAAAAATTACATTTAAATTTCAAAGAAAATAAATGTATAGATATAAAATAAACTGATGAGTAGGTAGTTAGTAGCACACTGCAATACACAAAATTACATAATAAAATAGGGAGAGAGGGGGTTTATTTACAGATTAATTTCGGATTATCTTGATTACATAATGACGTAATCAACTTAATTAATTTTGTGTGTATTTTAATTAATTTTTGTGTGTATTTTTTTTCGAGTTTTTGGCGCGATTTTTTTTTTGAATTCAAATTTTTGGAACATTTTTTTATATTCAAATTTTGGCGAATTTTTGAAATAAAATTGAAATATTTTTTTTGAATAAATTTTTTTTTTCAATCACACTATAGTCAGGGGGTATTTTTGAAAAAGACTAAAATAAATTGGCTTGAATCGCCTAATGATAAAAAAAGCATAAAATTAAAATTGGCTTAAATCGCCTAAGATGAACACACCATAGTCAGGGGTATTTTTAACTCGTAATAAAATACAATGCAATATTTGGTCTCAATACTTTATATAGGTAAATATAGGCATAAAATAAAAATGGCTTGAATCGCCTACTGATAAAAAATTGACAGGGGTATTTTATAAGCTTTCAGAAACATGGTTAAAATATTATGAAATGTGGTAAACGAGTTCAGAACATAGATCAACTAGAGCGGCAGATTTATTAGTGAACATACTACTAACTTTTGAAGATCTTGAAACAATTATCCATGGTGTTAGTCATAAAATTGATTAATTAGATTATTAATTAATTAAAAAATGAACTACCAATTAGAAAATATATATTTAGTTCAATATCAAACATTAAAACAAAATTTCTATATTTGATATTAAATCACTAGTATTAATAATTTAATATTAAATGGCTACATTGCCCTGTTCTAGGTTATAGAGTAACCAAACTGTCATCTCAAAGGTAAGCGACTTTAAGCTTATCTGAAACCCGAATTGCTCTTGTCGGAACATCTCATCTGATGAGCGATACATCACAACGATTTGGATAATCTGTGTTAGAAACCTGATAAGATAATATGAAAGGAGCTGTTTGATATGCAAAAGAAGGAAAATAAAGAAATTGAAAATTTGATGGCACCTTTGCCAAAACTGCGGTTTGAGGAGCCTTTAGAATTATTTGGTGTTACAGCGGTAGATTACGCTGGCTCATTCCTCACTGTACAAAGAAGAGGGGTCACACGATCAAAACGTTACTTATGTTTATTTAGTTGCCTACAAACGAGAGGTGTTCACCTAGAAATGACGTATGATTTGGAAACGAAAGATTTTATACTATCTTTCTTAAGATTTATTAATCGCCGAGGTAAACCAAGAACTATGATATCCGATAATAGTACCAACTTCGTTGGAGCAGGAAAAGGGGTTAAGGACATAGTTATAGATAACTATAAACTCGAGAAGGTGTTACTCGAGAACGAGATCAGATGGATATTTAATCCTCCTATGGTACCACACTTCGGAGGCAGTAAAGAAAGCAATGTCAGTAATAATGAGTAATGCCGATGTGACAGAGGAAAAACTGAATACCTTGATCATTAGAATGGAAGATATGGTTAACTTAAGACCATTGACTATTATGGTAGAGGATAGTAAAGGATTAAACGCTTTAAATCCAAACCATTTCCTCAGAGATTTATTACAAACGGTTGAATGTGAACAAGAATTGCAATGGAAAGAATTAGCATTTAGAGAATTAACTAGTAAGGAAAGAATTAACTACAGATGGAAAAGAGTAATGGAACTACGAACTCATCTGTGGAAGCGTTGGATGAAGGAATTGGTACCAATGTGGTGTTCTAGGGTAAAATGGAAACAAGAAAAGAAAGCAATCAAAAAGGTGATGTTATGTGGATAATAGATAGAAAGAGCGAAGTTGGAAAATGTCCTTTGCGAGGGTCTTAGAATTATAGCCAGATATAGATGGCAGATCAAGAGTGGTGAAACTAAAGGTAAATGAAAAGGAATTCATACGTCCTTTAACAAAGTTGTTTTCGTTATAGTTAGAATAAGTGCACAGATATTGATCGATTAGGTCAAATCAAGAAAAGGGGAATGTAAAATCGTGAATGTTTAATAAAATGTAAATATTATATAATTTATATAATATAATGTATATATATATGTAAATATGTAAATTATATATATATAAAAGTGAAATAAAATAAAAAGTAAAATAAAAGGTAAATAAAAATTGAGTCTGGCTTGTTATTTTGAAGTTTGGTGTTAATCTCGAAAATCAAAGAAATTGGGGTTGTTTAAATAACCCACGGAAAAAAAGTTTAAAAAGAAAGAATAGTTTGAAAAAAATTTTGTAAATTTAAAAAAATAAATATATTAAATGAAATTGAGTGTTTTGAAGAAAGTTAATGATAACGTGGATATTGACCAGAATAATACCCCTCCAGAAGGTCAATTAATTTAATAAGAAAAAGATTGTGTTTAATTATTCAAAGGTTGAACATTTTGGTTGAATTAACAAATGAAAGACCATAATTCTGCAATTAATGAATTAATGTCGGCTCGAATTATCAAACGAAAGAGCCATAATTGAATTCGCCTTGATCAATACCGAAAAATACGATAGAAAAGAATTAATAAAAAAATGAATTTCTAAAAGAAATTTCATATTAAAAAATTAAATTAAATTAAAATTAAATTAATTTAATAAAAATAGAAAATACGATAGAAAAGAATTAATAAAAAAATGAATTTCTAAAAGAAATTTCATATTAAAAAATTAAATTAAATTAAATTAAAATTAAATTAATTTAATAAAAATAGAAATTACGATAAACGCTTGTAGGCACGGACATAGTAGCAAACAAACCAACACAAAACACTACACCAAGCGAAGTTGAGATAAAATCCGCTATAATACAAGTTGAAACATAAATCAACTTATTCGAATTTATTTTTTGAGAAAATTTAATGTATTTCAGCCATTTCTGAAAATGCTGCAAAGTAAGTTATTTTTTAAAGTTATAAGTTTAAAGTTATAAATTTTTAAGAGTTGAATTATGATTTTATAAGGAAATTAAATCATTATTCAAACTTATTATTATAACTTTTAATGATTATGAATATTCAGGAAATAATTTATTTTATGATAACTTATTTTTCGGATATTATTCAAAAAATGTGAGTTAAATTATTTTTGAAGTTATAAAAATTATTAATTGCATTAAATAAATATATTTTTTATACATATTTTGAAAAAAGTCTTCGAATATGTACACAAAATAATTGGGTTTATGATTATTTTTTAAAACTTACTAATATAATTAATAATTTATGCTTTTTCGGATTTCAGGTTTTGTTTTTTTTCGAAGGAAATATCTGAAATATTAAATTAATTTTAGTTTTAAGGGTAAATCTTATGAAGATACATCCTCATTTACTCGAAATTTCCTAGCAAAAACCTCAAAATTTAAATTAAAAATTTTTTCCGCCATTTTTCTTTCTAAAATTATCTCAAAAATGTCTATAAATTAATTTATTATTGGGGTTTTTTCAACTTCGGATGGCTACATGTTAAAAGTTTAAATGCATGTTTTATTATGGGTTGTGTTAATGTGCATTATTTTATTTCTCTATCCCTTTTTGTGTTTCTATAGTGTAGGGTTTGTCTCAGTGACTATTTTACAAGCAACCTCAAGGTGAGTTGGTGTGTTTATATGCTATAAATTTATTGATTTTTGTTTTATATTATAGGTGATTTGCCTCAACGTGGCTTGGTGTATATATAGTTACGTGAATTTCATTAAATCAATCAGTTGAAATCAGTTGAAGTCAACAGAATTTTTCAATTCTCAGCCAGGGTTGCCATATTTCAAAAACATCATGCCGGGAGTAACGAAAAATTTTAAATTCAAAATGTTAAGTGATGCCAATTGCTGGGAAAACCTAATTTAGAAAACGGTAGCAGAAATCGATGGCTTTTGCTATACATATCGGGAGTCTGGACACATAATTTTTTAACGAGAGATTCCCGATGAAATCGGGAGGTCTGGCAACCCTGTTTTTAGCGCTTATTTGATTTTTGTAGTGGTAAGTCAGTCTAATTGTATTTTCGTAATTTTTATGGTAATTTTTGTAAGTTAATAAATTTTTCTTTATATGATTTTTGTTTTTAATTTTCTCTAAATGCTCATATGCATCGTTACCTTTTTTTACATCTGTCGACAGGACCCCTAAGTTTGTTTATACATTTATGTATTGCAATAGATGTTTGGATGGTTGAGCGGTTAGCTCGACTAGCTAGTTAAGTTTAGCTGGTTTTAATGCCGGATAGACTGTTCTCGGTTCCTCGGTGATCGCATAAGGTTCTGACCACTGAACACAGGTCCTGTTCCGCAGCTCATCGTTATAATACCTATGGTAACGTCGGTCGTAGTAGGTACGATAAAATGAAGGAAGTGCGCTGGGAGCTAAAGGACTGTTAATCAGATTTGAAATACATGGAAAGACAAGAGTAAACTATGACGAAAGTGGAATTGATACAGTCGATTTAACAAATGAAATAGGAAATTTACCATAAAATAAGGGCGGAAAGTTGCTCAATTTTTGGAAGATGCCTTAATTAATGACAGGTAAAGTTTAAAAATTGGTAAAGGAATTGTAGAAATAGGCGAGTTTGGACCAGGGGATAGAAAGAAAGAAACATAAGACATTCCAACGGTAGTCAGGAACTCGAAAGAGCATATATCTTGAGGAGTAGTTCAAGAAATGGAGCTCACCTACTCATGAATTTTCAACCCCTATATACAATACCAACATGGTAATCACCATGAGTACGTAGGAAGGACGGAATAATAATATTGAAGGCGTTTAGGTAAGAGTCGCACAGGAACCTTAGAAAGATAAATTAAATCTTATTTACTAACAGTTATGATGATTTCAAGAACTCTGTAGCGTTCTATCTATTCATTTTCAATGGTACTTGTTGTTAAACCACTTGATATTTCATAAATTGGAATAGCTTCTGGCCAAGATGTATCCTTGTCAATAATGGTAAGAATATACTTTTTATTATTTTTACTCCTGATATAACGAATGCTCATGTCAAATTCATTAAATTGTATCCATCTCCATTGCCTGTTTGATAAATCTTTCATTGCGTTGATGTGGAGTAATGACTTGTGGTCAGTCAATAGCTCAAACGTGTTACCTTTCAAGTGATATTTAAAGCACTTGATTGATAGAAACACAGGGAGTGATTCTCGGTCAGTGGTCGAATATGTCTTCTCAGTTTTTTCAGCTTTCTACGAAAGAAACTTATGAGAAAAACCCTAACATTCACGTTCCTATGGTTGAGGCTGGCTCCTATTCCGACATCTGATGCACCTGCGTGTAAGACAAACATGCGATTTGAGTCCGGTATGGTAATTACTGTTATTTCTTGAAGTTAGTCCATATGTATTTGCGTTTGTCTTTGGAACTTTTAACGATCATTTCATGAAGTGGTGCCATGGTATCAGCTAAATTTGGAATGCGGATATTTTCTTAGCGCATGGACTTTGGAATTTGAGTGCTTTTTTACCAATTTGTTTGTGATAATAACATAAGTTGGCTTCATATTGTCTGATGGCATTTATTTCTTGTTGAATATCATGAATTGCAGAAATATCACTGACCTCTGATTTAGATTTGGTTTGAAGATTGAAAACTGATTCTTTTTTGATTGTAATATGCTCATTTGCAATTGATACATGTTTGTCAATATTCGCAATATTTCTGACTATATGATGCTGGTTATGATTTGGCAATCAGCTGAGAAATTGATAGTACAGAATAATAATTGTAAGTGGACCGGCGTTCGGCTCTATGATTTTGAAATTTTATTTGAGATCTCGGAGAAGCTGTGATGGATCCGTGTGGATCGTTGGTGTGTGTGTGAAAAGTTCTAGGATATTTATTTTCGTGAATATTCTAGAATGTGTGTAGAGGTTCGTAGTTGTGTGGAACGATCCAGAAGGTAGGTGTGTGGAAGGTTCTAGAACATTATGTAATCAAGGTGTGTGGGTCCAAAACTGTTTGATATCATAAGTGTTCGCTGAACAATATTAGGTAACCAGGTGTGTGTAACGTCATAATTGTGTCTCCGATTAGTGACCAGTGACATAATCATGTGATCACTTAGTAACCGTGAGCAAAGGTCAATCTTCAGGTAGTAACTGAGTGGACAGAGGTCAGATGTTGCATAATATTGCATATGCCTAGAGGGGTTGTATCTGACGAGCTCACATCCTACTACTATTTTAATTTCTATGGGTAATTAAGTCATTGTTTCGTTCAGTAGCGTTAATGTGGGTTAGTCGTAAATATTTTGATTTTATTTTTTATTGGAAAATTAAGAATTATTCGACTCAAGTACTTTTTTTGATTTATTTTAATATGACTAAAAAAGTACATCTCATCTCACTTCACACTCTACTCCATGTCAAATACTGAAACTCCCGGAATACTGTACTTGAAATAACCCGACCCAGACATCCTTTCTCACTCCAACATGACCACTTCATTGGACTTTTTATCTTATGCTGAAAATCAGAATTTTGTATAATATTGGAATAATTTGATACAGGTAATAATTTTTTATTTTTTTTGTGATTTATTTATAAAATTATTATTTGAACCTTTATTAATTAATTAATTTAAATATTTTTTTTAATAGAGTTTATTTTTTATTTTACAACAAAATTTTACTATTCTCTAACTGTTAGAGTCTAACGTATCTGAACACCACTGATATATTTTTCATATTAAAAAAATTATGAAAGCTTGTTACCGATTACTATCACAAAACTAAAAATCAACAGTTATCTTATTGTAAACAATATTAAATAACAATGATCACATTATAGACAATATCAAATAACAGTTCACTTATTCAGATCAATAAATTAAAAAGTAAATTATTATCACAACCGTTATCACAAAATTAAACATCTCATTGAACAGTTAGACAATATCACATTAAACAGTCCATATCTTTCGTTTTCTATCATAGTTCTGAATTGAATTGTTATGCATACGAAGACTATTATTCTATGTGAAAATTTAAGCGAAATTGGTTTATGTTCGTTTTATAATATTTGTTTATTTCCAAAATATTTATTTTTCTTCTGTTATCCAACATCAGTACAACAACCATAAAAATTCAATACACATTTATCCAGTCTCTTTCGTCACACACCCAAGAATAGATTTAGAATATCCATTTTTAAGCCACAGGGTAACAAAAACGTGGAAGATAAACCATACTAATTCATCTCACTAATTGCGTGTTGTAATAAGTCAAGAGTTTTGAGTATTGAATCTTTTGTGAAATTGTGTTAAGGGACATCCATAAATTATATCAACAAAATAGGGGAAAGGGGGTTGTTTGAAAAAGTTTGACAAATGTTGACATGGGGAGTGAGGGAGTTTAAAATAAATTGACGTCAACAATAATACTTTTTATAATAAATTTATTAAAATAAAGAAAGGAAATAAATAGGAAACCCATTTGAGCTCTTGACTAAAAATTAAGCCATTTTCAAAAAATTAAAATATCAATAGAAAAATAGAAATTGAATAAATTTTTTCATGTTCTAAACTTATATTAATACTATTATAAGAACCATAGGCGTACGCAGAAAAAATTTCTGGGAGGATTTTAAAATTAAATTTTCATTAAACGGTTTTATTGTTTTTGTATATATATTTATTGTACATGTAAATTATAAACTATAAAAAAATTACATCAGTGTATTTTTAGGATGTGATGGGTTACTGGGTGGCGATATTTAAACTATATGGTTGTTATCCAGACAACCCCATATAAATTATTCTTTCGCTTACCACTCGGTACCCGTTGCTAAGCAACGTTGGAACTGTGTTCGAGTGGGTAGATCGTCCGCAAAAAGTGAGCGCTATTGCTAAGGCTATAATTGACCGAACGATCTCTAGGTCCAACGAACTGTCGATAGAAGACCTGTGCTCGCTTTCAATTTTTAGGTCCCTTTATACCATTAATTTCATCATTCATATCCATAATTCCCGTGAAAACTTCTCATTCACACATTTCAATGTCCTCATTCCACTTTCTGCGAATTTACCACTTATCAAATCCTCTAAGTAACATTTAAGCAACAACAAATATATATTTTATAAAAGAAGCAACACATTTCAATATGTCATTTACGTGCTGTTTGATATTCGAGCGGCTCGGCGCTTAGCTCGTTCTTTTCGCCCGGGCCTGTAACCGCTGGACTTCGGCGTGATCTTCGGGCCTGTTGTTGCCTCTCTGTATGCCAGTTGAGCAGGAGCAAAGACGAAGGGATACATCACTGCCGCTCCCTCTTGACAGGCTGATACTGCCACCTCTAGCCCCTTGATCTGGGTCCTCAGACTTTGATTTAATTGTCTCTCTTCTGTCCAGCCCTTTTGCGCTGCTGTGAGCCTTTGATAGAGCGACTTTACCTTCTTTGGCTCTATCCATGTGGCTTTTATTTGCTGGACTTCCTCTGATAACTGGATGATCTGTTCGTAGAAACTTTTATTGATTCTACTCGCGTGCGCTAGCTCCTGTTGCAGAATTCTCAGTGATTCCATATCTATAAAAAGTGAAATTAACTCTCGTCTATTAGTCTTAATTCAATTAATTAATCATACATGTATTATTGTTAATAAAATAATTCCAGAAAAATGAGGAAATCGAATAAAAATTAAACATTTATTCTAATTCAGTTTCACTAAGCGTATAGTTCGTAGTCAAATCATTAGTGGGGACGATGGGTTTGGTGATGCCTATCGACGTTTCCTTCTGGAGCCGGCCGAGCGTAAGGGTGCCTACGATATACGTAGGTTGGTCTTTCTGTCCTTCTCCTGTGGCTGGGAAAGGTCTTCTGGGGCACGACAACATTGATACCCGTGGGTCTATCGTTTGACCGTTCGTTACCCAGGTTGAGAGAAGAGCTGGGCGGCGGTGTGTAATCGTCGGTACTCGCAATTCTGCCGGCTGCGATATCTTCCTCCACATTTGCGAGGTATAGCCTGGCTCTGGCAACTTGAAGGTTGGATTGGCGCTGATGCTCCTCGAGATGAGCAAGGAAGAACACCGCATGTTCGCGAATTTCTCGGGCAGGGTTTCGGCCCGATTCTCGTTTTATCGCTACGAATGGTAGCTCAACATCTTTTGTTTGTCGTAGTGTATCCGATCGGAACTCTCTCGGTTGGGATACGGTAAAGCCCGCATCCCACATGGCCTGTCGCCATCGATCAGCGGCCTGTGCGGGAAATCGGATAATGACTCTCGATTCACCTGAACAAGATTCAATTAAATTAATCATTCAAATTTTCTGGGCCGTCTGGCTGTTCGATAACTACTTAGTTGTGCGTCGATTAGCGTTTTCAAGTGTTTCGCGGGTTACTTCCAATGTCTTATTATTCCCATTCGTTGGGCTGTGATATAAAGTGATAACATGATCCCATTTTAACCACCCACTAACTAAAATATGCTTGACCTAATTATTAATCGTACGATGATGTTCGGTAAAATTTTTCCTGGGCTAGTAAATCTAATGTTCCTTGCCTTAAACCCCTTAAGTTTGTTTAAAATTAATTAGTTGGCTATCTTCTATACGTAACGAAATTACTTTCATCAAAGCTGAGTACAACTTTAACCCGAAAATCTCTACCTAATTATTTTTTAGCTTACATGAATGATGCATTTTAGGATACCTATACGGACTAATAATATTTCATCAATTTGTTTTTTAAAATTATTGCATTCTTGTCTAACTACGCTTCTATTCATCAATACTACCTACATAAATCATCCTAATAATACACTCATATACCTTTGACACTGACATCTGAATTACCTTGCTTTATTTAACATTATTTACATACGATATGTTATAACTATCCGTTGTTATTACCGAACTCGTTAAGTAAAAATTAAAGTCTTAAATTTGTTTATCGGATTAATATTCATGAAAATACTCGTTAGGCAAATTTTAACTCGAAAATTGTTCATCATAGAGTAACTAAAGTTCGTGATAATGTTGGTTAAGTGGAATTAAGGTCAGGAATTCATTCATCGGATAATAAATAATGTTCATGAAAAATACTTGCTAAATGAACCGAAAGTTCGTTAATCAACTAATAATTATTGTTCCTAAAAATACTTACTAAGTAAAATTACAAATCATAATTTCGTTTATCAAGTAATAATTAACTAAAATACTTATTAAATGAAATTAAAATTCAAAAATTCATCTATCAAATAATAATCCATGTTCATAAAAGTACTTATTAAATGAAAAAAAAATCAAAAATTCATCTATCGAATAATACTTAATAATCCTAAAAATACTTGTTAAATGAAATTAAAATCAAAATTCATCTAATGAATAAGTAATTAATAAAAAAAATAAATCAAATTAATTTACTATATTTTAGATATCTAGTTTAGTGATAACCTGAGGTTGGAGGGGTCATCGAAATCAATGAAACATTACGTCATTAAAAGGGTTTGAGTTACATTATTCCGACAGCTCATCTTCGAAAAATAAATCCATTTTTTGAACTCGTTCCGACCCTGGAATGGTCCCTCTCCTACTGGCGGATCGCGAGAAATTGAAGTATCTCTGAAAAATTTTGCGTATTACAGACTATAGCCGTCGGAAAAGAATACGATAGCGGTTGCGTCTCGTCTGGTTCCACGGCATGGTAATTACGAGTCGGGGTTTTGTGTGATAGAAAAATATCTCAGATAAACACTAATCCTCTCGGTATCGTATTTCATATTTGGAAACCCGCTATGGTTATCGGCATTCTTAGCGTTGGGGTTGATACGGCGAATTTCCTATCTAGTACTCTTGTGGATTAACGACGAAATTCACAGAAAAAAAAATGTAGCTTAACTTCGAGATCCTGGGTTCAGATCTATATCCCCATCTGGTACCCTGGCCGTCGTGTTCCTATCGGTGTGATTTAATCGGTGATACATTTTGAGATTTTTACAATTTGACTGTCAATCCGAATCATCCGGGTTCCTTATGTAGACTGGTGGCGATGTGTGTATACCGGTTTTAAATTAAGCTAATTTGGCTAATATTACGTAAGATGAATTTGCTAACTGGGCGTGTGTGTTTGTAGGTGTAGTCATTGGTGAACGACACACTGTTCCTCCTCTACTATCGTCTAATTGTCGATGCGCTGTGTGTGGAGATTTCTTAGAATTATCGATCGTGACATTCTCGCAAAATGTCACACTACATATTTATTTCGTGGATTCAGGATTTTCATTTATCCGACCACTATCTATTGGATGAATACAAAATTGGTATTGCTGGTTCTTTCGACTGAATGGTTCAGATTTATTTTAACTATTTGCTAATGGCAGCCCTTCTCCTTCAGTGGGTATTTATTTCCGTGGTAAGTTGTTCGTTATATGCCGATATATAATATTATCTATTTCTAGTTGCCACGTTGGAGTCTAAACAATTCAAATGGTTTCTGGGTATCGTCTTAATATGGTGGTGGAGTGCGTTCGGGGGTCGTGGTTATTCGGGTCCGGCAATTTGGGTCAACAAGGCCTTACTGTGGGTTACTTCAAACTTCCTGCTAAATGGAGCCTTAGAATTATTCCTACATCCGATCTCAAGCCAAAACGATGTTGATCCGCGAGGTATTTTCGCGTTCAAACAAAAAACCATGTGTTGGAATTTGACTCGTCGTACATTGGATATGACTAGATTTATCGTAAATATTCTGTTGTTGTGTTGTTTAATTGATTGTTCCTATGTTCATATGATGGGTAAAGTATTGGTTGGCTTTATTTTCTTTTACATATTTTATGTTTTTCTATTTTATTTCGTCTGGGGAATGGTAATAAAAATTCTTTGGGAAATAATTTTTCGTTCCCGTATTAGATTCCTGTTTTTATTATACTCACTATTAGTCCTCGATTTTAATATTTTCACGAGGTGCTTATGTTTTAATTCAGGTGGTAAGTGCGTTTAATATTGGTAGAAGTTTTGGAACCCAATTTCATTTAATCCGAGAGTCTCAAAGTTTGATCTACTCTTTGTTTCTGAAGTCTTAAATGTTTGGCCTTAATATCTCGATCTGTGATTTTATTTAACGTCCGTATAATTTATTCACATTTATTATTAATTTTTGTAAAACTCCTTATTTTCTAATGCCTCTATTTACTGATTTAAGCAAAATTCCCTATCTTTAATCATGGTATTTTGATTTCAACGACAAGTTCCTCGATACTCTTCACGGAAATCTTTATAACCTAGCATAGTATTTTTGTTCGATCATACTTGAAAAATTCTTTATCTCATTTTTATTCAAATTTTATATTTTTCTTAGCATCTTGGTTGCAGAGTAGTTTGAAACTTTTACCTCACGTTAGTTCGGGGGAATGTTAACGATTTTATCTTTGGTTATAGCATTACTCAGTATTTATACTACAATCCTTTACATTTTACACGTCATTTTACTTAGGAAGTTTCCTTTTACAAACTTTTCTATATTATAGCGTTTTATTAACAACGTTTTAATATTTTTATTTGACTTCGTTATATTTGGAGCATAGCAACGATTTTATTTATTTAAGATTCCCGTCACCGTCCTTCATTTTGGTCCTAGGCGCGTTGTGTTCATATTATGGTTAATGAGTCCCACTGGACTACTCGTGTGATAATTTTGAGCCGTATGTGAATATAGTTTAGGTCGAGTTTATGGAAATTGGGAGACGAGGAAACCGCCAAAAGACCATTCCCCTTCCCGCTCTTCCCCTATACGGAATGATATTGACGTTCCAGTTCCTGCGTTCCTCACGCCGGAGCCTTCACGGGCACGAATCATTGGCGATATTCCACGCACTTACACGATTTCGAATAGTATGTTGGATTTTAATAACTTGTAGTGTGTTTCGGCTGTGGGCCGGAAAAATTTCGACAATATAAAACAAAGTTTTATGCTATTTAAATAATTTATTAAAATATAATTTACCCGATACATTCATCATAAATATGACCATAAAAACACCGCTCTCCCCACGCCGACACCCAAGCAGAGCTCAATCGAGATTGCGAGGATGCGACGTGGAGAGAGTTTCGAACAAAACTCTCACTTACATCGTAATTCTTCGTTTGAAAAACTGATTTATCGATAGTTAAAAAACGATTAAAATTATGTAAAAATGAATTGGTATATATACCTATTGTACGACCCTAACCTTGCGTGTTCTTTTTGATTTAATAAAACAAAATTTGACCTTGGAATTTTTCTGGTATATTCTAATCTTTAATTTTATTATTTTGAAATTTTATTTGACAATTTTTCTTTTGGATTTTAAATTGAATTATTTCTAATTCGAATTATTTGATTTTTATTTCATTTTCATGAAATTTCGCATTTTGATAAATTGTCAACTTTCGGTCAAATTGTTGGGTTTTCGTGTTGTGTTGGTATTTATTTCATGCGGATCTTGTTGCACTTTGTTATTATTTTAATTTATTTTTGTGTTTATAATTTTATATTTAATTGTTTTCTTTCTCGCATTTTGATAGGGTTAATTGGTGTTTTAATAGGTTTGAATTTAAATCTGCATGTTATATGCGCATGTGTGTTACCTATTCATTTAAACACTTACAAGGCCGTTTGTGTTCTGGTCCAACAGATGTATAATGTGGGGTTTATGGTTGTTATGACCTTGACCCCAGATGTAAAGCTTTTCTTGCCCCCAATGGTTACCCGTCGCTAGGCAACGTTGGTGATGCAACCATTGGTGTTGAGATCGCCAAAGGTGAGCGCCACATAGGAACTGCTCTGGCCTGACCTCAAACTGGGTTCAACGCACTGCCGTTAGAAGGCTTGTTTGCGCTTTATTCATTCCGGTCCTTCTTTCCTATTTGGTCTTGCTCATCATATAACTTAAATTTTGACTCTTATTATAGATTTAAAATTTCGTCCCACTTTAATTTATGAGACAACTCGAGAGATAAAAACATTTGTTTGAAAATGATTAGTGACATGCATTATTCGTGGTGCAGAGTGGTCCGACGCTTGACGCGCTCATTTCTTTCGGGACGTCGTCTGTTTGGTCTTGGGGCGGCCTTTGGTTGGGCCACCGCATCCTGGTAGGCTATTTGAGCAGCAGCGAAAACGAGGGGGTACGTCACCGCTACGCCTTCCTGACCTGCCGCTACTGCTACTTCTAGGCTTTTTATCTGGGTTCTTAGATTCTGGTTCATTTGTTTCTCGTCGGCCCAACCCTTCTGTGTCATGGTAATTTTCTGGTAGAGGATTTTGACCCTTTTCGGTTCTACCCAGGTAGCCTTGGTCTGTTGTAGGATCTGTTTGTGTAACTCCTTGTTTACCTTGTGCGCGTTATCCAATTCGCGCTGCAGGATTTGGCTGGATTTCATGTCTATAACAAAAAACGATTATTAGATCGCACACTTCTACATTTTAATATTCGATATAATCTTAAAGCAGTAGAATTTTATCGATGTTTCTATTTACATGATTTTATTGGAAATAAAAAAAACTCAACCCAAACTAAGCTAATTTATTGTGATCATTAATTACAATATGGTCCATAATGGCATTTGTGGTTGTCTCGCCGTGGATTTATTCTAGCATACGGATGCTCACGGTGTTCGTCAATTTGTTCTTTCTCTGTCCTCATATTTCGGGGAAGGATCCTCCGTGGGACCACTACATTGATGGCCTTGGAATTCGTGTTCAATCTGCGATCATCGAGGTTGAACGATGTATTATATGACGTAGCGTATCCGTCCGTGCTGAGAATTCTTCCCTTTGCGATATAGTCATTGATGTTGGCTAAGTACCGTCTGGCACTTTCCACCTGGGCATCGGTCTGTGGCTGATGTTCCTCGAGACGGGCGAGGAGGAACTCAGCGTGACCCCGGATTTCTCGCGCTGGGTTGCGTCCGGGCTCCCGTTTTATGGCGACAAACGGGAGTTCGATCTCCTCCGATGGTCGTTGTTGTCCGAACCTTGACTCCTTGGCTTGGTGATACGGTGAATCCCGCATCCCACAGGGCCTGGTGACACCGATTTGCCGCGTATGCGGGGAAGCGCACCGTGATCCGGGATGAGTCGATCCACGAATCGTCTAAACCAAAATAAATAAAACAGATTTCAACATCATTTCCTTCCATAATTATCAGACGCGATCATAAAAGTAAGTCAGACAACTCCTGGATTGATTGTCGTTGGTTATTCCACCTAATTCCTTTTTTTACTGGCATTCGTTCCCTAGAGTAATGAGTATTATTATCGTTACGGATGAAGGGCGTGTATCTCTTAAGGTGAGCTATTATCCAGAGCTATTGGAAATACTTATAGGGGTAGTTCTGTAGTGGCTTCTCGTTAACGAATATAGGACCATCGGGGTGTTCGGTGGCAATATGGTACTAGGGTGATTTCGACTTGTCCGACCCAGCTGTGATGGAGGTGAAATCCGAGATCTAATAATTCGTTTAATAATTACAAGACTTAGCTTATTATTTTTTCCAAACTCTAGATTACTTGTTTGTTTATATATCATACTTCCTTAACAAAAATTTATTTTAATTATTATGATCGGCAATTTTCTAAGCTGATGACGTTAGTGATTTTCCTTGTCCGTTTCCTTTACCTCATATGTTTTCACTGGTAATTCTATTAAAACTATCAAATTTAATGTACTATCCAATTTACAGAATTGGAAAAAGATTTTGTCTAGGGTTTCCCAATCAATGAGTTGGGCACCATTAATGTTACAATAGCACTTGAGTTACCAAATTTTGATTAATTAACATATGATAGTAACTGATAGCCTTCATTTAACTTTATCAACATTAAGTTATCAAACTAATGCTTAACATTAAACTGATAATTTTTATTTAGCTCCATTAACCCTGAGTTAACCAGATACTTTATATCAGAAAGATAATTTTATTTGGATTCATTAACGTTACGTTATTAAACTAATGTTCAGTATTAACATGAAGATTTTGTTTAAATTCATGATCGTTGAGTTATTGGTTGCTACGTGAGGTTAAAATGACGATTTTATTTAATTGTCCTAATGTTAAGTTAATTACAAAATAAAACTAATGGTTTTAATTTACTTTTTCTACTGTTAAGTTACCAATTACTACGTAAAATGAAATAATGCTCTCATTTAATTTTAGTAATATTTATTCGTTAATTACCAAGTAATATTAGAATAATATGGTTCATTTAATTTTATTAATTGATAGGTAACCTGAATTTGACCTTTCCTGGGACAGTGATGCATCATTTACAGGGTAACTATCTCCCCATTCAGCAGGTTAGGGTTTGGCATTTAATTGTATTCGTTTTCGTTCGCTCATATTATTTCTCGGATCGTCACTCCATCACAAGCTAGTCAAGGTGATGATGATGTTTCCTCGTTTAATCTACCATAATCTGAGGGTTCATGCACATCATAAGTATTGACATCGTTATCAAATGGGTGGCCGACTCTAGTAACATTTGATCTTCAAGCTGAGGGGTTTGGAAAACCTATGGCTTAACGGAGGTTCCCCTTCTTAGATCGACTAAACTTTCATAAGAAAGAAACTTCGGCTAATATAATTTTATTCATAGAAGTTATAACAATTCAATTCTGAAATCCGGAACAATTGGCATTGGGGTTGATTCTCCACGTCGGGCTAACTATGACTCATATTCAGGTTAGTTTGATTAAAAAAAACACTGAGGCTTACCATCTCTGGAGCTCCTTGTTGACTCCATAATTATATCGTCTCCTTGGATCTCGAGTTGACTAATTTCTCCACGTTGATTAGTATTAGAATTCATATGGGTAGTGAAAGAGTGAATGGCGTTATTCATTTGACCCGTTGTATTTATACTTATGGAAACACATAATTTTCCGATTTTCGGGTGGTATGGGTGCACACTGACTTGATTTTGGTGGAATGGTGTGGAAAGCGCAGGTAAAATTCGATTTTTAATTGGTGTACTTACTGCCAATTTTAAAGGTCATGTACCGTCGCCTGCCAATCGAACGGTGTTTTTCGGCTGAATTGATTTTCAGAAATGTCAATTGAATGGCATAAATTAGTTACTTAATTTAATTTTCGTTATCATTGAATTAGATTTTTGCAACTTACAATCTCAGGTAATTTTCTCGGTAATTTCCCTATTTTTAGCAATTTATTTAGGTAGTGGTTGATCAATATTAATGTTCACTGGAACTTCTAGTCTCGGGGAGGAGTATTCTTACTTGAAGCGGAGTTGTTTTTATTGCTTGATGTTACATGAAAGTGATTTTATTTTTGTTATCGTTCCTCATTTGAATAATTACTCTTCAGATTTTTCCATCTCCTCTCGAAGACACATGTTGGCAATCTCCATCGTCTCATTTATTTTTATTTACATCGTATGTCAATCGTCGCCAATGAACCTCCTCTACAGCGGCTTCTGTGGTCGTGGAGTATACCTCATCAAATGGTGGAATGGAATTTATTTGCCCCTGTAATTACTGCCTATTAGTGGACTTATTCAGTACAATTTTTGTAAATTTTGTAAATTTATTGATGATATCCCAAATTGTTATTTTATTCATTACATATTCGATTATCATGTTTTTTACCAAAACTTTCTAGATTTAATTGTCCTCCTAAGTTTGGAAGTAATCATTATATTTATCCATTGTTAATATTCAGAGATTGTATGCGATTACTCTATTATTGGGAGGGATAAATTGAATATTACTTGTACATATCCCTGTCGATTTATCAACCTATTTAGTCCAAAGTTTCTCATCGCCTAGACTGTTTGGAAATTATTAAATGTCAATGGATTTTCCTTTTTAAATATTTGGGGTTTAATAGTCAATTTTTACCGGGAGAATGTCTGTTTGAGCGGGTCTACTTTAGCGTTCTTTACTAGTTTATTCAGTTATGGGTGAAATTACTAAATTACAAATTATTATTTGCGGGGCATTTACGGCAATTCCGTTAGGTGATTTCTTAATGAGTTTTGAAAGAATGCCGGAATATTTTAAGAATAACCTTTTTGATATGATTACGTTCAACAACATTAGATGTCAGGGCTTAGGGATTCGTCATGTTGTACGAATCTTAAGAGAAAAATATCGTCTATTTGATTTCTCGGGTTGAAATTTAAATTTCGGTTAATTATCGGTTAAAATTTTCTCATCTAGAATACTTTTCGCCCTTAACTTTTGGTTAATTATCGTTTAGTAATATTCGCCTTGAAGTTAGTTTAGTTAGTTATAATGAATATGTTAGAGATCATAGCAACTGTATTTAATTTGCGTTGACTTCCCAGTCACCTTTCCTTTAATTGATCTTAAAAAAATCCGTGTTAATATTACAATATTATGAGTGCCCACTGGACTACCCAATGTTTTAAGTTTTAGCCGTTTGGTGTCGTGATTTTAGGTCGAGTTTACGGGAGTTGAGTGAAGGCGAAACAGCCAAAATACTATTTCTCCCTCAACCCATTTCCCCTATACGGATTAATAATTTACGTTCCAGCTACTGCGTTCTCACGCCGTAGCCTTCACGGGCACGAATTATTGGCGGACTTACATCGCACTTACACAACTCGATAGGGTGTGATAAGTTGATATCTTGCATGATGTGTCGGCTGTGGGCCGGAAAATTACGACAAAGAAAAATTTTAGTTTCTTATTAAATATTTTTATTGAAATATAATTTACCACAATAACTTCGTTTATCATAATAACAACATAACTCTCTCCCCATGCCGATGCCCAAGCAGAGCTCATACGAGGTTGCGAGGACACGACGTGGAGAGAGTTTTCGAGCATTCCTCCAATCACCTTTAAAAATTCTGGTAATCTACTAGTAATTATACAGCGTAAAGTTGATTCTAGGTTAAAAACCGATTAAAATTATGTGAAAATGAATCGGTATATATACCTATTGTACGACCCTAACCTTGCGTGTTAAATTTGATTTAGTAAAACAAAATTTGACCTCGTGATTTTCTGGTATATTCTAATCTTAATTTTATTATTTTCGTGATTTAATTTGACAATTTTATTTTTTAACTTTTAATTGAATTGTTTCCAATTCAAATTATTATTTTTGTTCCAAATTTCGTGAACGTTAGTTTTTTTTTGTAAATTGTCGAATTTTGGTCAAATTTTCATGTTTTCATGTTATTTCTATGTTTATTTCGTATGGTTCTTGTTGCACTTTGTTATTATTTTAATTTATTTTTATGTTTTTCGATTTTATATTTTAATTGTTTCTTTCTCATATTTTAGCATGGTTAATTGATGTTTTATGGGTCTGATTTTAAATCTGCATATTTTTTTTGCATGTTGTTACCGATTCATTTAAACAAAAATCTGTTCTGGCCCAACACAATGATAAAAATAATAGCGTAATAACCATAACAACAGTAATAATAATAATAATAATGAAAAATTAAGGTAAAGTTCAAAGGCTAATATGAAAATAAAATAAGGTGGGTTTAATTTATGTAATCCGTCCGACAATCTCCGTTTCAAAATAACTACAAAGTTTTCATCTTTAACATTAAGTTCAATAACTTATGGTCATAATATCTGGAGAGAAAAAATGATAATAATGACAATAATAACAATACAAAAATCTGAATATGATTATGGACAATTATATATCCTAGGTCTTATTTTGAGATTATTTTATCAAATATGGCTGTTTATGATCGGTTGTGAGGTAATAATTCAGAATATCGTCGAAAAATCACGATTATTCGGGTCTCTCTTTAACTGTAATTTATGTAAATTAGTATTTCTATTCATTTTGTCAGTCATCCTACTCTCAATTGTTCGTTTACTTCGCCTACATTAACTTTTTATATGTCTTTCATTGCCATTTGTTGACCTTTATATTTAGACCTTTCCTAGGACATCAACATTACTCTTTCGAGGGTTGGGTGATAGAATTTAGGAAGGGAGAATAGTGAGTGGTTCCAGCTACTGCCTTCACCACGGGTTCCCCGCTAACCACCGGTTTGATCGGGGGTAACAAATTTCATTTTATTAGCTTGTGTGCTTATAGTTTATGGTATGTAAGAAAAGGAAATAAAATTTAAGTGCTATTTTGAAGTGTAATCCTATTGATGGAGGCTCGATAATAAAATAAAAAATTATTTCAAACATAAAATGATAAAATATTTTAAATCAAAATTTATTTTCATAAAAAATATTTCCTGAATAAATAACAAAACCCTATAGTGACTGTCATATTTGTATTAAAAAAATAAAATAAAATTTGCAATAATAATAAATCAAAATAACAACATTAAAAAAATATTTACTTTTGTTTTCTTTAAAATTTCATTTCAAAATCAATTCGACCAAAAATCGTAATTAAAACGGTAAATAAACAAATAATTGAGTACAAATAGTAAAAGAGTGTAAAAGACTAAACAAATAAAAAGAAGTAAAAAGTGATTTTTGATCAACCAGCATTGCCTTATATATCACGATTTCCCGTGTGTGTGTTTTGATACAATAAAACAAGGAACTTTCCAGAATATTCTTAAAATATAATTTTTTAATTCCTTTCAATTTATCATCAAATTTTACATTTTTTTGTATAAAATTTTTATTTAATTTTTAATTATTTTTTTTCTTTAAATTTTTCATTTTTCTTTTTAAATTTAGGTTTCTTGCTCAAAAACTGCACAGCGTTCTGCCCATATTTTACCGTCTCAACTCAAAACAATTTATTTAGTTCTTAAATATTATTTAAATTATTCCTGTTCATGATTTTGATCGTTCGGATTAATGTTTTCCCGACGGCTTTCCAATTTAACTGTTGCAACGACTTCGCAATTTTCCCGCTACCCTTTCCCTTTCTTTGTCCTTATGATCTATTTGTGTTCACATTGTATTCAACTGGACTACTAGGTGTTCGTGATTTTGAGCCGATTGTTGTTTAAAATTTTTTTGTCGATTTTATCGAAATTGAGTGCAAGAAAGTTGAGCCAACAGACCCACTCTCGAGCTACTCGCTTTCACCATTTAGTTCTATGATTTGACTGAGAGTTGTCGTGTCCAGACAAAACACTTACCAGTGTTAATTTCCTGAATGCACGGCTCACAGTTGTAATGTACACCAACTAAAATTCAGAAAAATAAGACTGCAAAAAATACGACTGCAAAATTAATGCTGCAAATTAAATCTCAAAATTTGTCAAAACACATCAGTATATATACCTACAATTTGACCTTAAACTTTCGTGTTATTTTTATAGCGATAAAACAAAATTTGACCTTGAAATTATTTGTGTTAAATTTTTATTATTTTCTTAATTTAAATTGGCAATTTATTTCTAAACTTTTTAATTGGATTTATTCAATCAAAAATATTTTATTTTTACTCATTTAATTCATTAATTTTTTACTTTTATATATCTTGTCGTTTTTCGGTCAAATTTTCTTATTATTATGATTTTTGTAAATTTCGTGCGGTTCTTGATGCATATTGTATTTATTTTATTTTACTTTTATGTTTGTTGATTTTATATTTATTTATATTCTCTCAAATTTTAGAGTGTTTAATTGATGTTGTATGTTGTATTCTAAGTTATCTTGGTGCTGGGTTTTCGTGCTATATTACTGATATATTTAAACAATTTTCAAGGCCGTTTGTGTTCTGGCCCAACAAAATATACCAACTAAAAATATTAATATTAAAATATATTTCTTTGTAAATAAAAGGCAAATCTGAATATTAACTTTAAAACAATCACTGGATTATAATTAAAATCATTATTATTAAAAAATATAAACGTGCAATATTTACTTTAACGAAAAATCTCCAACACACAGTTTTTTATACTTCTTCAAGTCGTAACATCTAAAAATGGAGTATTTTTGGTTTACTAATTATTGATACAAAATACTTTCAGCTACCAATTATACCAACATTCGATCATCATTTAAATAAACGTTTTACGATATATTTAGACAAGTTTACGGTTATCATCAGGTAAAAGAAATCGCTAAAAAATGGATTTTTATTAATATATTCAAATAAAATTATTAATTTTTAATTATACTTTGACTCGTACTCATAAAAATTTCCTCGTTAGTTTTTAGATCATTGACCTTATCAGCTATGCTTCACATATAACACGTTCCTAATAATATTTAAACTTTTAAATAAAATTTTAAAATCAAACATTACTATTTTACTTATATATTTTTTACATATTGTGTTCACTAACATTGAACTTTATCTTCAGCTGACAATGTTCAAGAACTAGAGCATAGAGATGACAGGAATTATCTCCAACATAACACCAATTAAATGTAAATTGATAAACATTTCAATGTTATTATACACCATAGCCCAACCTTTGAAAATCTATTTAAAACCTATGAATAGTATATGGAAAACTACAAACACAAAAATGTGACCATAAAAGGTTAAAAAAATTCTAATTTAAAGAAATTGTAAAAGCACTTTGTTGAAAATACTTCGAATACTTGTGAAAAAGTGAACAAAATAAAAGGACATCTCTTTTTTATTAAAATTTGCGCCCAAAATACAAGAAATTAAATTTATCAAATAAAAAAACTTAACTAAAAATCGCCTACTAAGTTTAAAATTGTGTTTGGTTTGAAGATAAAAAATTATGTCACATCATAGCTTTAGGAAAAAACTCAAATTCATATTTCAGTGGTAATTCCAATTTGTCACATATGACATCACAGCTCTAACATTTCTTTATTCTATTGTAATAAAGTTTAAAATTGGGAATTAAAGAATTTCAATTGGTTGATTGATGATTGGGCGATTGTTAATTGCGTTGGCATAGTTAGAAGTTTTTCGATGGAACTGAAACTCGATCCGACTACTCGGGTTCAATAACTCGAATTAATAATAGAAAACTGCCAACAAAATAATATATATTTTCACAAATTTCAATTAGGACAATTTTCAGTTAATTATAATCGTTACACCTTTGGTAAACACCCGATGAATACCACCTTATTTAAGTAAAACACAATGTAACTTTACACAATTTACTCAATAATCTCTTCTTTTCGATTCAACCAAAATTTGTTTCAAATCTTTTCTTCGACCAACTGGAGTTTGCCATCTTTTGCTCCTTTCTTCTATAGCGTTTTTCTTGCCCATCAACTTTGCTTAAAGAAATCAAAAAAATTCGGAGTCAGGTGGCAATTTATTATCAATAAGCTAAATTCCAGGATGCTGATTACCACTATTCACCAGAAAAATATCAACTTTAACTTTTGTCAAATTTTTAATTAATTTTTCTAATTTCGAAATTCTATATTTTATTTTTTGTATTTTTTATAACCCCAGCAATTGAATAATTATATAAATATTATAAAATAAAAATTTAAATGCATTTAATATTTTATTCTACACAAAAGAACTAAATCAAGTGTTATCCTTCAATATAAACAAGAACTCGTGTTGAAATCAGTAATTATTTTGATCAAAGATATTTTGATTAGATTGCAACCCCATATCCATTTGAATCATGTGATTTGCAGACTGATTGGGAAGTGAGGAATACTGACCAGAATGCATGATATAATTGGAATTAACCGGCAGTTGTTGGTTATTTATAAAATTAGAAGGATGGGGATTTCTATACACCTGATTGGCCATCATGGGCAAATTGTTATGGGAATTATACCGATTGATGATTTGCCTCGGCATTGTCATTGCTGGAGGGATATTGTAAATCTTTGACAATCATAAATATGATAAATACGAAAATAGAACTAACTTGATTAGGGAGGTTCCCTCTTTTCATTGAAGAATATATTTGATTCTAAATATTTAATTTAAACACTTTTTTCTTAGGCATGACTTAATTTTCCATTATAATGTAAAATATTATTGATTTTAAAACTTTTATTTTTAATTATGATAGATCGCAAATTGAGGCATATTATAAGCAATAAATAAAACTGCTGGAAATAAGGACAGAAATTATATGGGCATTAACTATAAAAAATTAGAAAATAATTTGAGTGCGCAAAATAAAATAGAACTTCCACTGCATATGGCCATATTATAAAGTTTTCTCTAAATACGAGAAAGCCAAATGAACGGAATATATTTCGAGGAAAATATCCTCATCGTAAGTCTGCTATCACAATCTTTGTCAAAAGCTATATACGGGAAAACTAATGATTTAATAATTATGATTTATTGATTTAATTAAATAACATCAATAAATTTTTTGAAAATTGAATATTAATTGTAGGGAATTGTGATTTAATCACCAATGCCTCACATAAAATTCTTTCCCATTTATTATTAAAGCTTTTAGATAAATTTTTTTTTACATATTTTTGAATACTTTCAATCAGCTATAATCCTGAACCCGAGTGCTGAGATGACAGAAACCCTCTACAATTTAAATGGCATTGCATCCCCATTACTTGAAAATTTATACACTAGATAAGAAACTAAATCTATTGTGGTTTGAGATTTATTACTAAACACAGTTATTGATTTTAACAATTTCTGCAGTATTTTAAACACATTTAAATAATCTAATCTTTTTATGAGAGAAAACTTTTAATGTTACTATTATTTTTAAGTTGATTAAAAAATCACACATCATTGGCCTTGAAATTAAATAAAGCACCAATTCAATATATATATATATATATATATATATATATATATATATATATATATATTATACTACAATATTTTTAGACACTCGCTGTCATTGTCAGATAGATTCGAACTTGATTTAAACGGCTTTGTTCAGACAAATTTCTTCCTTTATATTTTAAAAAATTAATCATATCAAAAATCTCAACGATTTAAAAAGTGAATTTAATAAATATTATAAAATTGAAATATAAGAAAATTTTAATAAATTATTTTTAAAGTTTTAAACAAAAACATTTTGCATAATATCAACAAATTCCGTAAGTCGACTGTGATCGTGTTTATTGGTAGACTTCAAGTCTTTTTTAGATGGTATTCAGATCGTGGTTATGAATCTTTATGTCATGGGTGCAATTCCACGTACATTGGAATGACTTGCTGCAAGTTTCGATCAGTCGACTTATGGAATTGATTGATATTAGTAAATGCAATTTTTGGTTCAATGATGAAAATAAATGTAAAATGTTTTTGTTAAAAAGTTTAAAATATTAAAAATTTTGTTAAATTTCAATATTTTAAACAGAATTTGAGATTTTTAATATAATTAATTTTTAAATTAACCTGTTGTGTTTATTATGAATTTCAGATTATTTATGCTTGTTTTTTAAAAAATTAAAATCAAGATTTTATTTTTTATGTGATTGCACTAATCTTCTCTCAATCGCGTAACTTCAGTCAATCTTTTTTATTAATACATAAAATTATTTAACCTTAAAAATTTTATTTCACTAATAAATTTTGTTTTTCACTTTCATTTTGCGAATTTTTAAAGAATGAATAATTGGAATGTTGGAGAATAATTGATAATTTACATTACTCCCTCTTAGAACTCATGACAAAGCGGAATGTGATAAAGCGCTTGACATATAAATGGATGTGTCTAAAATATTTGTATTTTTTATATTTTTTTCTCTCCCATTGTAAAAACCCTTAATTTATGTCAATCCCATTATTTTTATTCGTGTTACAAGCAGCTTTTCATATAGTAGACCTTTATATGTGGTCTAATTGCCGATAAAAGATTATTACACTAAATAAGAACTTATCTTTGAGCTTTTTATAATTTATGACTTATTAGTGTATTAAGTTAGTTTTTAATGTAATTTATTTCAATACAATACCAATGTTATGATGAATTGTGGAGTATTTGCTAATAATAAAGACTTATTTTACAAACTTTTTTGAAATTGTGATAATTTCTTCGTGTATTTCAATCTGGTCAATAATTGATTGCCATATCGGATAGCCGTTCTTTCAACTAATAAATCTAATAAATTTTATATAAAAACTTAATAATACATGGGAAAGAATTTTATGTGAGGCATTAGTGATTAAATCACAATTCCCTACAATTAATATTAAACCCTCAAAAAATTTATTGAGATTATTTAATTGAATCAATAAATCATAATTATTAAATCATTTCCCCGTATATAGCTTTTGACAAAGATTATGATGGAATACTAGTGATTGGGGCAATTGGCTCGAAATATATTTCGTTTATTTAGCTTTCTACTGTTTTAACTATAAATTTGTTCTACTGACTATAATAAGTAGAATATGTGAAAATATTATAACACCAAATAAATTGTTCTACTGACTATAATAAGTAGAATATTATGTGAAAATATTGTTTTAGCCAAACTAAGCAAAATCAAAAAGATATTTTATGAATTGATTTGAAAAAATATTTTTATTTGTCATATTGTGAGAAATCTTATCAAGTGAAAAACGATAATTTAAAAAAAAGATTCATTCAAAAAAAAAATTCCCGATTAATTAACACCATGGAAACGATTCACATATTTATTAGTAACAACGTATTTCAATATAATAAAAAACTATTATTTCTCGAAATAAAAAAAGAAAATTTCCTTACCGGTTGATTGGAGTAAGTCGCGTTCGACATTGTTCCCATTCTGCTTTTAATTTCATTGAGTAGATTTTTAGGATCAGCGGGAATTATTACTGAAACGGACGTGTTATTTATTTATTTGCAATTCCAGCATTTAAATTAAACCTTTAAAGTTAGTTGAGAGAGATTTGGAGAAAATAAAACAAACAATCTGCACATGGACATCGGGTGGAATGCATCGACTCGGTCTGACTATTGCCATGGTGTAGTTCTGCTTTGATGCAACCGTATTACAAATTGTCTTTATAGCTTCGGAATTCATTATGATTTGCAATTCAACTGATGTTTTACATGTGCTCTCTTTACTAATTACTTCAATATCTGAATTTTTACCATATAAACTAGGGCCATAAGAATCAAAGTAATTGACATAGTAAATAGAGCACTGACGATCCCAGGAATCCATAGAAAACATGCTAAATATATATATATATATATATATAGATATAGAGAGAGAGATAGAGATATAGGATAATTATATAAAACCTTAAATTAATGTTTTGATCGATACACAAAACAATATCAGCTCTTTTGTCTTCGAAATAAATGAGATATCCTTCAAATAATGTGATTGAATTATTTCTGGGATCTTTATAAACCGGTTGGATAACAAATCGGTTTGGGTTCATGTTGTTATTGTTGTTGTTGGGATTTATTATGTTGTTTTGTGAATTGTAGGCGTAGGAAAATCTTTGAAATGACGGAACCATTTCCACATCTGAATTCATTTGGAGGGATTTTTGAGAGTTTACATGGCCGTGAATTTCACCGCACGATTCGACACTGCTTGGCTTAATCTAGGAAATTATGAGTTTTTATTCGACATGTATTAGAAATATTGCGATGGTCAATAGTTATCATCACACATTTTACGTGAGGTTCTGATTAAGATGTGGTGCGATAAAATGCCCTGAGCCTCGTACGGAAATGAAATCAATAAATCCATGAATAGATATCGGTAAATATTATCGAATTTGTTATACCTAGTTTTGTGGAAGACAGAAAAGAAGCGTATGGGAATGAAACACCGGGCAAGGCCGTAATATTGGATTAGGGAGTTTTCCTCTGGCAGGAATTCTGTGAATGTTGAAGAAAGAAGTGGACGACTCCATGAAATTGGCGTGGAGAAATTCGAAAAATTGAAGTTTGCTGTGAAAGAAAAGAGCCGACTTTCCAAAAGATAATTGTAAACTAGTCTTAATGTAACCAAGGAAATTGTGCAGAACACGATGGAGGGCATTGAGAGCGGAAAAACTGATTAGTGCGCGTTTCTTGACAGGAAGCATGTATCTTGTTAAGTTAAAGCTGAAATCTGGGTGCGTTTTAGTACGCAAAAGGTGAGATCAAGCCCGACTTTACTCCGGGAATCATCGATTCTTACTGCTACAATGCACTGGAGAGTGATGTGTGCAAGTTAGGACAAAATTGGTGAACCAGTTTAGCTCCGTAGCGCCATTTATAACCGATCCCATCAAACTCAGTTGCAGTATTTCCCATCACCTTTCTCTATAGTGCCGATTTATATTCTTTATCTAATACTTTATTAAGTTTAATTAAAAAAAACCAATTTCGATTAAAACAAAAGTGCAACTACTGGTGCAAATCAAATCAATTGAAATATATTACATTTCAATAAACCACGCCAGTCTATTAACCAGCATTCAGTGGCTAATAATGGAGAAACGGCAATTGAGAATATGTACATTGGTGACATGAGATATTATGAGTAATAGCTATTTGCTTAGATAATTATGTATTTGCTTGCATGACTACTTAGATATTTCAATTTTACTTTACTTAATTTTCATAAATTTTACTTACAATACTAAACACTAAATAGAGAAATACTTACAACTTCCGAAACCGAATTGCTTTGCTGAACTAAATTTGAATGTGTATTTCCCATGTGAAATTGAGGTGACTGCGAGTGGGGAATGGACGAAGGGTCGATCTATGAGAACTAACACTGACACTATTAGGAGCCGAATACAGCTGATCTGGATAATAATAGCATGGCATCGAATTGACTTTGTTGATCTGGGATTGATTTATAGCGCCGGATTGGTAATAAGGGGTATTATTATTAGTAGATTGCATGAATTTTGATTGGCTCTTTGAATGAGTGAGAGTAGACTGGGAACTTCCAACCAATGTGCTGTTGTTATATGTGATATTTGATTGGCCATAATTTTGTTCCAGTTGCTCATTATTTGTCAATGATCTTGCATTGAGACTCGTGTTGAGGGAATTTTCACTATCCGCTTGGGCATGAGTTGATATATTTTCTGAATTCTGAACACAGTTGGACGCATTTACTAAATTCATCATAATAAAATCATATTCCGTAGAATCACAGGCTTCTTTATTCTGGTTCCATTTCATTTTTTTATTCGGTATCGGACATGAATTAGCAGATTCGAAAGCTTTGCTTAAACCTGAAAAATATCTGTAATGCACTCAAAGCAAATTTATTTATTAAAAAAATCTATTAAAAATGAGGCTTACAGTTTTAGAGGAAATTTGTTTACAAAGTAAAAATGTTTTAGAGATAATCAATAATTATTTAACCAGCAACAGAATGGCAATATCTATTACCCGGAATTGTGGGATTGATGAACATTGCATGGTGACATATGATCGTATAATCAGCTAGTAATGATATATATTGATCACTTATGCATAAGGACAAACGG
Source organism: Schmidtea mediterranea (assembly GCA_022537955.1). Lineage (NCBI taxonomy): Eukaryota > Metazoa > Platyhelminthes > Tricladida > Dugesiidae > Schmidtea > Schmidtea mediterranea. The sequence continues at coordinate 209,886,982 of CM039679.1, read as the reverse complement.
AAAAAAATTAAAAGAAATGTTAGAAATCAATAATCCCATATTACGAGCGTTTGCACGTCACTCATTGGTTGGCTGGAGTAACGTGTCCGCGAGATTTATAATTGCCATAAGTAAATAATTATGCTTTGCTTGAAATTATTTTATTCGGCAAACTAATTTATTATTTTTTCCCACTTCAAAGATGATGAAAATAAAGGAATTCAAAATTAATCAAAAACGAAGCCTCAAAATCGACTCAATACAATTTTAAAGTCAAGCTTACCATGGGTTAAAATAACAGACCATTTCGATGATTGGTAATAAGAAGACAAGTCTTTACAACCTTTGCTGTTGTAATTCAACAAATCGCATATATTCGTGTGAGAATCATATTTAACAGGACTGAATAAACTAAAACGAACTTTCATTGATTTCATGTCATTTACCAAATCATTAATGTCATCTAGCAACAAATCAGAACAAGTAACAAAAATTAAATATCTCTTTCTTTTAGGATGGTTGTTTCTAATTTTATCATAACATTGAAAAATATTTCTTGCTTCACTCAATATAGTTTTCATATTTGATAATTGGTTTTTTGGATTTCTTTCAACGAAATTCAAAACATCCATACTTTCCATTACTTTGAATATCATGGGGGTGTCTAGGCATTCAACTTTATTTTCATTACTAACGGGTGAAAATGAATACAAAGAATACAATGATGTAAACTCATCACGTCCAAAGTCCGTTTTAAGAGGCTCACCGCCATTTAAAAATTTCAAAATAACATCGAAATAATAACTTCTAAAATCAGACATGTAAACGGTTCCTTTACTAAATGCTTTAATATTTTCTATAAATATCAACGTATCCTTTGGTTTCAATGTACTAATATATGATTCCACACTTTCATTCCAAGACCTTCTAGGAAATAAATCACTACTGTTATTAGATTTACCTGAAAGAGGAAGTAGATTAAAATAAAATTTAAACTTAATATTACTCTCACTGTTGATTGAATTTTCTAATGTTTCAGACTGAGTTAATGCTTCACATGAGTTCTGAAGAAGAGAATCTAATGTTTGAGATTCTGAAGGTTGAATAAATTTAGTATCTTCAGCAATAGAAGGATTTTCAGTTGTCATTTTAAATAATTACAAATTTAAGTCTATAATTATCGTTAATTAATAAATAAATCATTATTAAATACTACTCCTGAAAAATACTAGTTACTTTTAGGATTAAAAATATGATTAACAATTGCGAATATATAAAATAAAATTTTGAATTTGAGAAATTATCAATAAATTACTAATTATAAAATAATGATTTGTTTGAAAATTGCGATAAGTAATATCATACAATTAAACAAGAAAAATTAATAATAAAAATATTTTAGAAATCAAATAAAAAAGGTTTTAGAAATATTAAATATTTACATAATATAAAAGATTTTAATTTCAATAATATAAAAGTTAAAAATCAATTTTTAGACAAAAAAAAATTCAATAGATAATTATTATTTCAATTCAAATAATTAGTTATAAAATCAAACTTTTTAAATAAACTTTGAAGCAATAAGTCAATTGAAATAAATAACGTTTAAATTTTTCACTATACATATAAATCGAAAAATTAAAACGATACTTTTTGCTTGGAGATGAATTTGAACAATTATGAATTGGTGGGTTATGGAGGTTTAAAGTGTCTAGGTGTCTAAATTTAAAACTGTTGGTCAAATGCAGAGTATAGCATAAAAATTGATTTTAAATGCGCAATAAAACAGCATAAAAACCGGTGCGAAAAAGTAAAACTTTATTACTTAACAGAATGCTGGGGAAGGATGGAAAACCAAGTGTGGGGTTGCTGACTAGTGTTCGATATGACCTTGACCCGAATCATAATAATGCTAACTACCTGCCACTGGTTACCCGTTGCTAGGCAATGTTGGTACTGTAACCAATGGTTCTGTGACCGTAAAGGTGAGCTTTGTCTTCAAAACTGCTATGACCGGTCTACATCTGGTTCAGCGAGCTACCGTTAGAAGGTCTGTGCTCGTCTTACGTACTTTAGGTCCCTCACTTGCTTAACTTTCTTGCATATTCGTTTTCACCCAGTTAGGCTACTACATCGTAAAATCAAAATAAAACTAATAAGACAAATTTTTATTTATTCTTCTACCGCTCATTCACGTTCAACATGTTCGTTTCGCAATTTGTTTTGTCTTTGTCTTTTCCTCTCGGCACGACCTGGTCTTGCGCGAGATTTGGGCTGAAACTGGGCTTGTGTTGGCCTGGTAGCAGTTGGGTAAGCTATCTGGGCTGCTACAGCTGCCTCCAGTTCACGTATCTGAATTTTTTGGACATGGTTCAGGCTCTCTCTTCCACCAGCCCTTCTGTGCTGCATCGATCTTCTGGTAGAGTCGTTTCACTCTAGTCGGTTCAGACAAGGTGGCTTTAACGCGTTGTAACTCTAGACTCAATTGTAGACACTGTTGGTAGTGATCAGTGTGCTCCTTTCGGAGGTCCTTCAATTCTTTACTGAGCTCTTTACTGAGCCTTAATAATAAATTATATATAAAATAGGTTTCGAAGATGTTGTTCAAATGAAAAATATAAACTAAGGCCTTAGTCCTCACTGGACGGTCATCTCATGTTCTGTAACCTTTGGGAAAAGTGCTCATCACTTACTTCCTCTAGTTTCCATATAGATAAAATATTATTTAATAACTAAAAGAACTACTGCTACTACAAATTTATTGATAATACAGATGAGGACATTAACACACAGAATAAATGGACTATGCTACAGGTTCTTTGGTCTCAGTGTGGTCGTTTGTCGGGAAAGCGCCTCCGTGAATAGGCGTGCTTCTTCACGCCCCGACCCTCCAGTACATCTCGAATGTCGGGCTGGAGGAGGCTCTTTGGGACCACAAGGTGTACTGGTGCGTCAATTTCGAGTAAGGCTGGGTCTCTATGATCGTAGGCGATCCCGTAAGTAGGTAAATATCCGTCTGAACTGGGGATGCGTCCACTACGGATATCCCGGTTAATCCGAGCGAGGTGTTCCTTCTGCCGTCGTGCCAGAAATTAATATCGCCATTCCAGTTGTTCTAGGCGATGGAGCTCGTATTCTGCCTTTTGTCGGATTTCGCGCGCGGGATTCCGGCCTGGTTCCCGTTTGATCAGGATACTGGGAAGTTCAATATCGTCTCCCAACTCGTTAGCTTTGCGCTTCGGCCACTCGGGGGTACCATAAGTTGATATAGTATAACCCGATCCCCCAGGGCCTGTCGATACTGGCCGGCGAACCTGGTCGGCACCGTCAGAGTGGTACGGTCGCATCTTCCCAGTCATTATGTGGAGTACCTGTAAATGCCAAAATAATAATAGTAAAAACTGCTTTTCGATGAGTTACATCATCTATAATACCAGTAAAAATTATATGGTAGAACCATATCAGCCTAGGTGGGAGTTATTTATTCCGGCTTTAATAAGCAACCTCCTTTAACATTGGACGTAGAAAAATGATAAAGAAATTTGAATAGGGCGTGTCAACAAAACTCATAATAAGAACTGTCTACCAATCTTCAAAATCTTTAATTGGATTAATGAGCTAAAATCTCTTATCAAAACAAAAATGTCGGGTAGAACTTTATAATAGACCTTGAAAACTAATTTTAAGAAGTCGTAAAATGATTATCTAAAAATATGTTTCAAATTTATTTATTTATTAATTTATTGATAATTCAAAAACTACTATTCCGATAGGATTTCAACTAGCAAAATTCAAATTAATAATTACCATAGAAATTAGTGAGGAACATTTCCATTTCTAAAGATTATTGGGATATTGAAAAGTTGTCACCTCTAATTCCCCAAGAAAATAGATCATTAGGCCAAGTTGACATATTATTTTTTGTTTCCTAAATAAATTGTAATTTAAAATTGTTTCAAACTCACTTAAGAATCTCGATGATTACCAAAAATAAACCCATAATTTCATAAAATGCGGAAATACCTATCAAATATAATAGGTCGAAATAAAAGATCTTTACAATTTTATTTTTTAGAAAAATCTTAATACACGGTTTATGGAAATTAATCACTCATATAGATGACGCGCATTCTGGTTATTGTTATATAACATTCTACTCATTGAAATACCGTAATGGTGGGTTTAGGTTAATGATCGATCATTCGTGGTAGGACATTTGATCGTAAATTTACTCGCTGAGAAGAAAGGTCTATGACGTGACGAGTAAGTTTTGTTATGCGACCAAAAGGAAAAATGTTTTAAATTCATAGTACACTTTAGTGGCTCCCTGTACGGGATTTTATCCAAAATTCCAACAAAATGCATTAAGTATTTATTGTTTTATCATAAATAGAATGGAGGGCTGAAGCAGCCGTACTTGTTGCATTATCCTGGTGGCTCATCCTTTGCTGGTAGTACTTTGTGGAGAGATTGACTGAGCACGATTGAACCCGGGGTTCTCTACGATCGATCGGATGTTTTTTCTCGTTTCTTTTTTCACCTGTTATTTCGGACATTGTTGGTAGATTTTTCTAGTAATTTTTGTTTCAGTGGATCTTGTCGTTGTATTTATACTATCACTGCGGTGTGTCACCACGTGGCAGTGTTGTCACGACTTAGCGAAACGTGATTGGCCGATTCCTGTGTTACCTCTGCCATCGGTCGTCATGTGCTGATAATAAATGTCTAATCGACTTTTTGCTGCTTGCGGCATAGAGAATTTGTCTCAGCCAATTCTCTAGATCTTTTATCGATCGGTCAGGCGCTATTAAAATTGTCAATTGGGCTGTTACAGGCAGTACTTTTACTCACTCATCGATCGACACAGGGAAGAGTAAAGGAAAATCTCTGACCCATCTCTCCTCGGTAAATTTGGTATTTCAATCTCCAGTGGTGGCAATTTCGCTATATTCTTTCGGTTGTCATTGTGTAGTATTCACTTTTAATTTTGCTTTAATAAATTTATTGGATGTTTGTTATTTAATTGTGGTTTATATTTAATTAATTAGATCGTTAGATTCCACATTATTCGGGAAATGCCTCTCTAAATAGGGCCCTCATTATTCGTATTGTTGACTCTCCTCCAAAAGAATCGTCGGACATCGCGAAAAAATCCCTTTTCCCCAACAATACTCCTCCAGATTCGTTATCAGATTTTCTTTCTCTTTTTCCTTAACTTTTTATTTAATAAACGTTCGGATTTTGGTTGGTAATGTTGTATTAAATAAACGTTCGGAGTATTGCTAGTAATACGAGTTAAATAACGTTCGGGTTGTCGTTGGTAATAATGATGTTTTAAAGCCTTATTTGGGTTACACCAGCCGTCCAAATCATTAACAGGATTTACTCAAGATGAAAGTGATTTTGATTTGATTTTGACGAGGTCAACTATGCATTCTATACTGTTACTCCTACTGTGGACATATTTGATGATTAAGAGGGTCGGTACGTGTTCGTGATTCCACATAAACTACCTTTCTATACCTTAATATAGGGTTTTTGGTGGTTATTTACGGCATACAGATGACGTGGCTAAGTTTTTTCTCATTTTGATTAATGGGAAATTTCATTGTTTAACGAAGGGTAATTTTTTGGGGAATATTTTATCATATTTATTTGATTCTAGCATTCATCGTTGGGGTGAAATTTTTTTATTCAGTTAGAACTCTAGGTCTTCCCACCCATTAAAATCTTTTAAACTATCTTCGGGTTGTATTATTACTAATAATTTATTTAAGGGTTCCGTATTTGATTTTATTATTAATTCTGAAATTTATCAAAAGAATTTGATGCATCGATTTCCGCTAACCCGTTCCCCTAAATCCTCAAGTTGATCCTAGGAAAGTTGTGTGTCAAAGTTAGATTTTAAGAGTGTCCACTGGACTACTCGGTGTTGATATTTTAGCCGATGTGTAGAGATATTTTGGACGATTTTTCGGGAGCAGGTAGAAAGGTAGGCAACCAAAAGATTGTCTCCCGATCTCCCTGCTGCCCCTATAACGGTATATGAATTGACTGTTTGAGTCCGTCGTTACCCACGGCGAGATCTCTCATGAGCACGAGCTGTTGGCGGACTTACACTGCACTTACACTGCTCGACTATGTTATGTCAGATTTTAATAACTTGTCGGTGTGTGACTGTGGGCCGGAAAAATTTCGACGTGAAAAATGTCTATATCAGTATATATATATTTGATAAATACCAAATTTAATTTCACTGGTCATGATTAAGCATCACACATACTAACATCCGAGCAAGTCATTCTTGCTTACTTCGTTAAGTTCACGTATAGTTCTGGATAGAGTTTCGGAATAAAAGTTTCTAAAGTTTAAATTGAATCGTTCAGAGTTCCGAGTAAAAGTGATTAGGCTTCTTCGAGTTTCTCACAACTAAGTGATTAAAATCATTAAAATTATGTGAAAATGAATCGGTATATATACCTATTCTGTGACCCTAACCTTGCTTGTTAATTTTGACATGTTAAAACAAAATTTGACCTTGGAAATTTCTTTGTATTTTCTAACTTTAATTTCTTAATTTTTTAATATATTTTGACAATTTATTCCTTTAACAAATAATTGACTTATTTCTAATTTAAATTATTTTATTTTAGTTCCAATTTCATGAACTCTTGTTTCTTTGATTAAATGGTCAATTTTTGGTCAAATTTTCCGTGTTTTCGTGTTATTTTTATGTTTGTTTTGTGCTGATCTTGATGCATTTTGTTAATAGTTTTATTTATTTTTATGTTTTTATTATATATTTTAATTATTTCTTTCTCATATTTTTGCATGGTTACTTGGTGTTTTCGGGTCTGATTTTAAATCTGCGTGCTATGTTTGCGTGCTATTACCGATTCATTTAAACAAATCTGTGTTCCGGCCCAACACAAGTAAAATTCAAACAAGTATTGCTACAGAATTAGTATCGAGTACGCACATAACAAGATGCTACCACTAGACACCCGTCGAAAAAAATACTTAAGTAATGTGTACTAGTGAGTGAAATGTCAGTGAAAATGAGTCTCTGCAAACGTTGCTAACGTGCTGACATACCCTTGGGTTCATGAACTACCTTAGAAGGTTTCGTGTCCAAATAATTCTCAGATCCCTTATTTGCTGGTCATTAATGTATTTAACATTTTTTAATTCGATTAATAAAACAATATCGGAACATCAATTTTAATTTAATACAAGTAAATGAATTTGTCACAATAATGAGTGCTATTGATTATAATAAATCGCCCTCCAAAATTGTTCTGAAGTCCGCTTTAATCAGCCCAACAAACGCGCGGTTTTAAACTTTAAGATCCGCTGTCGATCATGATTTTCAGGCCGATTTTCGTATTTGATTGACTTAATATATATTTCACTGCTTCGGTTAATATACTCTCACGATTTTTAAATTCTATCCCTTCATTATCTTTGATTGATTTATCTCTAAAATAACCATTTTTTTAACAATAAGACAATCTTTTATTATAATCGATTACGTATGAATTAGTAGAAAAGTTTTACAGGTGATTTAAAAACATTTTTGAAAATTGAATATATTTTTGTTAAAAAATGGATTGTGGTAAGAGTCTTGAATTTTTGTACTACTAAAGATTCTAGAAACAACAACATTTGAAATTATATAGTATTTAGATAAGGTCAAAGGGTTTATATACATTATTGACTGAGCCTTTTATTGCAGGAATGGCACATGCAATGTGCGTCAACTGAAGTGGCGCGAAAAAGCGCCTAACGTATAAATACGCAAATGAAAATATGCGTATAGCATTGCAAAAGTTGCTGACAATCGCGGTTTTTATTGCCAGTTGCGAAAGATCATTTAGCAAATTAAAATTGATACTTTCATATTTGAAAGCTTCGATGGGCCAAAGTCGATTATGTAATCTCGCTTTACTTATGTTGGGCAAAAACTAAGGTTTTAAAATATTTGTTTATCTAGCAAGACATCCGATAAACTTTTGAGCGCACAAAGTTCAAAAAGTATAAAATAGGGTAAACAAATGCAAAAAATATGTAAAAAATAAATAAAAGCATTTAAAAAGAATCGAAAAACATGGAAAACTAACAAAATTAACCAATTTCATAGATTGGCTCCAAATTTATCGAAAACGTTTATATTCTAGAAAATAACTATGAGAATTAAGCCTGAAATATAATTAGAAACATTATTTAAAAAGAATCACGAAAATTTGTAAACCAGGAGAAAAGTGATGAAATATGGTAAAAACGTGTAGGCGTTTTGTTTTACCGGATCAAAAAACATGTGTGTAAAACTACCCTATATAAGTCGATGCCAGATCGACATAAACTAATGCTATTTTTCAAAACATTTTCAGATTTTAGAAAAATTGTGCTAACTTCTGGAAATCTTTTAATAGAAGTAAGGAATTATTGCCATTTTTATTTTATTTTGATTTTTATATATATTATCTAATGTTGGATTTTAGTGAAATTCCCTTGAATTTGTTTTTTATACAAAAATTTAAATAGGTCTTAGGAAATACTCTACCTTAAGTTATTTTTGATTTGGATTCATGAATAGATGTTATATTTATCAAGTGTTAATTTTCAAATTATATAATTTGTTTTTATTTTTGAAATCTTGAATTTTCTAATAATGTATAATATTAAAATATATTCCTCGCTTCGATCAAGTCCCAAGGAAGCTTCGCTCCCATGGTACTTGACCTATACGAGATGACTCATAATCGATCTCCATTATGAGTAATAATATGAAATCATTGAATCACATAATACCATTATTAACGATTTATTGTATTCATTATTTTGATTATCATTTATGCATAAATTGCTAATTGTATGCTCATATTATTAATCGTTATTATATGCCAATTATTAACCATCTAATCGTCAACCACATAAAATAAAATGATTTTTTACCGAACTAATTATCAAACTAGTACTTTGGTGTGGAGGTACTCATAGTAAATGGCAGTTCGCCGGGTCAGTTCACTACTCCAAGAATCTCAACGAGACCCTAAGTGGAGAGCGACTGCTCACAAGAAATGTCTGACTATAAAGTAAAACGAAGAATAAAAGTGCTAGTAGAAGTCAGAGAGAAGTAATGGTGACTCAAAATGTTTTAATACAAAGAAAAACTACTGTATTAATTTTATTTAAAGTAATCCAGAAATTTATCAAAGACGAAAAATAAAAAAGAAGAGACGATAAAAGTTCCAAATTATTCTTACTATTGAAAAAACAAAACTTCGAAGGAATTATGAGTATATCGCGGTTTGTTTCAGGAGATTTTCTAATAGAATATGAATTTATATCTAACTAATTTTGTTAAAATGATTTGTTAAATTTTAAAATATGTTTTATTTTTCAATGTCTTTTATTGATTATCTTTAATTACGCCTATTCATCATTGAGAGAAGGCAATACCAATGACGACTATGAGTCACGAAAACAAGCCGAATAAAATAACTGGAAAAATATCTATGAAAATCACCAATTTAATTGTTATGAAAAAAAAATTACTTAAAAATAAATTTAAGCATTTTTATTATTTAATTCATTTTTCAGGAATTATCAGAAAATAAAATTTATTTTATAACAAAATAAAACATGAAACATTTAGGTTCTAAATACAAAATGTTAGCAAAAAACCCAAAGGGAATCGACACAGTTTCGTAAATGAACTAGGCAGCAAATCTTTTTTCCAAAAATAAATTCTTATAAATAATTAAATTATGTAATTTAAAGTTTTAATAAAATTATGTTGAGATACAAGCTGGGAGAAGGCAAACAGAAAACATGTAAATGCCAAGAAAGGGAAATATTTGCATCCCAAGCAATCCGAGAAGATTCTCTGCAGAAAAAATCTATTTTTCAGGAATTTAAATGTAAAAATTATAAATTATATAAACTTACTTGTGATGAGATTCAGAGATAAATCCAATAAAATTCCTCCAAACGATTCTGAAATTCCCCTTAAAATATCTGCTAAAATCGAAAATCGAAATCAATAATCGATTTGCCGGAATAAATTAGCTCTCATCCTAAGTAGTGGTGTAAAAAAGATTTTCCATTTCTATTTTTAGAAAGAAATTTCTTACTTGAATCAATAAAATTTAAAACTTTGAATTTGGAATTTTAACGAGAAGAGGTCGCGAATTTAATATTTTTGACAACATACTTATGCCATTTGACCACAAAATTTGTAAAATCCATAAAACGAACAAAAATCCATCAAAAGCCGATGAAACTCAAATATCTATCATTAATTCACGAATATATTTTTATAATAATATCAAAAATCATAATCGTAAATGTTCCAAATCGATTGTCAATTTAATTGAAACACACAAATAATATTTTAGTGAACAAAAATCAAATTAAGACGCTAGATGTGGAAAAGTTTCGACGAGACGAGGCCTACTTCCACAATAAGGCTCTGAAAAAAAGTCAACAAGCCGAGGTAATGATCCGACGATGCCGCAGAATGGAAGAAACGCGGACGTGGCCGGAACAAGCAAAGACTATGACACAATGACCTATTAAAGATACAGCATTCTGAGATGGCCACAGAGCTAGAGGAGGTGAAGAAAGAAAATCTACAGTTAAAACTAAAATAAATTGGTTGAATAATCGATATTATTTAGCGATAGGGGTACCCGTAATTAAAGTGAGCGTGAATACCTTCTATGGTACCTCGTGAACCCAATTGGTTTCTAGGGTATTAGCAGTCATTGTAATATGGCTCACCTTTTACTAGAAACCGACCAATAAATACATTTTCAACGTCATTTTTGACGGATATTCAATGGTTATACCTCTTGTGCACGCATCTGGTGGGAATCCCTTGAAAGTGACCGCGAAAATCATATATCTTTACCAATCAGGTGCCCAGCACTTAGCATAGAACTAGAATTGACCGAAGAAATTGACTTTGATAATATAATTAAACAATTTGCGCCAGGAATTTACATACCACATCACTCCACAACATAAATTTTTAAAATTCTTTATTTAATTAATATTTATTTAATTATTTATTTTATGAATTAATTTAATTATATTCTCACATATCCCCTCGTTTAAATGGCTTTAGCCACTCAACATTTCATATCAATTGGTTTCCATCTTCAGGCGTTATTTTATAGCTCCTTTTATGCATTTGTTTCACGACTTCTACTGGTCTAAATTATCTGTCATCGTTTTTGTTATTCGTATTGCTTTTAATTAAAACACAGTTTCGTATTTCAAATATTTTTTCGTAATTGAATAAATTGTTTTGTTTTTCTCTTGATTATTCAACAACCATTGTTTGTAAAAGAAGGTGCTTGACCAATCGTTTTTTGGTAGGTAGAGTTTATCATAAACTCAATTTCTGGTAACAACTCAGCCCAGTTTTTATAGTTTTTATCCTTTAATGAAATATAATTGCGTCTCTGATTGTCCTAAATTGTCTTTCGATTTGTCCGTTTGTAGAATGATGGTAAGGACTTGAATAAATTACTTTAATATTATCAGCTTTCATTAAATTTTCCATACCTTTACTTTCAAATGTTTCCCTCTATCACAGTGTATAAACTCTGGAGAACCATATTTTAATATCCAACTATTTTTTTAAAATTTTAACAACAGTATCTTCGCTTTGCGATTTAACGACATGAATGGATACATATTTACTGTGCTGGTCGATGATTCCGAAAATATATTTCATTTCATATATTGTTTGTTTCAATGGGCCACAAAAATCAATAAATAGTTTCAAATAATCTGGGTTCCGGGGTTTTACAAATTATTTCTTTTGTTGGAGTTGTTGTAACTTTGCGCTTCTGACAATTTTCACCACTTTGAATCACATCTTGTATTGTTTGTCTCATATTTCTCATTTCAAAATTATTTGATACATGTTTCTCTATTTTCGTCGGTGCCAAATAAGTTTTATATGGTATTTTGTAACAAAATCTATTCTTCGACTAACGAGAATCCATATCCTATTATCATTGATTAGAATTACCTCATCTTTTATTTTGAATTTGGTTTTGTCTTTCATATTTAAGCTTTGTATAATATCTTGAATTTCAATCGAATTATTTTGCCATTCATTTTCTGGGTTTTCTATCATAATCGCTAACAATTTAGTCTTTAATTTCCCAATTTTTCGATCATTATGAATTGTTTGACGTTGCATGCTTTTGGCACATTCATTCCTTGAAAATGGGATTGCATTTGAATGATCTTCTCCTTTTCTATACTGAAAATCTATTTCTAGACTGCTTAAGTAGTTGATACATGTCTGGAATTGTGAGGTAATGGCTTTTGTTGTTTTCATCATATAAGTTAATGCTTTATGATCCGTACGAAGTGTGAACTTTTAACCATATAAATAATGCTTAAAGTGCCTGTAAAAATATATATTGCCAAAAGTTCTTTCCTTGTTGTGCAGTAACCAACTTCGTGTTTATACATAGCGTGTGATCCATATGAGTAGCATATAATGTCCTGCCCAGTATAAGACCAAGGGTATGTGTGTATTGCATAATTCCCGGGCTGGTAATGTTGGCATGATCATATACATTATTATTTAAACCTTGGGTTTTGTGTTGCAAATGTAGTTATATTATGATTACGTATTCATTGACTTTACGTGGTACATGCGATTATATAACCATACGTTATTATGTCATATATAATATGGGATCAATGCCATATTACATCATATGTCACGTGGGGCCAATGTCAAATGACGTTATCTATAATTTTTATTTTAATAAAGTCGCCATTTTGAATTTTTGTTTTAATGAAATGAACTCCATTTTTTAAAATTGTTTAAATGGTCTGATATTAGTCAAATAATATCAATTTTTGGTAAATTTTGGTCGAAAAAGCCGATTCTAGGCCCAAAACCTATAATTCCAGGGTACTTTTGATGAGTTAGTTGTTGGAAAGGTGTAGGATTTTGAACAAAAAGTCAGAATTCAGTCATATTAAGGCTAACTTTACATTAAAGAGTTGTTACTATAGTGTTAAAATCTATGAATTAACAGTCTAGTTCTATATGATCAAAAGAGGGGTCAGGATTGAATTTCGAACAAAATATGATACCAAAAGTATAAATTTAAGTCAACTTTGATGTCAGTGATCAAATCTACTGGTCTTAGAGGTGTAATTTTCGATAAATCTTGAAGCTGGTTTAAAAATAAGAAAATAATGCAGTCAATTGTATTGAAGTGATAATTTATTTAATAAAATTTCATCTAAGATACAACATATATCATTTAATTGTGTCACAATGATAAAGTATTTTATTAAATTGTAATAAAATTATGCAGTCAATTGTATAAAAATTATAAATATTACAGCAGATTGCAACAAAGTTCTTAAATATTACAACAATATTAATAAATTATTACATTCAGTTGTAACAAAGTTAAGAATATTGTTGTCAATTGCATTGAAATGTTAAATTATTGATTCAAATTGCATCCAATTTAAAATATATTTCAATGAATTTTACCAAATTGATAAATTATTTCATTAAGTTGTAACAAAGCAATAAAATATTACTGTGATTTGCATCAATATAATTAAATATTGTAACAAACTAACAGAAAGATTACATTGACTTGCAAAAGGTAATAGACTTTTCAGGTACACAAACATTAAATAATATCAGAGTAATGCAATGTTTTTTCAAATTTCAACAAGGTTAAGAGATCTTTCATCAAGTTATAACAATTTGTATAATATGACAGGAAATTGCAGCAAAGTGTTTTAATTTTACATCAAATTAATAAATTATTTAATCAAATTACATTCAAGTTATAATATATTTCAATAAATTGCACTACAAAGATAAATTATTTCATCAAATTGTGACAAAATAAGAAGATATTACAGTCAATTATATAGAAATGATAATTTATTTAATCAAATTGCATCCAAAATAAAATATATATTTCAATTAATTGTGTCACAATGATAAATTATTTCATCAAATTGTAATAAAATATTGCAGTATATTGTATCAAAATTATGAATATTACAGCGAATCGAAACAATATTAATAAATTATTACATTAAGCTGTAGCAAAGTTAAGAATATTGCTGTCAATTGCATTGAAATGATAAATTATTCCATCAAATTTTAACACTCAATAAAATATTACTGTGATTTGTATCAAAAATAATAAAATGTTCTAACAAACTTACAAAAAAGATTACATGGACTAGCAAAAGATAATTAACTTTTCAGGTACACAAACATTAAATTATATCACAGTTATGAAATGTTTTGTCAAATTGCTGCAAAGTTAAGAGGTCTTTCATCAAGTTATAACAATTTATAAAATATGACAGCAAATTACAACAAAGTACTTAAATATTACAGAAAATTAATAAATTATTTAATCAAATTATATCCAAGTTATAATATATTTCAAGGAATTGTACCATATTGATAAAATATTTCATCAAGTTGTAACAAAGTAATAAAATATTTCAGTGATTTGCATCAAAATAATTAAATATTGTAACAAACTAAAAAAAAGATTACATGTACTTGCAAAAGATAATTGACTTTTCAGGTAAACAAGTAGTAAATATTAACAGAGTTATGGTGGGCTTCGGAGTGTTGAGATTTTGAAACTATTTTGTTGTTACCCAGACAACCCCATACAAATATTTTTGCTTACCACTCGGCACCCGTTACTAAGCAACGTTGGAACTGTGTTCGAGTGGGTGGATCGTTCGCAAAAAGTGAGCGCTATTACTAATGCTATAATTGACCGAACGATCCATGGGTCCAACGAGCTGCCGATAGAAGGCCTTTGCTCGATTTCGATTTTTAGGTCCCATTCTTCTCTTATTTCTTTCAGATGTTTATATATACAGCTATATCATTCATTGTTATGTCTATTCCCATAGTCCTTCTTATCGTTGTTTGAATTATCGATTTTTACCATAGCCTGTACACCCTTTATTATGTTATATATCCTCACAGTAGCTCTCTTACCCTTATCCCTATTATAACTACTATGTTCCTTATTGTCGTTACTAGTATTATCATCATTACTATTATTTGTATTGTTCTTATCAATTATTAC
The DNA here is from genome assembly GCA_022537955.1 of Schmidtea mediterranea. NCBI lineage: Eukaryota > Metazoa > Platyhelminthes > Tricladida > Dugesiidae > Schmidtea > Schmidtea mediterranea. Next base: position 209,871,869 of record CM039679.1, on the reverse strand, counting down.
TGCTATTATTATTATTATTATTATTATTATTATTATTATTTTTGTTATTATTATTATTATTATTATTATTATTATTATTATTGCTATTATTATTATTACTACAATTATTATTATTATTATTATTTTTGTTATTATTATTATTATTATTATTATTATTATTATTATTATTATTGATAATAATAATATTATAATTACCATTATCATTACTATTATCATTATTATTATTAAATTTTTAGTAGGGATCCGCCCTTATTTCTCAGTTTTATCAGAATGTTATACAAACAATTGAGCCGCACTCCACTTTTACTTTACAATTTTTGATAAAGTATTTTAATTAATTCGGAAAATTTGAGCAGCGTTCTACCCTTATTTTACAGTTTTATGACAAAGTATTTTACTTATTTCAGAAAATTTGAGCAGCGTTCCGCCCATATTTTCCATCTCAACTCAAAATAAATTTGTTTAGTTCTTACATATTATTTAAATTATTCCATTTCATGATTTTGGTCGTTCGGATCAATCTTTTTCCGATGGCTATTCATTTTAACTGTTGCAACGATTTCGCAATCTCCTCGCTACCTTTTTCCTTTCTTTGCCCTTAGTATCTATTTGTGTTCACATTGTATTTAATGAGTGCCGAATGTGGTTTGAAAGTTCGTGTCAATTTTATCGAAATTGAGTGAAAGAAAATTGAGCCAAAAGACCCGCTTTCGAGCTACCTTTTTCGCTATTTAGTTCAGTGATTTGACGTTCGAGCCCGTCGTTACGCACGACTATAGGCAATGAAACCGCACTTACATAGTTCGATAGTGTGTAGGTAGTTAGGAGCACTCTGCTACCACACACCATTGCATAATAATATAGGGGGGGTTTCTCGTCATTATTTTCTGTGTGTATTGATTACTTGATGATGTAATTTTTTTGTGTGCAATTAATTTTTTTTCTGTGTGCAATTAAATTTTTTTTTGTGTGTCTTTTTTCGAAAATTTTTAAGTTGTGTATTTTTTCCAAAATTTTTAAGATGATAATGTGTATTTTTTTTTCGATAATTAAATGATAATGTGTATTTTTTTCGAAAATTTTAAATGTATTTTTAAGATTAAATTTTAAGTGTATTTTAAAATTTAATTTTTAAGCATTACATATTTTTAATTAAAATATCTTATATGAAAATTTTAGTTTGATTTTTGAAATTATTTTTTTAATAAAATTTTTAACAAAATAATTATTAAATTTTTATGATAAAATATATAATGTTTTAAATGTTTTAAAATTATATTTAAATAAAAAAAGATATTGTTAACATAAAATAATAATAATAATAATAATAATAATAATAATAATATTAATTCAACCAATTAAAATCTTTATAAAAAACAATAAACACATAAAATAAACTCGTAAAAGATCAAAATTTATTTACATCATCACAAATCTGCTTATAGTAAGCTCTTCTTAGCTCAGCCAACAAAATATGTACAACTTCCTTCTTTTTGTAGTCCCTGCAGCATCTGCATCTAAATGGACAAGTCAACATTGAGGGATCTGCACAAACAATGCAGTCATCTAAACATTTCAAACCAGATCCTTGAACTGATTCGTAGTGCATCCGTAAAATTTCTTCAATGTTGATTCCTGTCATTTGATAAATCCGTGTAGCCAAGTATTCAGGAGCACAATAGGGAAGTTTGTTTTTCATATTCGGAAACAGTTCTTCCATCTTCATCAGAATTGTTTCGAATACGTATGCTTCTTGCTCGTCGATCATTTTTAATTTTTACAATCGTCAGAATTGTATCTATTTAAACACAATCAGTACTTAATAAATAATCAAGTATTTCTTCGTCGGTATTAAGATTAATAATTTTTGATTTTATAAAATTAAATATTTCTTGTACTAGGCTGTTGTATTCCAGTGTTTTTATCCCCATGACAACAACCTTTCCGCTTGCAAATACATTCACACAAAGTGGATTATACTTGACAAGTCTTAATGCAGGAAACAGTTCCGGTTCGTAAATGTTTTCTGTTGTTGTAGACAAATCACACAGGTTGATTCGACAACACATGTCAATATTCAAAGATAATGATTGAATTTGTAAATCTTGAATCTGATATTTGAGATCTCCTTCCTGTAATGGTCTTTTACAACCCATTACCCTGCATTTTCCGCTCTTGAAGAATAAGATTGGATATTTTCCACTTCTATCCACTACATGTTGAGGTTTTCCGGCCGGGAACTTTATTCCAGTTACTTCACATCTTCCTCTATAATTAATATTACTAATAATTTTCCGATATCAAAATAAATGAATCAGTATATCAAATTATAAACAAATTAAATTAAATTAAATTAAATTAAATGGAATTAAGAAATGATGCAGTATATCAAATTGTAGGGCCTAGTGGGAGCGGAAAAACTTTATTTGTATGTAATTTATTGCAGTCAAACATGTTCAAATCAAAATTCAATAAAATATATTGGCATAGGGGTGCAGATGAAGAACACGGATTGACACAAAATCTGTTTTGTAAATTGAAAATGACAATAGTTAAGGGATTTGATAAAAACTGGTCGTCTAGGTTACGTCGAGGCGATGTAATAATTATAGATGATTTGTATCAAGAAGCAAATAAGGAAAAAGATTTCAATAACATGTTCACAAAAATCAGTAGACATTGCGGAGTTACTGTTATTTTCATAACTCAAAATTTATTTCATCAAGGCGGAAGTCATCGAACTCGTAATTTAAATGTTCAATACCTAGTTATTTTCAAAATCCTCGCGATCAAACGATTTTCGATTTCTTAGCCAGGCAAGCTTATCCAAACAATAGAAAAATTTTAATTGAATCATTCCAAGATGCTACAAGCGTTCCCCATGGATATTTATTCTTTGACTTTACACAACAATGTAGTGACGATTTACGTATCCGAACAGATATTTTTAATGAAAAAGGGGTTACGATTAATCAACAAAATTGAAAACAAATGTCATTTAAAAAAGTACTTGTCAAAAACGAAATTCAACCCAAAAAAGTTATTCGTAAAACCAAATCAAAAGTAAAGAAGAATCTAAAATAGAAGAAGATTTTAAAAAAGAAGTGGATCAAATTATAAACAATAATAATTAATTGTAATTAGTAAACATGAAATTTGAACGTAGTCTACCATATTTCAATGCATTGGTAAAAGCTCAAAATAATAAAAGAATAGCAATTTTACAAGCTTTCCCTTCATTTGTTATTGACGATTTGCTTGAAGTTATTGCAAATATAGTTCGAGGTAATGTCAATATTAGTAAAGCTAAAAGAGTGGTATTACAAAGACATAAGAGATCCCTTTTATCATTGGTAAACACTAAAAATAGACGTTTAATGAAAAGAATAATGTATAAACAAAAGGGTGGGTTCTTGGGTACATTAATTCCTATAGTTTTATCTGCAATTAGTGCAATTTCATCCCTAAGATCTTAATGGGTTTACAATACTCTAAACCAGATAAAGTTGTCCATATTTTAACATTTTGTTGTAATAATGAAGGATCAATTAACTAAAAATCCACTCAAAACAATATGGACAAACCCAAAAGATCCAGATGGTTTTGCTGGTGAAGAAAAATTAACAAAAAGAGTAATTAATTCTAAAAAAGAGACTCAAAAGTGGTTATCGGACAAACTAGCATATAGTTTAAATAAACCAATGTTGAAAAGATTCCCAACCAGACCATACAAAACAAGAGGAATCACTGATTTGTGGAAATGGATTTGATGGAAATGATACCTTATTCGAGAATCAACAAGGGGTACAAATATATTTTAACTTGTATTGATGTTTTCAGTAGATATGCCTGTGCTATTCCAACCAAAACTAAATCTGCTAATGAAATGGCCATTGCAATTAAAAAATTATTTAAAGATGGACAACCTCACAATCTACAGACTGATTTGGGTAATAAATTTAATTAATTATTTATTTTAATGTATTTTAGGTAAAGAATTTTGTAATAGTAAAGTAAAAGAAGTTATCAAAGCCAATCATTACTCTATATTCTCGCAATTCAAAGCTTGTTATGTGAAAAGGTTTAATCGAACTTTGAGAGAAAGATTGAAAAAATACTTTGTGCATCAAGGTAATAAAACTTTGATACATGTTTTACCGAAAATTATTTTTAGTTACAATCATTTACCACATAAAGGATTAAATGGTCTCAGACCTGTACGCATTACAGACACCAACAGAAACCAAACATTAAAGAAAGAAAAAATCGATAAGCCAAAATACAAGGTTGGTGATCATGTAAGAATTAGTAAAATCAGTACTTCTCCGTTCATCAAGAATTTTGACAACAATTGGAGCGAGGAAGTATATCAAATAAAGAAAATAGATACAAAACAGAATCCTGTAATGTATTTAATAGCAGATCATGAAAATAAAGAAATTAGTGGAAAATTCTACGAACAAGAACTCCAAGTCATTCCAATCCCAACAATATTTAGAATTCAAAAGATTTTAAAAACCAAAAATGTTGGTAAATATAAACAATACTACGTTAAGTGGCATGGATACGAAACTCCAACTTGGATATCCTCATCTCAATTGATTAAATAAATATTATGAAAGAAAACCAGTTTTATATGATTTTACCTAGTAATAGTTGTCCACTTATTTATCCAAATAACGAAGCTAGTAATTTTAACGTATAAGTAAATTCTGTCTACTTGGCTGGTGAATGGGAAGTTGCATTGATTGATTTCGCTTTTGTGTATAATCCTTTTCCGTATTAAAATAATTCTTGTATACGTTATGAATCTGTAAAGAGTGGTAGTGAAATAAAGTATTTGAAAAAAAATAATCAAAATCATACTTATGAATTAATAAATCCAAAATATACTCCAGATGTTGACATATTTATTGAAAAATATGAGAATTTGGTTATTGTCTGTCCGCATGTCCTATTTAAAGTAGCATTCCCTGACATTCAACATGCGTTTAGTTTTGGATTAAAATCTACATCAATCATTTGTGAAGAGGATCATTGTCGAATAAAATTACCAAAATTTACTGATGATGGTGTTATGGAACCATTTGGGATTATTATAAGTTACGAAGAAAAATCGAAATTTGAAAAATATTTTGAAGATAATTTATTCATAAACACTTTATCAGAATTACAAGGTCATTTGTTGTCATTTAATCCTTCTCCTTTTAAAGAATTGATAATTCAAGATAATGAATTGGTCAAAATAACACTTGCAGATGACATTACAAATATATCTTTTGACACAAATTTAGCTAAATCTTTGGGATTAAAGTTTTCAAACTTTACAGGCACTATACTAGTCACAAAAATTCCAAAATTATTACATCATCATCAAGAAATGTTCATTTATTCAAATATTATCAAACCAATAAATGTTGGTGATGTTAGAGTTCCACTATTAAAATCAATTTGGATTAAAAAATATGATCAAGGAGAAATTGTATAATTAGAAATGAAGAATCCAATGTACCTTCCAGTATCGTATTCAACTATAAACATCATTGAAATAAATATTCGAGATGATAGTGGGAAATTAATAAAATTTAGCAAAGATACCAAAACACATTTATCGTTACATTTTAGAAAAGTAAATGAATAAAAGAGATTTTTACGTGAATTTATCCAGTAATAGTTGTCCACTTATATTTCCAAATAATGAAGCTGGAAAGTTTAATGTAGAATTTCCAAATCAGATTTACTTGGATGGTGAATGGGAAGTTGCTTTAACTGAATTCACTTTTGTGTACAATAATTTTCCATTTTATAACAACTCTTGTATCAAATATACCAAGAGTACATTACATAATAGTTATGAATATTTTTATTATATTGAAGGAAACTATACAATTAGTCACAACTCTACATTTTATCTGATATATATTGACAATAAAATTTTGAACATTAATTGTAAATATTTTCCATTCAAAGTAACATTTGATAGTATTGAAGAAGCTAATTGCTTGGGATTTAATAAAAAAGAAGTAGATTTTAATGATGAATTGAATCAGATACGTATACCAAATAAGAAATCAAAATTTGATACTATACGATTAACTATAACTTATTATTATGATGTAGAGTATACTGAGACATTTAAAGAAAATTTATTCATTACTGAACTTTTACAAGTCACTGATCAGTTAATGACATCTTATCCCCATCCTTTCAAGTCTTGTGAAATTAAACAAGATCAACTTGTTAAAATTGAATTGGAAGAAGATGTTAGATGTGTTAAATTTAGTAAACTGTTGGCTCATAGTTTGGGATTAATTGATGAATCTTATAATGAAAAAATCATTGTTGGATCTAGTTTACCAACTATAGTGCAAAGAAATATACAAATGATGATTTATACAAATATTATTGAACTAATTCTTGTGGGTGAATTAAGTGTTCCCCTTCTTAAATGTGTTTGGATAGAAAAATATAAAAAAGACGACCTTGTTCAATTCATTGAGAAAAATTCAATGTATTTACCAGTATCATCCTCATATATAAACAATATAGAAATCAATATTCGTGATGACAGTGGAAAATATATATTTGGTAAACAAGACAAAACTTACTTGACATTACATTTCCGTAAAATAAATGAGTAATCCAGACATTGTAAACTTTTATAGCACTCATCAAAATGGTGGGGATTTACCTTATTTTGTAGGTAAACAGTATGGATCTGGTTGGTTAAAAACAATTGGGCGATTCGCACTACCTATTCTTAAACGTATTGGAAATTTTGGTATGAAAACTGCTAATGACGTAATAAATAATAATGCACAATTCTTACCTGATTTAAAATCAAATGCAATATCAGAAATTAAAGATTCTATACCATCTGTAATGGAACACTTACCTTCTGTTATTAACAAAGTTTCTGATGTATTTAATAAAGAACAAAAAGGTGGAACAATTAAACGTCGAAAAATTATCAAGAAAAATATAAACAAAAGAATGAAAGGATACGGAACTATATTCCAGTCATGATTAGTGAAAAATCAGAATTATGCATCTTTGATAGACCATCTCCTCAAGCAGTAATTGAAAATGATTCTTTTGAAGATATTTATCCAGTGAATTCAATTACAGATCCAGGAAACACATCAATTCAATTTTACATTAATAGCTCTCAAACCGAATACTTGGATTTGAACGATACATTACTCTACATCCAAATGAAAGTTGTAAATAGCAATGGGGAAAATTTATCTAATAAATCAGATGTTACTGCAAACAATTTCTTTTTCCAAACTCTTTTTAAAGATGTTGAAGTAATTTTTAATTCTACTAAAATTGAAGGAAGTAATGATGTATTCGCACACAAGGCAATGATTGAAACTATTATTAATTACAATCACGATACAAAAAACATACTTGTTTAGGTGGAATGGGTTACGATGAAAATGACACAAAAAGAAAAATTTGGATTTCAAAATCAAAACAAATCAGTGTTTGTTCCCCACTTCAATTAGATTTCTTCGATCAACCAAAATATTTATTACCTGGTTTTAGTGTTCAAATTAAATTAACAAGATCCAATACTGAAAGAAGTTTAACATGTACAAAAATAATTCCACAAATAATATTATTAGATGCAAAGTTGATGGTTAGAAGAGTTCGTGTTGAACCGTCAGTTTTAGCTGGTCATCAAATTGAGCTTGCTAATAGAAATCTAATTTATCCAATGAAAAGTAAGGAAGTTGTTCAATTTTCATTGCCAATGGAATCATCTTCATTTTATAAGGAGCAAATATTTGGTGATAGGCGACTACCAAATTTTATTTTTGTTGCTTTCCAAGGGAATAAAAAATATGGAGGATCGTATTTGGAAACATTTTAAATATTTTAACACTTTAATGTCAAGTCTTTAATATTAAGTAAAGGAAATGATTATCGTGAAAAATATAGTCAAGATTTGGCCAATGATAATTATAGTTCTAGTTATATGCAAAGTATTGTTAGGAATATGGGTTATCTTAATAAAAATATGAATTGTGGTATTACCTTGTCAGACTTAAAAAATAAATATCCCTTTTTTACATTTGTATTGGCACCTGATTTTGATCTTAATCAAAAGTCAGTTACCTCAAAGTGGAAATTTACGATTGGATATAAAATTTGAAAATCCATTAACCGAATCTGTATCAGTACTTGTATACGTAGTATTTGAAAAAGAAATTCAAATCACATCAAGCCGCATAGTACTTGTTTGACAAACATTGTTGAACATACTATAAACCAAAGTATTATTAGTTATGGTTAAAAATGAAGTAAGTAATTTAATTAATTAGTTAATTTAATTAATTAGTTAATTTAATTAATTTTAGTTCTATTCAGATACAAACTATTGCTAAAAAACTAATTGGGAAAAATGTTATTGGTGTTTTTCCATTGGACAAAATTCCATATATCAATATCAACAAAGCTTTGATTGTAAATACTCAATCAGCTAATCTCAGTGGAGAACATTGGCTTGCTATTTACGTGAAACCGGATAAAATGCATGTATTTGATCCAATGGGATTTTATTATCCCCCCTTTATTGATATCAAAACTAGAATCAATGTTGATGCCAATTGAATACAATCGAATTCGTTTTCAGAATCCGTTGACCAAAACTTGTGGCCAACATTGCTTAGCTTGGTTAAAATCAATGTTCACTAAATAAATTTTGTATCATTGTGTTTATTTCCTAATATGATTTTGTGTAAATTGGCAATGTGTGTTGATTAATACAAGTGCAGATGCATGATTTTGATTGGTCAAAAATAAATACACACATTTGAATATATCAAAAAACATTTTTTATAAATTTACAAAACAGTTTAATTTGTAAGTTTAATTTTCTTTTAAATTTTTAATTATTATTATTCAATTTTAGAAAATGAACAACTTTAATAACAATAATAACAAATATGAATCACGTAATTTTTAATTTATATTTTAATACGAATTACCTTATATTTTAGATAATTTATTATTTCCACAACATAATGGATTTTATCCACAAACTGATGTTGAATTTTATCAACAAAATTATCCTCAAATTGTAAATGAAGGAAATAATTATCAAAATTTACGTAAGATTTTAATTTTTACTAATTAGATTTAATGTTCCTATAGACATAATGAACCAACAATTCTATCCACAAATCAATGGAGGAGATCAATATATGGTTTGGAATGAACCAAGTAAGATTTTAATTTTTAATAAATTTATTTAATATTTCTTTAGATATAATGAACCAGCAATTTTACCTTCAAACGTATGGAGAAAATCTAAATTCAAGTATGATTTTTATTTTTATTAAATCATTTTTAACATTATTTTAGATTATATTCAACAAAGTAATCCTCAAAACTATGGTGGAAATCAACCAAGTAAGATTTTAATTTTTATTAAATTTATTTTAATTTATTATTATTAGGTTATTTCAATTACCCACAACATATTCATGCCCAAAATGTTGGAGGATGTAATTATGAAAATTCAAATTTAAGTAAGATTTTAATTTTATTAAATTTATTTTAATTTATTATTATTATTAGGTTATTTCAATTACCCACAACATATTCATGCCCAAAATGTTAGAGGATGTAATTATGAAAATTCAAATTTAAGTAACATTTGTATTTTTATTATATTTATTTTAATTTATTACTAGGTTATATTCAAAAAAGTCATCAAGGCTATACAGAAAATTATCAAAAAAACACTATACACATAAATAGCGAATCAAGTAATTTTTAATTTATATTTTAATACGAATTTACCTTATATTTATAGATATTTATAGATTTATAGAAATTTACCAATCTCGGAATGTGAAGAGGGTGATGAAATTAATCAACGAAAATGTATGTTTTATTTGTTTTGTTTTTTTTTTATAATAACATATACGTTTTTTTATCAAAATAAGGCTAGACCCCTTGATTTTTATATATATTTTTTTAAGACACACATATATATTATATATATATATATATATATATATATATATATATATATATATATATATATTATATGAAAAGAAGGACTGACGCCCCTTTATTACTAATCGAAAATAAGGGCAGACCCCTTGATTTTTTATATATATATATATATAAACTGACCACTATATTTTATTATATAAGAGAACAAGTTTTTGCATATAATTTGTCAATAATTATCCCTGCTCAAAATTTTTTTATTAAAATAATAGATACTTGAGGTAAACTATTGGTTTTTAAATGACCGGTTTACTATTAGTTACAAATTATAAAAATCAACAAAACTCAACTTTACAAAAGATAAAAATTTATTCAACAACATTAAGGATTTTCCAAATAGGTTTGATAATAGAATTGTTAATCTTGACTCCTTTAATAATTATCCGAATTTTATATTTTTTATTATCTTGTACTTGATCCTTCAATTGACTTTCACAATTAATAAATGAAAATTTTTCATTAAAAACCATTTCGTTATTCAACAAATGGAGAATATCTGAAATATTTTTTCGATCTTCCTCTTCAATATTTCCAATCATAATATTGTAATCATAAGCTTTTAAATTAACCGATTCCTAAAAAATAATTAATCAAATTAAATTAAAATAAACATTACTTTGAATGTATATGTAATAGGGAAATTTAAATAGGTATTGAACAGGAGGCTTAAATGTCATCCCAATAACAGCTGTACTGTTTTCTTCTAGGAGTATTTCATATACTTTCGACATTCTTACTTTTTCATCAAAATATTTTTATTTATAGTAAATAAACGATTTTTATTGGTTGCATACTTGTATATTTATTTTAATAATTTAATTAATTTTTTTTTATTACTAGGTAAATTATACCCCAATTATTGCCAATTAACTGTGCATAATAAAAAAAAATGTCACAAAAAAATGGAAGAGTATTATGGTAAAAAATACCATAATTCAATTTTTTTTATATGTCGCGTATGCATAATTTCCCAACTCATTCCTTATTCAGACTTTTATGACCATCATAAAAATTATTTGCGACAGTTTCATGATAAAAAAATTAAATTATTTAAAAGACCAGGAGCAATTAAATTAAGCAGCATCCAAATTACCCCTATAAGTGAACCCATTAGTGAACATACAAAAGATTCTAAAAATAATATTTTGGAATATCTAAATGAAGATATTGGACTGGTGAATGAAACAATGGAAGCAGACGAAGTTATTGAAGCAGCTGAAAATAATGAAGCGGACGAAGCGGACGAAGCGGACGAAGCGGACGAAGATAAATGATTGATGGATTCATGGGTTAGAGCAGTTAAAGAGATGGAAGATATCGGATTAATGGATTCATGGGACGGAGAGATGGAAGAGGTACACATGGGGCAAAATAACAATAAACAAATAGGAGGAAATTTACCTATAATCCAAAGTGACTTACGAGGTACACATAAAATAATTAGTATAGATACGACCAACTTGAACATTAAAGAAATTGTTTTTCCTAAAGAGATAATTAACAAGTTAAGAGAGATAATAGATGAACTTAGATATGTAAAAATTCAATTTGGAATAGAAATTGAATTCGAGAAAGATGGAGAAATAAAATTAAATAATATTAGCAACAGCGCAACACCACTTACCCAATCATTCTTTGACGATGGCATACAAAAGATAAATGAAAAGATATCTTTAATAACAGAGTTAAGGAGTAGTTGGGTTATTAGAAAAATAACTGAAATTTACTTTATAGTAACAAAAATAAGTAATATCAGTAGGTTAAGTGGTAGAAGTTATATAAAAACGCCAAAACAATTGGCTAACAAAAATTGTATAATAAATGTAAAAAATAGTAATAATTTATGTTTTATCTATAGTATATTGTCAATAATTAAAAAAGATGAGATTGTTAGTAGTCATAGGAATGATAGTTATAGTTACACTAAGTATCTAAATGAATTAAATTATGACCCAAATGATATGCCCATGAAATTAAATGGTATTCGAAAATTTGAGTCAAATAACGAAGGACTAATAATTAATATATTTAGTTATGATGAAACAGGTAAACCCGAACACGATGACTTTGTTTTAAAACATCCCTTTTTTAACATAATTCATAGGTCCAAAATTACTGAAGGAACAATTATTAATTTATTACTATTAAATAAAGGAGAACAATATCATTATGTTGGTATTACATCACTCAATAGGTTATTGAATTGTAAAGATAAAACAATAGAAAGAATTCAATCATTATGGTGTCATAGATGTTTGAACGGATTTAGATATAAGAAAGCATTAGAGAAGCATGAGATGTTATGTATCAGAAATCAGTAGGGACAACTTTATATACTTTCCCGGAAAATCAGTTTATTAAATTCGCTGATTGGTCCAAAACTGTAACCCCACCATATGTTATATATGCAGATTTCGAATCTGTTTTGCCAAAGGATGACGTACACCATCAAATACATTTACCCATTTCGGCAGGACTTTTGTTAATAAATAATTTTGATGGGAGTACAATATACAAAGAATTTATATGTGAAGATTGTGTGGAACAATTTTTAAAAACAGTTGAAAAAATAGCAAAATATACTCTATTACCATATTATTATAAAATGGGAAATCAAACAATTAAAGATTTAACAAACTTACAACAGTTTCAATTTGATACATGTATAAAATGCTATCTTTGTTTGAAAGATATTGTGGATCCAGTGAGAGATCATGATCATTTTACTGGGGAATACTTGGGTGCTGCTTGCAATGACTGTAATATTAATAGAAAAATAAACAAAGTTTTACCAATTATTTTCCATAACTGAAAAGGATATGAAAATCTGAAAAAGAGCATGAATTTGCGTCTTTGCACAACAGATAAAAAACTTGTGACTTATACTTCGAAAAAAAAATCAATAAAAATTGACAATTATCTTATAGCTGCGTTGTTAAATCCTGATTCGATATGTTTAGATCGACCAAGCTATATAGGACAATCAGTGCTTGACTTGTCGAAACTTCGAATGTATGAGCTTCAGTATAAGGACTTGGAAAAATATCGACAACAATTTAATTGGGAGATCAATATAGTTGCTGGAGATACAGACTCTTTCTTCTTGGAGATTAAAAATTGTAAACTAGATGTTCTTTTTTCTGAAATGGTTAAGGATAATCTTTCGAATACATCTAATTACTCTTCTACTCATCCACTTTATTCTAAAAAAACTTGATTCGGTCATTGGAAAATTTAAAGACGAAAGTAAGGGAGAAGGTTATGACGAATGGATTTTCCTTCGACAAAAATGTTACAGTTTGTTAGGTAAATCTTCTTGTCTAAAAGCTAAGGGTATATCGTTAAAGGATACCGATCTAACTCATAAATCTTATAAAGAGTGTTATGAGAAAAACTCTGTCTTTTCGGTACCACAATTTAGAATAGGAACAAAAAATCATCAACTTTATAGTTTTAAAAATAGTAAAGTAGCACTTACAAATAGAGATGATAAAAGGGTTTGGGTGGGTAAAAAATAAAAGTTTAGTATAAGGGCATATAAATATATCTGGAGAAATCGACATTGATGAAGAAATTGTCGCTGTTGATGAAATTATTGGAGAAATTATTGGAGAAAATGTATCAGGCGACGAAATTACAACAGATGAAATTCAGCAACATAACTTCGAGGAAGAACTAAAAGATATAGATGATGTGCAGTTCTCTGACGATGATGAAGAAGATGAAGATTTTTATTAAATAAACATTATAGTATAAATTTGTTTTTATTTGTTGATTAATTTTTATTACAAAGTTTAAAAATTTTGATCTTTTACGAGTTTATTTTATGTGTTTATAGTTTTTTTTATAGAGATTTTTATCTTTTACGAGTTTATTTAATGTGTTTATTGTTTTTTATAAAGATTTAAATTGGATAAATTATATTATTATTATTATTATTATTATTATTATTATTATTATTATTATTATTATTTTATGTTAACAATATCTTTTTTTATTTAAATATAATTTTAAAACATAATATATTTTATCATAAAAATTTAATAATTATTTTGTTAAAAATTTTATTAAAAAATTATTTCAAAAATCAAACTAAAATTTTCTTATAAAATATTTTAATTAAAAATATGTAATGCTTAAAAAATAAATTTTAAAATACACTTAAAATATCATCTTAAAAATACATTTAAAATTTTCGAAAAAAAAATACACATCAACTTAAAAATTTTCGAAAAAATACACAACTTAAAAATTTTGGAAAAAATACACAACTTAAAAGTTTTCGAAAAAATACACACAAAAAAAAATTAATTGCACACAAAAAATTACATCATTAAGTAATCAATACACACACAAAATAATCACGAGAAACCCCCCCCCTCACCCTATATTATTATGCAATGGTGTGTGGTAGCAAAGTGCTCCTAACTACCTACTGGTACACCTTCATTTTTAAATCATAAATAAATGCACACCAACTGAGAGTTGTAGTGTCCAGACAAAACACTTACCATTGTTAATTTCCTGAATGCACGGCTCAGTTGTAATGCACACCAACTAAAATTCAGAAAAATAAGACTACAAAAATTCGACTGCAAAATTAGTGCTGCAAATTAAATCTCAAAATTTGTCAAAACACATCAGTAAATATACCTACAATTTGACCTTAACCTTTGATGTTATTTTTATAGCGATAAAACAAAATTTAACCTCTAAATTATTTTTGTTATCTAAATTAAATTTTTATTATTTTCTTAATTTAAATTGGCAATTTATTTCTAAAATTTTTAATTGGATTTATTAAACCAAAAATATTTTATTTTTACTCATTTAATTCATTAAATTTTTTTACTTTTATATAACTTGTCGTTTTTCGGTCAAATTTTCTTATTATTATGTTTTTTTTGTAAATTTCGTGCGGTTCTTGATGCGTATTGTATTTATTTTATTTTACTTTTATGTTTGTTGATTTTATATTTATTTATGTTTTCTCAAATTTTAGAGTGTTTAATTGACGTTGTATGTTGTATTTTAATTGGTAAAGTAGTTATATTATGGATAAAAATGTCAATTATCATGACTTTGTCGATCAGATTAACCGTGAAAAAAAACTAATAATCGAAGAAAGAGTTTTTGGACATTTTATTAACCCTGGATTGGTGCTGGGTTTTCGTGCTATATTACTGATACATTTAAACAATTTTCAAGGCCATTTATGTTCACATGAGTTTTCTATCCGGTAAACCTCATCAAATTGTGGATCGAAGTGGCAAATATCCGATTATATTTTTCAAGTCTGGTAAGCGCAGGATAATGGGTTGAAAGGAACTTCTCAAGTTTTAAAATTTACCTTTCAAAGTTCATAACGTAGAAATCCAATCAATTACAGTAACTGCAGACATCGGTTTCCTTGTCAGTTTATGCAAATTATTCGAGAAAATTGATTGGCTGCATACACTCTTTAACTAGTAAAAATTACAATACAAAATCCATCTCCATAATTTCAAACGTGCAATCTGTTTTCAAACCAACCAGCTAAATTAATAAATTATTTAAAGTAAAACTTTTTGTTTTACTATTTCAATTTAATAATTTTTATTTTAGAAATATTTGAAATTTTCACCATTATGTAAGTTATTTTAATTTGTAATTAAGTTAATATTTTTATTTAAGACTTTTAGAAATTTAGTGATTCGAAACGTATTTTAATTGTTTCAAAATATTTAGATTCAATTATTTTAAAGATAAATTCCATTGTATGAATTACAGTTAATATTTCATATTGTTAATTAATTTTTTAAAGTCTTTATGTAGGAATTTTATTTATGAGTAAAATTATTTATTAGAAATATGTAAAAGGTAATTATCCTTTAATAGTTTAATAACATTTTTAATCTTAATAATTTTTTAATTAAATTATAAGTATAAATATTATTAAAAATTTGATGTAAAATGATTGTAACTAATAAAATTTTAATTAATTGTAAACAATTTAAATCAATTTTGTAATAAGTTTTAAATAAGTAAATGTTTTATTTTAAATAATTATCGCTTAAGGTAAAATAATAATTAAAACAATTGTAATTTGTATCTATTTTTAAATTTAATTATTTTATAACTTTGTAATTAATCACAATTTATAAATAAGTTACATTAATTGGTTTTTAATTTTTAATTATATTATTTTGAAAATTTGCCGCATATGGTAAATTAATTATTTAAATAAAATAAAATAAATAATGTTTTTGTAAATAAGTTAAATTAATTTAAAAAAAGTTTTAAATTATTAAATGTTTTATTTTTGAATTTATTTTAAATAATTTCCGCTTAAGGTAAATTAAATATTTAAACAAAATAAATTTTGTAAATAAGTTAAATTAATTTTGTTATTACTTAGTTTTATTTTTGAAGTATTAATTTTAAATAATTTCCGCTTAACAAAAATTCATTATTTAAACAAATTTAATTAAATATTGTTTTTGTAAATAAATTAAAGTAATTTTTAAATAAAAGTTTTAAATTAAATTATGTTTTATTTTTAAAGTGATTTTAAAAAATTGTCGCTTATGGTAAATTAATTTTTTAAACAAATTTAATTTATAAATACTTTTAAATTAAATATATTTTAGAATATAATGAAAAGTCCTAGAATCTATTTATGTTTTTATGTGATAATATATATTAGGGTGGGGGCGTCTTTAACATTTGAATTTCGTTTGAATATTTTATGTAATTTTTTAATGTATAAATATAGTTTTGAATGCAGAATATTGTGAAGGATGTCTGTAATCCAACCTAATGTGAAGCCTCTATAAAATTCTATTATAAGTAAACACATAACAATAATCACAGGGTTACACGGCTTATGAACACACGACTTAAATTTAATATATGTTCCTGGACGTTTAGTCTACTGTTAGTTTGCCGCGTGTTCAACTGTACAAGGACATTTCAAGTACTCATCAAAGCACATTTTTTACTTCGTGTTCTTCTGTTGTGTTTTGTCTTAATTTATGTACACTCTATACTTCGTCTATAATTTTCATGCTGAATATCTATATTTCGTTTTCTTATATCGCGTGTTCATAATGACTGTGTTAATCTGTCGTTGCGATAATGAGGTTGTATGTTCATATGTCTCTGTGATCATCTCACGTGTGTTCAAATGTCCGTGTTCAAATGTCGCGTGTTCATAAGTCATGTGTGGTCATGTCGGCACACCAATCACAGAACCTATGATATAGAAATATGTCCAGTGCGCGTATGCCATTGCATGTATGCGTGAGTAGTTAACTTTTAAGTTAACTACCGGAAATGGCTCGTTTTCGAAGTGGGACCATGACGCGTCAGGTATAATTATGCGGGTAACATCACACAGGTTAAATGACATCATGCTTTGTTGATGTACCTATTATGATGTTACAACGAAAACCATGAATATACCAGACACTTTGACCTCACTTTGAAAGTGACACGATCGTTATATCTTACGAATTAAAGCGAGCTCTGCTCACCGCTCATTGTGTCTGTTAATAAATTATTTCATTCTTCTTATTGTCTCATCTTTTCTTCATAAGATTAATAATGTTGATAATACCTAAATAATAGAGTAAAATAATTAATAAACATGTAAAATAATTGAGGGAAACAATCATAAGTGATTAAGATGTGGTTCTGGAGCTTAAAAAGAGAATCAAAAAGAGATAACGAGAAAGGAATAAGAGAAAATCAATAAAAACAGACAATTAAATAAATGAAGGTCATTTATAATTAACAAGTGCAAATTTAGGAAAACAAAAGGAAAATTTACACGTTATATCGAAAGCTCTTTCAAGATAAGGGAAGAAATGTTGTTTGGGAATCCGGGAAAGGGTACCTCTACAAAATGATTTATCTGGACAGCTGTCAGTGATTATGGAGGCCCAAAAGGAATTAGCGTTAAAAGATATCAGAAATTCTATTCGACATCAGTAAGTGTTATTGGATGATGGAGTATAAAAAGGAAGCGCAATTGAAATCAAGAACACAAAAAAGATACAAATGACAAAATTGCAAAAAGACAAAGAAAGACAAAAAGAAATTAAAGAGAAATTCGAAACATAAATTAAGCAAGGTCAAAGCAAAGCAAAGCAACTAAATCAGAGTTACCGATCTCAGAAACCCACCACAGTAGTCAAGTGATTGTGAAATCCGAAAAGTGCTATTCTTCCCGAAGGGTCGTAATAAGCTCCAAATTGTGATTGATAGATAATTCGTTGTGTCATTTTAAAGTGGCGATAAAGTGTATTGATCAATAAAGTTTATATCGTTTGGAGTTCATTACTGTTGTTTAAATGCACGCATGGAGTCAAATTGACAATAAATCCTATTCGAATTCACCAACAAAACCCTAATAATTATAATAATAATAATAATAATAATAATAATAATAATAATAATAATAATAATAATAATAATAATAATAATAATAATAATAATAATAAAAATATTAATAATGTACCCAACCTTTAAATAAGCAATGTTTTTTTCAACCCATATCCATTTTTAAACCATCGTCAAGATTTATCGAAAATTACACCTCTAAGACCAGTAGATTTGATCACTGACATTAAGGTTGACTTAAATTTATACTTTTGGTATCATATTTTGTTCGAAATTCAATCCTGACCCCTCTTTTGATCATATAGAACTAGACTGTTAATTCATAGATTTTAACACTATAGTAACAACTCTTTAATGTAAAGTTAGCCTTAATATGACTGAATTCTGACTTTTTGTTCAAAATCCTACACCTTTCCAACAACTAACTCATCAAAAGTACCCTGGAATTATAGGTTTTGGGCCTAGAATCGGCTTTTTCGACCAAAATTTACCAAAAATTGATATTATTTGACTAATATCAGACCATTTAAACAATTTTAAAAAATGGAGTTCATTTCATTAAAACAAAAATTCAAAATGGCGACTTTATTAAAATAAAAATTATAGATAACGTCATTTGACATTGGCCCCACGTGACATATGATGTAATATGGCATTGATCCCATATTATATATGACATAATAACGTATGATTATATAATCGCATGTACCACGTAAAGTCAATGAATACGTAATCATAATATAACTACATTTGCAACACAAAACCCAAGGTTTAAATAATAATGTATATGATCATGCCAACATTACCAGCCCGGGAATTATGCAATACACACATACCCTTGGTCTTATACTGGGCAGGACATTATATGCTACTCATATGGATCACACGCTATGTATAAACACGAAGTTGGTTACTGCACAACAAGGAAAGAACTTTTGGCAATATATATTTTTACAGGCACTTTAAGCATTATTTATATGGTTAAAAGTTCACACTTCGTACGGATCATAAAGCATTAACTTATATGATGAAAACAACAAAAGCCATTACCTCACAATTCCAGACATGTATCAACTACTTAAGCAGTCTAGAAATAGATTTTCAGTATAGAAAAGGAGAAGATCATTCAAATGCAATCCCATTTTCAAGGAATGAATGTGCCAAAAGCATGCAACGTCAAACAATTCATAATGATCGAAAAATTGGGAAATTAAAGACTAAATTGTTAGCGATTATGATAGAAAACCCAGAAAATGAATGGCAAAATAATTCGATTGAAATTCAAGATATTATACAAAGCTTAAATATGAAAGACAAAACCAAATTCAAAATAAAAGATGAGGTAATTCTAATCAATGATAATAGGATATGGATTCTTGTTAGTCGAAGAATAGATTTTGTTACAAAATACCATATAAAACTTATTTGGCACCGACGAAAATAGAGAAACATGTATCAAATAATTTTGAAATGAGAAATATGAGACAAACAATACAAGATGTGATTCAAAGTGGTGAAAATTGTCAGAAGCGCAAAGTTACAACAGCTCCAACAAAAGAAATAATTTGTAAAACCCCGGAACCCAGATTATTTGAAACTATTTATTGATTTTTGTGGCCCATTGAAACAAACAATATATGAAATGAAATATATTTTCGGAATCATCGACCAGCACAGTAAATATGTATCCATTCATGTCGTTAAATCGCAAAGCGAAGATACTGTTGTTAAAATTTTAAAAAAATAGTTGGATATTAAAATATGGTTCTCCAGAGTTTATACACTGTGATAAAGGGAAACATTTGAAAGTAAAGGTATGGAAAATTTAATGAAAGCTGATAATATTAAAGTAATTTATTCAAGTCCTTACCATCATTCTACAAACGGACAGATCGAAAGACAATTTAGAACAATCAGAGACATAATTCATATTTCATTAAAGGATAAAAACTATAAAAACTGGGCTGAGTTGTTACCAGAAATTGAGTTTATGATAAACTCTACCTACCAATCTATATTGCAAAAAGTTCTTTCCCTGTTATGCAGTAACCAACTTCGTGTTTAGACATAGCGTATGATCCATATGCAATAACATTTTCTTTCCAACAATGGTTAATTTGTGATAAAATCGCACCAATACGGTCAAAACTAGCATCGGTAACCTTGAGAAATCTGGAAACTTCAAAATAGGTGCATTTATTAATTTATATTCGATAAATGCTTTCTCACAGTCTTCAGTCCAAATTAGTTTCTTCTATTTGCTTCCACATAATTTTTGTAAATTTTCGGAATTCTTTGTTTAATTTTTTACAAATTTTTCATAATTGTTAGTTTAGTCCTAGAGAACTCCTTAATTGCTTTATACACTTAGGGCTCTTAAATTGTTTAACTGCTTATATTTTATTTCCATCTGTCTTCACACCACTTTTACTAATTATGTGTCCAATAAACATTTTTTCATCTTTTAAAAATTGGCATTTTGATGGACTAATTTTTAATCCATCAATTTTTATCTTCTTTATTACACTTCCTATATTTTTGTAATGTTCATTTAATTTCTTCAAAAATATAAAAATATCATCCTATTAAAATATTGGAAATTTCCAATTAAGTTCTCATTAATTTTTTGAAAGTCACTGGAGCTGGTGCTATTCCAAATGACATACGGTTAAAACAATATTGTTTAGTATTAGTGGAAAATGCAGTTTTCAATTTTGATGTTTCTTCGGGCTCAACTTGGTAAAATTCAATTCCAAAGTCAATCGTACTAAAACATTTTGCTTTATTTAATGTATCCAATATTTCATTAATTTTCGGAATTGGAAATATTGGTCTTCCTGTAATATTATTCAGCACCCGAAAATCTAAACATATTGTTAAGTCCTTTTTATCTTTCTTTTTGACACATACTAACGGTATGTTCCACGAGGAATTACATTCTTTTGTTATTCCAAATCTTTCCATTTCATTAATTTGTTCACCAATTTTTCCTATCAAATGAGCGGGCTGTCGCCTAGGGTTAATAACTATACGTGTTTACTATAACTGTTTACCTGAAGTCGAAATTTCATTTTCCAACAATTTTTTAATATTTTATTTTCATCTAAACTTTTTACTACACCGATATCTGTCAATTTATCTACTTCAATCTTTTTATTACTGATATAGCTTACAATTTTTAACATACTATTAATAATACTTAATAATGTTGGACGTATGGGAATTTTATTTTATAACCTTAGTGCTCATCCTGTTGGTGTGACTGTCACATTTAACTCCTAGGGACACTTTCCCGATACGCCGCACGATTTGGAATAACCATTGCGTACCCATGACCGTGATCATGTTGGTACTGTACGCAATAGCCGAATGCCATTCGAGCAGGTGAGCGCTATTACCAGTGCTACTCCTCGAAGGGCCTTCGTCTTCCTGGTTACTTGCTGCCGGTAGAAGGACTTACGCATCTTACCTACTATTCTACCTGTGAACCCCTTCGCATTCATCTTAGCCGAGCCGAGAAAACCGTGGGAGATCATTCGCACCATTTGACTCCTTCATCAAACATTATTGGACAAATTACCGCCAACCGTTACCGTTATTTCACACTCTTTTAATCCAAGTATATCTAATTTCATCCAAAAGTAAAGATAAAACTATATTACTATACTACACCATAACAATGACATCACAATGACCATATAGGCAACACGATGAACGCATGATAGTTTACAAGAGTTCTGGGTGAGGACAGACTGTAACATTCTCGCCTTAGAATCAATCTTCGTCGGCATCAATATCCGTAGGGAAACATCTACGTTTCGCCTGCCGGTATGGAGGGGGATTGACATTGTAAACGACCTCAATACGAGTAAAGGGTCCTGCGACTTCGGATTGGGAAGGGATTCGGGACACATCGCCTGGAAGTATGGCGATCTCGCTGAAATCCAGTCCCAGGTGATCCAGAGCCTGGGCGACTCTTGGAGATTCCGAATCTTCATCCACCAAATTTATGTGGATTGACCGAGCCGGGGAAAGGAAAACTACAGTAGGTGCGTAGAGCACATCCGGATCGAGCCCCGGAATTTCGAATTCCTTGTAAGGGGGCGGGAGATCGTCGATCCGGTACGGGGCGCTGAGTGGCTCCGCTTCTCGAAGAAGGTCTGCTTCCCTCCAACGGCGATCACAGCGGCGCCGATTTCGGTTGGGCCGCCGACGGACCGAGCTAGTATTAGATTCTACCACTGGAACTTGGGGTGGGTTAGTTAGTGGGGGAGCTGAGGTTGAGGGAATTGGATTGAGTTCGGCTATTGGCAGGTGGTGTTCTGGTATAATGTCCAGGTGACGGGCCCAGACACTTCCTGGGATGCGGGCTCGAAGCTCGGCATCCGTGAATATTTGGCGGAGTGTCGTAGCCTGTTCTTTAATTAATACCCGCTGGCTACGCAACTCCGTGACTAGCTCATCTCGAGCGCTAGATAATCTCACTATTTTCTGGTGTAAGCCTTTGGCGGCTTCCGGAGTGGTCCAAGTACCCTTCACACGTTCGTATTTGGATCTGAGGGTATTATACTTTTCTTCTAATTCCTCGAGCCTTTGCCGAAGTGCGACCACCGACGGAGAGAGTCGGGGAATCCGGGGAAGATCATTTAGAGTTGAACTGGAGTCGGAATTCATGTCTAGAAAATGTATAGAGGAAGTTTAGAAATTGGTAAATGGTTAGGGATAGTGTAGGGGAGAAATGCCCAGTTAACGGAAGAGTAGTGGAAGAATCAACGCGGGTGGTCCGAATCACATCAGAGAACAAGGGGCGATTACCGTTATTCCTAATATTTCTACTGAATCCTTATGGGACTCGGGTAGCTAGACGTTACTACTGTTTGTAGTGATGCTCGCAGTTGACTAATATTGTCACTTATGGCGACGGTGGCAGTGAATTTCCATGTGACCGCTCGGGAGATTGAGGTAGAGACAATAATCATATCATTTGAAGAGTTGTTGATAATAAAGACCAAACCAGGGTGACCAGTAGTATTAGTAGCGGTAATAGTACGATTAGGTTAATGATAATTCCTTGGGCGACAATACCTTTCTAACAAGGGATGTGTAACACTAACAGTATTTATGAGATTTATATGATTAAGCATTTATGAGATTGATATTATCATTTATGTTATTCATGGAGCTGTTATTATATTAATAATTATTCATGAAGAGATTACTATCCATGACATTTATAGAATCAATATTACTATTAATGACTATTTAAGTAATCCATATTATCATTAATACTCGTTCGTGAAGTTAAGATTATCATTAACAAGTATCCGTGAAATTTCTAACATTATTAATGATTGCTTGTGAGATTTAAGATTTTTATTAGTAATCAATTGCGAATTTAATATTATTGCCAATACTTATCTATAAAACCAAAATTATTACGAATAATCAAATTATGAAATTACTATCCTTATTAATATTAACTACTTGGTTGATAACGTGGTTAATGAAAATATTGGTCCTAAATAAGTTTATTATGAAAAATGTAAACATTATAACTACACTCTATCGTCAAGATTAAAATTATATTATCATTATACTTACTAAAAGCCGTGGTATTTCGGATATTGATAGACGTGAATTTGGCAATAATATTAAACGTATTGTGAGAGTTTAGTTCACGTAAATAATAATCCACAAATTCGGAAGTTTTTCAATTCTGTTCACGACACACTATTGCGTAACGCCCAGATTTACTAACATTAAAGAAGGGGAAAATTACTCCTATTTGCTACACAATGTTATTAGTAAATTCGTCGGCAGTGTTGGGGGAAAATTCTAAGGATATTTGTGTGTATCAGTTAGTCGGAATTATCGATTTCTATAGTTTTGTCAGCATTATCGGGTTAACTGATTGGCTCGTAGAATTTCGTGGTGATTGTGATGTATGGGGGAGAAAACACTAGTTTCTTATCGTGATGGATGATGTTCGTAGGGAATAAATTTATCGATTCAGTTACTCCAATGGGTAATGTCGCAGATTTATGAAGTGGATTGATCTCGTGTGGGAGCAATGGAAATCCGCGAATACGGCGAGTTTCTATATTTTGGTCAATTGATTTGTCAATGTTTCTGCGAATTTAGAAAACGTAGTGGGAAATGGTGCTATGGCTGATCCTATCTTGTTGGAATTATATTTTCCTATATGACAATGAAGATTAGTTCAAAATTACAGATTCTTCGATAATGACTCCCTTTGAACCAATCGCGCCGATTCAACTATAGTGTCTATGCAACGGCTTTATGTCCCTGTCGATCATGTTAGGAACTTCCTCTTTATGTCTATTTTCGATGGATTCTAATGCAAAACTGAACCAGATCGAGGAAGTAACTGCAATATGTATACCGGAATCACTGGACCTATATCCAATCATGGGGACTTCAAATATTATACTTATATGCATTGTGTTTTATGACAGAGCGAATAAATTCTACAGACACTTTCATTAATTAACTCTTAATTGTCCCGTAATTATTCATTTATTTAATCTTTTATATCTATGTCTACCCCTGCTGCCTAGTATTGGTTTATTATTGCATTCGAGATTTAAAAATGGTTTTCTAGATCACCCTGTGATCTTGCCTAATATCCCCTTATCTAAAGGACGCTCTTCCTGTGATTTTATATCCTACTCGCTCCGGCCACTTTTCAGCAGTCGCTACGAGTTATACAACGATGCCCTGCGTGGAGGTCCTGTGCAATTGCCAGATCCTACTGCGGACTACCGGGGTGTCAACGAGGCATGACCCACGAGCTCAACTAGGGAACTTAATCCACCAGCCGACACGAGATCTGTCCCATTGACGACTATTACAATACGTATATATATAAAGTTAATGGACTCGAATGTATAAATATAACAGTTAAAACATGTAAAAGTTAAGCATATGAAGAGTATAATTAACACCATTACGAACATCAAAATTTACGAAAAATATTACATTAACTTTCATAGAAATTTCAAAATACAAATAAAATCCTCACTTCAGTTAATTCGAATAGATTCGGTAAGTTTTCAAACAGTGAAATTTAAAGGCATAAGTTTTTTTAAAAAATAATGAAATTTGTCACTGTATATATACTATTTTTGTGCGTGTGTGCGACCAATGAGCGATTTTTCGCCATTTTTAGGGCTTTTTAATTATTTTATTAATTTTAAACTATTTTTATAATTTTTTGTGCATTTTTCTCTATTTTTTTATATATAATTTATATTATAGTTGAATTTTACTTTTATTATTATTTTCTTATAATATTGTTTTTTAGCCCAAAATTTTGTTTTCTGGTCGCCGCTTCTGCCTGTGTTTTTTCTAAACCTTATTTTGCAATGTTTTGGCAGTTTATTTTACTTTTCGTATGTTTCTGTATGCGGCTGTATGCTTTTATGATTTTATTTAATTATTTGTTTTTATTTAATTTTGGTATATTTTTAATTTGTTTTAATTAATGTTTTTATTGATTTTTAGTATCTTCTTGTGGTGCGTGCTTATGTACAGTGACTTATTTCATTACCTTTAGTTTTGTTTTACTTTTTATTATCATTTTTGTTTAAATTGTGGCTCTGAGCCCAACAATAATAACTAAGTTAATATTATCATTAATTATATAAAAATATTAATCAAAATATAAATTTTCTTCATTATTACATCCTAAATCAACCATTCTCCATTTATCAACACACCAATCACTATACACGTTCGAGTCTAACCAACAACCACAATTATTATCTAAAAGTTTAATTTTTTATCATTCAATCATCCCATTCATCATTCCTTATGTAATACATTACATTTACTGTAAAACTCCAATTACTTCCTGACGTGGTGTAGAGTATCCGTTTTCATTTTCATCATCAACTTGCAGGATTTCTGCTGCTTTTTTCTTGTTATTTGTCTGATCAAAGCTCGAAACACCGGTGACGAACTTGATCTGATTTATAATAATGATTGCATTTAACATTTGGGCATTCTGATCTCTTATGCTTTTCTTCGTGACAAGCCCAATATTTTAAAATTCGTCTATCATTTCCTCGAAATGAAAATCATTATATCTTGGTCCAGGTCTTTGATAAAAATGATGGGGTATCGGATCATTGACTTCTATTTTAACTAGAAATTCCTTTCTTCAAGCTGGTTTAATTTGAAAGTTCCTCAAATATTTTTCACCACATCTGCGCATTTAATATTTGTTTTCATTGCTGCAATTGGGTTGTTGATCTGGTAAATTTCATTATTTACTTTTTAATGTTTCTTGATTCTTTCATTTCTTCCACAGTATTAAATTCGTTCATTTTAAGATCTTTCTTCATTTCATTATCTTTTACTGCATGAAAAATTAGAAATTTCTGCAATTCCTCTTTATTCAATTTTGTCGCAAAACTTTTTTTGGCGAACTTATCTATTTTTGTACAGAATTTATTGGCGGTATTCATTTGAGAGCGCTTTGAAGATCATTCATAAAATTCATTAGCTTTGTAGCATGTGCTGATAAAAATGCTTTGACGAATTTCGCCCTGTATTCCTCTGAGATCCAATAAGATCGAAAAATCTTTCACATTCTTGCATAAAATTGGTCATCGTGGTCGATATGTTAGCTGTAATACTTTTTGTATTTATAAAGTCCATAATTAATAATTATTTATTAAATTCAATACAATTTGTTTCTAATATATTCATACAAAACGCTTGAGGAATGTTAATCAACGTAAAGTAATGTAAGCATAATGAATTTACATACAACATCAATACACAGCATACATTCATTTAATCATTTAATGAATAATTATTTATTTAATTAATTTAATAATATTCTCACAACGTTCTTAATATTTTTGAGAGACTTTTGGCTTTGATTTGAATCACGAACATTTTGAATCCTTATTTTTATCTTAATTTAGGATATTACTTTCTTCTGTATAAATCATAGCATCTATTAGATGCACATCGTTTTTGACTTTTCATCTGTTGAAATAGGGTGTTTCACCTTAATGGCTTGTTCCTTATTGCTCATTCTTTAATGTCAACATTGAATTCAATTTGTGTTATTTTCGAAAGAAAACCGCAAAATACAAAATTAAATCCACAAAATCGTTTAATGACTGCAGAAGACTTTAAGTATTTGACAATTACTTGAAATAATTTTTTCGAAATTGCATTTGATGTTTCAAGCAGCAAGAATCAAAAAATTAAATTATTCAACAGTTTAAAGATCTAATAAACTTTTGTGAAGCAAAGTAAAAAAACTCACTTCAATCAAACAATATATTCTTTTTAAATTTATCCGAGTAAAAACTTTTATCCGATTGAATTTTCACCCTCGATAAAAATTTTTTATCAAATGATTATTTTAATTAATTGATTATTTTTAATAAAAAGAATCAATTATGCACAAATTAATAAAAAAATCGATAGATATAGAAATTCACATGTTATTCTAAAACTAATAAGTTGTAATTAATCAATTTCCATCAAAAATGAAATCGTAAATCCTTCATTTAACTACTATAATTCTCTAAGTTACATGTTTATTACATCATAAAATAAAGTTAACTAATTGATTGTCAGATGAAATTAAAAAACACAATGTCAAAGAAATGAAGCTCTATAACTATATATATATATATATATATATATATATATATATATATATATATATTATATTATATATATATATATATATATATATAAGTGTAAGTTAAGACAAATGTAATAAAATCGTCAAGCAGTTTAGAAATCATTACAATTTTTAAAATGTATAAATTTCATACATGGGATTGTAAAAGTGCCAATCAAACATAAATAAAATGCAAATTTGACAGAAAAGTTATATTTTTTTACAAAGTCAAAAATATAAACATAATTTTTTGCACGGTTTTAGGTATTAAAAATTTAGTTTATCATTTTTAATTTATTTGAACATAATTTATACGATTTCAAAAAATATTTAATAAATAATTAATAAAGATTAATTAATAATAAAATTCTTAAAATTAAATTGGTTCTACAAGATATGCATTGATAAATTATAGCTAAACGCTTAGTTTCATTGGCTGGATTTCGACTAATAATATTTCAGTGCTCTTAAATTAGCATCACAAAAAAATTCTTGTATTGAAATCTTATCCCTACTTTCAAATTTAATTCTGGAATCATCAAATTCTTCAAGCTATTTTCCAAGAGTGTTTCGTGGATTTTTGGAGGGTGTTATGAACTCACAAAGTGTCGAATCCAATAACAATTCAACCAAAAATAATGAAACCACTTGTAAGGAATTGGATGAATTCAAAAATAAATTAGCCAAAAAGGTTAGTATACTTTTTACTTTACTCTAGACTAATTTGTTCTATATATAATGATAATAATAATATAAACAATATTAATATTTTCCAATTTTTTATTTTTCAATCAAATATTGAAAATACTATTTAAAAGTTTAACTTTGATTTAACCCTTTCACTGCTCAAGCCGTATATACTCGCACAATATGAATGACCAATACGCTCCGAATTCATTCCGGTTCAACACAACTATTCACAGATTACTCAAACAAATCAGGTACAAAAATGATGTTTCACTTTTAGTATAGTAAAATCGGAAGATTGTGCATCTGTACGTACAATAATCAAAAGATTTGCGGACATCGAACATGAACTCTCAAAACATATTGCGCAGTGAAAGGGTTTTTTGATTAAATTCTAGTCTTGTATTTCATCCTTTGTTCTTTTGTGAGGTTCTTTGTGTACAAGTACCTCCTTCACCATATCCAAATATCACATACTTCGTGTATTTAGAAATATTTTTCATCCTTTCCACGCTTTCTATGAAATCTTTTATCGGTTTAAATGATAAAATATTGTTGGAAGGGCTTTTTTTCTTTCCATAAATATTTTTTGATTGACGAATAGTCTGTATATGTTTCTTTGAAATAATACAAAATTCAATCTTCGGTAGTATTTCCAAGCAGTTCTTATCATAACTTCCTACAAACGATATCGATATAACATCTTCCAATGCCCTTATTATTTGCTTGGTAGGACCGTTTAATTGATGTTGGTAAGAAGTACTAAATTTTTGATATTTCTAGTTTTCCTATTCAAAATATTGATTTCAAAACTCTTCACTCAATACAATTTTTGAAATAAAAATTTTGTACTTTCTTTAAGTTTTATATATATATATATATATATATATATATAGGCACCGATATTCACAGGGCAATCACAAAAATTTGAAACAAATAATTACCTTAATAAAGTTAATTTTAATTTGTATAACTATGTTTTTAATTGGAACCAAATCGAATATTTGGTTCATTGTTACTGTTTCAATAGTTAGTTATCATTGGTTATTTCACGGGAAAATGCTTTAATTATATTCCAGTTTTTATCTCATTAGTGAGAATTTTAAATCTAAAAAGTACAATTCATTATCATTTCCCACTACAATTTTGAACATGCAATGTTGTCCTCATGACATTTTATCCGACCAATTTTGTCCGGCCACCTCAAAAAAGTATATAAATACTAACTCGGCTGGTTTGAAAGGATTTCATTTTGTATTAGTATGACCAGTACTCTATACAAAAAGCACATGATTGTCATTTTCCACGATTATAATAGTCTTTTAGGCATTTAATAAAAAAGGTGGGGATATAGCTACTACGAAATCGACTATTTGAAGCAAATTTGGTTAGAATAAAATCTATTTCCATCATATTGATTAATGGCCACCTGCTACCTAGATAATGTGAATTTTTAAAATTTTAAAATTAAGCGTTTAACACCTTCGATCAAAACGTTATCTGAAAATACCTCATCCTTATTAGAAAAGTAGTTTTCTATGATCTTACCATCTAATTTAATTTCTACTCTCTCAATATTTATTATCTCAGTGATTAAGTTATCATTGATTCTATCAGTTAAAGAAATTTTAATTAATTGATCATCAGCAATATCAAACTTCATAGATTTGATTGCCCAATTTAAATAAACTTCTATAAATGATTATTCTCTAGAGAAAATCCGCCAATATTGTTATATTATTATTTAAGGGAACAGAAGTGATACATTCATCAAAACTGTTGATGAATTAGTCGTCACTAATTACAATCAGTTCTTATTTAATAATTTATTTGGTACATTATTATTTATATTCATATCAGTAGTCTTTTATTATTTTTTATGTATTAACTTTGTTTTAATAATATTTTTAAGAATTTGCTAGTTTTGTGACATTTATTATTTCAGTTAATTTTATTAAATATCAATTTCTTTTTTTTAATTTTGAATTAATTTAAATGTATTTTATGTTGGCTATAAAAATTTATGTATTTTAAGTTTAGGATGTTTTCAATTGAAGTATATAAAATATTGATGCCATTGAATTTATGACCATAATAATTTTTCATATTTTTATGAATGTTGTGTCCTATCGAGAAACATAATATCGTGATAAATAACTTTAAATTAAATGTATAATATTTTTCAGTGGATATATAATTAATTAAAGTTAATGAAATTGATTCATTTATATTTCTTACTAATATTGCTATTAACATATAATTCAATTCCATTTAATATTATTATTAGACAATTAATGTTGTTATTATCTTGTATACTTAATGATTTTATATTGCATAATATTTGTAAATAGTAGTAGAAAAATACCGTTGGGACCAACCCCCTTCCCAGCTGAAGAAAAAATATTAAGCTCAAATGTATTTTATGTAGGTCATGAAATTTTTATGTTTACTGAAATTTTAATGTCTAGCTAAAATGTTTCTAGTATTTTATTTAGGTCATGAAATTTGAATGTTTTTCATCAAATGCTTTATGTAAGTTACAAAAATTTTTTCAATGTCACGAAATATCTATGTAGATCACATCAAAATAGCTAACAGGTGCATACTTAAAGCACAGGTTAAAAACAAAGTTATCGGTGAAACAGGATATATACTATATATTTTTAATAAATAAATCTGTCCTCTAATTTTAATAAATCAGTAAGTAGGTCATATTGTTTATTTTTAAAAATAAGTAGATCACAGAGTGGCACATACAAGATAAAAACTGTCACCACTAGAACAGTATATATCCATGGTATTTAATCACCACACTATATTGCATCCGCACTTGGTATAACAAATATAAATCATTTCAATGTTGATTTTTTGCTTCACCATTCATACCACTGAGTATAGCAAACCCATTAAAAATGCACCAATTAAAAAAAATCACTATAAGTTAAAGTTCGTTCAAAATACAACATCATTTGCACACCAAGCTTATAATATTATATGCATTACATATACAATCTATTTTTCATTTTCATAATAAAACCAAAAATTTTAAATGTAGTTGACTTTTTTATTCGATTCGCCTAACTTCAAAACATTTATCATGTGGCCCAGATGCTGCAAAGGTTAAATATCCCTGGTTTATATACTATATAGTTTTAAAAAATAAGTAAGTCAACGACACTAGCTTTAATAAATAATAAGGTCACACACATGCATTCTATATAGTTTTACTTATCAAATAAATAGGTAAAACCTTGATTAAAAACATAAAAACCTCAGTAATACAAAAAGTAATCAATTTAAACTTAACCATTATTCTTTGTACTGAAAGCAGGCAATTCTTGTATTTCTTGAATCATATCAACTGGGTAATAAGCTTGATCTAGGTTAATTGAGGAAAATAATTTACATCTGTAAGATAATCTAATATATGAATTGCGAACCAAACATTGGGAACCACTTTTTTCCATTACTGAGTTGAGACCTTTATAAACAACATGTATTCCGATATTCCAATCTTTCTTTGCTATAAGTACCAGCGGCGCATTCCAGGAACTTTTACTCTTCCTTATGACTTGAACTTTTTATAAGATTTTCGATTTTCCTTTCTACGCGCAAAACTGTCATCCATTTATTTTCATTTCATGAATAATCATAAAAATCTAAGATTAAATTTTGAAACCATAAAAATCTTTTCAAATTTTAATAGTAGCTTCCTAATTATGAGGTTCACTGTTCTTAAATTTTCATATCAAAAGTTTTCATAGTAGCAACCTTGATAAATTCCTGCATAATTTTTCCAAGCACAATTATTTGAATTTCACGCCTTTTTTATTTCCCGAGGCTTTCAATATTGTCTTACACAGCGACATTTTGTCATCATATTAAAATATACCACGAGGAATAATTCCGATTTCATCAAAATTTGATTTACCTATTTTCTCCCAGATATAACCAACTCATTTTTGCAACTGATGCCCAAGAATTTTATAGCATTTCTATGCCTAATTCATTTATTTTCCATCTTATTTTGTCTGTCGTCGCATACATCATATTTCTTAGTTTATTTAGTTTTTAAACTGCATTCAATCTCTCAAGCCCACTGACAAAATGAAAGAAATGAGATCCTTTTAACAATTTTTTCTTCTTTGAAATGTTCCCTCTTACTCATTTGCAAAGAGTGTACTATTTATCATCTTTGTTATCTATCTTTTTCATTAAAACTGTCTCCTTTGAAATTACACAGATTAGACATTTATTTTCATTTGACATTGGTAACGGTTATATCTTTTTACTGTGCAAACAAAAACACTCACATGGATTTAAGGTATCTCAGACTGTAGAGGTTTTAATCCACTTTGTGACCAGTATACTGACGAGAATTTCAACTCTAACAAACTCATTTAGGGCGTTTATCAAATTTATTCTACGCATATCGATGTCGATTACTTTAAGGATCTTCTTGTTGGAAAATTTATTTTCTCTTTTTAGAAAATTGACATTATCCATTTTTGTCCCCAAATTTATCATTATCTTTATCCTAGTCATCAAAACCTATTTTGCCAGTCTTTTAAGTTTATCTTCAAAATTTATTTGCATAAATCAAAATAATTTCATTAATTAAAAAAAAGAATTTTAATTACTTTTATCAATTTACTTTTAAATTAATTATTCTTTAAGTTATTAAATAATATAACCACCAATCATTCATCTTCTTCATAGTTTTTATTTATGTAGTCTTCACCAAAATTTATTCATCATCATCATATTTACAGCCATTTTGTTAACCTTTGCATTTAAATTTATTTATCGTTAGTATCCATTTTGTCCTCATTTTCATCAGTCATCAATTTCATTTAAATTAATCTATTATCTGCATCCATTTTTATCTTTATCGTTTAATTTCATTCATCATCATCAGATTTGCAGTCATTTTGTCAATGATTTTAAACATTAGCAATTATTTTCAGATATCTATTAAGCAAAAAACTAACCGTAAAACATTATCTTAAACTTTCTTATATCTCACTCTTACATTCTCTCAAAATCACTAGGTAAGAAATTAGTTTGAAAATAAAATTTTATTAATATATTTTATAAGTGACCAAATTGAAAATTTTTAAAAAAGTTTATTATAGTACGTTCGATGGATCTAAAATTTTGAAAGAATGTATTGTTCTTGACGACGAACCTATCTGCCAAATTTCAGCAGTCGCAAAATTTGCATGGCTCACACAGACAAACGTACAAAGCGAATCTAAATTTGAAATAAATTTTCTAAAATTATCTAAAATTTATAAATAATGCTTATTAATTTAACAAAAGTAGATAATTAAACAGTATTAATTTATGTTATGTTTAATTGAAATTTATGTTAATTAATTTTAAAGTTAATTTTAATTTAAAGTTAGGTTAGTTAATTTTCATTTTAAGTTAGGTTAGTTAAATTTAAGTTAAGGTAATTTTAAATCTAAGTTAAGTTTTAATTTAACGTTAATTTATAAGTTAATTTTGACTTAAAGTACATAATGTGTAAATTTTTAATAGGGCTTGAATGGTATCGATTTTTCACTGGTGGTAAATTTAGGATAAATTGGCTTAATGTGTGTAAATTAATGGATAAATTAGTACAATATGGGTACCAGGTACATGAAATGGGAGTCGAGTGAGTAAAATTGTGGGTAAATTGTCACAATGTGGCTAAAATGATTGGTAGATTTGGCGTTGTCTGTGGTTCAAGTGCTACAAGGTGTGTAAAGAGTGTATTATTTGAAATATTATATTAATTTTTACTTTGTGTTCGAATATATAATTTAAAATACTGTTATGTATTCTGTATCAATAATTAGTAAACCAATGAACTCCGTGTTAGATGTTACACAAAGAAGAGGTATATGAAACTGTATTGGAAATTTGTCGCCAGAACAAATATTTTACACCTATGTCTCTTTAACAACAATAATAATCTTAATAATAAGATGGTATTTTTTATAAATTTGGACACTTAAATTATATATTGGACAGCATTTAAATGACAAAGATATAAATAGATAAAAAAAAATAACTAAACCGGATATTGATAATTTAACAAATGAATATTTAATTATTAGCTTTTTCACAACAATTATAAAATTTATATAATGACAAAAATCATATACTCATATTTTAATTTAAAATGTTCCCTAGACTTAAACACTTCTATGTGATTCATATATCCCTGTTTGTTATATTTTCATAACCAAGTTGTTATTGGCGTCCAATAATTCATCTTTAATTGTCAAGTTCTTTGATTAAACTATGGCATTTCACTTCAAAAACCTTGCTGTTACACCTTTTTGGAATTTTTACTATTGACTTAAAACTGCAATTGAATTCCTTTGTTGTATTGTTTATCGTTATACGCGAAATATTTACTGACTTTCTTCTTAATATTCACAGTCGTAATTCTTGAATTTTTCAGTAAGAATCTGGATAAAGAAGACAACCACAGTTTCTTTGGTCTTTCTCTTTTTGTTTCTTTAAGGAATTTTACAAGGTGTTTCGAAATTTTTAACGACATTGTATATCGTACGTCCGAAATTACGAAATCTTTGCAAAATAACATACGTGAATAAAGATGATCTGTACAATCGAATAATATATTTCCACATTTCATTGGTTGTCGTTAGTACTTTAAATAATTTCTATTTCTTCTTCCATGGGAAGGATGAATTAATTTTTGGAAACCCAAATAAACCAGACTTGAAATTAAACGTTAACATATATTTTCAAGATTAAAAGAACTTTTTCTAGTTTTTACCTATGATTGTTTTTCATTTTGCTATGACATAAAGATTTTTTTTATTGTTTGACTAATAATCAAATGTTTTATTGATATTTACAAATTTTCGGCACAGCCTTTTTCAAGTGATATCTCTTGATGATTTGAAAAAGGCTGTGCCGGAAATTTGTGAATATCAATAAAACATCTGATTATTAGTCAAACAATAAAAAAAATTCTTTATGTCATATATTTTTAAGTTTTAATTTACATTTTTTTAAAGTGCCCAAATTATTTAAAGAGCTTGCAACAATAAATATAATTATTATTTTTAATTAACCACTTAAACGCGTTTTAAATATGTACATGTCATTTCAGAACTCGAAACTGATGTGTGTTGAGTACAGATGTTATATGAAAGGCACATTTACCATTCATGATTAAAACCACACTTTCAGTATTTATATAGATATATATATATATATATATATATATATATTTGTACTTTAATATACGATTTTTGAAATTGAAATACGCATTTAACGTTTGAAATGGTTATATCATAACGTAGTGATTTAAACAAATATTTAAAAACTTTAATTTATCAAGTAATAATAAAATTTTAAAGGAAGAATTCTGTCTGGATTGAGCTTCATGTAAAGAAATAAAACATGAAATAAAACAAATAGAAATTATCCTAATGATTGCACAAAAATAATATTTTTATTCTTATGAATACAGTGAAAAGGAAATACTTAGTCAGTGGAAATGTTCAGTAATTTTGTATGGTTTAAATTTATTTCCTTCAATTTCCTTCATATAATAAGAAAAATATGGAAATGTTTTATTCTTACAATTGAAAATAAAAAAAACGAAATATCAGTTAAAAATTCTTTACTTTGACCAATTGATTAAATCGTTTAATAAAAAAACGCTTAAAAATTTGATATTTTTCTTTCAAAAATAATTGCTACTTCAGTTGATTTCAAATTATTGATTTTTATAACTGCTGCCTAAAAAATTGATTATTTTTAGAAAAACTCTAAACGATTTAATTGTTATTGATAAAATCAGAATGTGGAATTATTATCATAATTTGCTGAAGATTTGTTTTAATCTCTTGAATTCTGACCGTAACTATTTCTGTAGAATTCCATTTTCATTAAACTTTAGCAACGGTAAAGGAGTTTTGAGTTTCAAATCCAAACTTGTTAATAAAAAAAATCAATTAGACTTTTTTATCGAGAACTTTATTCTTATGCTTTTCCATTGAAGAAAAATCATTTGGGCTATTTTTAAAGAGAATTTTTAATATAGACTTTATTCAGTGAATGAAAATTTATATTAATAATTAAATATTTAAAAAAATTAATAAAAATTACTTCATTTAAACAAATAAATAAAAATACAGTTTTCTTCATTTATACAAAATTACAATTCTTTTAGACGGGGTCATGGATTTCAAACTAATTATTCAATATAGTGAATATAGTAGATTGTGAAAAGCGTGCTAACAATTCTTTGATAAATGTCATTGGATATGCGTCGTGAACAGTCACTTGATTGAGTTGAAGTAGTCACCACAGGGTCTGAGTGAACCGTCTTTCTTTGTGACTACGTGTATCGGCGAAGCCCAAGTTGATGATGAACGACGTATAATGACTATGTTTTCTAGACTAACTAATTTGGTATTGACTGCTTCGAGTTTGGTGGTGGAAAAGGGTCTGGCCTGGTTGTGTTGTGGTATGCATGGTAATGTGTGGATATAGTGAGTCGATAGAGTTATAGTTGTGAATTTCGTGATGAGGTTTTGGTATGTGGTTGAAATTTCATTGATCGTGTGTTTATCGTATTTGGTTTAACCAAATGATTTACGTCCGACATGTTTTGATGCGCGAATTGAGTTGTGTTTTTGGAATTGTTTATATTATAATTGATGTTACCTTTTGTGGACAATTTATAAGTTCAGAGGTGGTATGCTGTTTTATAGTGAATAAACGGCGATTTTGCAGTCTACCATAATGGAATCTTTGCCGTAAAGGTAAGAGCCTAATATTGGGTGAATCGTGTCTGTTAAGTGGAAAGTGCGAGTGAAAGTGGTTGGAACGATCGAAAATGATGAGCCATATTCAATGAGGAAGTGAATAGATCAACTGGAGGTGAAGGTTGGTTCAACGATAAAGTTGTTGATTGCATAGGTGCCTCCTGAAAATCTAGTGTTAACAGATGGCGAAGTTAGTTTGATGAGAATTGGAGTAATTTTCGTTATGATGAGATTTATATTAGTGACGAATTACAAAAGTGCAGCCTGAAAGACATTTTTGTGCATGTAAACCGAAGAGGTTGTGATAAATACAAATTAATATAATTCTTAAAGCGTATAAGGGTTTGATCATGCACATCTGCTGGGCCTGAGGTTACGTATCACGTCGAAAACTTTTGTTAAAGAGGATTCATGTTATTGTAGTGAAGGATCAGAAACCGATGAAATGGAGTTTTTGTCAATGTTTGCTTTTGTGCCCTTTTTTACCCAGATAACAAATGTGCTTATTGAATTGGTTGGGATTTAAAAAGGTCTATTATTGGGACTCCGTTATTTAGAATAATAAACCCATTTTTATTTAAACATGTTTTGTTAGGTAATTAATAAAATTTAAAGTAATTTGAACT
Organism: Schmidtea mediterranea; assembly: GCA_022537955.1. Classification (NCBI taxonomy): domain Eukaryota; kingdom Metazoa; phylum Platyhelminthes; order Tricladida; family Dugesiidae; genus Schmidtea; species Schmidtea mediterranea. The sequence continues at coordinate 209,833,674 of CM039679.1, read as the reverse complement.
TGGTGTAAAAGGATGTTGTGTCGGACGGTGATGTTAACTTTTTTGTTAGTTGATAAGGTTGGATTTGAAATATGAAAGTATTGGCGGGAGCGATTATGGCGGTAAACGAAACTTGAAGAATGGAGATAATTTGTTTTGGTGCTTCGTATAAGTGTGTGAAAAATGAAATGATAATTAAACGTTAAAATGGGTTTTGAATAAGAAAAATATAAAATTACAAATATAAATAAAGGTATAAAAGTATTAAGGACAGTTATAATTTTAGCATGATATAATATTTTAAAAATAGAAACGAAACTTACTTTTGACACTTCTGAAACCAATTGTAGGAACACAACAATAATATCCAAAATATATTCGTAACAAATACAAGCAGATTTAGGTTGATTCGATTCATAACCAACTTGACATCATGTTGAGAATTTCTCATTCAATCAAAACATTTGAGTATAAGGAGTAATAGTGATGGAATATGAACTGATGTGGCTTTTAAGGATTGAGCAATAATATTGATTGCTGCAAGGAATATCTTGCCTGATTTGTGATCTGTATAATGATATTCATAACGCCCACATACTGATTCGTCATTTATTGGCATATCAATTGTGTCAGTTTTTGAGATTGTTCTGCCTTTGGAATCAATCCAATAATAGATTTTGGTCGATTCAGGCAATTTAAACCCGATACATTTCCTGTGAATCTTGCAATTTATTATAAGGTATTCGAATCTAGGATCTGAAATTGAACGGCTGGCGTAGAAATCTTTAGAATGACATATTTTCTAGTTGGTTGAATTCCCCACTGAAACGAATGTACTGAAACTATTTTGATGTGAAACATTATCGATGAATAGTTGCTACATTTTGAAAATAAAAAGGTTGGCGATTATGTTAAAAGTAAAAATATTTAAATATTTGTTAATTTTAATAACGCGTTTGTAATTTAATTTTAAATAATTAAAATTTAGTAAAATTAAAATTAAATGTTTCAGGACCTATAGAGACATACTTTTCATTTGTTACTAATTATAAATTAATTATACTATACATTATTTATTTATAATTTTTATTAATAATATTTGTTTTAGATAATTTCACTTAAGTTAGTAAAAATTTAAAATAAATTCTCAAAAATTTAGAATTTGGTAATCGCAACATATTTTTACACATTAATTATTCGAATAATAAATCTGATAACTATGATCCCTTGAAGCCTCTCTTATTTTTAATAAAAACAACCTAGCATTTTTGTTAATTTTAACTTTTTCGAGTTGTACAATTTTTTTTATTTTCACCATTTTGTATAACACCAACAATTTAATATCTTGTGGACCCGTTCACATACGTAGTTGTCGCAATCTCATAGATTAAGTCCGACATGCTTAACGAAAACGAATTTCGGAGCCAATTACAAAATCATTTCATAAAAGAGTCACAACCAATTTTTCAGAACTTTATACTTCTATTATAAAAAAAATGTAAAAAATATGATGTAAAAGTTGTAAGAGAAAAAACTAAATCAATTTTGAAAATATAAAAGAATATTGTAAATCCAGTAAATATCCTGATATTATAAGATTTCTTGTTTAGGCCTAAAATAATATATAATCTGTAGATTTATGATAGCTACAGAAAATTGTGAAAGAACCGGCGGTTAAGGTTGCTTTGATATTTGATAGGATTTATTTTCGATTCTACAAAACAGAGATCTTATATAATTTCGTGTAATTGCATTCCATAACATTATTTCTTTAATAAGTTTATTTAGGCCTTGCAAAGCTTTTGGTTCTCTCATAGCGTGTTAATATATAGAACTTTTAAAACTGCCGAGTTAATCTGAATTGCAAGATTCGTTTTAAGCAAGACTTAACGATATTGAAACTCCGCAATTCATCTCCACAATTTCACAATTTTTATCGCATTTAATGGAACACAAATTCCTTAACAAACTAATTTTCAGAAATAATTTACAATCCACTAAGGTTTTCTTAAAGAGTGATTCTTTTACTTAAATTGAACTTGGATTTTCGTGACAAAACTGGCAATCACTACTTGTAAACTGAAGTCACTGAACCCTAAAAAATAAGATGGAAATGAATGATTTCCTCTTTAACCTGGGATTTTTTAAAGCAACCCGCCTTAACCTGATAGAATAATTTCTGGGTTTTAAGCTGTAATTTTTCTTCTAACAAACATTGAGTTTTTGTTTTATCGATAAAAATAATCTTTGATGTGAACCACTTTTAAAAATTTAATTAGTCTATTTGAATTTCCACACATTACAATCTGCAATAAATTTTAATTTATCATACTCATTTTTATTTTTTAAATACAACCTGTTTTCACTTCCTCAAAAATATAGATTTTTATCCATTCAATTCAGTTAATTAATCCTTTAATTACTTTTCCACCATTTCGCATAACTCTAAAAGGGCTATGCATAAATTTTACTTATTTACTTTGAAAGTTTTCTTATAGCTTGTTGCTTATTTTTTATAGATTATTCTTATAGTTTACTTTTTTCAAATTTGGTTTCCTTTATAGAATCTTTCATTGTTATGTTTATTTTACCAATTTCGACCACATGTGATGCACTGGAAAAGGTTAAATTAGTCCTGGGTAACCCAAATGATCTTGCAGATTTCTTTGTAAATGCATACATTTAATTTATGCAGATTCTTAAATCATTTTCATGGTTTTCAAATATTATTCATAAATTACAATTGACCAATTAAAAATAAATACTGTATATTATTTTAATAATTTTAATATCATCAACAAATAAAACATAAAACGTTGATTTCTTGGTAGTTGCATAAATTAAAATTCCAAACAAGTAAATAATAAGATAAGCCCTTATCAAAATAATCAATTGATAAGAATTTCTTTTAATCGAAAATGTTTTCAGTTAATATATAATTTGCAGCAAAGGTTTATCTTATTATTTACTTGTTTGAAATCTATAAAAACAATTGAATATTTAATCAGTGAGATGTTTCATTTTTCTTTTACTTAGTTTTTTCAAGTAAGTTTTCGTCACTATTACATTGACATAAAGTTATAACATTATCACAAAATAGTTTTGCGAACATTTTTTTGAAATTGTATTGGATCTCATGAGTCACATGGAGTCACTCTTTATTTAAATTACATAAATTTAGGTGCAAGTTCAAGGGATGATTTATTATAGAATTTAAAGTAAATAGATAGGAATTAAAAAATCAGAGCCTTTGAAAACTGTAAATTAATTTATTAAAAAACTTATCGATTCAAATATGTTTTAAAACGTAACTTTAAATTTAAGTCAAAAAGTAAAATGTAACAGTTTTAAAAATTTGATGATATATAGTCTATATTATAGACAGCATACAGGAATTTCAAAGAAAATATAACGAAAAGTATCAATTTTCTTAAATAATGTAATATTATACATAATAGTATTGCTGAAATAGTACATAAATTGTTTTTATGCAATTTTAGTTAATACTTCATATCATAAATGGTAGTGTTTTATATGAAATACAAAAAACAACTTATAAAAGAATAAATGAGCAAAAGTTAAAAACTGTAGAAACCGATATGCATTATTTAAATTTAAGACAGTTGAAAGAGTATTTTCAATTATTAATGATTTCTAGAGTAATAACAAATCGAGATTAAACATAGAAACCAGCAAGGTGAATCTCCAATATACATGTATAGACTTTTTGTAATGATGTTGCGCAATGATCATCTAAATATTCTAAGATGTACGCGGGAGGGCAAATCTATTACGTCATATGTGGGAAATCGTCGTGATTGTTCCCACATATTACGCTGCGGTAATTTACGCAATCATATATCATTTGCAACAAACTTATTGCCTTTGTAAATTATAATGTATTTACAAGCTATCGCGGGCTTATTTAAAAATATCGATATCTGTCAGAAATATTCTGGAGAAGGAAATGTCATCAAATGGGCCGATGAATTCGAACTCAAGACTCAGCTGTTGGGAGCCTCTAACTACCTGGATCAAATACTCCACCTTCGACATGAAAGTCCGGCTTTAGACATTTAGAGACACCAAGCAGAAACTGCAAGAAGCAGGTATACACACTCAAAGTTCGCCTTGTTAAAAGCCTTTGATTTAAGCCCGTACGCTGCATACAAAACTTTCAGGTCGAGGAAATAGACTCCAGGTGAAACCGTCGATAACTATCTAGGTTCTTTAAAATGCTTGGTTGACCTGGCTAGAATCGGTGACGATAGAATTGCAATAGGTTTTGTCGTTGGCTTTCCCGACTGCATCTCGAAGGCTTTAAAGATCTCCAGAAACGATGGCTTAGAATCATCAATCGAGAAAGCTCGAGTAATGATGGAAAGTGAGATGCCACGAGAAGCTCAGATTTGGAAAGCTGAAGCCACGAGTGCCATTACGGTTAACGAGAAAAAGAAGAATTTAATATGTTTCTCGTGTGGACACTCAAGGCGTCTTCTCAAGACACTTCAGGCGTCAGAAAAATATCAAAAGGCAGCTTCCTCAAAAACAATTCGGTGCAAAGAGTAAAAATTATTCCAAAAAAAAATTCTGGGGAGACCGGCCAATGCTTTGGTTTATTCGGCAGTTCAAATCAATTCTTCAGAAAAAATGGTATAGCGGTAACTTTTTTCGAAAAAGTGAATCGTCACAGTAGACGACCGGAATTTAGTGCTGAAAGTCTTCGCCAGTTTATTTTGATATTCAAAGAACTTCGATTGCCCCATCGTGCCTCGTAGTACACAAACTTCATCTGTGCATAGACATGATTATTGCCATGGACGCAATAGTGAAAATGGGTGGAGCTGATATGAACAAAAAAGGTGTAACCTTCGGAGCTCAATATTGCTGGCAGCACCCGAGTTTCAATGTAACCATATCGAAGACGATGATTTTGATGCTACATTCGATGGAACAAAGTGAACAGGGTTATGGAAGTAGTCAAAGCGTGGTCTTGTATTGCTATCGACATCACTCACATGAATGAGGTTATTTATCTATCTATAGTAGACTGGAACAAATAAATACTGCTTGTGGTAAAAACTTACCCGTGACGATTCTGCATCAGTATGTAGCGCACTAAACGTAGTATTCTCAGAGAAAGGTCCCGTGGAACAAATGGTGACAGACAATGGATCATGTTTTCTCTCTAGATTTCAAAAGGTTTGCTACTGCGTGGAGCGTGAAGATAATATATAACTGCGCCTATAGACCAGAGGTAAACGGTATAATAGAAAGAAATAACAGAACCGTTAAACGAATAGTCGGGAGAACAGGCAACTACCCAATTAAAACAGTTTTTTTTATAATAGTAAATCTCCATATTCATGTTTAGACGGTGAAACTGTGCCATTAAAATTATATTCCGGCCGAAACTGGAGAATTCCAAAGTTCTCTTAGGTGATACCATTCCGATCGTTATGAGAATTGCAAGGCTGTTCAACACAATGTCGGTAACCAAGTGTTTGTGAAGATACCGAGTGCAAAGAGCAACGTACCTTGGAAGCTGGAACAGTCACCGACATGCACCCCAAGGCAAATTAGTCACTTGTGGCCGATTATCGAATCCCAAGATGTCGCCAAAAAACCGGAAACAGAGTAAAAAAACGATCTTCCCTCTCCAGTACCCTACCTGTCACAAGGACCGGAAGTGTGAACAAAACCCCAGAGTGGATAAAAGATTTCGAAACTGATCCAAAGGTCACGAGGGCGTGTAATGATGTTGCGCAATGATCATCTAAATATTCTAAGATGTATGCGTGAAAGGCAAATTTATTACGACATATATGGGAAATTGTCGTGAATGTTCCCGCATATTACGTTGCGATAATTTAGGCAATCATATATGGTTTACATCAAATAAACATATTGCTTTTGTCAATTCAAATGGATCTACACTTTTGTAATATTTAAAAATAAAACTATTCATTACTGAAAATAATTTATTCAAATAAAAATACCATTATAAAAATATATTTTCCCGATAACAACTTTTGCGTCGAGAGCATAATAATTCACTCTATTCCATCTTCTTTATCCTTTGTACAGTTTTCGGTTAAAATATCTAAGCATCTTAACCCTAGAAAGATAGTCTGCGTAAAATTTACGCATGCGTTTGCGAAATATTGCTCTCTCTTTCTAAATAGCGCGAATCAATATCTGTGAGTTTAGGACATGTCATTCGTCGCTGTAAGCTGCCATGTGGTGTACATGTCGATAATGTAAGTGTCATATAAGGCGAAAGGCAAATGGGTCCTGCAAAAAATTATATGTCGTGAGCATAACGTTGATATGTGCCAAAGCTGTTTGTAACTGATTTTTATATAACTATTTGTTCGTAATATATATAAGATATGCTAATTGTTGCTTTTGTACTAAAAAATGGCTGATTATTATAGTAAAAAATAAGTTTTCGTATGAAAGAGTAAGTGTTAAAGAATTTCGTTGATTTATAGAAGTTTAAAATTTTTGTTTTTTAATAAATAAAGGAGTATAAGTAAATTATCTTTAATATTATTATTTTTGTGTAAATAATTAATCACATAAAATTTATTGAAATAAATTAATAAACTTTGACCTGAAGCTAATTAAAACACATGCGTCAATTTTACGCATGAGTATCTTTTCCGTACTACACAATATAATTAGCTTTCTAGGGTTAAATACAATAGCATGTGAAACTGGCGGGTTTTTAACGTACTGTTTTAAATCCGAGTTATCTTTGTGTTTCTTGGAAATATATGTTAAACTTTAAATATAAAACAAAATTTTTATAGTTGCATTACATTTCATTCTTAAAATATGAAATTATTTTGTAAAGGAAAAGTCTCATTCATGTTCTTCGTGTACTAAAATCATTCATAATAATGAGATTTATTGAAAATTATAATTCTGAATATGATAAAAATAAATTTAGCAAAAACGATTATCTTACACGATAAAACAAAATGACTAAAATTCATGTCTTACATGCGTTTTTTCTCCAATTATCTATGAAAAAAATATTAATCAAACAACTGAATGATAAAATTGAAGAAAATAATCTCATTTTAATTGAAATTAAATTTGTGAATGACAACAAAATAAAAATCCTTACATTTCTTATTTTTATTCTCATTTTTAACGATATTTTTGTTTCAATTATTAAAAGGATTTAAATTAAAATTTTAATAAAGTAATTCAAATAAAATTCCCATTACTACAATATTAGATTATAACAGTGAATTTTTTATTTTTAAAGGAATTTATAAGAAATTTTCTATTCATTATTCTTTTAAACTATTATTTTAAACCGGTAGTAACAAGCAAAGTGAGAATAACTGATAGTAAAAAATAAGAAAACTGTAACATATATTTAGTATTTTGATGCTTGCTATAAGTGACCAAACTACAAAAAAAGGTTATTTGCGGGTCTGATCAAAATGACCGAGGTCAAAAGCAATGTCTCCAAATTAAAATTGAAACTTTTCAATTTTGAAGCAGACTACCTAATAAATTATGAATAAAATTCACCTAGTATCCAAACTAGTCCTCCTATATTTAACAAAATTTTTTAATTGAGCATATTTTAGAAGTTGGGTTTCAGAAAATAATAATTAAAAATTAAAACACTTTGTTTATATTCCAAATGATTAAGTACATCGAACTTCTTACCTTTCAAATTTGAAAAGGTGTAAACAATATTTTATATATATCAGGAATAATCAAAATCGTTATATTGCGGTATTTTAAAACTCTTTAAACTGCAACTGTTAATTAAAAATTAAATTCAAAATTAAATTCAAAAATTATTCAGTAATGATAATTTTTCTTGCACTCAATTGTAAACAATCAAATTTTAAGTTGCATATAAAGCTAAAAATGTTTAATTTAAAATGAACCCAAATGTTTTTTTTTTATTAAAAATATCCTTATTAAAGAGAAACATTATTTCAAATGCATTTAATAAATAAACCATTTAATTAGAAATTTATTTAAAAAATTCAATGAAAATGTTTGAAAAATTAACATAAAAAAACCTCAGTTTTATTAAAAATAAATTTCATATTAAAAACACTCATCTGTTAAAAAAAGTTGATGTTTATTTTTAAATGAAATTCAATCTCATATTTTAAAAATTTAGAACTTTCAAAAGATATTATTTTAAAATAAATTTTAAAATATTTTCAATGATATTTGAGTAAATATTATGATTTCAATTGGATATTAATTGAATAAAAGTTTTAAACTATGAAATTTTAAATAGTTAATTTTAATATTAATTTTAAAGTTCATAATTTCTTTTGAAATTTGTATAATTTCTTATTATATAATAAAGAGCTGACTGTTTCTCGTCTTTATCCTTTTTAGATTTATTATTTTTGTGAAATTTTTATTATTTTTTAATTAGATGTTAGTTTTAATTGACTCAAAGGGAATGATGAGTTTTATGTTTTGTAAAGATTCGTTTCATCCGTTATTTACAGAAAGTTTGTTTTTTATTTGTAATTGAGATTTTCATCAGCGAAGTGAATATTTTTATATTAAGTCATTACTTATCAGTCATCTCTGAAAAATGTAATTACATTTCCCCTGATTGCCTGATTCCCATTTACTGTCACATCACGTCACTCTCATAATGCTCTCACATGGTTGACCCTTCGATATTTCACAAACCCTCATTCGACATAATCGTTTGCACTAGTGACTTTTATATTACACTGTCCTATTTATTTATTGTATATAATATTATTAAAATATTTTTGTTAATGATGCTTATTTTACTTCCACTTACTTCAACCCAATTTATGTCTCCTAGCAATTCTTAAAAAATAAGCATTTCAGTCCGCGTGATGACAACTAAATAATGCTCAAAATTAGTCTGCTATTAGATATTGATTAGAATTTCTTATTTATAATTATTAAAATTTTGATTTTTAAACAATTTAAGATATTACAGCTCTAAATCATGTTTATTGTAAAAGGCATCCTATGAAATTCCTGATGTCATGAAATTTCTAGAATTTTATTTAAAGAACTGCTTTGATAGTATTAATGTTCACCCAACAATGTGTTACGGTCAAATTAAAAGGGTCTTTGAGATCAAATATATAAATTAGCACTATTTGTGATAATTATTATTTTGTTAAGAAAACATTATTATGTTGTGTGGACAAAAATTCACGCATTTGTTATCGATCACTCTCTTATTAGCCGCTTTACCCACATAACTTTTTTTTCTAAATTAAACTTTGTAAAACAAAGTACCGTAACAGGTTGCTCTATGAAAACTTGACCAATCAAATACAATGTGCGTCGACTACATTATCCGTTGGAATTTAAAAAATCTCAAGTAAAATACAGAAATAAGTGTCACATTAGTTGTAAGATAATCAAGTATTTTGAATGTTGCACGATTATAACATATTTTGAATAATTATTTTGTTTTTTTAAATATGCAGGCAATCTAAGTTCAGTAAATGTTTTTTGGCCGACCAGTCGTTTTGGTCGGGCACCCCTGGTTAAAAGGTTGAATATGTTAAATTTTATATTTAAAATAAAATTAGTATATTCAATTATTCATCTAAAAATAAAATTGGTTTGATTTATTTATTACATTAAATCATTCAGAAATTATATTATTTTAAATGACTATAGTATTTGAGGTAATCTGTTAGTTTATTATCCACTAAAGCAGAGGTCAGTTAAGTCTGTGAACTTGATGCATTAAATTCACATTGACTTCAATTTAAATACATTAACTCCTTTTTTGTTGAGTCAGTTGTATTAAATCTGTGAATTTTGTTGAGAAAACTAACCCCTTTCTTGTGCCCCAGAAAAAGAATTCAAGAGAACAAAAAACCACGTCCTCCAATCTAATTATCCCGTGTCTCCAGACTTTACTGCCACCCCGCATAATAAATTGATACATTGAAAATTTGGTTTGAATATTTTTAGAAACAACAATGATGCTGATTTTTTCAATTTTTATTATTAAATATAAATTGCATCTGAAATTCGGAAAGTTTTGATATTATCTTTGAACTTTTCTAATTTGCAAATATTTAAAAAAATATATATTTCCGGTTCATTTTGCCTAATTTCGGCAGATGAAAAGTTATTCGTAACAACACGTAAAATAAATAAACTAAACATTACTTATAAATTTATAAAAATTTATTTAATAATGAATATTAAAACAATTAATGTCAACAAAATTTAAAAAACATTTTCTAGAAATTACAGGTTTTTCTTTTGGAAATTTTAAATTATAAAATATACAGTTTAAATTATAATTTAAAGATTTTTTTTCTCACAATTCTTTGAAATCATCGAAGAATTGAGAAGATTAAACATGTTAAGTTTCAAGTGTGTTTAAGTCGAGAGCAAAATTTTTAATTAAAATGTCTTTTGTTATTATATATATTTTATTATATTCAATATTATCTGATATAATAAAATTCAGATTATTATGAAATTAAAATTATAAAATTAAATTTTATTATTTGCATATCTGATATTTTAATTTATGCAGCTACCAAGGAATCACCGTTTTATGAATGTTATTGTTTTTGGGAAAAGCTTGTAAGTCAATATTGCATCTAGTCTAGTGTCCGAAACCCTGTAAATCGTTTTTATAAAATTTGGCAATTATAATGAAATAACTTGAAATTTAATCAAATATCTATAGGTAAAATTAATTTAAATTATAAATTTCAGGAAATTGAAATTAAAAGGCTGTTGGAAACAATCCAAATAAAAAATGAACAAATAGCTGAATTAGAGAAAGATCTTAAATACTTCAAAAATATTCCAGTAAAATTACAAAAGAAAGAGGTTAGAGGTATTGGAATATCAGCTGAACCAAGAGGTCTAAATTTTAACTACGATTCCTTGGCAAAGGGTTTGAATCATGTTGCTAAAGAAAAAAAGTAACAATTTTGTTATTATTTTTAATTTTGCTTATTCAATTAAATAATACTTGAGCTGGAAGGACAAAATTCACTTGTTATTTGTCTCAAATTTAAACATTATTTGCTTAGGCCATCATAATGATGTCTTATGAAATATGGAACTCCGTACTAAGAAATTTAAGGTGCTTTCAAATGTTTTCAGATTTTTATTTACAAAAATAAATATAAAATAGTTTAAAAAATTTAAAATTTTGATTTATTTAAAGATATTTTTATACATTAATTTCAACAAAGCGATTTATTTATTATATTCATGAACCCCACATTCTGTCGACATCCTGGGCTAACCACAATTAGCACAATGTGATCGTCAGATAAATGCTGCCTGCAAGTCAATTGCTTAATTAAGTTAATTTGACAAGACTTTCAATAGTTTTATACGAAAGTTTATGAACAGAAAAAAAAATTATTAATTATAATATTTATTTTAAATTTCGCAGATATTTTAAAATAGTTTAAAATTTTTGTTTTTAAAATGTATTTGTTCCATAAATGATTCCCTCTTACCATAAAGTAATACAATATACAATAGTTATAAATACATTATATAATGAATATATGAGTCGGGGGTCCAAAACGATTGTTCGGAATTTGATGAGCCTAAAGGTCACGGCTGACCAAAGAAGCAAAGCGGCGATTTAGGATATTTTCGGTATGAAGTTTGGCTCCAAAATATTTTATCAAAACGTTTGTAATGACACCACCACTCATTTCTAGTAATTTATTAGCAGATGATTTTGTGCTTATATTTATAAAATTAATTTAAATATATTTTGAAAATTTTTTAAAAAACAGAATTTAATATTTAATTAAATATTTAATTTTGTTTTGCAAGTAATTTCGCTCAAAAACATTTAAAAATTTATTTCTCTGTTATTATTAAGTTAAAAAGACGATTGCCGTTCACGTACGATTTTCTTTAAAATTATCAAAAAATAAATAAATTTTTTCCATAGAAAGTATTTATTACACACACACACACACACACACAATATATATATATATATATATATATATATATATATATATATATTTATAAATAATTAAATAAATTTGCAACGATTTAATTAAATGATAACGCCAATAAAAAACTTTTCGTACGATATATTTCGACAGCATAACTGTCACCTTCAGGTACACAAAACCAACTAAAAATATTATGAATTAACATTTAATTTAAACAAATAATTTTTCATTAATTTAATTTTGTAAAAAATATATTCAAATAACTTTTAACTATTTTAACTAGCAAAGCTATATGGGCTTCCAAAAATCCATAAAGATGGTATATCTATGAAACCAGTTTTGTCGATGGTTGGTTGTGCCCAGTATAAAATAGCAAAGTTTTTAGATGGATTATTAAAACCGTTAATGCGATCTGAGTTTGAATGTAACGATAGCTTTGTATTGCACAGTTACAAAAACGAAGTATGAATGATGTTATGGTTTCGTTTGATGTTTGAAGTTTACGTACATCAAGCCATTAAAAATGTTAAATATTATTTATTGTATTTTCATATTATTTATAGAACAAAAGAATGTCTTGTTCGAGCAATTTTGGAAAATGATTTTATGAGACATTTAAGTGCAAACCAAATATCCGACTTAGTGGAAAATATGTATCCTGTCACTATTACCAGTAACAGTTGGATAATTCAAGAAGGAGAAATTGGTTCAGTGGTTTATGCACTGGAAGGTATTATTTATTTATTTTTGTAAAGGAATCTTATCACTATATTATTATTATTATTATTATTATTATTATTATTATTACTATTATTATTATTACTATTAATAATAATAATAATAATAATAATAATAATAATAATAATAATAATAGTTACAATAATAATTGTAAAACTAGTAATAATAATAATAATAATCATCTAAATTATAAATGTAAATAATTGCAATTTTGTAAAAATAATTTGAATGTTAAAAAAAATTTCTATTTAATTTAAGATGGTATCGTGGAAATAACTATTAAAGGGGAAAAGCTTCGACAAATGACAACGGGTTCAATTTTCGGAGAACTAGCAATATTATATAATTGCACTAGAACTGCCAGTGTTAGAGGTAAATAAAATTATAAATTTCTTTATAAAACTATTAATTAATTAAATTTATTATATTTTTACTATCTATTAGAAAATTATTTGAAAATTACAAATTATTTATTTTTCCACATTGAATAAATATGATGTACCAAAAATTCATTTAAAAACTGTTATAAGTTTGTATATTGTATAACATTTTTCAATATATTTCGACTGTCTATCATTTTTTTCTGACTAAAAATCACACCAAAATAATGAATATTTAAACCAATTAAGTAATAATAATCGTAATCAAATTGTATCAAAAAATAAAGTCTTTTAATTAATACATATTTTAAATTATTTTTACAAACCCAAAAATTTTTATTATTCTCTCAAACAATATTAAATTAGATCTACTTACGGCGTTAAAACCATAAATGAAGTTGTATAACGAAAATGAAAAGTAAAAAAATCTCACAGCTATCTTAATTTATAGGATTTTATACGTTAATGACAGTCTTCAACAGTCGTGCAAGGAAATAATTGACAATGGTTGGCAAAAGAAAACTGTACGGCATTTATAATATCAAATTTTCACCATTCATGTTAAACTAAATTTTGTACTTTATATCGAGTTATCGAAAAAATCTTTTTTTATTTTGCAGCTTTGGCATCAAAGGTACATCCCTGTAAATTTTCAACTATCTAGCTGCAGTGGTTTAGGTTATGCGAACAGTGAAAGGTGGCAAACCAACCAACTTACAAACATATTTAGAGTTTGATATATTAGACAAGAAAAAATTCAAATTAGTAGTGACATATGAGTATTTTCGAATAAAAATATCGAATAAAAATATTTTTTCATACTTAAAAATCCATAAAAATAAAAATGGATTAAATCGCCTGTCGAATAAAAATCATGATTTTTTTTATTTACTTTAATTGTTATTATTAATATTAATATTATTTATTTATATTTTAATCAAGTCAATTATTTTATTTATTTTTAAATTATATTATTATTAAATTGTTTGTTTAAATGAAGTGAATTAAATTATTATTTTCTATTTTCATTTAATTATTTATTTAATATTATTATTTTTATTAATTTAATTATTTATTTTATATTATTATTATTAACATTTTTTTTTATTTTTATTTTTAAAATTTAATTCCAAGTCTAAGAATAATTTTTCAATGTAAAAAAATAAATCATCGATAAATTTTGAATTGTAAAAATAACAAACTTTCAATCCATACAAATATTTTTATTGACAAGATTAAATAAAAAAGATTAATTTTTATTTCAAATTTGTAATTGAAATAGTAATTCTTTTGGTTGCTCAAATTTTTATGTGTTTTTATTTAAAGATTTCTTGGTCAGTAAACAATTTTTTGATATTGATTTGTTCAGTAACTAGTTATTGATAACATATTGTGTGTGTGTGTGTGTATAGTGAATAATCGAGTATTTTAAGGGGAAATGATTGAGAGAAAATTTTATTTTTAATTGGGCTAAGTTGGTTGAATATCGATGTTCAAAGGGTAAATATTAGTTAAATAGGTAATTTTAATGAATAACATACTCAATTATTCAATGCCTAGTATGTATATAGTGAGTTGTACTCAGTTATTTGTATACAATACCCAGTGATTGTTGTTCAGTTATTAATCAATTGATTGTTCAGTGTGTATGGGAGTTCAGTATTCAGAAGTTGATACCAAGTAAGTTAACTTTTTCTTTCGTTGTTGATGAATTTATATTATTATTATTATTATTATTATTATTATTTTGAAAATTTCATATTAATTTATTTTTTCACATCTTACTTTGAAAAGTTTTTATCGTTATTAGCATGTATAAAAGAAAATTCAGGAACTTTATCCAAGAATTAAAAATACGTTGGATTATTGCGCACCAGAGTTTCTCGCAACAAAAATTTACCATTCCACGGTGATTAACTTCTCGAGATTCACTATGACAACGTTCAGGGATCTGGTGACCGATGTGTTGCTAATTACATTGTTTGTAAAGATAGTATGAGAGTAACATATTCAAATGAATGTCCATGTTGCCACGATTTCAAACGTGACCAAACAATCCATATATTGTTGGCCGAAATGCGTAAAGCATATTAATCGGATATTTTTGATTTGAAATAAAAATTAATCTTTTTTATTTAATCTTGTCAATAAAAATATTTGTATGGATTGAAAGTTTGTTATTTTTACAATTCAAAATTTATCGATGATTTTTTTTTTACATTGAAAAATTATTCTTAGACTTGGAATTAAATTTTAAAAATAAAAATAAAAAAAATGTTAATAATAATATAAAATAAATAATTAAATTAATAAAAATAATAATATTAAATAAATAATTAAATGAAAATAAAAAATAATAATTTAATTCACTTGATTAAAATTAATAATAATATAATTAAAATATAAATAAATAATATTATTGACTTAACAATTAAAGTAAATAAAAATTAAAAAATTAAAAAATCATTATTTTTATTCGACAGGCGATTTAATCCATTTTTATTTTTATGGATTTTTAAGTATGAAAAAATATTTAGGCTTTTTATTCGATTTTTTTTATTCGAAAACACTCCTCAGTACGACCAATCATAGGCGATTTAAGACAATTTTTATTTTTTAGGCTTTTTAATCGAGAAAAAATAATTAGACTTTTTTATCATGAATTAAAAAAAACATTTTAAAAATATAAATTTGAACATTTAAACATATAATAAAAAAAAAATTTTTCGTTCATTAAAATAAATAATTAAAAAAAATTTAAACCCCCCCTCCACCTGAAAAAAAAATCCACGTGGCATAGTTCTCATATGTCACTACTCAAATTCAGTTTAAATTTAAAATTCATTTTATATAAAAATTTTAACAAACAATAATTTTGTTGTTTGTACTTGATAAATATCTGAGCAGTAACTGAATTTTTAGATAAAGAAGTTTCGGAAAGACAAGCAATTTATGAAACTTATGTTCTTTGATAATATTAACTGTGTGAAGGTGCTTCCGAGGTCGATGAAATAATCCGCATCTTATGAAACCCCAACATCAATTCACATTCCATTACCAATTAATTAATTTTATTTTTCTCATAATCAAACGCTTTAAACTTAGTTTCAAAATATTTTAATACATAAATAGTTTCTAAAATTATGAAATTTGAGCAGCGGCGTCTCATGAAATTCGGAGCCCTTGTGCTGAGAAGTATAATGTTTTCAGATTTTTTATTTACAAAAATGCAAAATCATAATAATAAAACAAAAATTGAATTTAGAAAAACAAAAATTTATTCATTTTAAAAGAAAATTTTAATTCAATAACAATGATCATTAATAAATAATATCGTAATATAGATAAATAAAAATATAATAAAAATATAATAAAAATAAATAAAATTCCAAAAGATTTTTCATAGGAAGTGGTAGTAAATCCTTGAAAATTTATCATATTATAAATATAAAGGACGTTCTAACAGAAATTCTATGTAAAATATATAAAAGAAGTAACAAAATTGAAAATTTATGTATATATTACGCCCCAGTGCCAAGCACGGTTAGTGTAATGGATAAGAAGGCGTTGAATATGAAAATAATGCAAATTAGTCTAGTAATGTACCAAAGTGTAGGTTTTAGCCACAGTTTTTAAAGGTGATAAAGTCCAAAGCTCAAAATGCCTCTATTTCTTGGTCCACGTCACTATTCATTACAATAATTCCTTCAAAATGCTGACAATGAATTCGATGGACAAATGGGTCTGGCGTATCATAAGCAAACATATAAAATTTGGGAAATTATTTTGAGTTTTGTAAAACCAGTTTCACTGAATATTGCTAAAAAACATTTTTAATAAAGTTTATCTAATTTTTCAATGTAATACTATGTCATATTACGAAGATTCAATTAGTATGAGAGGAAGACAATAATGTTAATACTGTTGACCTTTGGTTAATGCAGTACAGAGCAATACATGAACAGATTTTTGATATTCGGTGAGTTAATATTTTAGGGTTAAACCTTTCGGTTGATTTGTATTTTATATTTAAAATGATAAAATATGTATTGACTGCTTGTGTATGAATATTCCATATTCAATTGTTAACTCATGTTTTCTAAAATATCCTCAAAAATTTAAAAGACATGTATGAAAATTCCAAGATATTTTTGTTTTAATAATATTAAATTTTGTGATAAATTTTAAGTTTCATAAATGGATGTTATAAATTCAAGAAAGCAAACATTTAATACTTAAGTCGATAATTCTTAACACAAACGAAATGAATGAGTTTAATTTACTAATTTTAATGCACATTTTATTTTTAAAGATATTTTTGAAAAATGTTTTCTATTATCATATTTTAAGCATATTTTCGGAATTTCTGTTTCATAACAGATGTCTTTCAAAATGAAATATTATGAATTATGAAATTTTATCCATTTAAAATGATAAAAATAGGACTTGAATAAATAAAGATAAATTTGATATTTTCTATCAATTTCATAATTATGGACTAATCTGATATTTTCTATCATTTTTCTTTTATATTCTACCGATTTTGTTGAGTAAAATTATTTTTCATTGACTGTATGTAAAATTTAGTCAGCGTGTTTTGTCAAATATTTCTGAAAGTGATTAAGAAACTGCTTGTGATAAATGAATAATTTGAATATTTTCAATTAATTAGTATAAAAATATTTTGTTTAAACTAACCAATATTTATCTAAAAACGAAAATTAAATTGTTCAAATAGTTGGAATATTTCTTCAATGGAGATTTAATGATATATTCATCACAAAAAGTTTTATTTCATGGATAATTATAGATATTAAGTTCGAAATTTATGAATTTTTTTTCGATATTTAAATTCCAAACCAAATATATTTCCTATTTATAAAAATTTTTATGCATGTGATAGAATTACTGTATAAAGATGTGAATTTTTTATTTGTTGAGATATTAATAAAATGTCGATTGGAATCATTTATCGATCTGGCTCCTCGTGTTCAGTGAAAAAATATGAAACCCAACTTTTTATTCAATCAACTTTAAAATAAAACCACACAAAATACAATCTGATTTGGTTAATTATCTTTTTATAACTTAGGTTTAGACTTTTCTGTCAATTTGTTCAGACGATATCTCGCTCAGTAAATTTTAAAATATTAATATTTTACTTTCGTAGTTGTATGTATTTTCTCATATATTATCTGAAGCCTGTCATCTCATCCAGCGAAACAACCTAAATACACTATGACAACTTTCTTTTGATCAATTGCTTGCTTAGTCTGTCATTCCCCGTAATTCTCTAATGATTTATGGATTTTTTGAATAATTAATGAGAATAGTTAATTAATTAATTTTTTGGTTAGGGCAGCGGTTCCCTATCTTTCTGGTGCTGTGACCGATTGATAAGATTTATCAAGTCTGGTGACCCAAACAATAAAATTAATAGGTTTGCTTCTCAGTCACTGCATTTTTGAAGCTAACTTTTTTTGACTTCTTCAAATCTGATTTTTTTTATATTTTATATTTTATACTATAAAGTCAGAGTAGGAGTATCGCTTAAATTTAAAATGATAGTAAGAAACCACTGACAAGCGTAAACAAATTATTTTCAGGTCTCAGGTGACCCACAGGTTGGGAACCGCTAGGTTAAGGTCATCCAATAATTCTAAAATTAATTCGTACGGCTTCAAATTTTTATTTGCTACGGGTTACCACCACAAAATATTGATTTCTACTATTTTTAATATTTAGTTTCCATTTTATTTTTTACAATTTCAAATTTTTTATTTTATATATTTTTGTAAACCCTTAGCAAGTTCATGATTTTGTTGGAATTTTAGGATAAAATCAATTATTGATCTGACTTCAAGAATAATTTAATAACAATAATAGGCTCCCAGTAACGTAATAAGATTATTGAGTTATGCAATTAAAGTCTGATTCCTTTTTTTCGTAATTCGAAAGATTTTTTCATGCTTTTTACAATTTTTACTCGAATAACGCTTCTGATTAAATACAAAAATATATAAAATCCTTGTTACTGCTTTAATATATTGATAAAACTACTCGATTGCATGCTCATTGATTTTCCTTCTCCATGGGATGTAGTAGCCTCGTTCTGTTAGGATTGTCATCAAACAACTTGTCAAATCATTTGCAACCAAATTTATTCTGCAAATTGCATGATACAATATAAATTGTCACAGTATTTTAAACTCCATCTCCAGACTTCAAAACGACACTCGTTGTACGCCCAGGCGTATAGAAAGAAAGGACTGCTTGAATTTCAGCATATATAGCTGGTGAATTAATGTCACAAAATTAATTTGAGTAATAAACCATTCTATGTGTTTAAACAGAATACAAAACAAATCCAAAATTCGAAAAATCTTTCAAAAACTTTAAAATTTATTCCACTCGAAAAATTCCATAACCTAAAATCTCGATTACAACATGCGAACATATATGATTATTAAGTTTTAAATCGAAATTTAACATCTAGGAATATATGTTAAAAACATTTGTGAAACGTCTGAGTACTTTTAGGTAAAGCCAAAATCAATAGTTTACTTATTTGCAGTGTTGACGTAATTAAATTATTAAACAAATCAAATAGAGATAACGACGAAAATTGTTTGATTTGTTCATTTAGAGCCGCTAAACTTTGCAAATAGTATAGTGAAAGGGGACTTAGTCTGGTTAGTCACCTAAATTACATAATCATTAGTTTAGTTATTCATTAACCCTTTGAGTCTCGATTTTTTTTCAACCAAAGTAAATTTATTTGGAAAATTACTTCATGATAATAATTTTACACATTAAAAAAAATTTAAAAATCTGTTGAGTTAGACGAAATTATTTTCAAAAAATATTATTAAAAATTCTAAAATAATTGAATATTTTTGTTGAATATGATTGATATAATATTAGTAAATAAGATTTGTGTGATAAGATTTATTTTGAATTTTTTTATTATAGTTTGGTTTCATTGAGAAAATGTTTTTTTTTCCTTTTTATATAAATTTTTTTCTAATTCAAATTATCCTTTTAACACCTTAAAACGTTATAAAAACCGGGTAGAAGGGATAGGCATCACCAACAAAACTAGAATGATAGTAAATGAAATAAGGAAGTGTCAGACATTTTTTCTTTTGCTAATCGCGATGCTATGTACAGAACATAAAACCAAACGGCAATGGAATATCACAAATCGTCCATACATCTAACATGTCACAAGCCACCATATAGTATGAATTTACCTAGAATCATAGCACAAACAGGGTTCATGAGTCTCCATCTAGGGAAAAGTGAATTGCACGCATAGAATGACCCTTCGAAGGAGAATTAACTCCAGATGCGAGAATATCCATTGTTAGATCTCCAAAATTTTTCGATAGATAGTTAAAATCCATTCATAGTTGAAGTGGTGATTGTGAAAAATCATTTGAGTAATGTAATAGTTCCCTATTATAATTAGACGCAGAGAGTTAATTCCATAACAGACGGAGTAGTTACAACGATGTCGGCCGAGCTGGTAGGGACAAAGGCATCTCCAGCAGATATGCGAGAGACTCGATCTCCCACTAGGCAGCCAGATTATAATTTCTTATTGCGTGAGAATACTAAATTTGCTGAGATAGAAAGTACGATAATATGGTCGGATACTACTCTTACATCTCCGCAATAAACTAATAGCAAATAAATAAGTCACCCTAAATCACTACAATCTTACCAAATACTGTGTATACGTGTTACCTAATCGAAATGTAACGCTGCAGGCATACGCTGCAAGTCGTGGTCCCGTCACTCCAAAAACGAATTAGTGTGCCTCATCCCACTTCACTACTGCAATTCATCCCATAGAAATTATTACTTCATCAGCAACACCATCGATATTGATTTAAATCGTGTGGGTAAGCCAGCTAGTAATCGTGCTGATAACGGGCAGAGGGACTAATAGAAACACACGACATACTGCCATGAGTTGTACTAGCATAATATCAATACTAACAATTCAAACGCTACTAGGCACAACATCGTTACGATCGCCAGCTGTATTTTTAGCATAATCCCCATAGCTCCCATGAATAGTCATTAGCAACTATCATCATAAATTAATGTGAATATAATAATTATCATGATTAACGCTATTAAATCACCACTAGTTATTATTATTAATGTTACTATCATCATTAAATTTAGCATTATTAACATCACTAATTAAATTGTTTTAATATCATAATTAATGTCGTTATTATTATCACTATTACTAAATTTATGAGTAAAACTTGGTGATCACCCATAGTTAAACTGTTAATCAGCAACTCGCCCTCGAGAGGCCCAGCATAGTAACACCACGACGTAATAAAGGTGGTTGTAAATAACCCTGACCATTTCGAACCCAAATTGTCTAAATAATCAACGCAATCCTTATTAACATCATTAAAGTAGGCAAATTCCCTTACTGTTTAATTGAATCAGGTCCAGTCATTAACCTTGACAATCCTCATAGAAAATTAAAATAGTTATGTGTTCTATTAACATTTAAAATTTTCCGACTAATAAATAAAATAGACATCCCACTCTTTTATCATTACTAAATCTCTCAAAAACTAGCATAAGTATTATAGTTTATTTAATATTCGTAGTCTCTAGTAATGACGGATCTAAACAATCTCCCCAGAATCCCCCGACTCTCTCCGTCGGTAGTCGCGCACCGGCAGCGGTTGGAGGAATTAGAAGATAAATACAAAACTCTCCGAAACAAATATGAACGGGTGAAAGGCACCTGGACCTCCCCCGAGGCCGCCAAAAGCCTACACCAAAAAATCATCAGGTTGTCTCGCGCTCGAGACGAATTGGTCACAGAATCCCGTAGTCAACGGGTACTCATCAAGGAGCAGAGCACGACGCTCCGCCAGATCTTCACGGATGCCGAGCTGCGAGCCCGCATCCCCGGGAGCGTCTGGGATCGACATTTAACTATTATTCCAGAGGAACACCTACCTATAGAAACCGCAATCCCGACTCCTTCAACATCCACTCCTCAAGTCGCGGAGTCACCTCAAGTCCCCGTGGTTGAACCACGTACAGGAGTAGCCCGTCGGCGACTCGAACGTCGTCGTATTGAGGCTGATCTTCTTAGAGAGGCCGAACCACCTAGTACTCAATACAGAATCGATGATCTCCCACCTCCATATCAAGAATTTGAAATGCCGGAATTTGATCCTGACGTGCTCTACGCACCCATAGCATTATTCCTTTCCCCAAGTCGCTCTATTCACATTGACCTAGTAGACGACAACTACGAGGAGCCAGTAGCCAATCAAGCTCTAGACCAGCTAGGTCTAGATATAGGAGAAATCGCTGTTCTTACAAGCGTAGTGACCGAAAATCCGTACTGATCAAATGAACCTGGACCCTCCAATCGGGCCGATCCTATAAATCATACAAACCCTCCGCCCTACCGTCCAGCCAAGCGTCGATGCTTGCCGACTGATATCGACGCGGATGAATAACATCCACTCACCAAACCTAATCGACACCTCTCTTGAACCATCCGGATGCTGATTTCGATGTAAATAGGCTGGTGAACTTTGTGTAAATCGTGAATAGACATGTAGCTCTCCCTTGTTCGTTATCTTATGGTCATAATATGATTAATGTACAATTTCAGTAGTAATAATAAAGTTTATTTTTTTTGTGTTATAAGTCGTCTGTTCTCTAATTTATAATTAAGACCGCTGAGGAAAACTGGATGTAACCACCGGGCTCTCTAGGTGAAATCTCACGATTCTCGATTCAGTTAGGTTACAGGGCAAGGGATTCAGTGATAGAATGATTATAAGATAATGTGCGTAAGTCCTTCTATCGGCAGCAAGTAGCCGGGAAGACGAAGGTCCTTCGAGGAGTAGCACTAGTAATAGCCCTCACCTGCTCGAATGGCATTCGGCTATTGCGTACAGTACCAACATGATTTCGGTCATGGGTACGCAATGGTTATCCAAATCTTGCGGCGTATCGGGAAAGCGTCCCTAGAAACCAAAGGTGATGGCCACACCAGTAGGGTGAGAACTAAAGCTATAAATAAATTTCTCATACGTCCAACATTGCTATATTTTCGAAATTTATGAAGAGTTTACAATAATCAAAATTTAGGTTGTTCTTTGAAATTTAAACAAATGCGGAGAAATCAAAAAATATCACCCAATCAATGTTCACTCAAAGACTTTTTCGCTGCACGAAAAAAGTATTTGTGTTGTTCTTTCAAAACAAAAATATTCTGGACGCGTTGATAAAAAATGAGACACTTACTATTCAAAATATTATAAATTCTACACTTTTTCGTTGTTGTAAACATCATCTGAATTTTTTAAGTAAACACAATAACACAATAAATTGTTGTTCCTTCTTTTATATAAAGTAGCCCATCCTGTTCCTACTTCGTGTTGGAAGAGTTAAATGAACGTAATGCTTTAAAATGCTTTCTTTTAAATAAAAAATTAATTAATGAAAAACTTTCATGCTCCCTATATTATTTAACATTAAAACAATAACGTTATTTAAAATTTTAAGCTGAAAACTTCAACCTATTATTGCTATTTATTTTATATAATTGTATATAATTTATATTATAATCTTCAATTTACTTAGCCAAGACCAAATGCAAGCTCTGGACAATTGACCGAGAAAGCTTTCAGTCTATAATGATGAAGTCGGGTATTCGAAGGCAAGAAGAATATGTAAAATTTCTTCAAAGGTTTTATATTCGTTATTTAATTTTATAAATTACATTTATTCAACTTAAACAAATAATTCTCAAGTTATTTTACTATTAAAGGTTTCATTTTGTTTTATTGAATTACAATTCAATATTTAAGAATATAATTTAAAAGAAATATTTGCTTTCAAAATTTTGAGTTAACTTGTAAATAATTTCCTTCAGTTAAATTCATGAATTTTTAATTAAAACTTAGTTCAATTATTCAATAAATGTTTTTGTATAAATATATCATATAATGAAAAATATATTTACTATATAATTGTTTTTAATATTAAAACTTATGTACGGAGTATATATATATATATATATTTGTCAAATTTCTAAATAATAATAAATGTAATAATTATAAAGAAATTTGAATCTATTAAACTATATCTAAATAATAATTCCCTAGGAGCTACATTTTAATTTATTCACATTAACAACAATTACAATTGTAGTAAATCTCTTCTGTACGTGTAAATTGAAAGGAGCAATTGACAGTTGTTTATACAGATGAGAATAGGAATTTAACATACTACTTATAAAATTTAGTTCAAGAAGTAGCAGATTCGACTTGAAATACAATTCAGTTTTTACAACAGATCTGTTCAAGAATGAGTTTCTTTTTATCTAAAGCAGATTTCATAAATTACCTGCAGACTTACCACAAATAAGAGTTTCCAAAAAAAATAATTAATTGAAAAATTGAAAAATATACGTCAATATAAGTCAATTCTTTAAATATTAACAAAAAAATAAAATACACACATACATCAACCGTACAATACAAATATACACATAGGGCACAAAAATTATGGACAGCAATTTTTTATTACCCACATTTTTAATTATAAAAGTATGCAATTTATGAATATTTTAAGCGATTTATCAAATTCAATATTTTCATAAGTACGAGAGAAACAAAGTAAATTATGTTATTAAAAAAATTTAAATTTTCACTTTTTTTTGAAATTTAAAAAATAGTTATAAATTGTCTGAAATTAAGTAAAATGTAGTAGAAAAAAATAAATAAAATATAATTTATAAGTCAAATAATAATGTAGGTAATGTAGAAATCGATGGAAAAAAGATTGATTGAAGTTGATAAAATTAAGCTGAGAAAATAACTGAGATTCCAAAAAAATATGTATTTAAATAAAAATTTAATAAATCTTAGATTTTAAAAATAAAGCATAAATGACTTGAAATCCAGATTAAATATGAGAGTTTAATTAAATAAAAATTCTGTGATCATTAAAATATTTTTTTAAGAACTTTAAATATGTAAATTTACCATCTGCCTCTAATATTTGTCATTGTTGCTGATAATTTATGAAGGCTTATGTAAACTAAAATATATCATGATAAATAAACCTGTTTGCATGGAATAAAAGCATCTATAAAATAAAATCAATACGTTTATATAAAATAATCGATATGAAATTCTTAAGGTTGTGTAGAACAGTGTTTCTCAACCAAAAACGTGCTGCGGACCAGTAAACAATTTAAATTTTTACCGCGGACCACTAATACTAATTGTTGGTTATATTTTGCAGGAATACAAAATATTTAATGTACTATTAAATACATATATTTCAGTTGTAAAAATTCACACAATTTTACAAAAAATAAACAATATATTTACACAAAAAATGTGCATAAAAGAATAACAATAAATATTGCAAAAAACATATAATAATATTATAATAAAGAAGTACAACACAAAAGTAATCTTAAAATTATACAAAACTACTGCATTTCTAATAAATCACAGAAAATAGACAACATATAAATAATTTTCATTTAAAAAAATTATAGAGAATAAAAAAAATAGAGAAAAATCCATAGTTGTATAAACATAATATACTTTTCATAAAGTTTAACTAGAACAATATAAAGTCAACCACTAAATTAATATATGACAATTCATTCATGTTCCAAAGAATCCAGAGAGAGAAATGCACATTCTGTAATTTTACGTTCATATTTTTGTTGTAATATTTCATATGATTTATTTTATTTAATTTATGAGGAGTAAACAGTTTAACAATATTCTGGCATTATTTTCCTCCTATTCAACTCACGTTGCGGACAGGTAATTTATGGTTCGCGGACCGGTGCTGGTCCACGGACCACTACTTTGAGAAACACTGGTGTAGAATAAAAACATTCAATGTAGAAAATTTGAAAATTATATAAAACCTGGATTGAGCGCACAAACTCAGCACAGTAAAATGTACATCTAAACTTTTGATATGTTGATATGTTGCATGAATAAACGCATTTTCAATTTTTATATTTAAAGAAAGAATCACAGATAAAAAGTTTGAATTTATTGTCAAAAGCTCTATTGAATTCAATTAAACACAGAGTTGTCCAGGAAATCAAGCGATAAAATACAAGAATTTAAAGATGAATTTCATTTTAGACGGTTATAATAAATTTTATAAAGTTCATTAAGCTTTTTAATTTACAAATTTGAAGAGATAAACTTAAAAGTTATTACTAAAACCTAAAATCATTATTTTCTAAACATTTTCTGTTTTTTTTAAAATGCAAAAATAAATTGAAAATTTGTGATGAATCATTTAAAAATATTAAATTTAAGTTAAAATTTATTAAAATATACTTCAAGTTGTAAAATTCAAAGAAATTCCCAAAATTTGCAAATCGTTATTTTTAAAAAAAATAATTCTTTAGTTTGCACACGAACCTGTATTGTAAATGTGTTTGCTCCATGAAAACGAAAGTAACATAATTATTTAAATGTAATGTTGTGGGCGGAGTCCTTCCAGGAACTTTGATGATCATTTTATAACGATTTATATACATGAAATAATGCACCCAGTTCGGCCTTCGTCAGCTATCCAGTTAGAATTTACAAAAATAATCTTTTTTGAATTTTGAAACCTCAAATTTGATTTTGTCTGATAATAATCCATTTGCACATGAAGACAGCACGCCAATACTAATTTAGAATCGACGAAATTGATGTTTGAAACCTGATGCCTATTGGAGACATTTGCATTATTACAGAATAAGCTAATAAATAAATAAATATATATATATATATATAAATTGTGATTTATTGTGGGTATAGCATGATTTTAAGTTATAAAATGATCCGTTCTAGCAATTTTTTACAGGAGAAATGATAAATCAGTTACTTAAAAAATATCAAAGAGATTTAAAAAAGCATATTATTTTTTTAAATTTTATAAATATATACCCAGTCGTGAGCTGGAGCAGGTTTTGTATGGGTTGCACAAAACCTGTTCATAAATTAAGTAAATAATTGAGATTTATCATTAAATGCACACTTTTGAATATCCTTTTTAAATTACAATCATTTTATAAATTTTATAATTTTTGTATATAATTTATATATATATATATATATATATATATATATATATCTCCCGAAAGAAATTTTTGTTTATCTTATATCAACAAACGTTGAGGTTTTAAAATAAATATATTATCGCATTGGTATTTTTAATTATTTCCAATTATTTTCATTAAATTATGGATATGCTATACATTAGAAATTAAAACAAAAAGGGTAACTCTAATAACAAGTTTGAAATAATAGTTCAGACAGTCATAGTGAGGCTTATCATATAGTCAGGACGAACGTTTCTTTTTATAGTTGTTAGACGCTATACCATTCAATTCTTCTGTCATCAAATAAGTTAATAAGACTTAATAAATCCAAAATTATATTTCATTAAATCTACTTTTATCAACAAATATTCTTGGGACATTTTCTTTTTATAAATTTTAATTTCAACCAAATATCAACAAACCATCAACATAACACATTCATAATTGAATAGCAATTTTATTAAAAATTATTTTATTTCAAAAATTAAAATATTCATTTTAATTTTAAACCATTTTAATTCTAATATATTTTAAATAATTTAAGTTTCACTTTTAATTTTACAAAATTTAATCATGAAATAATTTTAATTTAATATTTTAATCTTAACTCCTCACAATAATTATTGACATGTGACTTTTACCTGCGTTTTCTAACATATATTATAAATATACGTTGGGAGTATTATTTTTGTGGATTGATTTTAAATACCACGAGGATTCAAAAATACCGGCTAGTAGTATTTTTTTAAAACCCAACATCTTTAAAACATTCAATTGATATTAAATATATTTCCAATACCATCACAAATTCTATTGAAACAGTGGTAAAATTATTAATGATAATAAGTTCATTAAAACTTTTGGGAATTTGACTTTGTACCTAAAGATTAGTGAATTACGGGAGGTATAATAAAAATAAACACCCGAAGACCCTGAAAACTTCAAAGAAAAAGAAAACATAATAAGGATCAAAACTTTTAAAAATTTACTTACGAATTTCTGTGAAACAAGTTAAAAATATTAAACCAAAACAAATGTAAATTAAAGCGCAATTACTTCCAAGGTCGGATTGAAATTATTTCCCTAACTTCAACATTGTGAGTGGGCATGAAGGAAATGATTAATATTTTGAATGAAAGTTAGTGAAGATAAAAGAGTATAAAAGAAATTGCAATGCCAATCAGTTGCCTGTAAACCTTTAAACAAACTTAGAGGATAGAGTGGTCACTAAGGGTTTAACCAATAAATAAAAGATTTATAAAAGGACAGAAAGTCGCTGTTTAATAGATTGCCATCTATTGATATTTTTTGGAGTTCAGCTGAATATTTCTGTGTTGTAAATTAAATATCAAAATTTAGTTGTGAGTTCGTTGATTTGATACTCAATAATGCAAGCGGAGTCTATAACAAATTCATTAGTGATTTTAATCATTAAGTGAAATAAAACCAAATCAAACATTTATTTTTCTTATCTGTTTTCCTCAACATTACACCATACAAAATTTAGTCTTTAATCCTCATTTTTATTTGAGTTTCTTCAATTTAGATATAAATATTTTCATTCACCAACTCTTATTCGACCATTCTAATATCTTCCGCATTTATTTGCAAGCTGTCACGATTTATTCGCAACCTTTACCATTTTGTTGCGAAAATAACTATGCAATAATTAAAAATATTATTAATTTATTTTAACACAAAAAATAGCGTCCTCTGATGCCGAGAATTTCGTTGCTAGTGTTCCTCTGATTTCTTTATAAATACCATTAATAAACAGATTTCACATTGACAGAAGTGTGGTGACCAAAATGACTGCTATCATGAAAAATGATACATGCATATGTTGATGTTCTTTAATAAAAAATTTAATACGACATTGTTTTCTGACCAAAGTCGGGTACTTGTTGAACTCATTACGTTTATAAAATATAAAATTAACTTTCAAAAACATTGAACCGCTAAACTGCCTTGAGAACTTTAACCTTAAACTATAGCTTATTAAACTTACTCGTAATTTTTATTTATTTAAAAATAATAAAATAACAAAATTAAAATTTCTTAATCTTTATAAAATTATTTGAATTCAAAATAAATATTCTCACGATTATAAATAAATAAACATTTGTTTAGTTTTGTAATAATTACTCTAACTAGCTCTTTCCAACAATCAACTTTTCCCTTCCGATATTAATTAGAGGTTAATTAGAAAGGATTGAAAAATAATTAAGGAAGTGATAAATAAAGTAAACAATCAGAAAAATATTTTAAAGAAAGTTTATAACAAAATTTAGTTCTCTTATTAATTTATTTCTATAAAAATTACTCTTAAGCACTTAGGCGTTTTTAACAATTAATTTTTCATCCCTTTTTTAATGAAAAAAAGATATTGTTTATTTAAATTAATAAAAATTAGAATATCAATTTATAACAACCGAAAATATTTGTTAACACATCATAGTTTAAAAATAATATTTATCATTTAACATGTTTGTAAAGATGACAGTAAATAATTAAATAATGTATTAAATAAATTAAATGAAATTAAAACAAACGAGAAAATAATAATTGATATTTTAAGTATTATAATTGAGAAATTCGTTTCGCTGTTTTATTTAATAAGACAACAGCAGATAAAATTAATAATCTGTCATATTCTTAATGTAAATTGATATAATAATAATCCATACGTAAAATTTACCACTCTCTTTATCAAACAATTACCGATGTAAAAATACAATTTCACGGGCAAAAAACGTAAAGCAAAACGCACGAAGACTAGGGCAAATCTAACAGAATGTAACTGAATTAAAAATTTTAATTTAAAGAATCATTCTTAGTAATGAAAAAAATCATTGAGCAAGAACTTATTTCACAAATAAATAGCATGCTTTTTTTCACAAATTTAAATATTTTACATTTGAAAATATTCAATATTTAAACAAATTTATCTACA
The DNA here is from genome assembly GCA_022537955.1 of Schmidtea mediterranea. Classification (NCBI taxonomy): domain Eukaryota; kingdom Metazoa; phylum Platyhelminthes; order Tricladida; family Dugesiidae; genus Schmidtea; species Schmidtea mediterranea. The sequence continues at coordinate 209,803,524 of CM039679.1, read as the reverse complement.
ACAATCATAAAAGGTACAATTGATTAGATTTTTAGTAGGCTCTCGTAAAAAGATTGCTTTATTTAGTAGTAAAGATAAACCATTATTGTCTGCCTTAAGAAAAGTAATTAATTCTGATATTTTTGATTTCATCGTCAGACTATTTTTTGATACTTTTATTTATAGACAAGATGTAATTGTACAAATATTGTCTATATATAAAAATATGAATAAATTATATCAAAAAGCTTATAAGAAAAACAAATTTATATAAATCCTCAGCATATATGAAGATTTTCATTAGCATTTTTATTCTTAAAAATAAAACAAAAAATATTTTTTCTTAATTTAATTAAGTTATCATATTAGAATGAAATTAAAACGGTTTCAATTATTTTTATTGTTTTTTTATATTTACTTATATATTTAATTATATTTACTTAGTCCTAAAATAATGATAATGAGAGTAGTCTATTCACTTTTTTATATATTATATGCGTAATTTTGAGCCGAAATTAGTTCCAAAAATTTGCAGCATTTTGAAATTTTAGAGCATGCCCATTTATTTTGCTATAGTTACAAATATGCGTTACCGAATGAAATTAATTAAATTCATAGAAATAAGCTTTCATTAAACAAAATAAGTTAACAAGTCAACATAGTTTGATTAAAAATCTTTTGCAAAGATTAGATTTTTTTGGAATTTCTAATAACTCATTTGATGTTAATACAAAGACAATTGGTTTATATTATTCTGACAATATTGTATTAATATTTTCATATGAAACCCAAGTAAAATTTGAAAATTTCTATTTACGTTAAATCTCAATATATAAATAAAAATATTTTACAAGAAATAACACTAGCAAATATTTGGAACTGTAAATCTTATGAATTTATTAAAAACACTTTGTTTGATTTATCTTAAGTTCGTTAGGAAAAATTAAATGTGACCCCTCGCTTTCTTAAATCAAATATAGAGGCCTAATAATATTGAAATATTATTTTTATCACATTAAATTATAATCAAAATAATTATATAGTCAGCGGCAAATTTTCAACTACACAAAATTAAAAAATTTCTTTCGATTGAAAGACACCCTATAACAATGCTGTTTGAAGACGTTGGTGACATAATATTTATTATCTAAACAAGTGAGAAACTCCTAGGAGGAAATTTTTATATTGTAAGTAACTTGAGCAAGATACACACATTCATATATAGATCACATAAATCACACCTTTGAATTCAGACATACATTACATAATCTTCAGTCATAAAACTTCAACATACCGACATACATAAATATTATATAATTTAGAAATCTATTATTTACAGTTACCCTACATCCCCCTCATTTTAAAATGTTTTATATTCAACATTTCTAATTTTCCATTTTCCATTCTGAAATTCAATCATGAAACTTTGAGATGCATTTTCTTTATTATATTACCTGGAGCCTCAAATATAGTTTCAATTTAATTTACATCTTTTTTTACCAACACGATATCTCCAACATTGAAGATTCTATTTGGTCGTATTTCTTTGGAAATAGTCCAGTTTCTCTTTCCCTTGTATCCGCTTTCTAAATTCTAATCGTTCTGATTTACACTTTTCCATAAATAATTGTAGTCACATGTTTCGTCATTTTCAACCTTCTCTTGCATTTTTTTCACAAAAACAATTTTCAACATAAATTCAACTTCAGGAAGTATTTCGACCCAGTCTTTGCCCACGCTTTCTTTTAAGAAGATCTGGATTGCATCACGAATAGCTCTAAAATGACGTCTAATTTGTCTATAGGCTGGCTTGAATATATTACATTAATGCAATGTTTATCTGCAAATGCTTTTATTAAAGCTGACTCAAATGCTTTTCACTATCACTTGATTTAACAACACAATTTCTCGAGTAGATTTTATACAAACTATAATTCTTTATAAACCTCCGATAATAATTTGTTAATCCAAGAAAGCTTCATTAGTTTTTAACACGTTTTGGGGTTTCAAAATTTTCAATCGCGATGATTTTAATGTCATCAGTATGTATTCTTTCCTCTTTTAATACATGCCCTTAAAATTTTATCTCTTTTTTAATAAACTGACATTTTTCTGGACATATCTTTAAACTAGAATTACTGATTCTCTGAAATAATTTTCTTATTCTCTTATAATGTTCTTGTAAGGATGAAAATGTTAATATGTCGTCAAGATAAACAATAGCTTCTTTACCATTCAATGGCCCTAATATTTTTTCATGAGCTTTTGAAATGTTGCAGACGCAGCAGCAACCCCACATGGTATACTGTTAAAACAATATTGAACATAATATTTATTATCTAATGTTACATATATTTATATAAAACAAGTGACTAACTCCAGGATAAAAATATTATATTGTAAGTACCTTGAACAAGATACACACATTCATATATATATATATATATCACATAAATCCACATTTGACATTCAAACATACATTACATAATCTTCAGTCATACAGCTTCAACCTATACACATAAGCACATATTATATATATATTATGTTTAAAAATAAAATATTTTTTCTTAAAATGGGATACTATGATTCTGGAACAAGTTTTCTAAATTATACTGGAGAAGTTTATGATACATTTTCAAGGCCATATCTTAATAAATTTCTAAGTAGAATTTATTTATCTCTCAAAAACATATAATTATACTGAAATATCATTATTAATATACTGAATTAAAATAATAATTAAAATTCAAGCAAAACTGAAATATTGATTAAATTTAAATTAAAATAAATTACATATAATTAGATAATTTCTGGTTGACTAATTTACAAATAAAATCACAATTTTTTCATCAAATATGTAAATTTCATTGAATTAATATAAATATTTCAATATCTTTACTTTATTAATATTTTTTGATGAAATAAATTTTGAGAAAGCATAAATATGTTTTTAATTAAAAATAAATTTTCAGCATTATAATTGATTTTATTAATTAAGAAATCGTTCAAAATCATCAGTAATTAATTTTCTAAATTGAAAATGAATTACATGATTTACAAAATTTCAATGAAATTAATTTTCTATAATATTAGAAAAAAATCAATATTCTTAAATTATAGATACATACAAACTCATTTTGATTCCATTTGAAAATGTTTAAATGAAATACAACTTTAATACACACCTGTTTCAACTGAATAACATTTCCAATAACAATAAAAATAAATCAGTAAACTTATTATAATCCTTACAGACCTACCCGTGTGGTGATGTAATTTATTTGAATGAATAACAACCTTTACTATAGAAAGTCAGAAAATAGAAGAAAAAATAAAATTAACATACAAGCCCAATACATAATAAAAATTCAATAAAAACTTTAATCCGCGGTCCATTTGATGACTTTTTGCGGTCCGATCGAAGTTTTCAACTTTTAATTTTTTTATTTACATTTACATATTACGTTTTGATAAAATATTTTTATTATCAATAAATATAATCAAGTTAAGCAAAACCATAAATTTAATTTTTACGTAGTGTCCCAACATTCAAGGAATTACAAATGGAAAAACTAATAAAAATCGCTGATGTTCTGGGTGAAAATCATTACAACAAAGATGATTATATTATTCGTGAAGGCGCTCGTGGTGATACATTTTATATCATATCAAAGGGAAAAGTATTTAAATTAATATTTTTTAACAAATATCAACTTATTTAGGTAAAAGTAACAAAAAAGTGTGGGAAAAATAATGAAAATGAAACTTTTATTAGATATTTAGATAGAGGTCAATGGTTTGGAGAAAAAGCCTTAAAAGAGTATGTAATTATATTTTTAGATTAAATAATTTTGAAAAATCTTTTTTAAGATATAAAATATAAACAAGAAAATTCAAGAAATAATAATAATAATATTATTATAAGGACTTTTTTTGTGTTTCCCTCTGATTTCTTTATAAGTGATATAATATTTTCTACAAAATTTGACTTTGAATACCTTAAATAAATCTGATTCGTAGTCAAATTTTGTAGAAAATAATAATAATAATATAATAATAATAATAATAATAATAATAATAATAATAATAATAATAATAATAAATCGTTTTAAAATGCTACTGAATTTTTAAAGAATGAGTAATTTTTGTAGACATCTAATTTTACCAAAAATTGTCCAAATGACCACTTCAAGAAGAATATTTATACATTTGTTTATTAGTCTATATCAAATTTTACTTAGATAGTTTTAGAATTCTGGTTATGAATAGAACTGACATGGTTTCATTCATACATAGAAATGACTGCTCATCATCTCCGTTCTTTATCAGAGTCGATTGAAGGAATTTAATAATATTAGTAAACACAATTTTGTGTATGTACGGAGATATTACAAATAATGTAATATGAATGTAAAATGATGTTATGAAAGAATGAAAAAAATTATCTAATATAATAAAAAATGTTTTTATCTTTAAATTTAAAAATATTTTAGTGTTTTAAAAATAAAATTTAGTTATTATTAAAATTTACTTTTAAAAAATTAAAGAATTGTGATTTTTAAAAATATTTTGATAAACTTTTCGAATAAGTAATTTGAAAATCAGACAATTTTAGTTTTTGCCTGATGATCGCAATAAACCTGTCGAAATATGTAATATTATTAATGTTCGATTAGCGTTTTCTAATATTTAATTATTAATTATATTTAATTTATATATTTATTGTAAATGTTTCGAGTGATTCGAAAAGTTCGTACAGATATATCTTAGAGTTATTATAAGGATATCTAAAATATTTGTAATAAAATAATTGATAAAAAATAAATTTAATTTGGCTGTTAATATGGATGTGCTGTGTACGAAAAGGTGCTCTAGCAGAAAGAACTATTCTCGAATAGTTTACCAAATTTAAAGGTGGGGATTACAGCCATGAAGATCAGAAATGATCTAATAGACTTTTCACCTGTAATGTAAACCAAATGAAGATATTATTCGAAACTAATTCCTAATATATAATTCCTGAGTTGTAACCTATGATAAAGATACTCTGGACTCTGCAATATGATTTGCTGCCCAACAAACATGTAAATATATTTAGACAAGCATTTGGACAACAAAAAGCATTGAAAAAAGAGTTTTATTGCGATATATTACCCTATCTGGCGTATAGCATGATCACCCAATTTTATATATTACGGGTCCAATGATCTCTCGAGTTAAAAATAGGTGGACTACATACGTATATCAGATTTAGGATGGGAAAGAAAAAGAGGAAAAAGGATACTGTTAAATGAATTTTATATTTATTTCAGGAAATGTGATTAAGTCAACTGAAGGAAATCAATTAAACTTAAAAAATAATTTTAAGTCAAATCTTAAAAATATATTGTTTTACTGCGTTTGTAAAAATTGTTAATAAAAATTTTTGAAAAAAATTCATGTAATTTCATTCTTTAATGATTCTTTTAATTTAGTGAAGATGTTAGAACTGCTAATATAATTGCTGTAGATCATGATGGGGTAGATTGCTTGGTGCTAGATCGAGAGTAAGGAAATGTTTATAATAAAATAATTATTATTATCATATATATATAAATGTGAGTGTGTGTGTGTGAGATATAAAAGTTGTTTTATTTTCATATTCATTGTCCCTTCCTGTGTATACGGTAATAGATAAAGTTTTTCATGAATTTTTTACACAACTCGATATGGTCCTCCATATCTGTCTTTGTCTTTTGCCTTGGACTCTACATTCATTAGTACGTCTTCAAATGAACTTTCTCATCTTTCTTTTCCAGACCAGTTTTTAAAAGTTCACCAATGCTCTTGATTCCTGTGCTTTTCTTTTTATAAACTTCCTGAATAATTACAAATTCCTAAAATACTTCTTAAATTATTTGCACATTTTGGTTTGTTGAATGACTTTATTGATTCCGTGTTAGAATGGTTAGTCTGAACACTATTTTTCTGAATGTCTAAGCTAATTTTTTAAAATATGGCATTTTTCCAGATAAATCCTCTTTATCCTTTAAAAAACATCCTCTAGAACCCTGCAGTGCTTCTTCATTGACTCTATGAATATCAACATATCTAGAAAAATTCTTTCAACATAAGTTCATGAAACACTTCTGGTGCTCGTGGGATACCAAAAGACATTCTACTTAAACTAAACTGTCCAATTTGTGTTGAAAACATAGTCTTGTGCTTTGATTATTTTTTAATTACATTTGGAAGCATTACGCAAGTCAATCGGGCGAAGTACTTTGCTAGTTTGAACTAATCAAAAAGTTGTGATATATTTGAAATCGGAAATGCTTGTATCTCTGTTTCTCGGTTTAGTTGTCTGAAATCTAAATACAGTCTAATATCATGTTTCTCTTTATTTCATACACAAATAAACGAAATATTCAATGGAGTTATACATTTCGATGATATCTTACTTTCCAGATTGACAGGCTGTCTTCGCAGTTTGATATTTATAGATTTCCTCATATTTTCATTTTTTGTTGCTTAATGCGTCCAATATCCCACCTATCTGAATTAAAAAGACTTTGGTTTTTCCTTAAAAAGTTCTGTAACATTTGAGTCTTTAAGGTTTTCGTACCATTTGCTCGTTTAAGTCTTTCATTAAAAACAATAAAACTCCTTGAAAATTCTTTATATTTAAGAAAACGTTCTAAAATTCACAAAGTCATTTTTTTTATTTGAAACGAATAAACAAGTTCAATAAATTTATTAATTAAAAGTACCAAAAACTCAATTAAAATTTCGGAAGTTTCAATTTTCACCGAATTCATCCAAAAAACAAAGTTAACTAATCCAAGAAATCTAGTTTAACATGCTAAACAAACTCTTCGTAATTCCAGTAATTAATTCCAAAATTAAAAATATTGACCAAATCTACGCGCAAACAGACGCCATTAAAAAATTAATAGTAAAGGCGCTAACAAACGCTTAAAATATACTGCGCATACAGACGCGTAACATAAAAAAATTGAAAACAGGATTGAACAATTTCCCGGACTATCTCCAACACGGTCAAGGCATTGGTTTTTGGCTAATCAACTTACTTCTGATACCGGTTGTTCCTTCGATATCTGTCATTTCGTTGATATTATACATTGTCTTTTTTCCAAGGGTTTTCACTTCGAATCTCATTGGGCTGTCTTTTTATCTTTATGCAACACTCATTCTCCTGAGGACCACACCTGTCACTCCTTTTGTATTTGATGTTTCGAAATCCTTTTCTTATATACCCATTTTGTGTAAAAGAGAAACAATTTGATTACTCATCTTGAAAAATTTCTGCTCAAATATTCTTTTTATATATTCTTTTCTGGTTCTGTCTATTTTCTTGGTCTTTTCCTTTATGTCTGGATCCTTGCCCTGTTTCAACATACGATATCTAACTTTTCATAGGGCTTTTGACAGTATCTCTATAGCTTCGTCTTTCGATCACCGAAATATCTTCAGTCATTTTATGTGCTTTATGTAGTATCTTGATACGATCAGCAGATTCTCAACAGTCCGCAACCAATCAACACAACACACAATTAATAACTTTATTTATCCTTTAATTTTATTTAACCTTTCATCACACGCAGCAAAATGTTTTCAGCTCAAATGATTAACTGAACAATCATAAATCTGAACACATTCACTTGAACACATTCACATTTATATACAAAATATATAATAATTTTAAATTTATACATTTGGTAAATTTTAAAAATTTCTTATTCGTTTTATTTTTGATGCATTTATTTAATTATTTATTTATTTTAAAGAAAATTACAATTTTTTTATCATATAAACTTATTTATTAAATGTCTGATTTTTAATTTAGTTCTTACAATCTTTTAATAAGAGATCTAGTCAATTTCAATCGAGACTACGAAGACGAGAAATTAAGTGACAAGTTGGCTTTTGATGTTTGCGATTTATATATAAAATATTTATAATTTTAATTTCATACAATTCGAAAATTTTGATTTATTTTTAGCAATTTCTTACACACACACACACACGTATATATATATATATATATATATATATATGTCCCATTTTTTATAATATCCTAAAATATAAGTTTTCGATAATATTTAAATTTTCAGAATTCCATAAAAGCCAAACCAATAATAATATTTATTTCAATAAAATCCAATAAATAATTACTCAGTTTGTAATTCATAATTATTCAAACAAACATTCCATATTGCAGACGTTTTAGGTTCAGCAAATAAATTTTAACATTACAAAATTCTTCAAAAAATTTTTAAAATAAATTTTCTTTGATCTGCTTTGATAATTTTTATAAATATTCGTTTTAGTATTTTTTACATTAAAATTCTACTTTTAGTTTTTCGAAAATTCCAAATCCTTACACTGAAGATACTATAATTTAATATCTGTCTATTACAGACACGCTTGTTATCCGAGACTGAAACTGTTATGCGTAACATGCACATATACAGGGTTTATACATTATACAGGGTTTCTAATAAACCGACTTATAATTCAAATATATTTATGAAGTATTTCGACAAAACTGGTTTGGTAAAGTTTAAGAATTTAAAGGGCATTTAATTTATTAATTAATTTAATGTTATATATTAAATAAACGATAAAAATATTTAAATAATAAAATTACTTAAATAAAATAAAAATTATATTTTAATTAAATAAAATAAAACCGTCATAATATACTTTCGAGCATACCAGAATTAAATAAAGTCCTTCAATTGAAGTTTTACTGTTAAATATCTTTTATAAAATAATTTTTTAATATGAAGTTCTGTTGGCGAATAGGGTTGATTTTTATTTATTCTTTCTAGGGTTTCTGTGTAACAACAACCTAAACGCCAGCAAGATTATTATCCTATCTCTCTATGTACCCATGGTGATTGCCATGTTGGTACTGTACATAGGGGTTGAAAATTCATGAGCAGGTGAGCTCCATTTTTAGAACTACTCTTCATGATATTTTCACTTTCAAGTTCTTGACTGCCGATGGAAGGTCTTACGTCTTTCTCTTTTATATCCTGGTCCTTACTCGTCTATTCCTACAATTTCCATACTTATTTGTCTTCTTTACCCGTTATTTATAAAGGTATCCTTCAAAAATTTGGGCAGCGTTCCTCCCTTATTTTTTGGTAAATTTCCTATTTCATTTGTTTAATGCCGGTATCGACTACATTTGACCTAGTTTACCTTTATCTTTCCCTATATTAAAAATTTTATTAGCAGTTCCTTAACTCCCGGTACATTTTCCATGATTTTAAATAGTTACAACCCTCTGCGGTCACTTCAATAAACATTTCCCTCTTCTGTCAGATTATATCATTCAACTTTTGGAAAAATACTTTCAACTTTACATTCCTACACTATCTTATCCTTTCCTACTTGATTTTCCAATTAATTTTCAAACAATATTTTAAACTTTCAATACAAAACTTTATTTCCTCTTAACTAAAGTCGCACTTCCCGTGATTTTAAGTGCTCACTCCGGCCGACGTTTCTATCAGACGCTGTGAGTTGTTTAACGGTGCCCTACGGGGAGGGTCCTGTGCCATTTTGCCAGGCCCCGTCGTGGACAAACCGAGATTTCGGACAGGCTCGACCTCGCAATCACAACTAGGGAACTTAACCTACCAGCCGGATCGCAGATCTGCCTATCCGATAGCTATTTCGATACATAGTATAAATAAGATTTTAGGGGGACCTATCAGTGGCACCAAAAGATTCCACGACCAACCAGAATAAAATCAAAATAACAAAACTGTAACTTCAAGATATATATTTTTACAAGAAAACAATACTTACAATCCACAGTCATGCAACCAAATTGGAAAAATTGGCATAAATTGGCATAAATTGGCATAAAAATTTTGTCTAATAATGACTCACAGTTCGTCTGAAAATTTCTACAAATTCTCTGCCTAACTAAAGTTTTCTAAGAAAGTCTAAAGTTCTGTTATTCTGTTCAGTAGTCAAAAATTCTGTTATTCTGTTAAGTCTGAAGTCTGTAAGTCTGTTAGAAATTATGAAAATGACTGCCGTATATATAGTGTTTTTGTGCCTGTGTGCGACCAATGGGCGATTTTTCGCCATTTTTAGGACTTTTTAATTATTTTATTTATTTCGAAATATTTTTTTAATATTTTATATATTTTTCTTTATTTTTTGATATATTAATATTTTATTGTTGGATTTTATTTTTATTATTATTTTCTTACAATATTATTTTTTTTAAGCTCAATATTTTGTTTTCTGGTCGCCTCTTCTGCCTTATTTTGCAAGGTTTTGGCAGTTTATTTTATTTTTCGTATGTTTCTTTCTGCAGCTGTAGGCTTTTTAATGATTTTAATTAATTATTTGTTTTATTTAATTTTGTTATATTTAATTTTGTTTTAATTATTATGTTTTGTTTTATTTTTGATCTCTTCTTGCGGTGCGTGCATATGTTTCAGCAGCCATGTTGACAATTTCCAAACGACATTAATTATTTTGTTTTAATTTATACAATTTTCACCTTTTTGTTTAAATTGGTTTTGTAATTTTGTTTTAATTTTGGCTCTGAGCCCAACAGTTCTATTCTTTTAAGGTTTAAATTTAATGGTAACTTTTCTTTGAGATCTTTTAAAAATCTCTTAATATTCCTCTTAAAATTCTTTCCGGTACCACACTCTAATCCTGTTGTAATCCAATATAACTGTCCAGATAACACTCTTCCGATTCTACTTCTCTTTATAAATAGATACGTTTATTTATTTCTACGTTTATTTATAACATGGGTTTCAAATAACTTATTTCCGCTATGTTTTGTTTACGTCATGGCGAATTTTAACGGATTCAAGATTGCATGAATGACAGCAAATATCATATATTTTACTGTTATATAATAATCAATATTAAATTGATTATTATGTTGTTTAAATGCGTTATAAAACACATTTCATTTTTTTGAATTTCAGTTAATAAAAACCTTAGAATCGGTTTCTTTATTTATCACAATTTTATTTACTAAAATTCAAATTTTAGAAGATGAATGATAAATTATTTCAAAAAGAACTCCAAGATAACCCAACCGAAAATGAGTTTACTCAGTGAAAGAGAATAGTTCAAATCTATACCTCTAAATGTAAACTATCTACCTCCGACAGCTTGAATATCATACTAACACTTGTCCATCCAAATATATTTAAATCATTCATGAATTTTAAGAAAGCTATACAGAAGCTGAAGTTTATCAAACGCATCTCGTTAACATTAAAACGCTTTAGTCTTCGTCAAATGAGACAAGAATCAAGCAAACCTATTGACGAGTTCGTCTCAAGACTCATAACTTAGGAAAATATCTAGAAACTCTATATTCATTAAAGTTGACCTGAAAACGGTTTATCACCGAATCCCACTCAAACCCGAAGACTAAGCTTTGAATATGACAGCTTACAAAGCTGATGGAGGTCTTTATGAATTCTTGAGACTACTATATGAATGCAATTATATAGTGCTAATATTTCAAAGAATAGTAGATAAATTTATTATACAATAAAAACACATTCGCTGACTCATTAGAAGCCAAACAAAAGCTTGACATAAGCCTCAACCGTTTCATGAAAGATAAAGATCACAATCTAAAAATAAACTAGGAGAAATCAATAACATCCCGCAATACAATTCCTTTTCTAGGACACATTTTCTAAAACAATTTTCTCAGACCAAATCCAGAACGTTTTGAAGCACTCTTCAACTTCCTTAATCTCTCAAATACAAAACAATTGAACCACCTTAATGAATTCTTTGCATACTACTCAAAGTAGATTGTACTTACTAAATCTCTCAACGAAGCCATTTATTCACCAAATGTTTAGAAACTATCAAATTACTTAAACCAAAGCTTATTAAAGTGTCACTAGCCTACCCTTGTCTTGGCATCGAATCAGAAACATTGATATAAAATCTTGGTGACTAATTCTCACAATTCAGACTCCCATTATGCATCCATAGCGATCGTGGCATCCAATTCGAAAGTCAATTACTAAAGGACTTTCTACACAGAAACGCAGTCCTTAAAATCCGCACAATGCCTGTCTGTGGGGGGAGAATGAACGGAACTCTACTGAAAACTATCAGCTTTAAAAGAACGGAACTTAAATACAGATTTTTAAATCTTTTGTAAAATTATTTTTTTCACAAATCATTTCGGTTAATATTTTTGTGTGATTTCAGTAATTCTCTTTCCATTCCATGACTTCGATCAATTTTTTATTAATTTCCAAATACCTAAAAATATTTAACTTTATATTTAATATTTCAATTTTAAACTGATTTTCAATGCTATTCTTCGAAATTTTTTCCAAATCATGGAAATTTATATATATTATTTATTAACGTAGGCCTTAATTTCTGATATTAGTATGCATAATTTATGATTGCTGATGTAATTTATTAAATCAGAAAGTCATATTGAAACAACTAGTAACTCACTTGTTGATCATTAATTCTTTAAAAATATATTTTTAAAATATTGCAAAAATAAATTATATTTTTGTAAATGTTTAAGATATCATAAAACGTAAATTTTATTTAATAAGATTTTATATATGTCTGTTGTGACCACGACCGGATTAATATATTCAGGGGCTCTAAGAATTTACCAAGAGTGACCGAAAAGCCAACCAAATCCGTTAAGTGCAAGTTGTGCAAAATTGATATTTAATACAATATTATATACATATAATAATAAAGCCTAGAGTTAGAAGTTAGCTGCTAAAGCTTTAACCCTTAATCACAAGTTAAATTAAATAAGTAACTCTATGGCTACACAAAATAGACCGTGGTCCGTATACATTTTTAGTTAATTATTGACTCATTTGTTTTAAATTAACATCACGCTAGTTCATGCAGTAATTTACTAACTGTAAAAAAATTGTAGTAGCTCGTCGTGATGCCTCTTTTCATGTGGTACACTAAACACGTGCTTAGTGTGCTGATTCGTTAATCCGGTACAAGTTGTGACTTAAACATAATTTTGAATAAATATATTTTTACAGTTACTTTCAAAATTTAAATGTTTGAGTAGTGAAAAAAGTCATATAATCTCAATATATCACATATAACATTATTATTTTAAGTGACTTAATTATTCAATGTTCTTTACAAAAATACAACTCAACTGAATAATTGAAATTTCGACGACGGCTCTCAGAACTCTTTAACAAAAGAAACTGACATTTTCTTTAAATTAATTGGTATAATATATTTCTCTTTCTTATTTCTAAAAATCATATTCAGAGAAAAATAGTCTAATTTTGACCATTTATTATTTTATCATCCTGAATATTAATATTATTTAGTAATTATACTTTTATGGTTTTAAAAAGTCAGGTTTTAATTATAATTTTGTTTTAATAAACATAAATTGAATTAAATTCTTTATTTTTATCTTGAAATTTATCGATCATATTTTGCTATATTCATGGATAAATTGAATTTCACTGTCAAAAAATTTTCAGAGCAGAAAAATAGACATCGGTTTGGTTAGAATTTCAGGAAATTGATTAAATGAGACCTAAATGAAATTAATCATTTTTGAATTTTGTTTTATCAAAATTTAATTGTTTTAATGAATACATAACAATTTAATTTTTTTAATTCAATTTAATAATGTACTTTAAATTAAAAAAAATAGTTTTGCTAATTAAAACTTAAAATCAAATTGTTAAATTTTAACAATATTCATTTATTTTCATTTTGACAAAAAATCAAAAAGTTGAGTTGCGTAGAATTAATATTTTTTTGATTTTTTGTCAAAATGACAGAAAATGAAATATAATCAAAAAAAGAAACAGATCAAAAAGGACTTCAAAAAAATAAATATTTAACTGGTAAAACTTAATAATAAGAATTACAGCGGTATTTATTATAATTAACAAAATCATATATTTGTTTTATTTTACTCCCATTGATTTAAGATTATTTTTTATAATTAAATGTGAGCCCTTTCAAACAATAGAAAAAGCCACTTCCTTCTCCCAATTTTGTTTTAGTATAAACAGCTAATTAAACATACAATACTGAAATACTAAATAATTCTCTATTAAGAAATATTTATTTTTGATGAATTTTTTTTCATTTTTATATATTTAAGATATTTTAACTTAATATTTTGTTAAAACCGATGAGACCGAATTTCTTTTGACTGAAAAGGACCCTAATTGATAGCTGTTGCAGAAATGAAGAGTATACAAGAAAATCTTTTGGTAAAATCTTGTTTTTTATAATAATAATATAATTCATTTTTATTTCCTAAAACTTCATTTCTTCAAACTAGAAATTAATATTTTTATTTATTTAACAAAAACATAATGACTTTGATTAAAATGAATAAAATGGAAATCACTACATATATTTCAGTGTGCGCCTGTGTGTTCCTATGCGCGGTCTCAACTTACATCCAAATTCCACTAAATCTAGCTAGGATATTTTTAATACAAAATATTGTATAATGAAGACTGTCCGTTGGTATATTTGACTTGAAAATTTTCTCGTTCCCTATAAATCTTTTTTCTAGGGGAGGGAGGGGGGTTAAAAAATTTTTTTTGGTTTAATTAAATTGATATTTATTTTTTTAATGAAGTGATTTTTATTTTATTTTTATTTATTTTTTAAAACCACATGGAATTTGGGCTCTCGCTAAAACAACACTAGATTCTTAGGTCAACTTAAAACGATGTTCGAAATTGGATCAATGTTCACTAAAAAATAAATAAAACCCAAATTAGGATAAATTAGGCTTATGGCCGTCAGGCAGCCACTACACAAAAAAAGATTTTTCTAGCAGTTCAATACATCTTGACATTAATGCAAGTAATAAAAAAGTAGTCAATATTTACGTTAAAATATAGATAAACAAAACTGGTTCCATTAAAACAATTTTTAAATATTTTTTATATTTTTTATTTCTATTACATACGTTTTCTTATTCCGAGAAGAGTCAGGTTAATTAGTTGATTGATAAATATTTTGACTTAAGTATATTTAAATTATAAAATAATAAAGTATATAATTAAATGTATTATTATACAGGCAGAGATCCATATTTAACTATCTACAGCTTAAAGATTTATGTTTTGTTGCTACCATTGGTATCGGTGGATTTGGAAGAGTAGAATTAGTAAGTATTTATGTTTTTTATATATTTTAATTTGTTATTTTGAAAAGGTTCAGATAGGAAACGATAGAAGTCAGTCTTTTGCTTTGAAGAAACTGAAAAAATATCACATAGTTGAAACTCGTCAACAAGAACATGTTATCAACGAGAAAAGGATTTTAGAAGAAGTTGATTCTGAATTCATCGTTAAGTAAGCTAAAACATGTCACACATTTTTATTAAATTTTCTGTAAGTTTTCTACTTTTAAAATTGTTCTGTCTAACTCCTATGGTTTTTGATATTAGAGAAATTTGATAGAAATAGGTAATTTTGAAGTGATTTAGCAAGACTTTTTATTGCTATTTTCCGAATAGAAAACTAGTATAAGTCATTTTCTTCAGGGAACCTATGGTGCCAGTCTTTTCTATAGGATCATATAATTTCAGGAACTTTATGGGAATTTCAATTTTCAATGAGTATATTTTAAAAATACGAAAACCACGTTCAAATATTTGATGTTAGACAAAAATGTATAAGGAAATTTATGAATACTACTTTCAAGGACTTCAGATGGGTAAAACGACATGGTTGAAATAAGTTATGTAAAGTATTCGAATAACTAATAGAGGAGGGAGATCTAATTTTGACTGACCCATGGTGCTATTCCACTTTGAATAATACGAAAAAAATACTAAAAATTATTAATTAAAACTTTTATACTTGTATAGATAATTTGTAAGAGAACTCATAATAAACGTTGGATTTCTATAAGATTGTTTCATAAATGGGAAACTGGTTTTGATTCGTGTTCCGTTGATATTCTTTAGAAATAACGAATAAAATAAGCTTCTGAATGCTCGTTTCTTGGATGGAATTGAATGCTTCTTGAGTTAACATGAAAAATTACTTATTATAAATTTTATCTGCATCTCCAACCAAAGTTTTATTGTTTAGTATTTTTACGATTATGTGCATGACAAAAAAGGACATAGGATAAAATATCTTTTGTTTTACTAAAAAACTTATTTATTTTGTTGGTGAAAATGATCAAATCCTGCTTGTGACGCTAAGCTATACAAAGATTAAAAGAAAACTCCTAAAACAATATTTAATATAATAAACAATTAAATTCTTCCGTTTTTTAATATTATTCAAACAATTCATATTATTTAAATACAAAGTCTCCTAAAAAGTATATATTTTCAGACCATTTACTTTTTTAATATTAATTAAAAAATTAAAAAAATAAATAATAAAATTAATTGAAAATAAAACAATGTCAATAATTAACAATGACATAATGTACTCACATTTATATATTATGAAATTTGTCAATAGCCTAAACATATTTCACTGATCGAATTTTCTAAATAGATTGTACAAAACTTTCAAAGACAGAAAATATTTATACATGATGATGGAAGTTTGCTTAGGAGGAGAGGTATGGACAATATTAAGGGATCGGACTGTATTTGATGATGTAACTGCCAGATTTTACACTGCTTGTGTCGTTATGGCTTTAGATTATTTGCACAGAAAAGGAATAGTTTATCGGGACTTAAAGCCTGAAAACCTAATTTTGGACAGTAAAGGCTATTGTAAAATTGTAAGTATTATTTGATTTTTTAAATTCTTATTAAAGTAACTATCAAATTAGTTTGACAAAATAAAGTGTAAACATATTTCAAAAACCCGCAATTTTATTTTACATTTTTTATTATTAGTAAAGCACAGGTATAGTATAAAAACGGTATTGTATTATATTAAGCGTAATTTTTACGATAATATATTCTATATCTATTGCAGTCTCTCGAAAGGATTATCATAAGTGTTTTAATCAATAAAACTATACCTATATTAAATATGTATGTGCCATGGCCAATACTGACCTTGAATTACATCCATAAAATTTAATAAACTCTTACACTGTATGAAGAAAGTAAAAATCGTTGTTGAAAGATATAACTGCACACAAGCACAGTTCACAAAATTTCTA
The DNA here is from genome assembly GCA_022537955.1 of Schmidtea mediterranea. Classification (NCBI taxonomy): domain Eukaryota; kingdom Metazoa; phylum Platyhelminthes; order Tricladida; family Dugesiidae; genus Schmidtea; species Schmidtea mediterranea. The sequence continues at coordinate 209,786,394 of CM039679.1, read as the reverse complement.
TAATAAAAAATACAGTATTTGATATTAAATAACGGCCTTCACATTTATTAAATACCAAATTTTAAATTTAAATTTCGAAAATAATTTTTATTCCAAAACTGTTTTACACTGACAAAACCATTGAAATGTTTATGTTAAACATAAATTATGTTAAAACTTAAGTTAAATAAAAGAGAAAAAGAGAAAAAATATATTAAAATATTAGAGGCATAATGACTATATTTAAAACAGAATCCAAATTTTCAGTTAATAACAGGAGTTATGTTTATATATTTAAATAAATATTTTAAATAAATTTAATATTAAAAAGTCGTATTAAATTAATTTTGAAATTACTTAAAAAGTATTCTTAAAATAAATTTCAAAAAGAAAAACAATAAAATTACATAAAATAAAATAACTTACCCTCAGAATTAGAACTTCAATACTTTATCCATTTTTTTTATAATAAATATTTGGAATTTCAATGAGGGTTAAAAAATTTCTTTTTGAATTTTCAAAATTCAAATTACAATACAATTCTTGTTATTAGAATTAAAAATATATATAGTTCTCTACACCTTTATTAAAGTAAACTTTTACACTTTAATAAAAGGGAAGTTATGTTTAAATGAATTAAATAGATTCACTCTTAATTGTTATTAATGTTATAAAAGGTTAATAAATATTAAATTAACAATTAAACTATTATACAAATTCTTTATTGATTTTTTGTTTTTTATTTTTAACTTCGTGTTTCCACGTACAATTTCAGATTTAAACAACTACAATTTTAACAATTATAAAAATAAGAGTTTGTTACAACTATCATCATTATGTAAAAAACAAATAAAAAAAATAATATTGGTTTTATAATTTATATATTCAAATAAATTATTAATTTTTATTTCAATAAATTAACTCTTTAAATTATATTTAATTGTTAAATAAATTATATATTATAAACGTTTTTTCAAAATTTAAATATTAAAAATTAAAATATACTTATCCTAATTTTCAAATCAAGCTATTCATACACATTCAAAACATTCGTACTCATAGCATTTTGCCCATTAGTCTTTGGATTCAATAACCTTATTATAAACGCTTCACACATAATACTTTCCCAATAAATATTTAAGATTTTTAAGAAAAATTTAAAATCAGACAACCTTATTTTACTCATGCAGCTTCTATTGTGTTCACCAATATTGGTCTTTCTTTTCAAGTCACAATGTTCAATAACTCGGGCACAGAGATGGTGGGAAGTCTCTCCAATTCATCTGTTTAATGCGACATTGTAATTAAATCATTGCAATGTTTATTTAATTATTTAAACAGGAAATGTTACGAATATCTGAAATTATTTTTAGACAGATTTCGGATTTTCAAAAAAATTGGTTTCTTAAGAAAAACATGGACATTCTGTGGTACTCCAGAATATGTTGCTCCTGAAATAATTTTAAATAAAGGACATGACTTTTCAGCAGATTTTTGGTCTCTTGGAATTTTAATGTTTGAATTACTTACTGGCACGTTAGTTATTTTTTTATTTAGATTAATATTTTCTCTTAAAATTAGTAAATATTTTATTATTAAGTTTCTCCACTTCTCACACACTAAAAAGGTTTTCTAAGAAAAATAAAGTTTCTAAATGTTTGCAAGTGTTTGGTTGTTCTTAATCAAAATGGTTATGTAAAAAAAATAAATCACAGATGTGATGTCGAAAAATTTTTAAAAATATATTTTTAAAATAATTTTTTATATAAATCATAGTTCATTAATCTATATTATAGCCAAACGAATTTTTATTTATGAAAGTTTACAATATAAAAATGAATTAATTTGCATTGAGAATACTGATAATACACAACAAGACTAAAACTGTTGCTTATGGCAGCATGGTATTCTACATTTTAATGATTTAAATAGATAAAGATCATAAATACAAGAAATTGCCATTCAAACACGTTTTACGATATATATATATATATATATATATATATATATATATATATATATATTGACAGTTATATCCGGTCCTCATTAGGTTTGGTAGTAAAAACTACTTAATTGTAAATTATTTAAACAAGTTATACAAATATAATTAATTTCAAAATACTTTTTACAAAATAATTTTAATTAATTTAACTTTAACATTTACTTTTCTTTATTATTAAAGTCATAAAATTATTGAATTAAAATCAATTATAAAGTGAAATATTTAAGTCTATTATTTGAATTATTATTTTTTTGAAATATTAGGTAAATAATATATAAACAGTTTTAAAACTATTTGGTTTAATTGTTTAAATAGCCCATCAGTCACAGGGCTATCTTATCCAATAAGCACTCTAGCAGTGCACCTAGGCTCTACGAATCAATGTGAAAGACACTTCTTTTTAAAGCTTCTTTCTTTTCCTTTTTCTGCAGTTTCTTAAATCGAAACTCTTATTTTTTGTAAACATAATTTTAATTGATTTTATTAAGTTTATTAATTAAAACATTTTTTTCACGTACAATATTAAAAAGCAATTAACATTTTGTAAGTTGAAAGATTATGAAACAGCAAAAAGAAATTATTCGTAATATGATGAGTTGATGGCAATGGGGGCTTATGAATGCTATTTAACCTTGGACCTACGACAAGCAGAGCTATTTTGAAGTTGTTGTAGGACCTCGGAAATCGATATACCTGAAAACTCTTTTTTATGAAATAAAAACGCTTCTTAAATATAAATGTTATAGAAATTTTTTTATTTAGTATATTGAGATTTTAAAAATTCTATGTTAATACATCTATAAATTCAATAATAAATTTTAACATAAAAATCATTTTTTGCAACATATTTATACAAGTGACCTATAATCAACATATTATATCACACCTGTCATGAATTATTATAATTGCTATTTGAAAATTAATTTACTTGTTTAAATCTATTAGATTAAACATTACTGAATTATTTAAACTAGCAAATATGGTAAGTTCATTTATATGAAATGATATGAATTTATATATTTATATTTAGTAGAATAACAATTCTTAAATATGTTTCATCTTTTATTCTATGTATTTGCACAATTACTAATGGATCCAAAACTGTGTCGGGGAACACTCAGATAATTTAACCCAGGAGGAATATAAATATTTGAAAAAGCTCACTGAAATCTTCATGAAGCAGTACAAACTACAGGAAGATGAGCTATACGTCCAGTGAATATTTCGATAATCTGCAACTGCAATACTTCATAGAAGCCTACGCAAAGTTGGATCTCAGATACGTCAAACGCATATCAGCAATCGTATCCAGAATAATACTAAAATTTTACCAACAACTCATTAAAGAATACTACACAGAATTTATTGCAGCACTTGGGTTGTTGGCCGATAAATGTCCAACACCGGCATTAGTAAGGATCAACACCGAGAAATGCTAATTAGTGATGTGTTGGTAGCTGGTATATCTGGTAATGCCATTAGACAAAGGTTACGGGAAATATTAAACCCATCACTGGAACAACTAATTCCAACAGCATTAATCGCGAAAATTGCAGAGCTAGACTACCAATAATTGTCAAGCTCAAATCAAGCTCAAAACATTTCTTCAATTAAAGAGTCTATGTCTCAGTGCAAATGGTGCGGAAAACCTCGACATTCTATAGTAAGATGCCCTGCACGAAATTCAACCAGCAAATGTAATCAGCCTAATCATAGAATGATGTTCTGTAGATCTAAAGAATACAAGCAGAATAACCTATCCAACGTGATACATATACAGAACAGACAAATTCTAATGAAAATATTGAAACAGAATCTATTAAAGCAAAAACACAATCATAAGAGTCAGACGTTTAATAACGAAACCTAGACGGTAACAAACGTAAGAGAGAAGAATATCATGAATTATTATATTTTTTATTTAAAGATTTATTCCCTTGTTTAAATCTATCAGATAAAACATTACTTAATTATTCAAGCTAACAATTATAATAAGTTCATTTATAAGAAGTTATATGAATTTATATATTTAATAGAATAAAAATTCTGAATAATACGTTTTGTCTTTTATCACACTTAATACACTCTATATTATAATTACATATTATAGTACTATAACGGGTTTTCAGCTTAAAATAATCCCTTTCAATGATATTTTAATCCGAGGTCCATTGATTGTGAATTTTAGTTTATCAATATTTCTATTCCTCAACAAAGTGTCGAAATAAGCACTTAAAACGTAATTAATTTGATAAATTTGTGGTTATACGTAATTAATTACTTCGCGTAATTAGTGTAATGAAGACTAAATTGTAATTGTGCATATTAATAAACCTATGTTGTCCTTTAACAAGACACGACTGAAGTCAGATCAATAATTGTCAATTAACTGTATCACTAATAAAAACTATTAATTATTTCAACTTTTCGATTTTAACGCTTTTAACCCGGCGCATTTTTTCATATTACAGTTTCAATTAAGATTTAATTACCGGTAGTCCACGTCGGGTTGAACTTGTTGATCTTTTTTAAAAATCTTAACCATCTTGTTTCTAAATAAATTTACTTTACTATATTAATATTTTTCATTAATCATTTTTTGAAATAATTTTGTTTATGTTTCTGTTAATTTTTAATCTTTTTTATTTACTAAATTTCCCTTAACATTGTCAATAAATAATTTCAATTAACAATTTTTGAAAAATTTAAATTTAGAAAATTTTAAATTCTCAAAGTAAATTCAATTAGCTTCAATTGATAAGAGTAAACCTAAAAGAATAAGGCAGACCACGACAGCTGTAGTCTATTTTATAGAAGAAATCATACTTCATGATAAATTTCACATATGTTGTTTCCTTAAGCTACTCAATTTTTGTTAAAATTTTTATTTAAAAAATATTTTAATTTGTTTAACAAATTTAAAAGATATTTAGTCCCCCATTCAGCACATCGGACCCAATGAAGACTTATAATATAATATTGAAGGGTATTGAAGCTATTGAAGTTCCAGTAACAATGTCCAAAAATGCATACAATCTTATTAAAAAGTTGAGCAGGTACATTATATTTTGCCTTTTTTTAATCGGTTTATTAAATTAGTTTATGTGAATTATAAATACATTTATATGCATAAAACATTAAGAAGAAATTTTTATTGAATTGATGTAAGGTGAACAAGACGTACGACTTTCGGAAGCAAAGTAGTTCTTTTTTAGTGTCTGTACTGCCAAAGTTTTATGTACTTCTTAAGTATTACTTTTGAATATAAAAATATGTACATCTTTTTAAACCGTGAACAGTTTCCAGGTTATGCAGGTTATGCAACATACCTTTCGAGATGTTCAGGCATTGTGCCAGGTTTCGTTTTATAATGCGATGATTTGTTATGATGGTTTTATTCAAAAACAATAACTTTAAAACGCTTCAAAATTCAGCATTATGGCATTTTTTGTCGCAAAAAAACAAAAACACTTTCATTACTTATACATATTTAACACGTTGACGGAGAAAGCGGTCATAGCCGTCATCCAAAATATAACTAATCGAATTAAAAAATCAAAGAAGATTACGTAAAGAATGTATTATCAAATGGGGTTGTGGTGAGCTTAAATTGAATGATAAAATTGCTACGAATATTATTTATATTTAATTGAATTTTCCACATATACTATTTGGAAATTATTTTGTTTTAATAATATTTATTTGGAACATCTTATGAACAAAAGAAAATGTTCTTCTAACCCAATTAAATAAAATTACTTGTAATTAAAAATAATGATTTATTGTGTCATATTTAACGGCTTTCGGTGATTAGTTTTAATCAAAACTCAGACTTTTTGAGTCCCTTCGATATTGCAAGTGAGCATAAAATACTAAATAACTATGAATCCACTAATAATTCTTTCTTTTGACAAGAATAAACAGGAAATTTCCAAGAGAGAAATATGGCAAAAGTCCTTTTGTCTAGATGTAACACTTTGAAAACGCTTGTTTGATTAAAACAATGTTCATTTCGATTTAATCTAAATGTTGCGGCAAAATTTTTTAAAAATTAAATATAAAATGAAATTGAAAAACAAACAGTCGCTTTAACCCAAAACGGATATTGAGTTTCTGATGACTACTTTAATTCTGTGGTATTATAGTCTTAGTCAGGCTTGATCGCATACCTGGGGCACGGGACGCTTTCCTGGTATTCTGTAATCCAAAAGTGGTCTAGATGCCATACCTTTGTTAATATGTTTTAATGCACATATAATTATCTAATTTCATTTTAATAAAAATTGATCCAAAACCGCCTAACCAGAGGGATGCCAGTATATATATATATATATATATAGAGAGAGAGAGAGAGAGAGAAAGAGAAACTATAACTATTATTATAACTATTAATATAGTTAATATAGTTTTAATATTGGTTTACATTTTATTATTTTATTTTTTAATAAAATTATATGTATATATATATATATAGGTTTATGTTAAATTTCTTATTTTTTATAATTTTCTTTCCTGTGTTTAAAAATCTCTACGTCGTATTCATCTTACTTATATGTGTGTGTCTTCATTCAATTAAAACAGTTATCACTTTCTTGTAGTTTCAATTTTATCACCTGAACAAATTGCTATTTCTTCAGTTTTCTTGACAACCTTTTTTACGAGATCAGCATAATGTTGACTTGATTAGTAGGTAGTTAGTGGCCCTATTAATTAGTTCTTCCACTCCCATGACCAAAACATTTCAATATTAATGTGAAACTAATTGAGGCACTTTACTGATGTGAAGCATTACAGGCAAAGCCGAATTAACATATTCGGGGGGCCCTAAGCACTTACCAAATATGGTGCCGGAACAGCCAACCAAATCCAGATAACTGAAAGTTGTGAAAAATTATTATTTAGTGCAATATTATATACACGTGCTATAATCCATACAACACGCATCATGTAACTATGATGATGGAAGTTGTAACATTTATGAGTATGATGTAAACAGATACAAAACTACTAGTAACTGTTATAATTTTCATAAATCAGAAATTTTGTTTCCTAGACTTTGAAAGTGCAAAAAATTATAGTAGCTCATCCTGGTGGTCCTTTCCACGCAGTGCCCTAAACACGTGCTTAATGTGCTTATCTGTTAATCCGGTACTGATTACAGGTTTTTAAGTGTCAGCGTTATTTGAACAAGAATTTTGATCTCAGGTTTTTATGATAGAATGAGATTATATGATTTCGATAAAAAGCACATGTAATTATTTATATCACGCTATAATGAAGTTTTTTGAATTATGATCTCAGGATTTTTTAGGTCAATTTTAATATATTGCCGATAAAAAACATGTGAATATTAAACTTAATGAATTTTTAAAAATTAAATTATTATAAGTAAATTAAATTAGAGTAATTAATTTGAAAATAAATAAAATTTGGTAAAGCAATAGCCGATCGAATGACGTAGTATGAAAATTTTGAATTTTTCTGAGTAGATAATTATGAAATAAATTTTAAAATAAAATATTTTAAGTTTAACAAATAATAATATTTTATAATATATGATTTACTATATCCAGAATATAGTTATTTTTCGTCATTTTAGTAATTCACATTTACCAATAACAAATAGAGTTAAAATTAAATGATGAAAAATAAGTTATTTATATAAAATTTGATAATTTTCAATAGCAACAGTCTCAATATAATAATTTTAATAAAAAAATTGAAATTAAAAGCAATTTTAAAATTTTATTTTGATTTTATCTATAAAATTTATGATCTCCATTTAATTTCCAATTAAATTATTGTTTAACCGAGAAAAAAATAAAAAAATTTAAAAGATTAATTAGGAATTTTTATTGAAAAAAGTTTTATAACAAAATTATATTTTATTGATTGTTGGAAATATTTTTTTCTGTTAAGAATCATATTTCTCAACAAAATATCTTTTTGACAGAATCAAGAAACACTCGAATAATTTAGAAATGACTTTTACTGTTTATTAAACTAAAAATTAAAAATAAATAAATTAGTCTTTAAAATATAAATTCCTTTAAACTTGCTATTTTGACCTTAAAATAATTTATTTAACGTCAAACATTATTAATCTGATTTAATCTAGCTAAATTTTTAGAATATATTTAATATTATTGAAAAACAGAAATTTAGAATTATTATTTTCGCTTTATAAATGAATTTTTTTTTAATATCGGAAATAATTTTTGAAAATTGCATTGGCTTATCACGGATTAATTTTTAGAAAGTCAAATTCACTAAATATCAATCATCAATTAATTCAAAATTCTTTCGGATTTGTAATAAAGAAACAATAAAAATGTATTTCTCTCCCAAAAGCGTATTGAAATTATTATTTGTTTGATTCCTTGAATTAATAATCAATTTAATATTTTCTGATTATTTTAGCAAGCATAAGTTAGCAATTGAATAGAGAAATTTTATATACAAACATTCAATAATTATTTTATCTTTAAAAGTTTCAAACATTCTTAAATATGAATTTTACATTTAAGTCTTTTCATTTTCCAAAATTAAAACTTATTTATGTTAGTTTTTAAATTTATTACTATAATTTTGTTCAAGCTTATAATATCGCTTTTAAATAAGTGATTAAGTTTTTTCTATTTAATTATTCTCGGATGAATGAAGATATATGTAATTCCAGGATTAGCAAATGTGCCCTTATTCCTAAGTTCAAATTACTCATTAAATGTCCATTTTTTTTATCTCAATTTTTATTTTATGAGCAGTTGATATTAGTATTGTAAAAGATATTTTAACATTGTAATGTTATTAAAATTTGTAATAAGATTTTTTATTATGAAAAATATTAATTCTATGATTTTTTAAAACTTTAATTAGGGATCGTGTCAACTCTGACTTAGCTTTTGACCTCCTTCATACTGTTTATTAAAAGTCAGTAGCTAATATATTTTAATTTACTAAAATCCGGTAAGTACCCGTATAAGCAATTTCAATGTGATGGTTGTTTCCTACCCGAATGCAGACATTTATCTTTATATTGTCATAAAGTATCCACTGTTATTTCAACTGGATGTTGAACAATATCTAAATTCTTTGTTACTTCTATTATTTGCTTAACCGGTTTTGTTGGTAGTTGGAACAAGAGTTCAGGTGTTGTTATATAGGTGCCATAACATTTTTTGAAACAGTGAATATTCAGGATCACCTTGATAATTTATCAGACAAAATATTTTATCCCACATTGACAATTAGTATTTGATGAAGTCTTTAGTTCCACTTTTGAAGTTTGATATAATCTTTCAATTTTCCGCTATTTTGAGGATGACCTAATGGTTATGCTTTCTCTACAAATCTAGCCAATTAAAGAAAGCTGCTTTAAAGAGTTCTTCTTTTTTGACGGATTATAGCTAGTATATTTAATGATAATAATTGGAATAACAAATACTTCCATAACGTTACTTATTGAAATCATATTTTAGTAACTAAATTAAAATTAAAACTATTAGAGACAATCCTTTGGAACGACTCGGTTATGGTAAAAAGGGGATTTTAGAAGTTCAAAAGCACGTATGGTTTGAAGGATTTAATTGGAATGGGTTAGTATGCAGAGCCATTCAGCCACCTATAATTCCTAAAGTATGTTTTAACTATTTTACTATAAATTATGTCAATAAATATTATTAAATTGAGAATAAAAAATTTTATTCACTTTCTATTCAAATAAAAAATTTTATTCACCTACACAAATTTTAAAGTTTTATTTACCAAATGATAAACAACTGTTCATTTTATCAAAGTATCATATAATTCAATAAATGCCAAATTGATAAAACTTTAATGGATACATTTACATAGTTGGTTAATTTGGCATTTACTTCATTAGTATCCCGGCAAAAATGAATGCAGGGTACTCCTACATCTGAAAATTGTTTACAACTACAGGCTCTATTCCCTAAATTCACTGTGTATTCACCTGAATAAGAAACATATCACTACTCAATTAAAGTGAATAAAAATTTTTAAATGGATAGAAGGTGTAATGACCCTATTACATTATTATTAGAAATCACTTGAATAAGGCTGTGTCGAAAATTTGTGATTACTTATTCATAGTAAAATAATAAAAAATTCTTTTTATTTTTCGGCTTTCCTTTTTAGGTGGCAATTTTTTATAATCAAAAATATTTGTTTTATCAGTTCCAATTTTGTTTTTTGCTATCGATCTTTGCTTTCATATGAAACGAACCACCACAGTGTCTTTAATATTTATTCTGAGTGACATTATCAACAGACTGTCTAAGATTGATTTGGATCCGGTAAAGTAAGAATGGCTAAAAGATCAGATGACCTTAAAGTATTTTTAATTTATAAAATATCATGTTTAATTTTACCATATTTGGAAGGTTTTATAAATTTTAAGTTTTCTGTCATGAAATCAATAGCAATTCTAATGTATTCAAAATGATGTCTAAATCATTAAATATGTTTAGGAACAAATCTAAACCCAATTATATTTAATATCTAACTTTTCATGTAAAGGGTGTAATATCGATTAAATTGCAGAAATTTCCAATCATCTCCGCACACGAGTTCATGAACATAGCTGAAAACGTGAGCAATATTTTTGAGCATAGATAAAGATGTAAAGAAACAACTGATTTTAAACTCTTAAAAAATTTTTCATGAAAATTTAATAATAAGTGGAAGAGAATTTTTTTTTGAATTCCTTACAATTAACATTCAATTAGCAACGAATTTATTAAAATTATTTAATTAACCCATTAAATAATAGCTATTGAATCATTATTATTTCAGTACATAACATTTGACAAAGATTATGGATAATTTCCATGAAATATATTTCGTTTGTTTTGCGTTTTCATGTATTTTATTAAAAATGAGCCATGATTTGTTTCAAGATTTTACTAAAATTTCACTGAATTTATTGTTATAATTATAGGTGAAATCAGCCATTGATCATTCCAATTTCGACAGTTATCCTCCAGATGAAGATGTGCCCCCTGACGACATATCAGGATGGGATAATGAATTTGAAATGTTTTCAACTTAAAATTAACTTAAGTTTTTCTGTTTGTTTGATATATTTAATACCGTTTTGTTCTATGAATATATTACGAATTTTCTCTCATAACTTTATGGCATTCAGTTCCATTTGAAAGGAGTAAAATGAATTCCATTCTCAAATTTTGTTTGCAAAAGATGAAATTTAACGTTTTAGCAATTGTATTTTTGTTAATTTCGTTCAACCTAAATGCTGTCAAATGGGTTTTGGCTAAAAGCATAATATCGGGAATTTAGATATTTGAGAAATTCTCGTCAAATGTTAAGATTTTTTACAGTTGTGTCCGAACATGGTTCTAGCTATGCAACATTTGATGTCATCTGAATTTTGAGTGAAACTAATTTTTTTGAATTACTGAACATTTTTGAAAGGTTTTCAGAAAAAGAAGTCCCTGGAAAAGTGTTGCATTAGTACAGTATAAAACCTGATTGAGAAAGAAATGTCAAAAATTACATTTGTTGATGTTAAAATCTAGTCTTGTCTTTTCCAAAGGACTTATATAAGTCATTTTCTATTTTTATTTACATTTTTCTTCATCTTTCACTTTGAAAATTTAAATTATCTCCATGTGTTCCTTCAGTTAAGCACCCATCCACTTTCTATCATATACATCTAAATCAATAAATAAAAATCATTATTTATACTCAAGCAATCACTGAATACAAATTTTCTATCCGTCATTTTCCGTTTTTCTCCATTAAAAATATAATTTCACAATTTTTCAGTCAGCATCTTACTAATTTCTTCTATTATTAAAACATTCACCGATTTCAATTATTTCTAAATTTACTGATAAGATTACTCTATTCTAGTGTTTCCCAGACTTTTTTGCCCACAGACCCTAAAATAAAGAAAAAAATTGGCGGAAGCCTAACAATTAAAAAGTTGGAAAATAAAGATGGGAAATAAATTTATTCTTGAAATTCTATTTAATTATGTACGACCTGAATACAAATTATTTGATGAAACATTTCTGGATGTAAATTTTATTTAATTTTTCAAAATATCCATAAGAAATCATATAAAAATGATAATATTTAGTGTCAGATCTATTAATCACGCGGAACCCTTAAAAATTTCCTTGGAACCCCAGGGAGGAACACCATTTGGGAATCACTGTTCTATTCAGATAATTTGTTTGTTAAACCATATTTTCACCTACATCCGTATTTTGATTCACTAACACTGTAGGTATTAATTTAAAAACTGTGCCTGTTTTCTTGCTAAATTATTGCAAGTATTCCCGATTTATTTTAGAACTAATTTTACTTTTTGGGGGGCAATACTCTAGTGAATATACATCCGTCATCATTAATCCCTTTTAATCTATTATTAAAATTTATAAAAAAACATTTATTTCTTTAACAAATATATATATTTTCCTTTTAAACTGTTTCCTTTTTTCTTTAGTTAACGATGTAATTTTTAATCAATACACCTTATCTCCGTAATTTTCTAGATTAACATCAAATTTCAACGTAACAACATTGATTTTAATTTTACATATTTACAGTGTCATTTCTGTTTTTGAGACAAATGGAACTTTGATTCTTTTATTCTCAACAGAATAACCTGCTCCATTTAAGTTTATTTCAATGTTTTTTAATACTTCTAATTCCAATATATAAACGAGGAAATATGTTCGACATGATATCGAAATACATGACTAATTAAAATCGGCATTATTGCAAAACTTATTTGTACTTTTCCGACACACCGTAATTCAGTTCCATATATATTTTAATTGCAGTTATGCTTTTGTACTTCTGTATAACTTTCATATCCGCTCCGATGTTGAACATCAGCTTAACTTTCTAATTTCGATAGAATTCTGAAATTGGCTAATTCTTCGCCTTTTTGATCGTCTACTTAAAATTAATGTGTCCTTATACGATATTAGTATCTTTTTTCATTTGTAGACTTCTCGATTCACATATTTCTCTTCTATGGTTTATTTTTCCTTTAGAATTTATATAATTTTACTAGTTTTATCCTAACTTTAACCAGTAATGAAATTCAAACATTTTTCGTCCCTTTCCTTTCTACGTTCGTCGCAAAAGTTTCATTTATTATCCTATTCTTGAAAATATCTAAATATTTTTGATTTGAATATAATGATATAATGATAACCTCCACAACCAAAGCATTTTATTGGACTCCTTAAATCCTAGTGTCTGCTTGCTTGTTTATTTACGGTTGTTGAATAAATCGACGTATGTATGATTTGCTAAATCTTACATATTTAATTGCAGTTAAACATTTTCCTGTTCCCAATTTCTCGATGTCTACTTTGAACAATTTGATTATATTTCATTTCACTGTTTCTTTATTGTTTGTTTTAAATTTGAGAATTCTGTAGTGCTTTTCCTAACGTCTTTTTGTTTTAAGAGTTCTAAGGCACTTGCCATTTTCTTACTACATTAATCCTTTATAGGAATCTTTACGATAAGCTCATTTCAAATTCTTCTATAATTGATACAAATCATTCCTATTCCTTTACCAAAATCGGCGTTACCATCTCTTTGTGTCATATTTTTTCTCGGAAAATATTTGCTGATTTTGATATTTCAAATTTATACTTCAACTAGCATTTCTTTATGACTTGAGTACGAGAATGAGGTCAAATGCTAGATTTACGAAGACTGGTTAATTCTAACGAATGTTGATGATAATTGTATCTTGCCTGCTAACAACAGTGCAAGAAAACAAAATGGAAGTCCTGATGTTTCTTGACTTCAAAGAGCTCAATAATTACGAAGATTTGAAGACATGGAGACAAATGGGAGATCATGTAGTAAAGCTTGGTTTAAAGAATGCCTATTTGCAGTTACACGTCACCGAAAATCTTTGGAAATACTAAGAGGTTCGATACAAAGACAAGTTATATTATTTAACAAGATTGAGATTTGGCTTAGACTGTGCTCAGATAATGTCTCTAGGGCTCAGAAAAGTATTAAGCCTCAATCCTAGAATCAAAGAGGAGACAAATAACTACATTGATGACATCACTGTTGACACGAGCAAAGTTCAAGTTAAAGAGGTCGTGAATTACTTAGCTCAATGTGTCTTGACCACAAAACCAACAGAGTCAATAAAAAACGCAATGATTTTTGAGCTCAGAATAAAACGTGATCGTTGTGACCACTTGTCCTGGATTAGGAGAAATGATGTCAGTGCAATCGAAACCGAAATCACTCGCCGTATGCGGTCTATATAATCGGTAAGCTCGTTGGACATTATCTTGTTGCAAGGTGACCCAGAAAAGCATGCAATTATATTAAAATAGTTACAAATGGCTCGAAATGAGATGACTTAATTGGAAAAGAATACGAATCAAAACTAGCAGAAGTGATCACTCGTGTTACATCAGATGATCCAGTCAAAGGAAGGTGGACGATAACTAATAATAATATCAAGGTTTTGTGATGTGATGTTAGGTTGTAGAGGGAATGTTAAACCAACCTACAGATGCGCTTACAGGTCCGCTGGAATCGGGATTGTAGAAAAAAACCACCAGACAAAAAGTTTCATGCAGCTAGCAGTCCTTGTAGATCTTCGGGAAATCGTCTTCTGGTACAACGCCACACATAGAGATACAACAATCAGGACAAACCTCCGTCAGAAAGGTTGTTCAAATATCACTGGGGATTTTATCGAGGAAAAGAAGCTGAATGCTCAGTAATATACGAATAAAAATTGGGCAAAAAGTCGTAAAGCAGGATTAGAATTGTGACCGGAATCAATTATACCACAAACATTGAAGTGGAAGAAATATTGAGACACGTGTCGGACATCCTACTAGTAGTAAAAACAAATATGACTGATGATAAATTCGAATATCGATCAAATGAAGACCAAGCAAGTGAGGAGATGGAAGTTGTAACACGTGAAAACTGACTGAGACGACCACGGAGAAAGCAGCTTTATTTTGATTAATGACTTGGATAGACGGGGAAGGTGCGATGAAGAGAATATTTTGTGTCTAGTTTGACACTGTTGCAAAAACTGCGGTAATTTAAATGCATATATACGAATGTGTTAATTAAATAAATGACTGCTTATAAAGACTTTGTCGTAGTAAATTAGCAAATGTGTAACATATTATTAATTTAATAAATTTATTAAAACCTCATTTTTGAACAAGCCATGTGGCGTGTTAAAGCTCCTTGAGTGTTCAATATATGAAAATTTCAATGCATATACTTTATATTTAAAACTTATAATCTAGTAAACTTATTCTCAACTTTTTATAGCTTGTGACAACCTAATTGAACCTAAAAAAATTGGCGACAGAACTGGAAAGACTTGGCAATTTTTATCGTACAAAGTTGTTTGAATCAAATTATTTGTTTTTATTCTTTCCCACCTCTTCGTAAAAAAGTTGCTGCAATAAAATTCAATATTAATTTATCTTCAAAATAATGAATATTTAAACAACTTTAATTACTTTTAATAAATACACCATATTCAACAGAAACAAAATATAACAAAATCTCTATAGTAAAACATTTATTATAGAAATCAATAAATAAAATTGATAAAAAATATATGTAAATTTAGGAATTTGTAGAGACTTGCATAAATTTTAGTAATTTAAATTATTTTCTAAACATTTTGTGACATACCGATCTTTGATTGCATGAAATTTGATTTATGAAAGTTATAAATTTAAAACCATACAACCATTTATTATTATAAATTTCTAAAAATTACTGCATACAAAGATTTAATTGTCTTCCAAATTTAATAAATGATCTATATCTTTTCATCATCAGAATCATTCACTTGCTTCGGTTTGGTCAGTTTTTCCACTTGTTTTCTCCCTAACTTACTGGATATTAACTTTACTGCTATTTCATTATTTTTTGTTAGCGCTAAGTCATTTGGGGTTTCACCTTTCTTGTTTCTAATTTTGACACTTGAACCACAACTAAAACATTATCAGTCAAAATAGACCTTCCAATATTAAAAAATACTCTAATAGTTCATTAATTATATCAGGATTTAGTGATCGTAAACTAACAGCTTCGTGTAACGCTGTATTTCCAAATCTTAAAACCATTAATAAAACAAAAAAATTATCCAAAATAATTTACTCGGGTTCTATTTCATTGACATTAGCCCCAAGCTCATGTAACAATCTGATTGCATCTTTATGATTATTACGTGTTGCAACTATAATAAACGGAACACCTTTACCGTTTTTACCATTAGGATTAGCTCCCTAATAACTAAATACAGAAATGTGAAAGAAAATATTTACTTCTTCGAAAAGGCGCTCGATTTCTGTAGTTTTACCTTCACCAGATGAACTGATTTCTTTTAGCAGGCTTTTATCAACTTCCTAAATAAAAATGGATACTTGAAATGACCGATTTCAAGCTCATAACTGTAGCGAGACGTTAGAGCATAACGGTTAGACGTCCTTTATAAAGTGCAGTTTTATTAACGAAAATAATTACAGATTCTGATATTTTAGTAGGCCACTATTCGATCTCAGAAGTCAAGATCAAAATTAATGATTTTAAAAAATCTATCAAATTAATGAAAATTCAACACCCTTGAATACCGAGTAATCATACTATTTGTCAGCTGTGTTTAAATAACCCTTTACTAAAGAAGATTCTGGTGAGATCTCAGATGATTTCGTTAGCACGATTTCGATCCACCCGTTTATTTAGTTTGTTGTTGTTTACTTCTATGTCGATGATGTAATTTTATGAATTTCATGTATTATTGATTATCTATTACGCCTGGTTGCAATATATAAACGCTTCTTATAATACAGGTTTGTAAGCAAACCCAATGAATGATTCATAATTTCTTAACAAAACCTTTGTCATGATAATATAACGGGTTTATTCATGATAAATTTCCACATATCGAAAGTTTACATGCATTATTTACTATGTGTTGGATTTGCGTATTCAATTTATTTTTACTTTCACTTGCTCACCTTCTATATTAAATGAGTTTACTTATTGCTATATTAAATCTCAACACGCAGGTAAGTCTGACTGTTTCTATAATATAAAGTTATTAGTTTTATTTTTATGCATCTGTTTCAACTGAATAATACATCTTATAATAAAAAAATGAATAAACTTATATTATAGAATGTACAAACCTACCTGTGTAGTGATGTAATTTGTTCAAATGAATAACAACTTTTATTATAGAAAGTCAGAGAGTAAAAAATAAATTTAACAAACAAATACAACAGATAATAAAGAATGTATACACACTTTAAAGATGTATGAATGTTCAGATGAATAACAACTCTATATTTTACGATATTATAATTATATTACAAATTTTAGTTTAAAATTAATATTACTTAAATTATTAAAAATAAATTCAAAAAATCTCATATTTGTATTTCTAAAAACCTAAATAGTCATTAAAAAAGCAGATGCTAAAATTTGTTTTTACTTTTACTTTTCACTTTTGGTTTTCAAATTGTATTATGAGAGTTTTTATTCAGTTGAAACAGATTTAATGTAAGACCATTGATATGCTTACTAATTACACTAATTGTGCTTAGCACAGAGGTGTCCGTGAAAATAATAAATAAATCATTTTTGTTTACATTAATGTATTAAAAATCTTATAATTTTTTAAAACTTTATTCAATATAGATAAAGTTTATTTATTGCAAACAGGTATATGGGTGCCTGAAATATGCTTTATTATCTATAATCAAATTCTCTCGGTGGAATTTTAAGGCATTTTGTTTGTATTATGCTATTTTATTAAAAAATAATTTATAGGCTTTGTAATTTTGGAACAGATCAAGTGAAATTTATGCTTGGTGATTTGAAATTTGTACAAATATTTCTCATAACTAAAAACAATATTAGACCATTTTTAATCACTACATGATGTATTCTTTACTTAATCGCCCATTTCCTTTCATATTTTAAACCTTAGCCAAATAATATTTGTCTAATTATCCCTAAAAACGTATTCAGTTGACGTTGTATCATATTTTTTCCGAATTTATTTTGCTTGTCCAATTTTATTGTAGGACGCATTTTTGAATGACGCAATATATAATCGCATTTCATTTTATTATTCATTTTAAATTGATAATTAAATAAATCCAAGTATTAAAAATAGACATTTCATCACGTAAATTTATCTAAAAAAATCTCGACGGTTTTTTAATTTCTATAAAGTGCTTAAATTTTCAAATCACAATTTAAATAATTAAATTCATGTCGGGTATTTATCATAACCCACATTTTAAAATTAAAATTTTAAAATAAATTAATCAATAATAAAATTTAAAAATCATTAAAAATATAATTCCATGCCAACAAGCCTTAATTTAAATAACATTTTTTTTAGATTTCAAAAGCTAAAACATTAATTCTTCAGACTTTTCTCGCAGACATTATGATGGTGCAGTTTCGTATAAATATATACTTTTGTGATTTTATGAACCATTTTGCAGGTAAATTAAAATTTTCAATTGTTGGAATGTAAATTATTTTAATTATTCCATAATGCTAGTTATAATGTCAGATATTTTAATATTTGACTGAATGTGACACAATTATTAATTTTAACTATCAATTTACGAAAAAAGGCATAAATTTATGAGAAAAATATTAAAATTACCGATAAAACAACATTTGGTACAGATTTGGATTGCTTTTTATTTGATGGCTTTCTTTTGGTTGTTCTACATCTAGAACTTGTGGTAGGAGCTAAATCAGGAAAAGTTTTGGAACTTATTTAAAAATATACATACTTTTCTGCGGTTTTGACAAATCTAAAGTGAAATTAATAAAAAGCACAATAAATTGAAATTGTCAATAGATTTGAAGTAGAAAACATATTATTAAATTTACCTCTAAAATTTTTTATAATAAACGTACAAAAGAATAAAAGTATAGAAAGTGTGTCATTGTGTCATCGACATGACATTGTGAGTAATTATTTGGAACGAGGCGTTGTTGATAAGATCTGGAAATCCTATAATTATTGCTCAAAGTGCTCAATCTAATTGTATTTTGAATGTAATTAAACAATTGAATGCGGTTTCTGTATATTAAAAAATTGATGAAATTGCTTTGTTAAAATTTTTATAAAACGTTTTTAAATTTAATTTAAACTTTTATTATTTAATAAAAATTTGTTTGGAAAAATGATAATAAATTTTGCGTTTTTAAAAATTAATTTAAAATGATTATTTTCAAAAAATTTAAATAATTTTATTTTTTGATACAATTTGATTACTAATATTATTAGTGAATTTTTTAAATATTCTTTGTTTTCATTTAGTTATTGCTTGTGTGATTTATAGCCTGAAAAAGACTGATAAGTGGTTAAAATACAAAAATTAATACAAAACATTTAGTTGGTGTTTTTCAATGAAAAATAGTTTTAATTAAACTTTAAAAATGTCTTTTATCGATTGAAGAATCATTTATAAAATATAATTTAAATAAATAACTATGTAAGCCAATTTCCGCAGCTTATTATTATTATTCTTTAGACAAAGTAAAAAAACAAGATTTTACCAACATTGACTATGCATTCCAAAGCATTAAGATAGAAATATAAGTAAATACTACTATAGAAATTTACAAAGGAAAAAATATTAATACACGAAAACTAAGTATTATTGGGAGATATCGTGAACAGGTATTTTTTTGTTATTTGCATAAATTACTAAGATAGACTTAACACAATGGTTCTCAAAGTGAGCAGTTCTAACCACCAGTGGCCACTAAAGCTTTATAGGGAGTAGTGGCGAGCTAAGAGTTGATTCAGTAACTTTAAGGCATAATTAATAAATAATTAATAAATATTTTAAAGTTATTAATTTTTATGATTTTGAAATCAGAAAAGCAAAAATAAATTAAATTTTGCATTATAATTCATCTTAGTCCACCCGGCAACAGGTTAGTCTCAACAAGTAACATTTTGGACAACTATTAAGTAATTTACACAGTCCAACTCGTTTCTAAATGAATATAGGTGCTTTCATTGACTTGTGCACTTAATGTATCACAAACTGTTATTTGGGTTGAAAATATCAGATGTCTTGAACAGAGGAAACTGTTATATTTGGGAACTTATGACTTGGCGGTTCTTTGAAATTGTAATTTAACACGCAAATTTATTATGTAAGTATTTAAAATTAATTAAAATTTTAAAATGATTAAAAACCAATAAAAGATATTTATTAATAAAAATTAGCACTAAGAATAAAAAAGCACTTTTGAAATTTGATATTATATTACAATTTTATTTTTATTTAAATAAATAATAATGTATACCGTTGCTTTGTAAAGTATCGTCACTTCTGAATGAATCAAAACTTCCGGTTCTCTTTAGCATTGAACTTAGATATCTCTTGTCAAATTCGTCTGAATTTTTTCGAACATAAGGGTCCTTATAACCTTTAAGTGCAAAAACTAAATTTAAAGTAATTTCAGTATCCTCTTCTTGTACATCTGCAGTAATAAGCTAAATGTAAATTATTACTGTGAGATGTGAGTATTATAATTTAAAATTAATTAAAATAAATTAATTTTAACCGTTAACCTCACTCTACCATGCCAGGGTGGCCGTGTCCACTTTTATCTAGCTATATATTTTCCTAGAATTAACAACCATTTAAAAGGGCTTATGTAATCTCCAAGTTCCATAAATGAATGTGAAACTTCACGAAAAAAAATATTAAAAGATATATTTTACGACTTTCACATGTTTTTGTTAAAAATACCTCCGCCAATATTTAGGAGGGATTCCATATTTAGGAAAAGAAGGAAACCGTCGTGCTATTAATCTCAGCGAAAAGATTGTCGAAAAATTATGCATTCCATATTATTGTTCAAAATAGAAATATAACAATCTGTAATTTTTTTACCTCAAAGCAATTTGCTCTAAATATTAAAACTTGTAGACCAACTCTAACTGGAGCATTGCGAAAGAATAAACCACTTATTTGAAGAATGGCAAATAGTTTTATTTCGTGATCAAAATATATCAAGTCTATTTTGTTAATTAATTAATTAACATACTTTTATTTAATGAAAATAAAAAAATATAAGAAATTTGAGTTTTAATTTAAAATAGCGTAATTTATTACATTTAACCATTCTAAATTTCCTATAAATTGATGCCAACCTCTCAAGCCGCAAGACCAGGCTTATCAAAGTCAACCCATACCTTGGGCCGAATTTCACTTTTTTAGACTTGTGAAGGGTCGCACAAAAATAACTAACTTTAAAACCATTACTATTAAAACAAAAGATATAATAGTTGTAAGAATGTAAGTTCAGTCAATAAACAGCAAAACTAGGTACAACTTTACATTCTAACTATCTATAATTCTATAAATGTAAAAAATGTATATGTGCATTGCCAAATTAATTGAAATATCTATGCATGTATGTATCGGTTTATGTAGTGATCAATTTTGTTCTTATGAATGAATGTTAAATATTTTAGACTGAAATAAATTTATGGGTTACGTATGGACATAGAAAAAATTTCTTCCTTAAATTATATTGAATATTTATTTTGAATTTGTTTTTACTCATAATTTCGATAATTATTACATTTGTTGTCTGGGCCACAACAAACTTTATTGAGGACCGCAAGTTTGACATGCTTGCACTAGACGTAGGATGACTGACAAAACAGTAGGATGAGGTTAACTGTGCAATTTATAATATTAGGAATTTATGAATTTAAATATAATTTTATATAAATTATAAAGTATGTTGAAGTGTATGTTTGTAAAAATGGTTCATTAAAAGAATAATCGAAGCTTAGAAAATACATTTAAATAACATGACGAATAAAGTTTGTTTAAATAATCATGTTGATAAATAAATATTGTGAAATTTAAATATTATTATTTAATATTATGATTCCAGAAGAAAACGATTGCATCGTAATTCCAACTAACTATTACTACATTACATTAACATAACAACCCTAATTTAAGGAAAATAAACGGATTTCAAATTTCGTTTTTAAAATTAAAGAAATCAAACATTTTATTTTAGAAATTTATGATTATTTTTAATAACAAAATTAAATGTTTCGAAAATATGTTTACATATTATTATCGAAAGCCGTCAGTTTGACGGGTTCATTAATTTATCTCAAGAACAAATCAATGCATTTAACAAACTTTAGTATTCATGACGGTTGAATAAGTCTCATAAATTTATCAAATATAGATTTTGCATGATTTATTAACAAAAACCCTTAGTTTTTACCAAAATTATTAGATTGAATCATAACTAATATCATTTAAGCTTTATGAAATACACTTGATAAAAATATGCGAATCACAAATAAAATACTTTTATATGTTTAATGTTAGTGCAGAGTAACTTTCATTGGTGGTAAAATATATGCTTGCAATATAGTAAAAGCATTTTTTAATAAAAACTAAAAATTTGAAAGATTATAACTTCAAAAATTATATTCAGTTGATATACTGTCAATAAAATAATTTATATTGATTTAGCTTTTAAATATGAATTTATTAATCAGGGAAAATTTTGTACTGTATATTTTGTATATGTTTATT
Organism: Schmidtea mediterranea; assembly: GCA_022537955.1. NCBI lineage: Eukaryota > Metazoa > Platyhelminthes > Tricladida > Dugesiidae > Schmidtea > Schmidtea mediterranea. The sequence continues at coordinate 209,763,768 of CM039679.1, read as the reverse complement.
GATAGATTAGAGTTAGTGTATTATTTTTAAGAGGTTATATTTACTCAAGAAAAGATTTTGCTGATTTTGTAACCTTTTAGATATTCACTAATATATAAATAACATAATATTTTCTACAAAATTTGACTATGGATACATTAAATAAATCTGATTCATAGTCAAATTGTGTAGAAAATATTATGTCACTTATAAAGAAATGAGGAAAAAACAAAAAAGTCCTTATAATAATATATAAATGACATTACAAAATATTTTTGAATCAGTAATGATATCGATGTTTTATTGATATCATTGTTGATTAATAATCAAAGAAATTGTTTTAATGTCATTGGAAAATAAAAAGAAATCAGATGAAAACCAAAAGAAATTCTTATAACATATAAATATTTGAATAATTTATATGAAGAATGTTTTTTAAAAAATGCCACCATTTTAAAGAGTTTAATATTTAAGTATTTTCAATCTAACACACAAAGTTCCAACATTGTATCTGGCTCAGACGGATTATTTCTTGCCTATTAATCTAAATTTAGTAATTGAAAATTGTTATGTAACCAATAAAAAAATAAAATTAAAATTCGTTTGAGCCAATAAAAATATCGGAACTTGAAAGGTTATTTTTGTTTTCAGAAGTTGTTTGAATAAACGAGGTTGTCTATTGAAAGTGTGAGTTTCAAAATAATAAAATAAAATCTCTTTTTTATCATGTTTATGAAAGTAAAATAATATCGAACTTTGCCAATTCGTGGTTCTCCGATCATAGCTTGAAATTCTGAAGAATTTGAGGCATGAGCCTTTAAATGACAAATGATATGTTCAATCTGTTTCCGCCAATATCCTAAAATATTGGTTTAAAAAACCGAAATCCTTTATAGCTTACCTTTTCCTGGACTGACATAATTTGAAGGAACTATTTTATCCCAGATATTATTTGTTGTCAATGGTTTATCTTTATCTATATTCTTTTTCAGCTGAGCTGTACTAGGATAAAATAATCCAACTGTTTGTGTGGAAACATCACACGGAACGTTTTTTCTGATAAACAAAGATCCATTTTGCATGCTCAGGGTTTCGGGCTTTAAAATTCCATTTTTATTAGAAAGTGGTATTGAAATTGAATTCCATTGAGATTCTTTCATTTCTATATTTAAATATTAAGAGAGTTTTATGTTCTGACACCAAATTACATTATACAATATTATACTTTTAACCTAATGCTACTAAATATTTATATGTTGAAAGCTTGTAAGAAATACTGTCTTATTGTTAGCTTAATGTTGTAAATATCAATAAAAGATTTGATTCATAGTCAAACAACAAAAAAATTCTTTATTTCATTGCAAAATGAAAAGCAATCAGAGGTTTCTTTTTTAAAAATCTGTGTGAGGACTACCAAGGTAAGTGTGTGTTACGGAATATACTTTATTAACAACAAACAACAAAATTTCTGTAATTATTTATTTTTATATTTCTTAATCTCTATAGTAACCTGTTTAAATTTTGCACCATTGTACCATACATATAGCAATAAAGTGAAGAAATACATTTCACAACTTTTCTATAAATAATCTCAATAATAAAGCAATAGAAAGATACAAAAATGGACAAAAGCGTAAAATGTATTTAAATGGTAAAATAGAACAAAAGAACAAATATTGTTTCAAGAAGATTCTAAAATATCCGAGGTATTTTACATGGATATATGCGGTTTTTTCCAAACTGTGTGTATGGAGAAAATATATTTTAGGAATTATTGATCAAAAAAAGTTAATTTATAATATTAAAATCCCTATATTCTAAAAAGTGAATATAATGTAACTGGTGAGTCAGGAAACTATTGGTTGTTAACGTTCGGCACTCCTCGAATCTTAAAGGTTGATAGAGGCAATGTATTTAAAGGGAAAATATTTCAAAATGTTTTCAAAGATTATAACATGAAGATATGTTATTCAAGTTCTTGTCATCATTAGTCAAGCCGTAAAATTTGGTTGTCTGTTTCGAATAATAAGAGACTTTACAGATGTCATTATAAACTTATAAATATTTTTTGTCGATAGGTGAATCATTTATATAAACATAATTCATATATATATAAAAGTGTAAGCTAATTTCCGCAATGTTTATTCATAAAATGAAATATGATATATTTCGACTTAGCATAATTCCTAATCACTCAAAAAGTCTTTCACTTTCTGCTTTATCTCTAATTGACCTTTCTTTCTCACATATATCATTAATATATAATAAATATCGAGATCGAGTTGAATTATTACCAAAAGATAATGATGATAAAAATTCAGAAATAAATGGGAGTAGTATAGAAAATTTGAGATCGGTAATTAAGTTTATATAAAGAAAAATAATATCAATAAATCAGAGAACAAATGTGAAGATACTTGTACAATTGTATGAAAGAACCATGAACGAAGTTATATGATAAAATTGAGTAATAGCTCTATTTTAGTTATAAACATAGAGTAGCTCAAACATTTTAAAAGAGGGGTGTGCGAGGGTGTATATTGAAAAATAATGAGTAATTGAATAAATAATGAAAAATTCTCAAAATAAATTTGTTTATCCTTTAGATCAGCAGATTTTCCAAACTTAGAAATTTGTATTGTAATAAATAATTTTAACCAATAGATGTTTTTACTCGATCTAATATCATTCAATACTTTTGGTATCGACAATCATAACAAAAATATATTTTAATGTATTTTTCTCTTCTCGATTTCATTTTAGCAGTTTTCGATTTTTTTTAATATAAAATATTATCACTCCTTGCTTTAATTGACAAAAGAAATAAGATTTATTAGTTAAGTCATCTCGATCCCAAATAACTTTTTGTGAATTAAGTTTATTGAATAATCAAAAATGTTTCCTTTACATATTTTTTGTCATAAGAAAATTTTTCCCACAGAAAAATAAAAATCTTTATAATTTTTACGATAAAAACAATACCAGTTTCAAATTTTCTTAAGATTAATGTATAATAAAAAGTTCTTGATAAATGTCGACTGAGAGAATTGAATAATATGAGTCTGGAATTTGTGTTTATTGGTGGATTTCAAGTCCTACTTAGATCTCGATCACATTTGACTTATGAAATTTTTTGATATCAGTAAACGCAAGATGAAAATAAATGTAAAATGTTTTTGTTTAAATGTTTGAAAATATTTTATTAAGTTTATTAAAATTTTGTTAAATTTCAATTTTAAAAAAAATTATTAAATTAAATTTCTAAATAATTGAGATTTTAAAACAGAATTTGAGATTTTTAAAATATAAATGAAAAAATTTGTTTTAAATAAAGCCGTTAAAATCTATATAGTTTCAAGTTCGAATATACCTGACGATGATAGTGAGTCTGTTAAAATATATTGTAGTATAATATACATGTTGGATTGGCGCTTTCTTTAATGTATAAGTAAAAATAAATTTTTATAAATTTTTTTGAAATTTCAAATTTTCTTAAAATTTATGTCATAATACAATTCCTTTAAATAACATGAATCTCACGGCCTCCTAGGAAATTATCAATTAGTTTGTTGAAGACTTTTATTCAATAAGGATTGCGTGGAATTCATTGTTTAAAACAAAATTATTTGAAGAGCTGAAATTTTTGAATTTTCCAGCCTTGAATTCATTCTCGGTCTAGCCCTGAATATCTTCAATATTTTGTGCAAAAGGTCTTTTTAATAGTGATAGATTCTTGATAATTTCTCTATTTCTTTCAAATTTTCATCGTACTCTATTGAAGCTTTAATATAAAAATCGAAACGAGCGCTCAATTTAAACTGGCAATAAAGAATGCATAATCAAAATTGGACCCCATAAGAAACAAAGTAAAATCGAAATTTTATAAAAAATAAGTGTAAAAATTGCATTTTATCTATAATTTCATAAATATGATTTAATATTATTTTTATAATTTTAAATTTTAACCAATACAAAAGCAGAGAGTTATGACAATAATTAAATTACCATTAGTAAAAGCCATCATTTGTTTTGCGGGTGCGATGATAGTATTTCCACATTGACAACAAAAAAGTAGCATTGTGATGATTATTAGCTCCACATCTTGAACAAGTGAGGCATCCATTATAGGAGTTTGCATCAAATGAAACTTTATATCCACACCAATCACAGAACCTTGCATCGGTATTGTTTTGCCGGTTGCATTTCAGACAACTGAATTATTTAATTAACTCTCGGCAAATTGAAATTTTATATAAACTTTGCAAATATAAGATCTGAAGGTAAGTTAGACGTCATTGTCTGATTGGGCGGCTGATTTAGCTCGATCATTTTGATTGGTTTACCACTTTCTGGAAGTTTTGCTTCACACGTTAAACACGAGTCCATATTTGGCGGATTTGTGGTACCACAAATAGTGCATAAAACGCGCTCTCTTAATTTATTTGTAGCCTATAATTAACTTAGTTAAGGATTGTTTCATAATATAAATAACTTTATCCTATAATATAAATAGATTTATTCAAAAATATAAATTCCTTTTTCCTTACCAAATATTTACGCTTATATGATAAAAAGTAGAAAATAAGATCTTTAATTATTAGAGAAACAATTGACAACGTTAAAAATACGTTGAAAATTTTGGTTAATAAGCTAGTGTCATGTATAGATAAACCCGCCATTCTCTCCTAACAAAGGATCTAAGTTCAGGGAAAATAATAAAATCTGGAGATAAATATAATAATTAATTTATCTTTAATATAGATATTTATATTAATTTTATAATATTATATATTATGTGTATGATTGTAGTATGTTGAAATGGCTCAGAATATGAAAATGCTTAATTAAATTTTTCAAGTTTTATTTAGCAATAGGCTTCTACATAAATATAAATGGTACAGAAGTGAAACTCCGTATTTGCAACAAGTAAAGTAAACGCATAGATTATTTTATTCTATGTAACGATCTTCTGCTTTGAGGCACTTATCCCTAGCGATTGACCAGTGAAAAAATAATTTCGAAGAAATTAACATTTTTTTCATTGAGGAAATCTTGCACTCAATTCGTGATATGCTCTTTGAAATAAATTCACTGCCATCGTAAATGTTTCTTCGAGTGATTAAAAAATCAAAAAAAATCACTAGAAGCTAATAAATCAGAGCTATACTTTAAAAGGATATATTTCAGAAAAAAGAAATAACAAGATTTATTTTAGGCGTTATATCAAGAAATCGGAAAGAAAAGATGAAAACTATCGAGATGAGAAGGACAGTGAACGTACAGTTATTCGAGGAAATGTTCAAAAACATACAAATGAAAAATACAAACGCACAAAACATCATATGTTGCCGAAACCGCAACCAAGGAAAATACAAGATGAGAAAAATTTAGCTGCAATCAAATAAAAACTAAAGATCCAAAAATTTAAAAAAGAGAGACAGCGATATTTGACGTTAAAGGATCAGAAAATATTCACGGAGGAGTAAAGTCGACGCTTAGCGGTAAATGGATTATATTTAATAGGTTAAACTTCTATCCAAATTTTCTCGCATCATTAACCAGTGCAGAGCACTAGTGAGTGTCAATGATTACCGGAGCAAATTCTGTCTTGGTCATATCTTTTGTAATTTTTCAATTGTAAACACCCACTAATTAGATTCACCCTTAGTGTATGAACATAAAGACTCAATGACATCTCGTCCTCCGTTTTAATATTCTTAAGAGCATGAAAGAAGACGAGATTTCCTTGAAATGCCTTCATCTCATCTCTGCTGTCAAGAAATGTGAGACAAATCGACTTCATAAATTGAAGATTCTAATGCCAAGCAGCATGTTTTGTACACTCCTTCTTAAATTATCTCGTGTTGACAATTTTCTGTCGGTGATTCGGCTCTCATTTTTCACAATAATCTTCAATTTTTCGAATTTCTCCACGCCAATTTCCTGAGTTTGTTCACTTCTTTCTTCAGAAGAAAACCACCCATCACTTGCTACAAATGATTCACCTCAAAACCGTTTACTTTTAACAATTTGTTTAAAACCAAATTGTCAACTTTCCGACGTTTTAAAACCCATGAATACAACTTTTTGGAGAATTCAGAGTTTTCTATATTGATTTCTTTTAACACGGATACGTTTTTAATGAAAACTCCAAATTTTATTTATTGTATTTTTTCCCCTTTATGGACTATATTTCTGACAAATTTCTTTAGATTTCTTACAAATTTTAAGTTCTTTAAAAAATTGATAATTTACCTTTTACCCCTTCTTCTCTATTTATTACGGAAGAATTACAAATTCTAAATGTATTTATGTCATAATTCATTTTCATTGATAATTTACAATTAAGATGAAATACCAATCAAATCTGTAACTAATCTAAAATTTAATTTATTTTTAATTGATTATTAATAATAAAAATCAAATACCTATAATTAATATATAATAATTTATTATATATTAATTATAGATATTTGCTTTTTTAAATTACAATTATAAAAATTAATAATATTATGAAATTAAATAATAAATTTAAATAGTTTCAAGCTCGATTCTACTTGACGATGACAGTGAGTCTGTCGAAATATATTGTAGTTTAATATATATGTTTGATTGGCGCTATCTTTTATTTATTAAATCAGTGCCAACGTGTTGTGATTTTTTAAATTAAATAATAATTTAGTGAAATACCTTTTTGAAGGATTATAATAAGGACTGAAAATTGGCAACGTCGAAAAGTTGTGATAAACAGAAAAACATTTATTTATTGTTTAAAACTAAATGAAGATAAAAGTGAGAAAAAAACTTGATAAAAGGTAAACAAAAGAATAAATGATTTTACTAAAAATTTTGAATTATAATTATTTGAATAAATAATTATTAATTTACTTGAGGTTGATTTTGAACATTAAGTTGAGCCTCACAAACCAGACAGTTAGAAAGGTTCATTGGCACTGTTGATCGGCAATGAATGCACATTCCTAATTGTCCGTTTTCTGGAGGAGGTAATCGAGTTTGTGGTAATGGAGGGATAGATTGTCCACAATTATTGCAGAATTTCGAAAAAGGATCCGACGGCCTTGGTGCCAAACAATATATGCATCTAATTTCAGTTATTTTATTTCATTGTTTAAAGCTATACTTTAAAAAGTCTGTTTCTCGTTGTAATCTTAAAGATGAATAGCTCGAGTCAGTTAAAATTTTGGTCGACATTTTCTCTTCAAATTCACTCTTCCTTTTGTAATTTTTATCGGTGTCCATGTTAGTTTCCAGGTTTAAGCCAGAAATATAATCATGCGTCTAGTTAAAAAATAAGAGATTTTAAACGAAAAAAAAATTATGAAACTTTTCCATATTTCTTATTTGTTGATGCTAAATACAAAAATTATATTAATAACACGAGTATTTTTCAAGGATAACAAAAAAAATAACAAAATGTTGTATCATGAAATTATTAATGTTTATGTTGTTTGATTTCATTTTCATTACATCAAAGATTTTTCAAAGACAAAAATAAGAAATTTTATGCTTATAAATCATTGAATTAATATATAAATAAATAATAAATGTTTGTTTAAATTATGATATAAAAATTTTTACTTTATTTTCTTATTTATTTTTACAAACACAAGTTTTTAAAAATTGAGTATGTTTTTTATTTTTGTTAATAACAAATCTGAAAAAATTTTTATAATGCGTTTCATAATTCTTAACACAGGGAATTTGAATTTTATAATACAGCACTGCTCTTAATGCTCTTTACAATCAAACAAAAACTTCCAAATAAAACTTTCAAACAATATTCAAAGTGTGAAAGACTATTGCCAAATTCCAAGAATTCGGAATATGTAATGACTGTTGAGTTCCGATCCGAGAATTAACTTCTCAGCAATTCTTTTTATAAATGATATAGCATTTAGGGCTTGACTCTATATGATTTAGTAACTAAACAATCTAAGCCAATTCCCGTAAAAAATGTTATTGGACTCGGATGAAAGAGCTCTTTATTGTTCAAAGGTAATGTGACACAGAAATTAGAATGTAGAAGTTGGCGTAAAATTGGCAAAAAATGGACGTAAAATTAGACAGTAAAGTGACAGCAGCATTTAGAGTTACTGGTGGAGCTCTCGTTGTTGTTAATTGTGTTTCAGAAGTGTACGTTCAAGCAGATAATGTATTACGACAGGCTATTTTTGAACGAATCAAATCTATTATAAATAAAATGAATCTGGCCGATCAAGGGTTATTGTGTGAATTAAATAATATATATAAGCTGGTTTAATGAGAAAGAAACTCCGCAAAAATGAACTATAAACTCATTTAAGGGAATCAAAACAAGAACTTCTTCAATGATTGGCTGAAGATTGAATCATCAGAACTATTATCCACAAATTATCATCAGAACTATTATCCACAAATTATCATCAGAACTATTATCCACAAATTATCATCAGAGTTTGATTGGGATTTAAACAGAAATTCTCCTTAGGTTTCTTATAAATTGACGTATTATCAAGATCGGCAGTGAGTGAAGCTCTAATTATCAATTCACCAGTTATAACGGCAGTTGCTTTGAAGGTAAAATGTCAATAGAGTTAAAGATATATAATCGTAATCCTGAAAAAAAAATTAATTTGACTTGACCAGGCAGTTGAATCCGAGGTCTTCATAGAACTATTTGAAAAGAAAAGCATGTTATGGTTACGGTAAAATTTTATTGGTTGAATGCACTGAGAGATAGCTCCAAAAGGTCTAGCGGTTGATGTCAACATACATAGCTCTAGGATTCCTATTTTTCTCATTTCAATTACTTGATTCTGCTTATTCAGTGATGTGCAAACAAATAAAAAGAGACTCAAATTTAAAATTGAAAATTGAATCGCACTCTGTTGAAAAATTCAAGGAAATAAACTGTTATTTTTATCAAATGTTACTTGTTGACAAATTTTAAAAAAGATTTTTATTACTCAAAAAAAAATCGAATTAAAAATTTCATTCGGAAAACATAGCTTGCGTACGAAAGAAATTATTTAAATAAGACAATGATACAATAACTTGTAAAAAGCGTAACAAAAATTGTAGCACTTGCCAAATAGAGTATTTTACTACAAGTTTCACTCATTGTCCATTTTCCGTGTGAACCATTTATGTTTTCAAGAATTATTTTTACATTTGAGTCGGTTCGGGGTCTATTAAAATATTTTTTGGATGTTTTTTTGTATTAATTCTGGAATGAAAGTTATTGTGGTAACAGGGTCTAATAAAGGCATCCTTGAAATGCTATTTAAATCTTTAAATCCTAATGAATGGATAACAAAGACTTCAAAGATTATCTGCTAAAGGAGCATTGTGGCTTAGATGTTCTTATTATTAAGGTCGACATTTATATTCGATTTTCTATTCAGATTTTCTCTTTTTTTTCTTTATATTAACTATAAATAAACAATTTTAAAAATATTTCCGAAAATTTGAAGTTTTTGATTTCGATTTTATGACCTTCAATGGAAGTTCAGCAAGTTAAGACCTCGTTAGTATTCAAAATGGTGACCATGTAAAATATGAATTTTACTATGTTTTCTTCTATTTAAATTTACATTTTTCTCTTCCTTGGAAACATATAAAAAGCAAAAATAAGAAATTTAAAGGATTCTTCGCCTCAGCATTCTGGAAAAAAGGTGATTTCCATTTAATAATCAGCAATGACAGTACAGTTCCGTTTATTGGACGAGCAGAAGTGACTTCTCTAATACTTTCAATTTTAAAATTAAATGCTAGGCTGGTAGGTGTATCAAGTTCAGTGGTGAGTTTTAGAAAGATTTTATATGATAAATGATTATGAATAAGTTTCATAATTGCATGCAAAATTTTTCAAAGCTACCTAATCAATAAAGACAACTTCAAGGGAAGTTGTCAAATCTGATCAAAACCAAGAGAAATCATAAACGTAAAGAAAGTTATGGTATTTATATCGACAAAGTTCTCAGCAAGAAATTATTCAGACACTGGAATTTCCCGTAAATCAATATCAATAGCGAATCGGGCTTCCTTAATGACATGTTCGAAAGAATTGACAACTTTTCACAAGAAATCAACAGCAATTGTTAGAATGGCTAAGATGAAGTTATTCATTGTTGTTTCAAAATCTAAAATTGAGATTCTAAATTTCAGATATTTGATTGGCGGGCCCTTAAAAATTGCTTCTTGAGCACCGCGTTGCCGCCCCCTGATATAGATGGTCAATAATATTATGATAATTTCTGCATTTAACTCAGAATGCAAAATTCTCGGGGATTTAGAAATGTGACGTCACATGAGATTACGTCATTATTAATCCCGTTCTTAAGTTATTGATTATTTACATTTTGTTACGCTCACCATCATATTACATATTTTAATCGTTCAAATCACTGATCACACCAGTATATTAGTTGAATTCATTGATTTAATATTAAATATTTTAGAGCGAGGGCGCCGCAAAGCTCCGTGACGTAATATTGCGGGCATAAATATGGTAAAATCACGTGACATCATTTATGGACGGCTTCAAACTGAAAAACATCTCCTGTCGCCGGGATAAATAAATTTATTGATTTTTACTTAAAGATATTTACTTTTAATTAATTTATCTGTTATTTTTAAATGGGGTTTTATTAAAAATTTAATATATATAAAATAATACATCGTGTGGTCAAGTGCTGAGGAGTAATTGATCTCAGGTTAGGATTGTAAATTCCAGTTGAGTTGTTTCTATCATGGGATTTCTGCGTTTCTTGTGAAGATGCTTTCGGCTCTTGGTAATATAAATCCTGAATTTTATAAATAAATTAAAAATAAACACTGAAATTCTAAAAATTAATAATTTTCAAACCAACATTTGAATTATTTCTATTTTTTATATCCTCTAAAAATCCATAAACATCTTGATTTAGAATTTTAGGCGAAGGATTCACACTTTCAACATGTTCAATTTCGAAAACCTTTGTTACGATGTTACTCTCACGACTGCCATCTCTAAAGCAATTCGATGAAATAATCAAAGATATACTATATTTACTTTGATACTGCCATGGCTTTTACTGTTCTTTTCCCAGCTGGCAAACAAAATGGAACTGAAAATTTAAACGTATGTTTATCGCCAATGACTTTAAAAGGTTCTGGCTTAAATCCATTGACAGTAAAATATATATCTGTATCGTTGGATTCTGATGCTATCTCTATTTTTGTATCATTATTAAGAAACTTTGTCTTTGTAAGATGTAAAGGTTTCAAAGGAATAATGATTGGCGCTTTTATTTGACCAGCAGCCATTGAATAGAACTTACGTTTTTTATAAATAAATATTTAAATTTAAAAGTTAAATAGTTACTATAGTAAACATAGAATAAAATAAGGTGACGCATTTAAAGAAATTACAAAATCAAATGCAGTCATAAAATCTTAAATGATTTGATTTTAATTTTGATCAATAATTATTTAAGTATAATTTTTTATTTATATTTTAAACCAAATTATAACCGATTATAACTTTTAAATCAAATTATAAAAGAACAATTTTTTCAACCGTTTAATTGATATGTTTGAATAGACTGAAATTATAATAATGTTTAAATTTATTTCTAAGCGATCATAATAAAAGTCATTAGCTTCAATTTATTTTAATTGAAAAAATTGAATAAAATGAATTTAAATGAAATTGTTTCAGATTTATTCGGCTCAATAAATGATAAAAAAAACAATTTCAACATTCATTGATAAATGTCAGTGAAATTCAATAATTGAATCACTTTATAGGCTTGATTATTTTACTGTTCTTGTTTTCCTTATAAAGTCATTTACAGTATCTTTCTAAATGTAGATATATAATAAACTTCTAAAAAGTATTGAGTAAAGCCAAACTTTCGTCTTTAGAACTCTAGCTGGATTGCATTGACACCCGGCTATGCGCTTTGTATTTTTGCTGTTCTACGGCGCTTGTTTAGAATTGCCCCGCATTTTATTATAATAAACTTTTAATTATTATTAAAGATAGCTAACATTACTATAAAAACAGTTATCTAACTCGATCATTGGGCAGGTGGGCAGTATTCACGGATATCATGTAAAATCTTTTCAAATGGATTTGTACCATTTAATCTTCGTCGCCACATATACTCACATAAATAACTATATAACATGCCACGATGCGTCCCAAAATGACGCTTATTTCTTTGTTTCGCTAAACTCCAACATCTTTTTTTTGTTAGGTTTATAATCCATCTTTAAAAGTATTAAATGCCCTATAATAAAATTTACTTAAAAAATGCGGGGCAATTCTAAACAAGCGCCTGTTTTACTCCCAAGTGTAATTAATAATTCAATTCTAGCTGCTTCAAGTCAAGGAGGTTTTACTTCATCGATTATTTTTTCTATTGAAGGTGAGGAAGCCAAACTCCGCAAATTTTGATGATGTAATTATGGCGCATCCGTTAAGGACGTCCTTCCAAAAATAAGCAATTTTTTTATCCCCCTCCCCTTCTCCTTTTTCATGAGCACCCCGGAGGACATCCCTCCAAAATAGATATCATTTATTTTATAGAAGAAATTTAAATAGTTCCCAAGCATATATGCTAATTTTAATTTCAACATTATAATTAGTAGTACACAATATTGGTTGAAAAATAGAGAAAAAACATGCATACATAATTAAAATGATCAAATGGGAAAAATATGGGACATGAAACATGCCATATATAGTATATAAAAAGATAATATAAAAATTTTAAAACATCAATGATCCATTATGTTTAATATTTATGCTGCTGGGGATGCCTTAAGGACTTGGAGTCCCTCTCACTAGTGTTCAAATTTGTCCTTTTTGCGAAGACTCCCTCCCTATCTTTCATTAGGGGACGTGATTAATGGATGTTCCCTTAAAGACTTTTCAAAGTAAAACACTAGGAAAATTATTTAATAATATTTTAGGATCATTTAAAAAATGTAATAATCTGTTTATATTAGTTAACATATTTAAATGTTAGTTTGGTTTTTAGCCCCGCGCAAAGTTTGAACCCGGCCTTGAGTGTAACCTCGTGCAATTCGACTTCAAATAAAACACAGTTAATGAACAAAAATGAATACAACTTTTATTAAATAAAAAATTATACTTTTAATTCGTACTCACGTGAATGTTCGGAATTTTATTGTTTGTTCAACTACTTGAAATTCTTATTCCATTTTACATTTATTTTTATTTGGGTTTTGTTTCTTATTTATATTTGAATTCTATTTCTTTTAAAATTTTATCCTCTCTAAGATTCAGTTAAGTTTTTGTGTTCATTTAATTTCTTGATAATTCATGATAATACCAAAAGTAAAGTAAGACACATTTCGAGAAAAAAATAAAATTAAAAACGCAAGAAGATAAAATAAATAGGATTAATAAAAACTTCGCAGTTTAGTAAATTTAATTTTAAATTAGAAATCCACCAAAAAACAAATAGTAAATAATTATGGTTATATTAACAGATGAAATACTATGATTAAACAACGACTGAATTAATTTTGGTTTTTATAAACAAACTAAAGAACCATAACTAAATTCGCCATGTTGTTTAGAATAAAATTGGCTGAAAAAATAGTGAAGTTTTTCTAATAACTGAAAGAATAATAATAAATTTAATGATGTTTATGAAATATTCTAGGGTCATTGGTGCCCAAACGTTGCACACGATTATTGATTTTTCACAACGGTGCCCGTGAGTGCGCGTTGCATGAAACCTGCCGTTAGAACTGCATAATATTGGCGTAAATACTCCAGGAGGTGATCTCACGAAGTGATACTCCTTCCATATTTCCTCTTTCTACCTTGCTGCCAATAGAAGGACTTTCGCGTTTTCCATTTATCTTTTCTCACTCGACTCACTTTACCTTCTCATTCCAGTGTCACTCTTTAAGACTAAATTTCATTCTACTTTCCTAGGACTCATCTCATATTCGAAACAAGCTCGTATTTATGTATTCTTGAGAAAATCTACAGTGAGAAAACAAAGGCTAGGATAAATTTGTTGGGTTTTGGATTATTTCAAGTCGGTTCTCTCTGACTCCTGGTGTTCTTTAAATTAAAACAATGAACGACCCAACGTATATTGAAACAACAGGTTCACAATTTATTATTACGCTACAATGACCAATCAAAGTTTATACGATTCTCTGCTCGGCGTTGATGCTCTGCAAACAAACAATATTCACCTTTTGATCCTTTAGTTCTGTTGACTCTCGTTTTCCTCTTTTTCTGTTTGGTTTGATCCCTTTTCGCCTTTCCGTATTCTTAATTCTATTTCTTCTTTTCCCTACTTCCCTAATTCGTTTATCACTTTTTCTACCGTCTGATTCTTCGAACCCTAGCTGAGGCAGAATGCCGATTTTCTCTGATTTTCCCTTTGCTTATATACTCCTCGAAATCAGGATGACAAATGGTTATTGCCGAGCCAATCTTTCGTTTGACATTTTCTCCTACGTGTTTGCTTCGGCTGTCATCCATAATGGTCCAACGAATCCAGATAATTAATGGCCCTACCGGTCTTCCTACGCGCGCTATCTTCTCCTTACTCTTTTCCCATTAATCATTGTGTCAAGCTAATGGGCCCAAATCTTCCTTTTGTTTGCCTTTCTTCTTGTTTACCCAGCTCGGGTTTCCTTCATCTCTCGGGTTCTCCATTGGCTCGGGTTTCCCATTAGCTCGGGTTTTCCATTAGCCAATTAATTAATTAATTAACGTTTTCTGTTTTCATACATTTGAATGTTTTTCAACCCTTTCTAACCCTTTTCTGATAAATCCCTAACCGTCATCTTGTTGACCATTAGCTAATCTACAACTGTCCCGTTTTTCCCATTCGATTTCGATGATTTTTCCATTTATTGATTTTTCTCGGATTTCCGGATTCTCGCCTTTCGTAATTGCTTTTTGCATTTTCTAATACTGTTTCCATCGCACTTTCCTTTACTATTAATTCTGTGCACGATCCCGCTTTTATTTGCCTTTTTTTCTTCGCTTACTTTCCATTTGAATTATTATCCTAAATTTTATTTAAATTTTTAATTTTAATTTACAGACCTCAACATATCTCCCCCCTTAAAAAATTTTTTCGTCCTCGAAATCTATGTTTTGCTGTGATTATGTATTATTATTATTATTAATATTACCCTTATTATTATTATTACTATTTATCCGAATTATTACTTTAAAAAACTATTCCCCAAACAAATATTTCCCCAATATCTTCAGGTAATCTATAGTAAATCAAATAAATTGCAATAATCGACTTTCAAAATTCATTTTCCAAAAGACCTATTAATTTCCCATTTGCATTTGTTGATATTCCCGTAGCCAAAACGTCACTCTGAAATGGATCCACGGTCCAATCCTTATTTGCGCAATTGTTTTTATTTTATTTTTGTTTCAGGGTACGCAATGGTAATTGTCTAAACTAGGGGATTGCTTCAATAATATTGACATTATCTTCAAAAGGAAAGATTAAAATTCCAAACCAGAAATTTCGCAATTCAACTATCCCACAAATGTAAAATAACGCTAATTTAATTATCTTACAAATGTAATGGTTTACTAAACATCATAAATCTTATTATAAATCAACATCTTTAAAAATATTTAGTTTATCTTGAAGCAAAATAATATCGAATCCATTTTATAAAATAAAAATTATCTTATAAATGTAATGGTTTACGAAACATCATAAATCTTATTATAAATTAATATCTTTAAAAATATTTAGTTTATCTTGAAGCAAAATAATATCGAATCCATTTTATAAAATAAAATCTAATTTTTCATTTCTCAAAAATAATTTTACGAAACATCATAAATCTTATAAAATCTAATTTTTCATTTCTCAAAAATAATTTTACGAAACATCATAAATCTTATTATAAATTAATATCTTTAAAAACTAATTTTTCATTTCTCAAAAATAATTTATGTCACTGGTAGTTGGTGTATGAGGATTTGCTTGAAGGAAGCGCACTGATACAAAAAAGGAACACACCTATTTTCAGATTCCCAGTGATAATGATAGAAAATGATTGGTGAAAATAAATACAAGCTGCAGAATATTTCCTACCTAAATATGGCTGTGATATTTGAAAATAAATACAAGCTGCAGAATATTTCCTACCTAATCATGGCTGTGATATTTTTCATTCTCATCTCAGTCGAATAAAATTGTGGATAACAATTTTTTCAATATGAACTTATGCCGTCGTGCAATGAAATCTATTATCGATAACTGAGCTGAAACAGACTCATACTCTCAAACAGTCAGTTCAGGTCGCGTAATCCGTCGGATATTATACAGTATCGCCAGGACGAAAATATTATTAATTGGATTTTCTTTGTAACAAGGTGTTGGTTTTTATTTCACTTTATCTACTGGGACAAGTTATGCACAGGGTAGGAAATCAAATCCCTGATTGGATCATAACTAGGTCGGCATGTAATAAAAGGCAAAGACTATTTAAGGAAATTTGTTCGATTCGTGGCCATTTTGTACTATTTTAAAGTTAGAACGAATTTTTTAACAAATTATTAATAATGGTGGTAATTTATATGATTAATTTTTTTTTTAAATGTTATCTAGAGAGAATGCATTAGCATACGTGTGGGTCAAGCTGGAGTTCAAATGGGTAATGCTTGCTGGGAGTTGTATTGTCTGGAACACGGTATACAACCAGATGGACAGATGCCTAGTGATAAAACTGTTGGAGGAGGTGATGATTCTTTTAACACTTTCTTCAGTGAAACAGGGACTGGGAAGCACGTCCCACGCGCGGTTTTCATTGATCTAGAACCTACAGTAGTTGGTAAAGTTATTCTTAAATGTATTAAACTAACTCACAGTTTCAAATTTAACTTGTTAATATGGTCCGGGAAGTGGAAAAGGAAGGTGTGCGGTTGCTATGTGCTGCTATGTGTTGCTATAGTCGTGTTGTAAAGACGATCAATTAATTGATTTTTAAAAATAAATCTCGTTAATATTAATCAAATCTAGGTGGTCCGGGAAGTGGAAAAGGAACCCAATGTGAACAAAATAGTTAATAAATATGGTTTTAATCATTTGTCCAACGGTGACTTATTACGAGAAGAAGTAGAATCAGGCTCAGAAAGAGGAAATAAACTTAAAGAAATAATGGAAAAAGGAGAACTTGTTTCATTAGTGAGATATTTAATTTAATTTATGATTCTTAATGGAAAAAGGAGAACTTGTTTCATTAGTAAGATATTTAATTTAATTTATGATTCTAACATATTGTATTAATTCTAATAAATTACGGAGAACTTGTTTCATTAGTAAGATATTTAATTTAATTTATGATTCTAACTTATTGTATTAATTCTAATAAATTACAATTTAAGTCTTGTGTAATATTATTCGCTGCAATATTAGTTTAAATTCTTTACTTTTAGAAATTTCAGCTTAGATTTTGTTCAGTTTTTTTTTTAAATATTTTTTTTTTTTGGACGATTTAAAACATTTATAAACAATGTATATTGTACGGTAATACTTTTATACTGAAAATGTCAGTTACTTTGTTGTTAGTGGCATACCTAGAGTAAATGACGCCTATGGCAAACACCGATCTTGCGCCCTCTCCGATGATAGGTATTACCATTATTATTAATATGATGATTTAAAAATAATTTTTTGTTATTAATAACTTATTAGTTTATTTCGCTCGCAGCATGGTAAAAAGGTAATCTCCCCCGCACCGACCGACTCATGATATCACTTTGTTTACTCAGCCTGATAAGGTGAACATTAATATTCCGAATGAATTTTTTACTCGTCCTGCGGTTTTTGACGTAGCCGATACTGATAGGCTCTATAATTAATTACCCTGTGGTTTCTTAACGTAGCCCGTGCTGATAAGCTTTCTAATTAATTACCCTGTGGTTTCTTAACGTAGCCCGTGCTGATAAGCTTTCTAATTAATTACCCTGTGGTTTGTTAACGTAGCCTGTACTGATAAGCGTTCTATATAAGTGTCTGCTTTACCACTTTTCGTTAGTTTTGTCTTGCCAATCTTGAAGTAAGCATTTTATATTTTATTTTTTTCATATATTTTTTTTTTTTTTTTTTGAATTTTAGTAACGCCATCCCTCAATTACTATGGACGTAAGTGATTACTTGTCTTTTGTTTTTTGTTTTTGTGACCATGCTGTCCTCAACTACCCTCATAGTAACCGAACACTTGCAATCGCTGTCCAGGGTAGCCAAACCCCGGTGATTGCAAGCGCTCGTGTTGCTTATTAAATTAACTTATTGATGCTTATTAAATTAACTTATTCACTGTTTAATTTTAGTTCGTTAATTTGTTTATGCAACTACCTATACCACACTCATGTGTTGGGTCATATATTTTTGATTTTCTGATTTTGTATTTATACTAAAAGCAGACCTCTAATTACAGCTACTCGTATTTTTCTGACAATTTTAGCCGTATTTATACTTATTAATTTATTACGTAATTCTTAAAATCAATTACTTCCCTGCACTAATTATTTGTCGAGGGCGCCATGGTACGGAGTTTTACACAGTATTTATTTCATTTTTCTTTTCAACCCTTACTATTTTAGGCTGTCCCAGAACCCAAGTTTGAGCATCTCGATGTTATGCAATGGTTATTTGACTGCCATACTATCAGGTTTTTTAATTTCTTTTTCAGGGTCCCTTTGCCACCGCGCCGAAAGGGATTGAAACGTACCTTTGCCTGTGTGGATACAGGCAGTAGGTTTGAAAGACGCCCGCCTTGCAATGTACGCAGGGAATGGGACTGTGGCATCCAAAGTCCCGTTCTGTTGGACTCTGACGACGAATAAAAACGAATAAAACTTTGAATAAATGTTCAGCATACCTTTGTTTTTAATTTATGCTAGAAAGTGTGGGGTAATTGTGTCCCTCTTCGCGATTAGTCTTTGTTACTACTAATGTGAAATTATTCCTTACTTATTTATAATTTTGTTCTCTCGCCCCAGTAGGTTACCCATTGTTATATAGTTATGCTAATTCATTCATTACTACTCAGCCCTTTAATATTATTTATTTCTAATGTTCATTTAAGGTATCATTTCATTATTTGCAACATTTATTTGAGTTATTCTATTTGCTTTTGTTCATTTTTATCTATTATTCATTTATTTAATTTTTTATCTATCATTCATTTATTTAATTTATCACTTTTTTAATTATTTATTTATATCAATTTGTTTATTTATTTGATTATTTGTTAATTTACTTATATTTATTTACTATTATTTTTTTTTTCTCGAGGACGAAAAAACACTAACTGGGTCCGTTTAAATACTTTATTTTTTTAGTCTAATTGATTTATCTCACCATCGTCTTCCGATTCCTCTATTTCTTCTACTCTCATTCGAAACATCGCGAAATCGGCCTCGTGTTGAAACAATAAGATTTCCAAACGGTCCAACCGCCTTTTCAGACGGAAGTTTTCTTCCTCCAAATCTGTTATTCTGCCCTGCATGCTACGAAACTTTTGCTTTAGTTCTTGCGTACTTGTTTTACACTCTTTGCATGACATCTCCGAGGCTTCTTGCATTCTCTGAAATTAAATGATAGTAATTTTTTTTTGTATCACTCTTCATTCGCAAAGCATCAACACCTCGCTTCGAATCTCAAACAAATTACACCGTTCATCCTATGGTACTTATAAAACATGCACATTGTTAATATAAATGTAATATATTTTTATACTCTATTCATGCAGATCACAATTTATAGTCTTGTCTCATAATATGAATATGATGGTGGTTGAAGGATAGTTAGTTGTCTCTCCTTTACACATATCAAAATGGTGATGATTATGAATGTTATTGATAAGATGAGAAAACCTGTTATTAAAATGTAAATGAGATATTCACAATAGTTGACTGTCAAATCCGAATTTATCATCATTAGTTTATTTGAGTTAGGTTTTGTCGTCTCTTGGGTCGGTAATTGGAAAGGTTATGTGGTTGTATCTGATTTTCGTTTCGATTCATTGCTTGTCTTGACTTCCACGAAAACTGTTTGCCATCCGCCTGGTTCGGTTATCCATCGCTGATATTTAACTGTTAATTTCCATGCCGTCTCTAAATCAGAAGTGTAAAGTGTAAAAAAATGATTACCGGCATCTAATATAGTCAGGGTTTTTTGTTTGTAGATAATAACAACTCTTTCATCATTTCCTGATTTTCTATATATCGTTACCGGTCCATTTCCAACACTCAGGGTTATACGATTTGACTCGTCTCTGAGATAGATAGACTGGGTCTCACTCTTAAATCGTGACCATTGGTTTCTCACTACCGTTCCATTTTCGAGGCATATGTTCTCGTAGTAGTTTGCATTAACTGAATAATTTTGATTCATTTTCAATTTCTCGTAGCAGATAACTGATTTTCGCGAGTTAAGGGTGTCGACATTTAACCCTTGAAATGTGATTCGCACTTTCACCAAGTCCACTGGCTTCCAATATATATTGATTCCATTTATCTCTGGTTCTATTTCGATCAAGTTTCGCATCTCTTTTGTGTGCACTTCTATCGGAATTTGCGTGTACCACTTTGACATGTCCTGTCTCAACAGCCATTGGTATTTGAAATTTGGCTTTAACTTTCGTACCGCAAATATATCTTTATCATAATTCAGTTCTACCACTGGTGCCGTATTGTCTAGTAAATCAATAATTTCTATTTGGTCTGCGATCTCGCATTTACAGCTCCATACTATATTTGTTAGAGTGGAATATATATGTATTTTCTCCATTCCTCGGATTTTGCTTACCGCATATGGTAAGTCAATCTTTTTGCCGCTCGCAACTGTTACTAACATCAGCATTATTGCTACATATAATATCTTATTGAGGTAGCTGACTGGTGTTGGATTTTTCGTGAATTTCTGTTTCAATTTTGTTTGACCCGTTACTTTATTCTGCTTGGACCTTAAGGGGTATGTCTGATTCACAAACACTTCACCTGCCCTGTGAATTATTTTTCCTGTTTCTCCTGCTATCAAATTACCTGTCTTTAAATCAAGTGAGACTCCGTCCAGCTGCTCTAATATATCCATACCGATCAGACATCGTACTGGGCTTCCCTTCATTATGAGCGCATTGTGCGCTATTATTCGGTCTCCAATATGGAATATGACGTTAAGTTGTCCAATTATGTTTAATTCATTTTTTGATAATGACCTCACTATTTCGTCGGTAGGCTTTATTTGCATTTTCTCCTTCACGTTTAATACATTTTCCGATATTATTGTGTGACTAGATCCCGAATCAACCAAAGCTTCTACTTTATGTTTGTTCATTTGTATAAATATTCGGGGTTGCTTTCCTCTTTTTGTTAATGTCATCATTGAGTAGTTGCATGGTAAGCCTAACATATTCTTTCTCTCGATCTCTGCGCTAGAAGGCTCGATTCTCTCTCCTACCATTCCTTCACATTGTAATGCGATATTTTCTACTGGTTTCATCTCTCGTAATCGATCAACTGGATATACTGGTGCTGGTTGCATAAACGATTTTGGTATACACAATTTTGTAAACGTGTCTACGCTACTCGCATTTAACAGTGGCTCTTTTAAGATTTGATAGGTTCTCAACGCTTCTTTATTCATTCCACTTAGTTCTTGATTGTCAACATATAACGGTGCACTATCACCCTCGTTGTCATTGTCATTATTCTCGTCCCTTGAAGGGGTTGTACTAGCGTAGCTCACCTTTCTCTTCTTTAATATTCGCGCTTTGAGTATCTCCAACTCCTGATATTGATGATGAGTAATGAAGAATCTAGCCAATAATGGTATGCAGCCAATTACTAATTTCCACGACCAACCTGTGATCGCGTATAATCTGTGTGTTGATAGGACCTGCGATATCATTACTTTGATTACAACACATATTACATAAATTCCAATCAATCCGGCACACGCTTGTCCAATGAACATAAACTTTCCCCAGATCTTTTTCATTGTATTATACGTCGCTTTCTTGTAATGATCTGGAGTTAACAAATACTCGTAATTTACCTTCCCACTTCCGCTTGGGAGAATTGTATCTACCATCTCCATTATTACTCTTTCTTTCTTTGATGGAAATAACAAGTTTCTGCGGGCTTCCTCAATGTCTTCGTTCGAGTAAATTCCACTTTGCGATAATTTCTCTAATGACGTAAAATTTACCAGATATTGTAATTCTGTCAATTCTAAGTTTTCCGGTGTCTTTACTTCTCGATGATCTGGTAATGCAATCCAAGATTCTGGTGTTAGTCTGTATAGTGGTGCCAACAATCTATTACACTGTAATACTTTCGGTTTCACGTCCTCTTCCAGTAAGATTCGTGTTACAGGCTCATAAATCGCAACTTTCCATTTAAATTCACTGGTAACTCGTTGGTGCATTGGTCATACTTTGTCAGTTTAACTGGTACCGCTTTACATTTATAGCTATATAGTGCTTCACCGAAAATTCTGGCAAACACCCCATTTTCTGCTATTAACATTGGTGCTACCAAATTAGGATTGGTTATAGCCATTGCCATCCGATTTCGGAGTATTTCTTTGTTGAGATTGCAATCATTTATAATAACTTCTCGGTACACATTTTCAACAGTATTTTGACCAAAGTGAAATAAATAATCTATTTTGTTATTAAAGTAATTTGTCAACTTGATATCTCCGGCATGTATGTTTGTTTGGGCCTCTATAATCATTTTCTGAGATACATATATACCTTTATAATTTGTCTCATAGACATTTTGTCCACACTTTGTTTTAGTTTCTTTTCTCAGGAATCGCATCCCGTCTTCCTCTGAGGTTGACATTAACACTGTTGGAGTATCTTTCATCCGTAGAGGTGTGATTCTTGTTGTTGTACTCGTTGCTGGATCCATTCTTATTTTCTCGGGCTTTTCCCTGATCTGTTCTCCCGTTATTTCTTTAAAACTCATTGACTTCAATTGCACTAAATTGCACTTTTTGGTATCGACATCGTACACCAAAATTGATTCTCCTGTCTGACAGCTAGATTGTTTCATGTTGCAGAATGGATGTGTTTGTAGTTTACCAGTATCATCATCAAATGATCCATCAAATTCTCTTAATTCTGACATGTACTCTTCTACAACCACGGCTTTGTCAATTATAGCATCGTCTACTTTGTATGGCTCTCCTTGGCAATCACCATTCGACTTTATTATCCCTCGCACGGTTACAGTCTCACGGATTTTGTGGTTAAGCTTTGCTTGTAGTTTGATATCTGCATTAATTTTCAACTGTCCTGTTTGAAAGGCTGCCAAACAATTCTCCGGAATTATTTCTATCGGTCTAGGTATCGATTGCATTTTCACCATCGATGAGTGGCTCTATTTTCCACAATAAAATACAAAAGTAGTTCGTTTCACTGTACACTCTCTCACCTTTGATCTTCGAAACCCCGATTCTTGATATACATGATATTTTACTGGATTTGTCACTTTAAATTTTACTGGATATGCATCCGAACACTCTGCTACGTTTACCAACGAGTATACTCTTCCCATTTCGGTTTGGGAGCAGTCATATGCCACCAATGAATTTGTCGTATTTATTATTCCCAATAACATAATAATAGAAATCATCAACCATGGAAATGCAAGTTTTCCCTTTTTCCTCACTGTCTCTGTTTTTGGGCTCTCAGCCTTTTGTATTAACTCTTCCCATCCGCCATTGTTTGCGATCCACTTCATCAAATATTTATTCGTCATTTCAGTAGCTTTCTTTATCAATGATTTTGAATTGTCACTTTCCAGATACCCATAAGTACCAATCTCCAATATTATATAGGCTAGCACTGTCAATATTACATCTCGATCTAACTCAGTTCGTGTTAAGTCCTCAATTACTGCTTCCTCACAAAATTCCTTTTCTTCATAATTTCTTTTAATTATCGACGGTAATCTCCTCTTTAATTCCGTTGCCAATCTTTTTACAACTCTTTTCTCCCCCTCCGAAATATCATCTTCTGTTTCAGTCTCATCTAACAAATACAATTCCGTTACTAAACTTTTTAATATTCGCTCAGTTTCGCTTGATTCATCTAAACGCTCAGTTTCGCTTGATTCCTCTAAACTCAAAGATTCAATTTCCGCATCATTCTGTTTTATCCCACATATCGCAATGTCATTTTTCGTCTCAACAAAGTTCTCTTCACTTTTCATCTCATCTATGCTCGGTAGTATCCTATTATCGGTGCTCCTTTCCTCAACATCCCTTGTAACTTCATTTTCTGATCTCATTTCCTCATTTTCCATTGTTTCTAATCTCTGCAATTCATTAATTTCTTGATCAATTTCTCCTGGGTCATCTACAACTTCAGTTTTAATCTCTACATTATCATTGTCCACTTCCTCATACAGAGGCCAAAACGGTACTATTACTGCATCTTCTTCCATTTCACCACTTTGTTTTGTTGCGTACACATTATTAATACAATTTGGGTTACATCCGTAGTTTAACAAATATTCGTCATCATCCAATTCTCGTCCTTTGAACGTCAACACGATAATTCCGTCATTACCTAATATCTCCGCTGCTTTTTGTCGTATTTTCTTTGCTTTTACACTCCAATGTTCCTGATAATATTCAATCCTTTGATCCGCAATATTTAACGCTATTATCAAAGACTTCGCACTATCGTCTGCCGCCTCATAATCATGTCCTAGTTTTCGAATTACTTCTTTTAACTTTGCCTGATAACTCGTCGGTTTATTCGTATACGGTACGATGCATTCAAACAACCCTTCTTTCATGTCTCGATCCATTTCGATGCTCATTATGAAGTCGATACTCGCATTAATTTTATCTCTATTCCCTGCATACAGGGTATCCTGTAAATCTGCTAGAATCTTTTCCCAATTTTGTCTGTCTGAATTCGAAGTATTAACAGCATTAACAACTTTTACTTTATTTTTCCAGCCTGGTATCAGACCGCAATCTACTAAGTACTCCTCGTCTTCCAGACATCGATTCTCAAATTTTAGTTGCACTTGCCATCCACTGTATTGACGCAGTATTCGCTCCTTTAGGTCTTTGATTTGTCCGTAGGCCTTTACACGGAATTGGCACTTCACATTATCAAGTCCCGTCGTTTCCACTATGATATCATCTAAATCCCTTGTTGACCGCAAAGCCTTACCAAACTTTTGCATTTGCTTAAGTATCTCATCATCTCTGTTTCCTTTGAATAACTTTGCACATAAATTTATGGCTCTCTTTAGTTCGCTTTGGGTTAGTGACATCACACTGAGTTCTGCGATCCATCGTTTCAACTGGGAGTTGTCAGTTTCCATTTTCTCAAGCAATTTTTCAACTCGGGCTAACAGTGCAGTCGGATTCTCATCTGATGCGATCTTTCGCACTTTCGGGGCAGGTTTTCCCTCACCTTCTGACACGGTTCTAATTATCATATGAGATTCAGTTTCTTCATCTGATTCGAATTTAGCCACTAGTTTGTTCAGCTTCTGTCGCATTTCTCGAAATTCCTTTTCCATTTTGTCTTGAAATTCCTCTCTCTGAGCATATGTCATGTTACTGGTGTTTGGCATATCTTCTTGGAATCTGATTGATTTCTTTAAAATAGGTCTGCTGAATCTCTCTGAGTTCCTTGGGCATGATCGCGCCATGTGGCCGTATCCCTTGCACGAATGACATTGTATCTGTCCATTTGTATTCACTTTGTCCCTTTGTGGTGAAGGTGACGCTGACGATGATCTTGATCTGGTAAAACAGTTTCTGCTAATATGCCCTTTCTTTCCGCATCGATAGCATTCGACATCACTGCTGATCCTTTTGTTTTCTGTGAATCTCTTGTTAGGGCTGGAATTTTTCCCATATTTGAACCAACATTGATTTGAGTAGTGTCCAGACTTTTTGCAATGTTCGCATTGAGGATTATTTACCTGTCCATTTGATTGTACACTTATCGCTGATCTACCGGCTTGAAATCTAGTATTTGGTCTTAAAATTGGACTACTGATTTGATTTATTTTCTTTTCATCCCATGGTGCTCTCACAGGCGTAATTGACCGCTCACGTCTCTCCACATTAACTCCAAAAGCATCTGATCTTTTTGCACTTTTTAAATTCAGCTCTATCTTCATGGCTTTCTTCACGAGCTCATCGAAATTGGAAAAATCCACATAACATAGGGCCTTTTTGATTTCGGAGTGGACTCCGGTTATAAACTGATCTTCTAACAGCTCTTTAACCTGCTTGGCCATATCTACTTGATCGGGTTTGACTTCGAAGGCTTTATCTGCTAAAGTGGTCAGATGATAAGCAAACTCACTGACCGATTCATCTGGACCTTGAACTCGATTATAAAATTTCTGTCGCATGATTCTTTTGATATCTCCACCAACCAGTTTCAGTGCCATTGCATCCTTCAATTTTGTCCAATCATTGCCAACATTTCGTTTGTCGACTTGCTGCCAGGCTTCTCTTGCCGCACCCTTCAGATAGAGTGGGAATCTCTGAACCATAATGGCTTGTGTCCATCCGTATGCTGAGGCGTACATATAATAATCTCCCATGAAATCTGCAAATTCAACAGGGTCTCCCCCATATTGATTGACGGGTAATTTCTGACAACTTGCGAAATCAATCATCTCTCTATTGAGAGGCATAACAGCATTATCATTTGCCATTTGGACTTGTTTCTGACTTCTGAGGTTGTATCGGTTCACTTTGAGCTAAACTTCAAGCGTTAAACAATAATTTAAAATTACTTTTCAACTTCTTTTAAATCTCCCAATAATAGCCTTTTATAATCTCGTTAACACTATTTTCAAACTTCTAAGCCGACTTTCACTCACGTCAGTACTAATTCTTTTTATAATTCCTTTTTCACTAGCTTCCAATAATTTCCCTCCGACTTTCAATCACGTCGGTACTATTTTTTTCAATAATTATTTTTTCACTAACTTTCAATAATTTTCCGCCGACTTGCAATCACGTCGGTACTATTTTTTTCACTAATTATTTTTTCACTAACTTTCAATAATTTTCCGCCGACTTTCAATCACGTCGGTACTATTTTTTTTTCAATAATTATTTTTTTCACTAACTTTCAATAATTTTCCGCCGACTTTCAATCACGTCGGTACTATTTTTTTCAATAATTATTTTTTCACTAACTTTCAATAATTTTCCGCCGACTTTCAATCACGTCGGGCTCACCAGAATATATGTTGGGTTTTGGATTATTTCAAGTCGGTTCTCTCTGACTCCTGGTGTTCTTTAAATTAAAACAATGAACGACCCAACGTATATTGAAACAACAGGTTCACAATTTATTATTACGCTACAATGACCAATCAAAGTTTATACGATTCTCTGCTCGGCGTTGATGCTCTGCAAACAAACAATATTCACCTTTTGATCCTTTAGTTCTGTTGACTCTCGTTTTCCTCTTTTTCTGTTTGGTTTGATCCCTTTTCGCCTTTCCGTATTCTTAATTCTATTTCTTCTTTTCCCTACTTCCCTAATTCGTTTATCACTTTTTCTACCGTCTGATTCTTCGAACCCTAGCTGAGGCAGAATGCCGATTTTCTCTGATTTTCCCTTTGCTTATATACTCCTCGAAATCAGGATGACAAATGGTTATTGCCGAGCCAATCTTTCGTTTGACATTTTCTCCTACGTGTTTGCTTCGGCTGTCATCCATAATGGTCCAACGAATCCAGATAATTAATGGCCCTACCGGTCTTCCTACGCGCGCTATCTTCTCCTTACTCTTTTCCCATTAATCATTGTGTCAAGCTAATGGGCCCAAATCTTCCTTTTGTTTGCCTTTCTTCTTGTTTACCCAGCTCGGGTTTCCTTCATCTCTCGGGTTCTCCATTGGCTCGGGTTTCCCATTAGCTCGGGTTTTCCATTAGCCAATTAATTAATTAATTAACGTTTTCTGTTTTCATACATTTGAATGTTTTTCAACCCTTTCTAACCCTTTTCTGATAAATCCCTAACCGTCATCTTGTTGACCATTAGCTAATCTACAACTGTCCCGTTTTTCCCATTCGATTTCGATGATTTTTCCATTTATTGATTTTTCTCGGATTTCCGGATTCTCGCCTTTCGTAATTGCTTTTTGCATTTTCTAATACTGTTTCCATCGCACTTTCCTTTACTATTAATTCTGTGCACGATCCCGCTTTTATTTGCCTTTTTTCTTCGCTTACTTTCCATTTGAATTATTATCCTAAATTTTATTTAAATTTTTAATTTTAATTTACAGACCTCAACAAATTGAATAGCAACAAAATCGAAAATGCAGTAGAAAAATCTTTACTTTTTCATGCCAGTTTCTGGGATATATATTCTACAAAGTATTAAGAGTAAAAGGTAAATAAATAAAATTTATGAATCATTCATAAGTATCTCATCATCCCTAATCAAATTTTAGTACATCAATCACCATCGCTCCGCCATCTGACTGCCAATACACTATAGAGTCCCTTCGACATTTTCTATCAGATTAACGCTTTTTAATTATATCACTTATAAATTTTCTAGGTTACCCGTTATTCTCTAACCACCAACATAGTCTTTAAACACCATTCGGCTAGGTTGGCTCTGACTATATCCCGAATCGCATGTAAAAATAAATATTGACAAATTCAAAAAACTTTGGTGCGAAAAGAAATTTTTCTAAATTATACTATAAGCTTACTGAGGGGTTCTCACTAACACAAAAAGAGTTAGAAAGGTACCATCTACTTACACCTGACGCATTTTTCAAAATTTATTCCAACATTAACTGATTACCGATTTTTAGCACTTCTCATTCTCTAATACACTTTTCTATAATTATCTTCTCGTTCCGTTACTCCTTGCTACCAATTCTATTCCTAACTGTCATTTACATTGAATTTTTTTTACATTAATTATTTTTCATGACATAAAAAAAACAATTGAAAGAGGCTGTGATGAAAATTCGTATCAAATAATTAACAGCTAATATGAAAGAAATGAAATTGAAATCGAATTAAAAAAAACTCAATAATAAAAAGAATAAAATTTTTACCTTTTAATGAAATTTATATTTTTATTATTTATATATTTCCCTGGAATTTAGTTTAAAATTAAAATTGACACAAGAAATTCAATTTCAATGTATTTTGAAAAAAATCTTTCAATAGGCAAGCAAATTTTCTGTTAGCTCAATGCTTGGCAGAGAAATCAATACATTTGCACTGTGTACACAACAGGCACTTTCTGTTGGTGCCCAAATCAATAATCACAAATATTCCTATTGAAATCATACAATTAGAATTTCTTGGAATCTTTTGAATATTTTATTTGATGGCCGAAGAAAATGTAACAGTAGCGATTTTATTAAACAACGAAAATATTCCCAAAGAAGTCTTTCTGAATTCAGTTGATGAATACTTTGGTCCACAAGTAGAGGACTTTAAAAATTCTTCGCTCTCTATTTGTGTCTTAAGTGATAAGACGGGAGCTTCTCCATCCAAGGCTAATGCAGCTGTATTCCTAAAAAGTCAATGGCTTTTCCAAACCATTCTTGTTCCAGATCTCGTATTTGAATTTAAATTAGTCATATGTGAAAATCAATCTTGGAATATCATTTTGTAAGTTTGTAAATAAAATTTAAATTTAAATACTTTTTTTTCATTAAGTATTAGTTCATTTTAACTTATTTTCAATATCAAAATTTAAAAATTAAAGAACACACTATTTTAAAATTGATTTTTGCAATATATTTTGACAGTTCGGCTGTCATCATTAGACACTAAACAATTTCAATAAAAATGATTATTAAATTACAGAATCCAATAAATTTTATTAATTATCATACAGAAAATTTCGTCAATTCTGGTAATTGAAAAATTGGTTCAAAGTAAAATATAAAAATATGAGCTCAATGTTGTATAACATAATTAAAACTTTTATTATTAATTTATATATATATATATATATATATATATATATATATATATAAAACTCCTTTGTTTTTTTTATTTTTGGACTATTAATCAGTAAAGATATCAATGATTTTTTTTGGCACAGCCTTTTTTAAAAAAAATATCGATATTGAGTAAAAAAAATTTAAAAAAGAATTTTATTATGTCATTAGAAAATGAAAAGAAATCAGAGGTGAAAATCAAAATATATTATTGCAATCACACAATCGACACTGGAAATTTCTTTTCAAGTAACACAAATCATTTTCACCTATGTATTCCTTTCTTTTTAAATGTAATATATCTATGATCTTTAAAAAAATTGAAGAAAATTAAGTATAATATATATTATTTATTTATGTAAGTAGTATATATATAGTTATCATTATAATGCAATAAGTTTTGTGTTGAGACAAACAAATAGATAGACACACACAGTTTTAATTATTTCTATATATTACAAAAAGGTTCAAATATAACTAATATGAATGACTTTCACAGAATAAACATAGTTTTTTTCTATATGGTTTGGATTTTGATGCTGGACAATAGGTTCATATGTATGCTGATGAAATTCGGGCTTAACAATTTCCAGAAACTCCGTGATTTTAATCTAAATTAAATAGTAAAATTTCGTTAATGTCATTTAAAATATTTGTGGAATTTAATTTTTTTTAATATTGTGAAATAAAGATGTTTTAGGGAATTCAAATATTATTCATTACAATGATGATAGTTTTAACGTTAAAGTTAAAATTGAATTGATGTCAAAGATAAGATAACTATAAAGAATTATACTAAACAGTGGTTTCCAGGTGTAGTGCCTGCAATATTTAGTTATTAAAAATAACACATTTAATTATTGTTTAAATATTAATATAAAATCGACATTCTTTTTCCTGTTTGAAACTTGACAAGAAACTAACAAAATTCTACAATCATCCTTCTATGAATTACTACATCAAAATGCAATCAATTAAATTACTAATTATTCTAATGATCATTTCCACGTATTTCTATCTCCTCAAATTTAGATCAATTCAAATTCGAAACCATTTGATTTTATTAGGAAGAAATACAAAATCCTGATATCAAATGCTCGGTGATCAACCGACAAACGAAAGAATACAATCATCAATCATTAAAATCGTCTTATCTAATGTATTTACAATATATGTTTGGTTCTAATTTTGTGTTCCTACACCAGGTATCTGTATCATTTAAATATTAAATAATTAATAAACAAAGTAAGATTTTGCTGAAAATTTAGGGCTTCATTAAAACAAAATTTCTCTTCAATCTGTTTCAAAAAGCTTATTTTGTACTTATTATGAACAAAACATTTTTCCACACAACTCCGAACTTGAATTTTTTAAAAATCAAATTTAGTCTTTTTATAAATCCGATTAACCCTTCAAAAATTAAAAATTATTAGATGTTTTGATTGTCATAAGAGTATTTTAAAATTTTTATTTTATCTTTCTATCGTTGAGATTTTGAATAATTTTGTGTTTTAAAAATGTAAATTAATTTGAGCAACCCAACTTTTATTTTTGTTAAAAATAAGCGTGATGTTTTGATAAAGGTATGCATAATTATAAGTATAATTTTATTTCAATATGATTACGTAATATATTAGTACATAAATGTATTAAAACAAAATTTATATAAAAGGTTTTTTTTGTATTTTCCTGATCATCCTCCCTGTTTGATTTGTTTTCGTAGGGGTTGACATAGGACTGTTGTAATTTAGGGGCGTACTCAATTCATTTATGAAAGGCGAGACTTTTAAAAAGGTTTACTTATCTCAACACCATACGGTACTAACGCATTATATATTCAACGCTTTATATAATAAATAAATTGCAAATTTATTGCCTATATAATGTAATCTCACTTATTTTTATTTTATTCAACAGGTCAGAAAATTCATTTGAAAATCGTTTGATTAAAACATTTAAAGTGCCCGATGATAAAGCCATCGTTGTCCACTTAGAATGGAACAAACCGCATACCGTTTCCGTTGAACCAATGATAGAGCTCTATTCAATGGATGAAAGCTTAATAAAATCTCATTATGAAAATCAAGATGTTTCTGGTAAAGATTAACTTTTGTTTTAATTGAATATCAGAAATTTTTAGAATCATTTAAAAATTTGGAAACAATAACTGAAGATAATTGCGATGATGAATCTTTACTTGATTTGGATCTTGATAAATCTAAAATAAGCAATGATGATAATGATACGGATGATTCCTTAGAAACCGGAAATGAATTTCACAAAAACAAGTTAGAACTCACAAATGATGAGCTGTCGGATAGCCTAAATAATAAAATTGAAACCTTTGATGAAAATATTGTGAATGAGGAAAATGAAAATTTAAAAAACATTGATGGAAATAAAAGTGAGTCAACTGCAGATAATCATGAAGAAAGTTTCAAAAGAAAGACAAAGCGTAAAGTTGTTTTGTTAGGTAAAATTCAATCTATTTTGGGAGTAAAAAGTGATTTGGCGAAAATAAAGTCCACAAATATTTTAAAAGAAGAAAATAATACCAACTCAAATTTTCTCATTAAAGAAGAAGGGAATTTAAATCAAAATGAAAATATAATTTTTCCATGTGAAAACAGCGATATAGAATATGATGTCTTACAAGATTTAAATGTACCGGAAGTTGAAATAAATTCGGTTTTACCACATTTGTCGAACGGAAACGAATTTTATTCCGCCGAAACAAGTGAGACAATAACGTCTCTTGATAGTCAGAATAAATTGAACGCTGAATCCTCAATTCATTCTTCAGAAAAAAGTTTATGTTCGAAAGAAAACTTTGATTTAATCAAATTTGAAAATCAGATCATAACAAATGCAGAATTTTCTGAGATGGAGGAATGTGAAAATAAAACAGACGAAGAGCTACGTTTGAAAGAAGAATCGCCAATTGTAGCGCAAATGCCAATTAGTGAGCTAAATATAACTGAAAGTTCAGAAAATTTGGATATTTGTGAAAAATGTGAGTCTCCAAATATCTTAACTGCAAAAGTTATAGACGATTTTCCCGAAAATACCTCTGAAATCGAAAATGATCTCATTTTACAGGCCCTGAATAAAAATACAATTTTGACTTACCCGTATTCATGCGTCCTTGTTACACCTTTGAATGAGGTTAAAATTACAGACAATGTTGAATTCTCCAACGTAGAAAATACATTCGAAAACGTATCTGCGGAGTTCTATCATGAAATTGCCTTTCAACCCGTTATATTACATAATGATACAGTTCCTCATGAATTGTCATCTCAAGCTGTCAGTAATGACATAAATAGTATTGACGATGAAAATATTGAATTGAACTTTAAACAAAATATACCGAAAACAGATTTAGTCGAACCTGAATCAGACAAACTTGATTCCAAAGAAACATCAGAAAGAAGCTTAATCACTCATGATGATACTGTTCCTCATGAATTACCATCTCTTCAAGCGGTCAGTAATGATATGAATAATATTGAAGATGAAAATATTGAATTGAACTTTAAACAAAATATACCGGAAATAGATTTAGTCGAACCTGAATCAGACAAACTTGATTCCGAGGAAACACCGGAAAGAAGCTTAATCACTCATGATGATACTGTTCCTCATGAATTACCATCTCTTCAAACGGTCAGTAATGATATGAATAATATTGAAGATGAAAATATTGAATGGAACTTTAAACAAAATATACCGAAAACAGATTTAGTCGAACCTGAATCAGACAAACTTGATTCCAAAGAAACATCAGAAAGAAGCCTTATCACTCATGATGATACTGTTCCTCATGAATTACCATCTCTTCAAGCGGTCAGTAATGATATGAATAATATTGAAGATGAAAATATTGAATTGAACTTTAAACAAAATATACCGGAAATAGATTTAGTCGAACCTGAATCAGACAAACTTGATTCCGAGGAAACACCGGAAAGAAGCTTAATCACTCATGATGATACTGTTCCTCATGAATTACCATCTCTTCAAGCGGTCAGTAATGATATGAATAATATTGAAGATGAAACTATTGAATGGAACTTTAAACAAAATATACCGGAAACAGATTTAGTCGAACCTGAATCAGGCAAACTTGATCCCAAAGAAACAACGGAAAGAACCATAATTACGCATGATGATAATATTACTGAAGAACAAGAAAAAAACATTAATGAACAAGATTTTGAAAGCGACTTTGACATTGATAATAAATGCTATAACGTAGAAGAAAACTCACTGAATAATAACATCGTCTTTTCTGAAAAGGAGTCATTTGAAACTCTTGATCCAAATGAAATCAAGATGAATAATACAAGTAATGATTTTATCCAGGTCTCAGAGGGAGAAGAAAGTCAAATTACTAAAAATAATTTATTAATCTCAAATGAGGAATGCAAAGTTTTTGAGGATGCATTCAATGAAAAGGAAAATGAAAGCCCTAAAGAGTCAACCACTGAAGAAACGAAACCGACAGTCAGTGCTATTATATACAAATTTGAAAATTTACAAAGTGCCGAATCGAATTCTCGTAAAAATGTGCTTGACATAGAAAAAGATAAAAACAGAATTTCGTGTATTGTAAAACAATTTGAAGATTTAAATACTCACGAAGAAATAAAGGAAAATAATGAATCGAAAATCATAGAAAACAAAATAAAAATTGAAGAAAAATTGAATGACTCTCCCATAGAACATGAAAGCGTTGAAAGTAAAAATACTGTAAAAAATGAAATTCTTCTAGAAAAAATAAACAGCATAAATAAAAATAAAGACAACACAGAAAATATGTCGGAATTGGTAATTAATGATGACTATAAATATCCAGATTCCGTTACACCAACAAAGGTTGAACAAGGGTTATCTTTATCTAAGGTCTATGATGTACCCTTTATAGACGATGAAGTTTTTTTGAAGGAAAATTCATTTAGAGACAATAAAGAAATGGCAAATAAAACGGAAAATGTTGGACTAAATATAGGTACTTCCATTATCATTTAAATACTATCAAAAAATATTTTAATTTTGTTTTAAATTCTTTTATTAAATTATTACTATAAAAAACTTTTTTGAAATTTAACTTTAATGACTTATTTAAAATTTAAACTGTTGTACCGGTCGGAAAAAGTTCCAGAGGCTCAAAAATCCCAGGCTAATGTCTGGATTTCTAGCCTCTAGTTAAAATATATCAATGACTATGCAAGGATAAAGTTAAATTAATAATTTATACATTAAATTCTAAGTAAATGGACACCCACGGAAACTACCAAATTCAAGAAAAAACGAATATTTCATTAAGGTTATGCACCACAGCACATTAAAAACGTTAATTTTGTCTATTAGCAGTAAAAGTAATAACAATTGACAGAGATAAGTGATACTTTGCGAGAAAGCTAGTTTTGATTGGTCAGAACTTTCCACTGCTTATATGGTTCGGATTTCAGGTTTTGCTTTTTTCTACAGAAATATCTGAAATATTAGATTAATTTTAGTTTTAAGGGTAAATCTTATGAAGATACATCCTCATTTACTCGAAATTTCCTAGCAAAAACCTCAAAATTTAAATTAAAAATTTTTTCCGCCATTTTTCTTTCTAAAATTATCTCAAAAATGTCTATAAAATTATTTATTATAGGGATTTTTTCAACTTCGGATGGCTACAAATGTTAAAAGTTAGCATGCATGTTTTATTATAGGTTGTGTTAATGTGCATTATTTTATTTCTCTCTCACTTTTTGTGTCTCTATAGTTTAGGGTTTGTCTCATTGACGATTTTACAAAGCAACCTCAAGGTGAGTTGGTGTGTTTATATGCTATAAATTTATTGATTTTCTTTTATATTATAGGTGATTTATCTCAGTGACAGCTGGTGTATTCCACGCCACACAATTCCGGCTCTAAGGAACTCTCAAATTTTACACCATCTCTTATCTCAAACTACAATTTTGACATATTATTATGTAATAGGTTAATTGAATTATCCTTCCCTATATCCCCTCCTTTTTAAAAACCTCTAACCATTCCACGTTTCGAATAATCTCATACTTCTCAGTTTATAGCTTCTTTCATAAATCTGTCCTATAACTCCATTCGGTCCTTGTTAACTTTGATCCATTTTTCTTTTATTTTCTCGCTTTACTAATACATGATCTCCAACCAAAAAATGTAGAAGTTGCTGGTATTTTATTTATTTCCTTATTTTGTTTATTTATAATTTCTTCTCGAATTTCTTTTCTACTTTTTCCTATATTGATACTTTCTGAATCATGATTTTATGTTTCAATCCATCGGCGGCATATTGTTTTACCAAATATTATTTCTGCAAGTGAAAATCCCGTTGTTTGCTGTATTGTTGAATTTAACATGAATTCAACAGCTGGTAATATTCCTGACCAATCTTTATATCGTTTTTCTTTCAATTTATTGGCTATTGCATCTGTTAAGGCTCTAAGTTGTCTCTCTACTAATCTATTTGTGTTATGGTGATAAGGGATTGAGTATCTTATTTTAATATGATGTGAGTTCAATAATTCCAACAGTAACTGAGATTCAAATGTTTTACCTTCATCTGGGTAAACTGTCTTATGAGCTCCAAATTTGAATAACCATTTTATCTCTTAAAACTTTAGCAGTAGTCTTTTCATCTTGATGTGCCACTGCTGCCAGTTAGATATATCTGCTAAATTGATAAATGATCGTCGAAGTATAATGTTTGCCAAGTATTTCTTTATTAAATTGCCTACAAAAATCAATTAATATTTCTTTTAAAACTTGATAGACTTTATCTGATAACCTTTTCCTTGGATTTTTCTGTCCATTTTTCCGTTTTTGGCATTCTACACAATTTCCTATAACATTCGTAACATTGTTTTCATTAATATTAAATTTAAATTTTTCTTTGAATATACATGGGTTTTCTTATACCAACGTGACACAGATTTTTATGCGCATCAATGATTAACAAATCTTTACTTTTACTTACTTCTTTTTCTTAATTTTCATTTGACTCGTCGATTGCTAAGATCTTCGTTTTATTCTTTTCTAATTTCGCATCTTCGTGAATCGTCGGATACTGATTATATATGGTATAATTATTTCTCTATAAAGCATCCGCATTTGCATATAATTTCTATTTTCGGCATTTCAGATTTGTGTCCAACACCCTCATATAATTTATCCAATTAGGAAGTAATACGTTTCTTTGTCTTAATCGTAAATGTTATAGATTTATGGTCAGTTCTTAACATGAATCTTTTTCCGTATAAATAGTGCTCAAAGTACTGAGTGAAGTGATAAATTGCAAGCAATTCTTTTCTAGTAATGCAATATCCAATTTCATGTTTGTTCATGACATTTGATTCATGTGCAATCACTTGTTCTTGTCTTTTATGATTTATCTGCGAAAACACTATTCCAATCGTGTCAAAACTATTAACAATATATAAAACAAAGTCTTTTCGTAAAGGCCAAAATCCCAGTATCTAAGTTGATGTCAACATATTTTTAAGACTTTAAAACTTGCTTCACATTCTTCAGTCCATATAAGTTTATTTTTATTTGATACACATAGACTTTTGAAGAGTCTTTCATATTGTTCATCTTTTGTAAAAAAGGCTGTTTTTACTTTCGATTCTTCCTCAAGTTCAACTTGGTAATATGCATTTTTAAGGTCAGTAGTGCTAAAGACTTGAGAGTCATCTCTTCAATATTTGAAATGGGAAACCGAGGTCTTTCAGTTATAGATCATCTTGAATTATTTTTTACACGACTGGTTTTTCTTCAAAATACACACTAACGGATTATTCCAAACAAAAACACACTTATTTATAATACCTGATTTTCCATATTTTTTAGCATTTCTTGGATTTTATTCGCTACGTGTATAAATTGACGCCTAAGGTTTCTAAATCTTCAATTGCATGTTGTATTTGAAGCATCATTAATACATGTTTTGTTAACTTGTGCCGGAGAATATTGTCATCACATTTCTTTATCTTTCCAAAAACATTCAATGCACACATCATTTCTTTTTCTATATAGTAACACGGCATCAAAATCGATAGCTAAATTCTTCTTTGGCTTAAATAATTTACAAAGACGACCTTCGTACCCAATATAATCTTACTGGATCTCTTCATATTTTGGAATCAATTCCATCGACAAAAAGGCTTTTGTTATTGTTTCTTGAAATTCCGCCGGCTGTTGAGTAATTCCAAAGAATATTTTAAACTCAATAATCAATAATTCTAAATCTCCGTTCTGTTCCAATTAGCATCGTGGTTTAATAAAATTCTAAGCGCTGGCATGGTCGCCATATTAAAAGAGACATAAATGCACAATATTTATTCTGACGACAAATATTCAACACACACTTTTATAGCTCTTCGTTGTATAACATATACAAGGGAGTTTATTGGTTTTCTAATTATTAATACAGAATTTAAATATATCAACATTCAAACACAATCATCAAGCATCATAACCAACCTCTGATCTTCTAACTACAATTTTGACACATTATTATGTAATCGGTTAATTTAATTAATTATAAAATATTCTTTAATTGTCCTTCCTTACATCATCCATTTTCATCTCTGTTATTTAATTTTATTTATCGTCATCATATTTACATCTATTTTGTCTTCAATTTTTAACTCTTTGTAAATATTTTTATTTACCTAATGATTATGGATCCATTGTTTGCCATGGACAGCCCAATCACTAGGCATGAATTCAATAGAACACATATGACTTATTCTCGATCAGGCTATGAAAAAAACACTCAGACAACCCAATTAATTTTGCTAATTTGTTGATAATTCTGAAGGAAGATCAGGAAACTATACCACTAGCAACTATCAACAAACTCATTCTATGCCCTAACATGGGATATTAATCACATATACATGTTTCATATTTTGGATTTCTATATCGTTTCCCTTTTATCGGGTGTCCATTTTTTAATAGGTAAGCTTATGAGTATAAAGTAAAATAATATAAAATAATAGAATGCTTATAGAATTAAGTGTTTATTGTTTTCATGCTAATTACATATTGTTGACTAAAACAATTCCTTTTCGTAAAAAATGTTGAGGATAAATAATAAACATTTGAAAATATTTTAAATGACTAAAATCTAAAAATTAATATTATTAAAAATTTTACATTTTAATTAACTTTTAGTCAGACATTTATATTCCATCTTTTCAATATTCGTTAAACAACTATTACTATAAATTATATCACGAACCTGTTTTCAGTCAAAAAGGCTTTTAGGTTTTATTTATGTGGTAGAACAAATTGGTTTTTTTGAAGCATTAGAAGGACTTTCTTTATTTATACTCGCGATACTTAATCCAAATTCTGCACTATTCTCACTTTTTTGACTGCATTCCAATAAAATTTATTTTTATAAAATACAAAATACATAAATGCCGTACCTTATCGAAAAATTAAATATGCAATGTATACAATTAAAATTTATTTGTGCTCCACTTTGGCAGATATGCCATAGGTTCCCCATCCCTGTTATATAGAATATATATTTTCTTTACAATCAAAAAATACTATATCTGTCTTTTGGTTTAAATAAAAATTCATTAATAAATTTTAAATAATTTTTAAACCTGAATATCGATTGATTGAATTTTTGAGATTATTTTAATTGCTTAAAATTTAGTTCTTTAATTTTCAGATTTTTTTTATTGATTTATATTTTCTTAAAATTTCTGCAATAGTTGTGATTTATTAGTTAGTAATGCTTAAAACTTGTCAGAAAGAACAGATTTTCTCAATATTAATAACAGTAGTAGTTTATATAAACAAAATAATTTACAACTGTTTTGTTTTAAACATTCAATGAAAATTAAAGTAATTTCAAAACCATGTTCTTAAATATGAGTTAAGAAACTGTGAAAAGCAATATTTAAAATTGATTTATAAAAATAAGATTGATTTCCTCATGAATAAAATTAGGCATGTAGATTGAATCTAATGTATTTCTATTAATCTACAATAATTTAATTTATCATTTTATTTAATTTTAATTTAACCTTTTAATTTATTACTTGAAATATTTAAACACTTGAAATAATAAAATTAAAATATTGATATAAATAGAAACCATAACAGGGTTCCCAAAACTATTTTCCGCGGAGCCTAAATAGATATTTCGCAAAAATTTGGAGTAAATTTAGAAAATTGAACATATTCTAATTCATAATGAAAAGGCGTGGCAACATGGACATTTTTGTGCCTCTAAAATTAAAGAAAAATCAATCGATATCCAGGTTTATAAATAATTTAGAATTTTTTAATTAATTTTAATTAATCATGTTAATTGCATGTATAAAATTTGACATGAAATCTATCTTGTCTTATGATTTATATAGATTTTTAAAAATGCATTAGTCTACTAATAATTATAAGAAATTTTTGTTAAGATTTTTCAGTTATTTTTCCCGTTCTTGGCTTTCAATCAAATTCTGAATACCCAAAAATATTTAACCTTAAATTAATATTTCAATTTTAAATTATGTTTTTATGTTAGGGTTGCCATAATTCTCGGACTACAGACTAGTACACAAAAGTGTCACGCACGCCATTCAAAACCCAACCATCCGTCTTTACACAGCTTTAAAGATTGCGATTGGTAACACACCGAGAGCAGTAAGGTTTCACGAAGTAGATGCTTATTCACCAACAAGAAGTACATCTGATGGTCGTTCATGGTGGTTATCTCGTCAAGTGTGCTCTCGAAGTTTGTCATGGGCGTTAGAATTTTTTTATAAATATTAGACTCAAATTAATATCAGGTAAAAAATGGCCTTAATTAAGAATCATGTTAAAAAATGGCCTTCTTCTTTTGATAACTGGTGTAAGGGCTAGGAGAGGGCGAAGGTGTTGCTTCGAATGTCGGTTTTGCCACGAGCGCGTATCAGTACTAGACACTAAGTGACCCGTACATAGCTTCGTTCGGGAAAATTTCGTTATTTTTGACTTTCATGTTTAAAAAAATATATTCATTCGTAAATTTGAAACTGACCGAGACAAATAAATCTTGGACTGGGACATGTCCCAGATGCTTTTCTAACTTTTCCATAATTTCATCTTTTACACAATTTCTGAAAAAAATTGAATTAGGAATTTTTTAAATAAGTTAGAATTTACTTTGTTTCTATTTTACTCATGGAAAGGTGGAATGTGATAAAGTGCATGAAATATATTTTTTACGTATATTTTTATACATTTTAAGTGTACAAACTTAATGGTTATTAAAATATAGCTTCACTAATTAAAGCAATAGAATTAAAACACGCATATATTTTTCCATTGTTTTCGAAAAAAAGTAAACTAAGGAAAATAAACAATGATGAACACTGCGAGAATGTTATAATGTTAATTAATTAAAATGATGAATTAACACAAATAATATTAATAACAATTTAATTATATAATTAATTCTTTTAATAAAAAAATATTTTATATCATTTAGTTTTATTTTGCATTACTTTATACTTTTGGCTTAATTTTTTAATAAAATTTTCATTATTTTACATTTAAGCCAATGAAGTTATGATTAAAAATACGCCCAGGGCATCCATAGAAACTTTTAAAGAAATCGAGCTAGAAAAAATCAAACAGTCAATTGAACATGAGCAACCAGTAAAAAAAAAGAAAGGAATTTTAAATTTATGCGGATGTGTAGGAGGAAGAAAAAGAAGTTAACATTGCAAAATTGTGTATGCTGCTTTTCAATTATATTTTGTTTTGAATAGAAATTTTTAGACAACAATGTAATTTATAGCTCATTTATGTATTTATTTAATGAGGTCGGTTTGCTTTCAATGTTCATTTTATACATTTCGATTTTATGTTTATTTAAATGAGCTATTATTTTATTAATAAAAGAATAATTAGTAATTTGTTTATTTAATAACTCATTTATTTATTTAATAATTTTAAATTTTATTTTTTTTAAACTCAAATCCTTTATTTAGTTAATTTTTATTGTTAATTACATTTTTTAATTACTTATTTTATTATTTTAATCACTATATTTAATTACTTTTAGTCATTTCATTTGATTGTGTTTTATTTAATTATAAAATTATTTTTATTATTTTCAAATAATTTATGATGAAAATAATTATTCCTTAAATTTTGCTTTGTTTTATTTATTCTATTTGTATTTATTATTACTACTTTGTAGCAAAATGTTTCACCTCCAGGGTACCTTTAGACGACCGGATCTAAGTTCATTTTTCACCTTTCTCATACTTCTTATGTATATTTTTAACCTGTAAGTTGAGTCAAATATAGTGTTCCGTTACTCGGATAATAGAGAATTTCAGTGCGTCTTGGGTAGATGTTAGCACAATGTTTCTAACAGTCCCCATATGAGAAGCTTTCAATTATTTTAAATATTTATATATATTTTTTAAATTATATTATTATTAAATTAAATTGTTTGTTTTAATGAAGTGAATTAAATAATTATTTATTATTTTATTTTCATTTAATTATTTATTTAATATTATTATTAACATTTTTTTTATTTATTTATTTTTAAAATTTAATTGTAAGTCTAAGAATAATTTTTCAATGTAAAAAAGAATTAAAAATCATTGATAAATTTGGAACTGTAAAAATAACAAACTTTCAATCCATACAAATATTTTTATTGACAATAAAGATTAAATAAAAAAGATTAATTTTTATTTTAAATCAAAAATATCCGAGTAATATGCTCTATGCATTTTGACCAACAATATATGGATTGTTTGGTCACGTTTGAAATCGTGGCAACATGAACATCCATTTGAACATGTTACTCTCATACTATCTTTACAAACAAGCAATTTGCAACACATCGGTCACCAGATCCTTGAACGTTGTCATAGTGAATCTCGAGAAGTTCTTCAATGTTAATCCCTGTGAAATGGTAAATTTTTGTTGCGAGAAACTCTGATGCGCAATAATCCAACGTATTTTTAATTCTTGGATAAAGTTTCTGAATTTTCATTAAAATTACTTCAAAGAGATAAACTAAATAATAAAATAAAATACATATTTAAATATACATGATTTACCTTTTGACATTTTTTAATACTTAATAAAAAATAATACTAACTTCAAAACATAAAAATTTTAAACATCAACAAAAATATAAAAAAACAATGTATATTTTCAAATAATTTATTTATTCAAAGTTCTTCATAATCGTATAATCGTATATTCTTCATTAACTTCCGAACATTCTTCTGGACTGTTACCTAAAACCACATCACCTCTCCTATAATGACCATATGCTACACTTATATTTTTCCCCACCCAAACCCTTTTATCATCCTTATTTGTTAATGCAGTCTTACTGTTTTTAATTGTAAATAATCGATGTTTTTTACTAGTAACCGAAAAAATTAAGTTTTTGTTATAAAAATCTGGGTATGACTTATGTTTTAAGTCAGTACCCTTCAATGTTATACTCTTAGTTTTGATACTTTCAACTTCAGACAAGAGGCTATAACATTTTTGACGAAGGAACACCCACCCCTTGTATTTAGGTCCTTTATTCTCGTCTTTGAACTTTCCAATGACAAAGTCAAGGTTCCTACTTTATAAGGAATGACTGGGTCATAATTAGAAGTATCGAGGAGATTATCACGAACCATAGCAGATAAAAGAATGTCTAACTTACAATTCTTAATTTCCAGAAAAAAGGAACCGGTGTCCCCATCCTTTCAGCAGCTACTGGAAAATCATTAAGTTTATCATGAAGAAATGTTGGGATTTCTAAATCTACTTCAAATGTGACAGCAAATTACAGTGTTTCAAGATCCTTATTCGAAAAACTAATTAAATTATTTAATTGATTAGTATCAGTAACCCATTCAAATTTTCCATATGGTAATGGTGGACTTAAAGCCCAACCGTAGAGATTAT
This sequence comes from Schmidtea mediterranea, assembly GCA_022537955.1. Lineage (NCBI taxonomy): Eukaryota > Metazoa > Platyhelminthes > Tricladida > Dugesiidae > Schmidtea > Schmidtea mediterranea. The sequence continues at coordinate 209,719,797 of CM039679.1, read as the reverse complement.
TGATGTCAATGTAAAGCAGTTTGGTGCTGTCATCAGATACTACGTGATGTTTATTAACAAAGGCTAATCCACCACAGATTCTCCCTTCGAAAAAATTATACATCTCCATGTCAGTGAGAAGTTCAATTGGTGCTTCAAGAGTCATAAGAGCAGATTCCCAAGACATACCAGAAATTCAATAAAAGTTAAGTGATTCCAATCGGTTATGAGCTAAGGACTTTGAACAAAATTGTTGGAAAAAGTCAGCCAAAAGAAAAACATCAAGTTTGAGGAAACCATCATATAATCTAGTAAAGAGTTTCAATTGGTTTCTTCCCAAATAGATTGAGCCTTACTATATTCGGCTTCAGTTACATCTTCCCAAATCGTGGAAGTTCATATGTAGTTTCTAAAACTTCTTGAGAAGTTGTAAAGATATAAGGAAAAATGCCTTTAGTATCGATAATGCTACCCACAAATTCCGAACGAGTTAAAGGAAGAGTGGTCAATGTTGTAACTGCGTTACTTAATGAACTATTAATAAATTGACAAGAATCAATGAATTTTACAGTTAATCCACTGATTCTTGACGACAAAGAAAGAAACTTTTCACTTGTTACAGGAATACAACTTATTTTCCACATGTTAAAACCACTCATACCATACTTGAGGATATGGTGAAGTTCATACCCCCTCAAATTATGAAAAACAACTGGAAATTCAAACCTTATTTGTCGAGAAATATTACATTTTGAACAAGCTGCTCCCAAATATTTTCAAGTAAAGTTATCATGGTCCTTAACCGGTACTGATAAAATCTTATTACCAAAATAACAAAAAGTTACAGAAGAAAACGAAAGAATGTCTGAGTCTGTTAATAATATTTTCTTTTTATAATTATTTTGATAAAAGGGTAAAACAGTATTAATTGAAATATTATTTATTTCTTGTAGAAAATTAACTAACAATCATCACCCAGGAAACTCTTATATGATTTTTCACCTGTAAAATTGTTAATTAAAAGTAAACCGGCCGAAATCGGCATATGTATTTGAAAATGTATGTCATCTGAAGGTAAGATAGCCTCAAAATCAGCGTAAAGGACGAAAGGAGGAGTTACAATTTTAGCCCAATTCTTAAATTCCAAGTTTTTATTTAAAGGTAATGTATAAAGAGTTGTGCCTAATTGATTTTTATCACACAACCTTTTATGTTTATTTAATGAAATTATATTGCGAAAAACATTTAGACATCGATGACACCATATACTTTGAACTCTAGTATCATTAAAAGAATGATTCCTATAATTTAAAAGCCTATCTAATTTAGTAACAGCGATATAATGATAAAAATCAAGGCTTTCTAATAAAATAAAATTAACACGTTGACGGACAATTGCGGCTATAGCCGTCAAAGCGAAGTTCACAATGTGGCATGACTGCTATAGCCGTCCAAAACGAAACGGTCGTTTTTAGACACTACGGCTATAGCAGCACAAATGTGCACTTACTGGCGTATACGTAGAAGCATAGTGTCGTGTTTTGAAAACATCTTTTTAGGTTGAAGTTCATATTTCACCTGTTATACGAGTTGCAGATTCAGTATGCACGTGGTTGTGAAAAATCACAAAAACATATAGTGTCAATTTTCGAACTTCGCTTGTTCCTACTGTCCGTCAACGTGTTAATAGGTTGTCCCCCAACAACTTTAGAATGATGGATTTTTTCAACATAAGAGTGGTTGAAAACTTCATCATTAGAAAAATTATTAATTAAATTATTTTAATCATACGTAAGAACATTAATGGAAAGATTTGGATTTTTAGCTTCAAATTTTGGAATGTCACAAAGTTTCATAGGTAAATCCGAAGGTGAAAAGTCAAATTCAGATGTGTTGAAGCTAAAGGTTTCATTTCTATGATGGTTACTTATATTTTCATGATTTAAAATAGCTAAAATACTGTAAATGAAGCATAAATTATCGGAATTAGCAACATTTACAGTACAATGTTTATTTAATAAGGATAATGGTGTTGAAATAAATCTATGACCACTCAACCGATTTATTTGTGAAAACTTGGTAAGAACAAAAAGAATTTATTTTATTTATAACCCAGTTACTACCTTTGTCATTAATTAATGTTATTTTTTCGTCAAGAAGAGTAGCGCAATTATCTAAAAATCAATCACTCATTATTCTGCCAGAGTTTGAAATGATAAAAGATTGAAATTCTCCATCTTTTTCAAACTCTTAATTTATTAATTAATTCTGTGGGTTCTGTAATTAACTTTAAATTTAAATTCGAAACATCCATTCTAACAATGGCATGTGATTGGTTTAAATCGAAATTAACAATAGGTGCTATCAAGCCACCATATTGATTAACAATAAAAGAAGGCATATCAACAGGAAAAACATCAGAAACATCCTCTGAATCAGAAATGATTAGTACATCATCAACCATGTTTGAATCGTCAGAGTCAGAAAGTATAATAGTATCTGTAATTTTAGAAACTTTCGAAGAGCGTGGATTATTATTATTGTTTGTTTTTCTTTTCTTTTTTGTAATATTATTATTATTATTATTTTACTTATTATTATTTTTATTATTAATATTATTATTATTATCACTCAATGGTAATTTAAAAATATATTTTCTCTTACAGTTAAACTGTGTTAAATGTTCCTTAGGGTTTGAATAAAAGTCTGTATAATTCATTTTATGGGTGGCTTTAGATGTGGGACAAATAAAATAGGTGATGTGGTTATAGGTATGAGAATAATAATTCTCCATAATCGAATCACAATTTCTATCATGTTGTGGAGAATTGCAAAAATTAGGGTAAAGATTACCTGTTATAATAAAAGAAAAATTTAAATATATATTCATAAAAACATTAAAATAAATCATTAAAAATCATTAAAATATATCATTAAAATATAAACATTTAATTAATTTTACACACAATGAATAAATGAATTTGATTGATTAATTTTATTTTGAAAATCTTATATATGTAGATTAAAATAGTTTAAAATCATAAAATGAATAAAAGTAAATGTTTATCATATTATGTAATTACTCATTAATTTTTTTTATAGAAACATCGGTTAGAAAAAAGCTGTCAAGTTAATTCTTGAGAAAAATTCCGTAAATGCTATCAGTTTAAGCAGAAATTCATTAGTTATGTTTTTACAATATTCAATGGAATATTTAAAATTTCCAATCATCTATTCATTTAAAGTAAGTATTTTCATTAAAATTAATATTATTAATAAATTTTAATAGGAACCAACAACATTGAAACAAAGCCTATATAATATGAAAGTTGGTGAAATTGGAGAAATTGATCGAAAAAATATAATAGAGTTATTTACTAGCAATCAACAAAGATATTAGTTTTAATGAACAAAACACTTTTATGAATTGTGAAAAAGAATGTAATTATGAAAATAAAAAAGAACATGAACATTTTATGATTAAAATAAGAATTCAAGGATATAAAGAAGGAAACCAGATTATTCGACCAATTTGGAAAATTATTGGAAAACTTTATTCGTACTAGTTTTTTTATTTTTTTTATCATATTATTTTGAATTTATGTGTTTAAATTAATAAAATGTTAATATTAAATTTAATTCAAATATAATTAATTATAATTTTATAATTATGATATGATAGTTAAAATTTTATAGTACTTACATTTTACTGTTTTATTTTGCTAATCGGCGTTTTCTTAACATTTTTAACATTTTTGTTGATCATTTCTATTAAGGATTTTAAATCTTTAATTATATTGTTGACGGATTCCATTTTCTAAAAATAAAAATAAATAAAAATATGATAAAAAACTTACTAAAGTTTGGTATTTGATAAAAGTGAATTTTTTAAAATATGCATTTAGTTATATATTAACAAACATGTTAGTAGTTACATGATCGAACAATTAAAATTTAGTTTATAAAACACACACAATTACATAACACCAAAAACATTTAAATACATATAATCCTCTGAACTCAATCCTTTAAAAGTAATACTTATTACATAATACATCTTTAATTACACTTATAATTAAAAAGCAATTTTGAAAAGAAACTTTATTCAATAAATTCATTTATTTTTCATTGTTTTTAACCAAGCTAAGCAATGCTATCCACGTGTTTTTGTCCACGTTCGATTGTATTCAAATTGGCATTAACGTCGGTTCTAATTTATTAATTAATAAAGTGGGATAATAGAAACCCAGACTTTTTTCTGGATTTGTTCTTGTTAATTTAATTTGGACACTAACATAATGAAAATGCTTTTGATTTTGCAATCCATGTTTTTCGCATAAGATCATGTTCAGCGTAACCCATTCCCCCTAAAGATGTATGCTTAGTATCTTAATTATAATTTATAATAGTTTCAATTAGGGCTTTGTGTGCAAAACTATCATTTGCTCCTTCAATTTTGGTAGAATTAAAAACTAATTCAGCGTCTTTAAAAAGAGTTTGAAAAAAGAAATCTTTTGCTGTTATGTCAGCTTCTTGTATCATATTTTCACCTAAGCTGTTTACAACTTTCAACTGAATATATAATAAAGTATCGTTCAAATCTAAATATTCTGTTTGTGATCTGTTAATGTAAAATTGAATTGAAGAGGTACCAGCATCAGTTATTGAAATTCATTGGGAAAATATCTTCAAATGAACAATGTTAAATCACGGCTTGAAGGGATGGTCTATCAAAAAGACATAATTCAGATTTTGCACTAATCATTTTTCTTATATAGTTCCGAATCCTCTCATTCTTTTGTTTATATGTTTCTTCATAATCTTTCTACGTTTAAGTGTCCTTTCTTTTTATTCATTTTCACGATTAAATACATCACTTACTTTATTAATAACACTAGGTAAAGATTCTTTAATTTCAGATATTGCATTTGATTTTAAAGTAGGAAAAAATCAGAATTATGATTTATTACCGTTTTCATACCAAAATTGCCTATACGTCTAAGAATAGGTAATGCAAATCTACCTATTGTTTTCAACCAACCGGTTCCATATTGTTTACCTATAAAATATGGTAATTCTCTACCAGATTAACTACTACTATGAAAATTTACAATGTCAGGATTACTCATTTATTTTACGAAAATGTAATGTAAGAAAAGTTTTATCTTCTTTACCAAATATATATTTTCCACTATCGTCACGAATATTGATTTCTATATTGTTTATATATGTTGACGATACATACAAATACATTGGGTTTTTCTCTATAATTTGAACTAGATCATCCTTTTTATGTTTTTCAACCCATACACATTTCAATAGAGGTACCAAAACATCACCAACAAGAATAGGTTCAATGATATTTGTATAGATCATCATTTGTTGATTACTTTGCAAAGTTTCTGGTAAACGTAATCTAACAATAACTTTTTCTGAATATGATTCTTCACTTAATCCCAAACTTTGAGCCAAGAATTTACTAAATTTAACTTTACTGACATCATCTTCCAATTTAATTTTGACTAATCTTCCTTATTCAATTTCGCAAGATTTAAATGGATGCAAATAAAAAGTCATTAATTGATCATTTATTTGTGAAAAATTATTAATGTTTAAATTTTCTTCAAATTATCTGTATACTCGACATCATAAAAATAATTTTTAGTTAATCGAATTGTATCAAACTTTATTTTACGATTATTTGAAGGAATTTTAATTTGATTCAAGTTTTCAACAAAATTTACTTCTTTTTTATTAAATCCTAATTTTTGAGCTTCTGCAATACTGTCAAATGAAATTTTAAATGGAAAACATTTACAATTAATATTTAAAGTATTTCCATCAATGTATACGAGATAAAATATAGAGTCGTGACTAATTGTATATTCATTCTTTGCATCGTTATAGTAAAAATATAAAAATATTCATAACTTGTATGTAATGTACTCTTACTATATTTAATATTTAAGTTGTTATAAAATGGGAAATTATTGTATACAAAAGTGAAATCGGTCAGAGCAACTTGCCATTCACCTTCCAAGTAAATTGGATTTTGAGATTCCACATTAAATTTATTATCTTTATTATTTGGATGAGTAAGAAGACAACTTTTACTCGGTAGATTTATGTAAAAATCTTTATTCATTTATTTTTCTAAAATGTATTGATAAATATGTTTTGGTATCTTTACTAAATTTATTTAATTTTCCACTATCATTGCAAATATTAATTTCAATGTTGTTTATAGTTGAAGTTGAAATTGGTAAATGCATTGGATTCTTCATTTTTAATTGTACAATTTCCCCTTGTTCATAGTTTTTAACCCAAATAGATTTTAATAGAGGAATTCTAACATCTCCAACAGTTATTGGTTCAATAATATTCGAATAAATGAACATTTGTTGATGATGATGTAATAATATTGGAACTTTATTACCAACGATGTCTTTATCAATAAAAGTTTGTTTATTTAATCCTAATGTTTTGATTAAATTGTTGTCAAAATATATTCTTGAAATGTTATCTGCAAGTTTTACTCTAACCAATTCATTGTTTTCAATTTTTAGTTCTTTAAACGGAGATGGAATAAATGACATTAAATGTCCTTGTAATTCAGATAATGTGTTTATGAGTAAATATTGTTTTTTCTTCATAACTTATAATTATCCCGAATTGTTCCGTAACACCATCACCTGTAAATTTTGGTAATTTTAATTGACAATGATCATCTTCTTAATTTGATGGATATAGATTTTAATCCAAAACTAAACGCATGTTGAATGTCAGGGAATGTTACTTTAAATGGAAAATGTGGACAGACAATAACCAAGTTCTCATATTTTTCAATAAAAACATCAACATCAGGAGCATGTTTAGGATTTATTAATTCATAAGTTTCATTTTGATTATTTATTTTCAAATATTTTATTTCAGTACCACTCTTCATCGTTTCATAACTTAGGTAAGAATTACTATAAAACGGAAATGTTTTATACCCCAAGAGTAAAATCAATCAAAGCAACTTCCCACTCAATATCCAAGTAAATAGGATTTTGAAATTCGACATTAAAATTACTAGCTTCATTATTAGGAAAAATAAGAGGACAACTATTACTATGTAAAATCATATAAAACTGGTTTTCTTTCATAATATTTATTTAATTAATTGATTTTCAGATATCCAAGTTGGTGTTTCATATCCATGTCATTTAACATAGTATTGTTTATATTTACCAAAATTCTTGGTTTTTTAATATCTTTTGAATTCTGAATACAGTAGGGGCTTCTATAACTTGGAGTTCCTGTTCGTAGAATTTTCCACTAACTTGATTGTTTTCCTCATCTTTGATAAAGTACATTACAGGATACTGATTCATATCATTTTCTGAGATTTGAAATACTTCATCGCTCCAATTGTTGTCGAAATTCTTGATGAATGGAGAAACACTGATTTTACCCACTTTTTTTTTAGGCTTTTTAATGATAGAATCAGATTGTTGCGATATCCAATTATCCATATTATTCGTTGAATAAACATCAATTGATCGCATTCCATTTAAAACCCTATGTGGCGAATAATTGTAGCTATAAATTGCTTTCTGTAAAAAATTTATCCAGGTTTATATACGAAATACTTTTTTAAGCGATCTCTTAGAGTTCGATTAAATCTTTCCACAGGGGTAGCTTTAAATTGAGAAAATACAGAGTAATAATTTATTCTTTGATAATTTCTTTAACTTTACTATTATAAAATTCTTTACCTAAAAATAAATTTAATTTAATTTATTTATTTAATTGCATACCCAAATCAGTTTGTAAATTACGAGGTTTGCCATCAATAAATAATTCCTTGATTGCTTCAGCCATTTCATTGGCCGATTTGTTTTTGTTGGAATAGCACGAGCAAATCGACTAAATATATCAACACATGTCAAAATATATTTGTATCCCTTATTAATTTTAGGGAAGGGTATCATATTCATCCAATGCATTTGCCATAAATCATCAACTCCCATTGTTCTATAACTACGGGTTTTGAATTTCTTCAACATTGGTTTATTTAAACTGTACGCCATTTGCCCAGATAACCAATTCTGAGTTTCTTTCTTTGAATTAACTACTTCCTTTGAGAGTTTTCTTACACCACCAAAACCAGCTGGGTGTTTTGGGTCTGTCCATACTTTTTCGAGCTTTTTCACTGTGTTTCGATTTTTGGTTAATGTTTCCTTCATTATTACAACAAGTTGTCAAAATATTTAAATCTAAATTATGTTTATCAGGTAATGAATTCTTGGTACCCATTAAGAAGTTAATGATGAAATTATGCTTATTGCAGATAATACTATTGGAATTAATGACCCCAAAAATCCACCATTTTGTTTATATGTTATTTTTCGCATCAGACGACGATTTTTAGTGTTTACTAAAGATAAAAGTGATCTTTTATGTTTTGTAATACAAGTTTTTTTGCTTTAGTAATACTTTACATTACCATGAACTACATTATTAATAACTTCAACTAGATCATCTATAACAGATGAAGGAAAATTCTGTAAAATATTCATTCTTTTATTATTAGTAGCCTTCATCAAGGCATTAAAGTATGGTAGACTACGTTCAACTTTCATATTAAATACTTTTTTCATCTAGTTGTTTTGTTTATATTTTAATCCACTTTTTATCTTTAACAATCTTCTTACTCGTTTTTATTATTTTACGTTTAGTAACCCTTTTCTTTGTAACTTTTTTCTTTGTTGAATTTTCACGTTGAACAATCACTTTTTTAAACGTCATTTCAAGTAATTATTTTCAGATTTCAATTTCGTAACATCTTTCTCATTGAAAATATCAGTTCTAATTCGTAATTCATCAGGACATTGTTGTGTAAAGTCAAAGAACAAATATCCGTGGGAAACCTTTGTTGCATCTTGAAACGAAACAATTAAAAATTTTCTATCATTGTATAAACTTGTCTAGCAAGAAAATCTGTAATGGTTGCATCTCGAGGGTTTTTAGAAATAGCCAAGTATTGTACATTTAAATTACGAGTTCTATGACCGCCCCCTTGACGAAACAAGTTTTGAGTTTAGCTTCCTGGTATAGATCATCGATAATAATAACATCGCCTTGATGTAATCTAAATGACCAATTTTTATCAAATCCTTTAATTATTGTCATTTTCAATTTACAGAATTGATTTTGAGTAAGTCCATGTTCTTCGTCAGCTCCTCTATGCCAATATATTTTGTTGAATTTTGATTTGAACAAGTTCATTTGTAATAAATTACATACAAATAAAGTCTTTCCACAACTACTGGGTCCAACTACTTGATATACTGCATCATTTCTTGATTCCATTTTATTATTAATTATTTATTTAATTGTTTATATTTGTTTTAATTTTTAGAGTTACTTGAATTGAAATTATTTGAAAATGTTGAGTAACATAAATTATAAAGGAAGATATTCTATACCTGATATGAAATTCCCGTTTGGAAAACCACAGCAAGTTGTAGATCGATCAGGTAAGTATCCGATAATATTTTTCAGATCGGGGAAATGTCGGGTAATGGGATGTAAGCAAGCTCTAAAAACTGGGGATTTGAAATATAATATACATGATTTACAAATTCAATCAATCACTGTAACAATAGATATTTGAAAATTTATAAATCTATATGAATTATAAAAAAGGTGAATTGTATATTTGAACCAGAAATATTCCCAGCATTGCGTCTTCAAAAAAATAATCCATCACGTGTCAATATATTTTCAAGTGGGAAAGTAGTAATACTAGGAATAAAATCCTTGAATTATAATAATTATGTGGAAAATATTAAATCAGAAATAACTATGTTAATAAATTAATAAAAATTTTGTTTGAATTTGTTTAATTTATTAAATATTAAAAAATGTCAAAAGGTAAATCATGTATATTTAAATATGTATTTTATTTTATTATTTAATTTATCTCTTGAAGTAATTTTAATGAAAATTCAGAAACTTTATCCAAGAATTAAAAATACGTTGGATTATTGCGCATCAGAGTTTCTTGCAACAAAAATTTACCATTTCACAGGGATTAACATTGAAGAACTTCTCGAGATTCACTATGACAACGTTCAAGGATCTGGTGAACGATGTGTTGCAAATTGCAATGTTTGTAAAGATAGTATGAGAGTAACATGTTCGAATGGATGTCCATGTTGCCACGATTTCAAACGTGACCAAACAATTCATATATTGTTGGCCGAAATTCGTAAAGCATATTACTCGGATATTTTTGATTTAAAATAAAAATTAATCTTTTTTATTTAATCTTTATTGTCAATAAAAATATTTGTATGGATTGAAAGTTTGTTATTTTTACGGTTCCAAATTTATCGATGATTTTTAATTCTTTTTTACATTGAAAAATTATTCTTAGACTTACAATTAAATTTTAAAAATAAATAAATAAAAAAAAATGTTAATAATAATATTAAATAAATAATTAAATGAAAATAAAATAATAAATAATTATTTAATTCACTTCATTAAAACAAACAATTTATTTTAATAATAATATAATTTAAAAATAAATAAAATAATTGACTTTATTAAAAAAAACAATTAAATTTAATAATAGTATAATTAAAATATAAATAAATAATATTATTGACTTTATTAAAATAAATAATTAAAGTAAATAAAATAAAAATATAAAATAAAAATAATCAGAATTTTTAATTGAGCAAATATATTTTAGGCTTTTTAGTCGACATGCGATTTGAGCCAATTTTATTTTTATGGGTTTTTAAGTATGAAAATATTTTTAGGTTCTGTAATCGGGTTTGAGCCAATTTTATTCGAAAATACTCCTCACTATAGTACGACCAATCATAGGCGATTTAAGCCAAATTTTATTTTTTAGGCTTTTTTAATCGAGAAAAAATACTTTTTAAAAATTTTAAATTTGAACATTTAAACAAAAAATTATATTAAATAAAAATTCATTATTTTAAAAAAATAATTTTTAAAAAATTTCATTCATTAAAACAAATAATTAAAAAAACTATTTTTCATTGATTAAAACAAATAATTTTAAAACAACAGAGACTCCCCAAAAAAAAATTTCGGGGGAAGGTGGGTCTCTGTTTTTTTTCAAGCCAAATATCCACGGGGCATAGTCCTCATTATACTCTACTGTTTATTATAATCCATCTCTAAAATTCTGATATATCTTTTAACTGAATCATCCACAAATTTTTTATTAACTGCATAATTTTTATTTTTTGGAGTTGGATGATTTGAAATTGAATTATTATTCATGTTTAATTCTTCTCTCATCCTATCACCATTTTCATTTACAAATTTATTTTCAACTTATTCCAAAATTGCTTTAGTATTTAATGCCAGTGTTCCACCAACAATATTTTCAGGAATTACAATACTCGTTTTTAAATTTTATTTTATTATAAAAGATCTAGAATAATTTCTTTGAAAGACAGTCGCTTGCGTTTTAAATTTTATAAAATAAAAATACATAATTGTCCACATATTTTTGTATTCTCTTTTTGAACTTGCAAAGTATTTTTGGGCCAAGACACGGTTTTGTTTAAATGAATCGGTAACACGCACGCAAATACAACATGCAAATTTAAAGTCAGACCCCTCAAACATCAATTAACCATGCTAAAATATGAGAGAGAAAAACAATTAAATATAAAATCGAGAAAACACAAAGTAAATTAAAATAATAATAAAGTGCAACAAGATCCGCACGAAATAAACATAAAAATAACATGAGAACATGGAAATTTGACCGAAATTAGTTAGTTGGTCGAGAGCAGGGACATGTAATACAAAGCATGAAGTACTCCAAGACAGCTTATGAACCCAAAAAGAATATTAGGGCATTGGCAGTCTTTGTAGAGGCTCACCCTTTGCTAATATTCACCCATTAGCACACAGTCCCAACGTCGTTTTCGACGAGTGGCTAGCGGTTACTTCTTATGCGGGCGCTGGTTAGGGATTGGTTAACCCTGAGACCCATCATCAAGTATTCTTATTACCAATCAGTGCCCAGCACTTGTGTATATCCTGAAGAGGGACACTATGTGTTGGGCAAAAACAAATATTTTAAATTGTTGTTTATCTGGCAAGACATCCGATAAAATCAGGGCACGCAAAATGCAAATGGACGAAAAATCATCAAAAATAGCCTACTTAGCATTATATAATACGAAAGTAGAAAAAAGAGTAGAAAAATACAAAAATTTAAAAAGAATCAAAAAACATTAAATTTTAGCAAAATTAACATATTTCATCAAATTGGCTCCAAATTCATAGAAAACGCTTATATTCTAGAAACTAACAATGAAAATTAAGCTTAAAATGTAAATAGAAACTTTAAAAAAAGAATCACGAAAATCTGACAACTAGGAGAAAAGTGATGAAATATGGTTAAAACGTGTAGGCGTTTTGCTTTACTGCATCAAAAAACATACGTGTAAAACCTCCCTATATAAGTTGATGCCAGAAAATTTTTTGGAACTCTAAGAGTAAGGGGTATTGTATAATTTTAATTTTATTTTTGTTTTTAATTCATATTGAAGATTTATGTAAGGAATTTTTATAAAATATTTATGAACCAATTGTTTTGAATTTATGAATTTCTAGGCTATGTATAAGCAGATTTTTAATAGTCAAATGTTAAAAGCTTTTGTTTAATAATATGTTTTCAATTATTATTTTTTAAAATTTAAATTCAAAATATTACCTCGTATCGACCAAGTCTCATGAAAACTTCGTTTCCATGGTACTTGACAAATACGGGATGCCTCACGATTAAATTCTTATACGATTCCTAATAACTGATTAATTTTGTAAAAAACCGAATTTGATTATCATTTATACCATAAATTTTATTATTATTTATTTTATTGACCATTATTATCATATGATCACCTGCATACAAATTAGAAAAATTAAATGTTCACCAACTAGTTAAAAGCTAGTACTTAGGTGTGGTAGGTACCCGTAGTGAATGGTAGTTCGCCGGGTGATATCTCCTCTCCAAGAATCTCAACGTCAGACCTTCTGTAGAGAGCGAAGGATCATGAGGAAGGAGTAAATAGTATATATTTAAAAAAGAATATAAAGAATATAAAGACTAGAAATTAAAACAAATGAAATTTCCACCATGAATCAAAACCAAAATTAAATGACTTATCTAATAAATTTTTACTATTCTTTTATTAACTTAATAATTTAAATAAAGTTCATTATATTATAAAAAAATAAAAAAGTTATGTAAATCAAATAATAGAAGAATTAAATAAAAGAAAAAAAAGTAAATGCAAAACTATTTATTAAAGAATACAAAAATTCATCAACTTACCATAACTTTGAATATCAAATTCCAATAATACGAGTCAGATTTCCAACGAAAATTTCCAAAAATTTCTAAAAAATATAATCAATAAAATTCACAATAAACACTAAAATCTTACTTCTCACCAAGTTGGCATGCGGAATAATGAAATTCAGTTCTAAAAATAGAACGGAATCTCTTGTTTAAATTGACAGTTTTTAAAAGTTTGAAGTCTGGGATTTTCAGGGAAAGGGACCCGAATCTCAAATTTTTAATCATATATTCGATTAAAAGCTTATTATTAGGATCCCATACATATGTCACTCGACTGATATACTCCTGAAATAACTAAAATAAAATAAAAACTCCTGGAAATTGATGGAATTCTTCGCTTTATAATCATCTAAAATATTTAATAAACAGCACCTTTAAAACAAAATAAAGTGATCAAAATATCGATATTATTTCGATTAAATTAGCGAAAGGGGGACCCATAGCTAAAATAAGCATGAATACCTTCTATGGTAGCTCGTGAACCTAAAGGTTTTCTAGAGTATTAGCAGTCAAGGCAATATGGCTCACCATTTACTAGAAACCGCCCATTAGAATACATTTCCAACGTCATTTTTGACGGGTATCCAATGGTTTTATCTTTTGTGCGCGCATCTGGTGGGAATCCCTTGAAAGTGGCCGTAAAAATCTTACATCTTTTACCCATTAGGTGCTTCAATTCAATAATTTCCTGATGAACTTCACCTTCATGTCCTCCTAATAACTGCAGCTTTGTTGATACAACTGTGGAATACAACTGTGTAACCTTGACCCCAAATAGAACTTTTCTTTGCCCCCAATAGTTACCCATTGCTAGGCAACGTTGGTAATGTAACCATTGGTTTTGAGGTCACCAAAGGTGAGCGCTACGAAAGAACTACTATGGCCCAACCTCAAGATGGGTTCAACGCACTGCCGTTAGAAGGTCCGTATGCGCTTTCTTATTCTAGTCCTATGCTCGTGTGTTTGACAACTGTGAGAACATTTTATTCTGTTGGTCGAGCGGCTCGACGCTTGGCGCGTTCGTCTTTCCGGGTCCATGCCTGGGAGGTCTGTTCGCGGGCTTTGTGGCTGCTGTCGTTTCTTTATAGGCCAGTTGGGCAGGTGCAAAAACCAATGGGTAGGTTACCGCGTTGCCCTCTTGGCACACCGATAACGCTACCTCCAGGCCATGAATTTGAGTCTTCTGGTTCTGGTTGAGATGTTTTTCTTCAGCCAAACCCCGTTGGGCGGCTGTAATCTTTTGGTAGAGGGCCTTTACTTTCTTCGGCTCTACCCAGGTGGATTTAATCTATTGAATTTCTCTGGTTAACTGCATGACTTTTTGGGGCAGTTGTCCGTTCTACCTTTGGGCCTTATCTAACTCTCGTTATAAAATCCTGCCTAGTCCCATATCTACAAGAAGAAAAATCATTATTAAATTACATATTCTTGCCCAAAGATCACTTATTTCATTTATATTTTTAAGTTGAAAGTCTTATCATAAGTTCATTAAAATCTTATATCATTAATTATCTTAAGAAAGGAAAACAAAAGAGGGAGTCTAAAATTTATTTGTTCCATTTATTAATATCGCTCGGATCTTGGACAGCTTCGATTACTGTCTTGTCTGGGAAACTCGCGGGCATATGGATGCTTAGACGCCTCTCTCCGTCCCGCATTTCCTGCGGAAGGATTTTTCGTGGGACTACCACGTTAATGGCTGTGGAATTCTCATTCAGGTTCCGGTCATCCATGTTGAATGACGTATTGTATGGAGGGGCGTACCCATCCGTACTTGGAATTCTCCCTGTAGCGATAGCCTTGTTGATTTCTGCTAAGTGGCGCCTAGCCCTCTCCACTTGTCTATCCGTTTGGCGTTGGTGCTCCTCAAGACGAGCTAAGAGATATTTGGCCCAGCCTCCCGGGCTGGGTTGCGGCCGGGATCTCGTTTGATTGCGACGAAAGGAAGGTCGACTTCCTCGAAATCTCCTTGAGTACCCATCTTGGACTCTCTTACCGGCGAGATTGAGAACCCGCGTCACACATTGCTTGACGGCATCTGGCAGCAGAATGTGCGGGGAATCGCACCGTGACTCGGGACGCGTCGTTCCAGGAGTTATCTAGAAATTTTAAATGATTAATAAGTCGTGAATATTCCTTATTCGATTTATCTTATTAAGCACGAAATTTTCTGGAACTACCTTGTTCATTATTGAGTGAAAAATAAATAGAGTAATAGTCTGGCGTTAGTGGAGTCAATCAGACAAGATCGCGAGACAGATGATATAACCTAACAAATTAGCGTTGTCCTTACGTTCTGGAGTACTGAGGAGTTCTGCAGCTGTATCGTCGTTAAGGTTCGTGATGGCCTACTCTGAGTCGTAGCCGGGGTACTTAAACTGCAGTTGGTTTGCCAGCTTGTATCGCACCTCGGGTGTTGGTCGATCGTTTATAGTTGTAGTGAGTTTATTGGTTCTACACTGATGGTTCACTCCATGTTCGATGGTGATCTCGTACATTTCGTTTTGCTTTCTTGATCGGGTTTGTTTTCTCTATCGTGATAGTTATAATTATTTGGTTTCTTGATTTTAACTTCTATTCTGATAATTAATAAATCTACGACGGGAATTTAATTCATTTAGTTTCATCCTTATAATAATTTGATGTTATACTTTGGTTAGCTTTATTCATTTCATTATCATGATGATTAACTCTCGTGCTTCAATATATTTTGTTTGTTTCATTTTTGTAATTAACTGATTCAGTTCGTATTGTTCAATTTCGTAATTAAAATTTACTTAGTTGCTTAATTTGATTTTTCGTCGTGGCATAATTGTGAGGGTTTGATTCTGCGGTGTAGCGTCGACATTGGGATCGTTAGATTCGAAATAGAATGTGGCATTCACGTGAATCTCTTGGGTAGTTCTACGTTATCTAGTGTTATATGCATCATCAATTTATCTAAGGTCGTTCGTATATATTTTGTTTGTTTCATTTTTGTAATTAACTGATTTAGTTCGTATTGTTCAATTTTGAAATTATAATTACTTAGTTGCTTAATTTGATTTTTCGTCGTGGCATAATTGTGAGGGTTTGATTCTGCGGTGTAGCGTCGACATTGGGATCGTTAGATTCGAAATAGAATGTGGCATTCACGTGAATCTCTTGGGTAGTTCTACGTTATCTAGTGTTATATGCATCATCAATTTATCTAAGGTCGTTCGTATATATTTTGTTTGTTTCATTTTTGTAATTAACTGATTCAGTTCGTATTGTTCAATTTTGAAATTATAATTACTTAGTTGCTTAATTTGATTTTTCGTCGTGGCATAATTGTGAGGGTTTGATTCTGCCGTGTAGCGTCGACATTGGGATCGTTAGATTCGAAATAGAATGTGGCATTCACGTGGATCTCTTGGGTAGTTCTACGTTATCTAGTGTTATATGCATCATCAATTTATCTAAGGTCGTCCGTTGCACTCCTGCAAAGGTCGTTGATGAGACGAATTATTGTGGATTTAACCATTAAGTGCTAAAAAATGAGGTTTCATGACCCCATCGATTTTATTCATAGAAGACATAAGAAAACTCATATGATCGCAGAGGAAAATCAATGTATTTATCATTCGGTAGTCATATCATTGCTTATTTCTTTGTCAGGATTCCGAGTCGTCTTCGTTGGAAAGATATCCGTAGTTGGATAGTAGGAAATTTTTATATTGAAACTAAGTCGTCCAAAAGCTTGTTCCCTCATATAAATCGTAAAACACATTATTCACAGAAGACAAACTTACACTCTCGCGATGCGGCTTGTTCTACCTGGTTGTCTTGCTGATCTCCTCCCGGATGCTACCGGTTCCTTCGTTTCTCCGATATTCTCTGTTGTAAGACATAACTTTACGTCGTAGTTGAAAAAATGACAGGCGTTAACGTAGCATTCTGCCACGACATGTGGGAGCGATTTGTGCAGAACTAATTCTGTAAGATAGCACTCTGGCATGCTTATTTTTTTGCACCTGAATTTATTGAAATAACTTATAACAGCTGGTGTCGTTTTTTCTATTATTGATTTTGCCATGAAAATATTGAAATTATTACTGGCATTTCAACTGGTGTGTTACGGAGTTATTTTAAATGTCAGTTGGTTAGATCGTGTAAATAGCGACTTCACTGATTGGAATTTTCGTTTAATTTTCTTGTACCAGACTAAAGTGTACTCGTGGTAAGCGTTATTTTATTTTAAAATTCAGTTTACTATGCCTTCATTTTTTGAATTTTAGATGTCAACATTCATTTGGTTTTACTTACCTGAATCCTTGTATGATTTGTCGCTCTTGTAGCTAATAGATTCGGTGGGTATAATAATCATATATTTCTATCTAAAATTATCTTGTGCTGTAGACCTATATTTCCTCAACTTGTCACGGGTATATAGCTTTCCGCGGTCTTCCTCAAATGATTGTATATTAATTCACACGATGGACACCTGGTCCCCTAAGCATCAATCATCAATTGGACGAGCCAAAATTTCTAGGATGTGGTTTCTCATTCTTGGAGAAGAGACTTCTATGATTTTTGTTCTATATTAATGATAGTATCATTCCTGATAAGCTGGTGTTGATCTTATTTATGATGCTTGTTGTGGATTTATTCTTTAAAATAATTATTCTGTTTACTTTATTTGAGTGTATTTCCCTTTTATAATCGCTATTTATTAATATTAGACCCTTATTATTTCATATTAGTTTTACAACACTCATTTTGGTATTTTTACTGACGTTGTACTTGTATGAAAGTGACTTAATTTTACGACACTTATTGTTGTTTTTTCCGGGGTTAAACTAGATTTATAACAACTAATTCTATTATACCTATTATTAGTGTTACTGATATTAGACTTTCCTTATAGAAATTTTAATATTCATTATTATCTTTGCTGATGTTAGATTTTCATTATAGTAATGGACTTTTAATGTCTATTATTATTAGACTTTCATTATAGTGATTACTTTTTTTAATATCATTTATTATTCTTGTGGATGTTAAATTCACATTATGACAACTGGCTTTTTAATATCTATTATTATTTTCTGATATTACACTCCTCATTATAGTAATTATTTATCATTTTCGTTGGTATTAATTCTCATTATGGCAATTATTTTATTATTTTTGTTGATATTAATTCTCATGATAGCAACGATTTTATTATTTCTGTTGATAGCAACAATTTACGACGTTTTTTCACGTTACCTCCCTTTACTTGACCTTAAGATTAGAGTTTTAAAAAATAAGTACATAATATTTTTAATATTAATTAGTCTTTAATAGTACTATATAAAAATGTAATATATTTTGAAAAGTATAAATCATAATATAATTATTGAATTAATGAAAAGTTCTAATTCAAAACAATTGTATAAATATTAAAGATTTCATAAATTTTAATTAATAATTTTTTTAAAAGTGTTTATCTGTATTAAAGAGTCACATTAAAGCATTTTATCAACACTATTCAATTCGATGATCAGATTGAAAAAAATAGTTTTTATTGTAGTGATTACTTTATTAGTCTTATGCATTTATTTTAAAAGTCCAGCAGAAAATAAAGATTTATTAAAGTTAAATGAAATTAATGAAAGAATAAATGAAATTGAGATGCTTATTCAAACTAACAGGAAAAATTTTGAACTTATTAAAAATGCTTTACTTGAAACTCACTTGTAAGTTATTTAATTGAGTAATTTAATATATTTTTGTATAAAGAAATACAGGAACATTTAAAGAACTAAAAAATTTAAAAGCTCTTTTAAATTTATTACAATCACAATCGAACATTAATGAAAGTCGTAATCATATAAAATGGAATAATATTTTTTATAAAATATGTCCCATTGTTAATACTTCAAAACCAGATATTGATGTTAGCTAGGCAAGTTATCATAGATCATTAATTTTAATTACTAGATGACAAAACTCTATGAATCTTTGGATTTCACTGATAATGATGGTGGTGTTTGGAAACAAGGATTTAAAGTTGAATATGCAATGGAAGATGTAAAGAAAGTAAAACTTAAAGTGTTCGTGGTTCCTCATAGTCATCTGGATCCAGGTTAGAAATAACAAATGAATGTATTATAAAAATTAAAATTTTTATAAATATCTTTTAATTAACAAATTTATTTTCAACACGTTCGTCTACAGTAACTCGAACTTAATTTGAAAGTAATATGAAAATTGCGTCGAGATAAACGTGTCTTGTTTGTGAAAATTTATTTTCATCAAGATTTTTATTAATATTATTCTCATGTGTGATTCATTATAGGTTGGATAAAAACTGTTGATGAATATTTTAAAGACGATACACAACCCATTCTCAATAGCATGCTAGATTTTCTTATCAAAGAGCCGAATATGAAATTTATTCATGCCGAAGTTGTATATTTTGAGAAATGGTGGAATACAATAAGCAAAAATCAAAAGGATCAAGTTAAAAAGTACTAATTTTTTCTCAAAGGTTCTAAAATAGCCAAACTTAAGACTTATCAAAAACAAACAATTAGAAATCGTAACCGGAGGTTGGGTTATGACTGACGAAGCCACTGCTCACTATTCTTCAATGATAAATCAACTTGCTGATGGCCATTCGTGGTTGAAAAACAATCTTAGTAGGCTATTTAATAATAAACATTTAATTTTTTAATAAAAATGAAAAATGATGATTTTATAATGTGTGCAAAATGTGTTGAAATTATTGCTGTATATGATAAGTTGCCGAATCACATTGATAACGCAGTCCATAAATGACGTCGCTCAGTGATCCGAACGATTAATATAGGAAATATTGCGGTGAGCGTAACACAAGATAAATAATGAAAAAAATGATTTCTTTGATAAATAGTTTGGTGGCTTTTTTATTATTGGAATTTTGTGGTGAGGAAAAAAATAATTTCTATGATCATGTTAAAATCCTATAAAATAAATGTTAAATAAACATTGATTTTTCTTTGGTATACCTCTAAAATTTCATGATTTGGCAGGTGTACATTGAACACAAAAAGCTTGCGGGATACTGACCTAAATAATAATAAAATGTATATAAGAATAATGAGTCTAAATTTGTGTTAGTATTGCCGTACTCGGAAGGTTTTACAAATTATAAGAGGAAGTTAACAAACAGTTGGAAAACTTAGATTATAAGATTGTTTATAAAATCAGTGTAATGTTTAATAATAAATCAAAAACTTCGCTTGGATTGTATTCTGATCTCGTTTATCTAATTTACGTGTAATGGGTGTAATGCAACATGCATTGGAGAGACTTCCCGTCATCTCTGTATTTAAGTTCTAGAGCATTGTCAATTGAAGGGTTTGACCAACCTCTGATTTTTCAAACTACAATTTTGACACAGTATTACATAATAGGTTCATTTAATTAATTATTCTTCCTTACGTGTTCTATGTTCAATGTCACTAACATACCATTATCGATTTACACACTTTTGCCTGATTCCACGTTAAAACCCACCTAATAATACACTGTTAATTTTACAATACCGTTTTTAGACCATTTTCATACATTTATACTAAAACACCTGGGTTATTGCATAGTTTTGCTATTGAAAAATTTGAATTGCATGAAAGAATGAATTTTTTATTTCAGATATTTTTGAATATCCAAATAGAAAATATTTATAATCTAATACAGCGGTTTTCAACCGGTGGTACGCGTACCACAGGCGATACGCTAGGTGTCACTAAGTGCTACACGAAAAAATCAATATAATTTATTTATAAATTGTATAAATTAAAATTTAACATTTTTACCATATCAATTTCAAAGATGCGTCTTGTTTTAAATTTTCTAAAATTTCGTCTTAACATGTCTATCTTTCTTTTATTAGTTATTGAATATGTGACTTATTGAATTATCCGACATTAACCATTAATTGCATTGTGTAGCTAATTTGCTACATACCAAAATTTCACATTTAGATCGCCTAAAATAAATAAGAACCATTTCATAGTGTTGCTTGTTAGCTACAAACCTGTTAAACGGATTTAGTTCATAAAGTGACGGCTAGATGCGCCACAAGTCTCAATATACAATATAGTCAAAGTAACGTTATTTCAATAAAAATCATGCAATTAAGGGTTAAAATTTGTTACCTGTGGTACAATAAAAATAAAGGTTGAAAACCACGAATCTAATATATAATTATAGGTAATACAAGCTGATATACATTACAATATATTCTATTTGTAAATTTAAGTAATTTTAAAATAAATTTATGCAATTTTCAATATTGGAATAATAATTTTTATTCTATTGCCGTGTTTAAGAGCTGAAATGCTTTTGGATCAATATCGTAAAAAAGCTCTTTTATAAGACAATGGAAACAATGTTTTAGTTTCACTTGGAGATGATTTCAGATACTACGCTAGCAATGGTAGTAATGAAATGTTCCCAAATATCATGGCTGCCGATTAGGGTGGAGCTTATTTTTTAACTTTTGAAATATGATCTTCTTACCCTCCAATTTTGTTCCTATTTATGAAATAATAATTCAGACAACATATGAGCACAATTGAACAATATTTAAAGGTAGCTCAATGATGGTGAAGTTTCCAGCACTCTGGTCGTCAGACTCCGAAGGTTCATAATTGTATTCTTCCAGTGTGGTTAACTGGTTATGGGGCTTTAATCATTTTTAATCCTTACATCATAACAATCAATAATAGCTGGAATTGTTCATTCAAACAAAATAAAACTAAACTTATGATATTACATAATTATCATTATTATCACACAATTTTTGCATCAGCTTAATGTTTTTTATTTTCTATAACTTTTGCCCATGATGCATGTAGGTTTGCTTACTTATTCACAGGTTAGAGGCGGTGCAATAGACTACCAAAGCTGACAGCCAATCAGCCATTTTGCAGAAGTTTGCTTTTAAGCAGAAGAAATACAATTTTTGTTTTTATTGATTATTATTTATTAATGATTGAAATAGTGAGAAGTTCGTAAATTTGATTACTTTATCATCAACACTACACTACAACAAAACAGGTATTTGAAATTATTTTTAAATTTATACAATGTGGTCAGCAGTATGGCAATTCAGAATGTTTGCTTGATTGAGGGTGGCATTAATGTTTCATGTTTAAAATGGTAAAATTCGTGATTCCAAATGCCAAATGATTGATAAAAATGCCTTTTCTAATTTTTTTTCAGACTAATTGCTGATAAAAAATGTCATCTATGGCACAAGCAACAAGATCTCAGAACCAGTCGTATCTTCTTGGGGACTCTGTGACTGTATTAACAGGCAGCAAGTTGCCGTCATTGCGTATGACTCTTGGGTTCTTCCTACATCACCATCTCGAACTGAAGGAAACCATAAGACAATCGTCGGCTGTTACCATCACTGAAATATCAAAGTTTTGGGTGAAAGCTAGAATCCCAATGAGAGAACATCAAAACTGTCAAACCAAGTTAGAGAAGACATTTGAGGAATGGCGTCTTCTCAAGAAGAACAAAACACGAGCTTCACCAACTCAACTCTCAAGAGAGTCGGCTTTTGTTTCCAGGCTCGATCTTTTTGATGTCGCAGAAAAAAAGTGCAGGTTTTGATAGTGAAACACTTGGAGTTATTAGAAGACACAAATGAACTCTTAATTTCTTAGGTGTAACCTGCAACCTATGGACTGGGTGCGAAATTCATTCTCAGAAAGCATTTTCATTTGGCACTTCGTGGAGCTAAATACTAATACATTAAAACTAAAATATACCGAAACAGAGCTAGCACATTTTTGGCTGCTGATAAAAATGAGTATCCGCTGCTTTCAAATGTGGTATTGCAATTCTCTTACCATTTGCAACGACCTACTTACGCGAATTGGGGTAATCAACTCTCACTCGATTAAATCGCAAAAAAGAGAGCGCCTGAACACGATTGACGAAGAGATGAAAGCAGCCTTATCAGCGATTGCCCCAAATTTTGATCTGCTGTGCTCAGTTAAGCAGACTCGCATTTCTCATTAAACATCTTCATATTATATTAATTTTAATAATAAATGTTAAATAAACATTGATTTTTTCTTTGGTATACCTCTAAAATTTCTTGATTTGGCAGGTCTACATTGAACACAAAAAGCTTGCGGGATACTGACCTAAATAATAATAAAATGTATATAAGAATAATGAGTCTGAATTTGTGTTAGTATTGCCGTACTCGAAAGGTTTTACAAATTATAAGAGAAAAAAAGATTATAAGATTGTTTATAAAATCAGTGTAATGTTTAATAATAAATCAAAAACTTCGCTTGGATTGTGTTCTTATCTCGTTTATATAATTTACATGTAATGGGTGTAATGCCACACGCATTGGAGAGACTTCCGGTTACCTCTGTACTTGAGTTCTAGAGCATTGTCGATTGAAGAGTTTGACCAATATTAGCGAGTCTGTAAAAGTAAAATAAGGATGTCTGAGTTTAAAAGTTTGTTGAAAGTTTGAATGATTATTGAGAACGTGTGATATGAGGCATTGTTGATAAGGTCATTGGATTCAAAGATTAATGTGCAAAGTGCTATTACTACTAACGTTTTTAATATTTTAAAATAGTTTGACTATGCCAAATTGTGATAAATTGCTGTTTCTGTATTGTTAAAAAAAATTTTAGAATTTTTATATTATATGCATTGTGTCAAATTAAAATGATTTAATTTATAAAATAATTTATTATTATTTTAATATTTTATTATAATAGACATAAAAATTGTAATACTTATAAATTTTTTAAAAATTAGTGTAAAATATAATAAAATATTTAATTAAAAAAAATAATATTTTAAAATTATATATAAGTTAATCCATAATATTTTAGTTGGTTTTGGTGCCTGAAACATATCTGTCGAAATATATCGTACACTACTGTTTGAATGGCGTTTTCTTTTAAAAAAAATCGTTGTCAAACTTATTTAATTATTAATTTGTAAAATATTTTAAATTTAAAAATAAAATAATTAAAAAAATTAAAATTGATTTATTATTTAAATTAAATTCATTAAAATATTCCTTTGAAATTTGAAAATAATTCTAAATAATAAAAATTTAAAATCAATACAATTATAAAATATTTTTTCAAAAAGTTCATTGAAACAATCAACAATTTAAAAAATAATTTATTTAAATTTAATTAAATAAAACATTTTAAAATGAATATAATTGTATCTTTTCTATTCTTTCTGATGACGACGGGAAAATTGGCTAAATATATCCATCGTAAAACCTGTTTCAATGACACTTTCTAGTAAATTGAATATTGCTTTTTTAAAAACTGTAAATGTTATTTTTCAAAATTATGAAACTGAAATTCTATACATGAAATATTCCATTGATATCTAGTTTTAAAGAAACATGTTTGGCAAAGACTATTTGTATTAAAATGCATTTTAACTTTAGATTTTTAGATTACACTCCAACAACTGGCTGGGCAATAGATCCATTTGGTTACAGCCAATTTATGCCATATTTACTAAAAAAGAGCGGAATTAATAATATGGTTATTCAGAGAGTTCATTATATTATTAAAAAGCGATTAGCTTCATCGAAGCAATTGGAATTTCGATGGAAACAATTTTGGGGTATCATTTTCAATTCAAAAATTGTCATATTTACATTATTATAAGATTCTGAAAACAAATACTCAATCAATTGTCACATGATGCCATTTTTCTCATATGATGTACCTCATACCTGTGGTCCAGATCCTTCTATATGTTGTCAATTTGATTTTATCAGGATCATATATTTTCGTTGCCCGTGGGGAAACGACCCTGTTGAAATTACAGATGAAAATGTAAAAATGAGGTATATTAAAAAATGATTTTAAAAATTAAAATATTTATAACGCTTTAAACTGCACAAAAAATAATATAATTAATAATAATTTTCACATTTTTTCATAAATTTTCTAATTAAATTAAATTTTTGGTGCCAGTTTTAGATTTTTAGATTTTGAAGTTCGTTGAAGCAATTTAACCTTTTATAGGATTGAAATCAGCAAACATTGAACGGAATTTCCAAATCGATTATGGTGACTAAAATCGAACTTCTGGATAATCTCTATCAGCTGTAGTTGTAAAACTGTAACCTCGTTCTGTTAGTGTTTTCATCAAATAATCTGTCAAATATTTTCATTAGATAACTTTATAAATTGGAACAGTATTTACTAACTGTTTGGTTCTCTAAAATCGAACCATAAAATATTGAAGTTTCCAGGAAGTTGTTTCTAAAACTGAGCTAAGCAAATGTTAAAGGATGAAACTAAATTTATGTCACATTAAAAATTTTCAAGGCACTAGAAAAGTCTTCTACAGACGTGAGAAATCTGATACCCAATTAATCGTTCTGTATCTACAAATGCAACATAACTGGGTTTTGTGCGATTTCCTTGATCATTAAGAATAATTTCAGGTGTTCTATGTTGAAATACACCAACACGTGAATAGTTAGTACTCAAATCAATACCGATATCGTTAAAAGACATTTTTCAATAATTGAGAGTAAAATCAAAAATTTATTGAAATTAAATTACAAAACTTTATTTGTTAAAAATCACCAAATATTTAATCCGAAAAGAATTCAAAGTAAACGTCGAAAATTCATAATAAACATCCAAGTCCAAATTCAAATTAAACTTATAAGGAATTTCTAGAATTGTTGCGGCAAAACAAATCATTAAAAAACATTTATTCCAAAATTTCACAATATTTCCACGATTTTACTAATTTACAAAAAATCTTATCCGAAGCATTATTTTCGAAAACACAAAAAAATTACAATTTTGTGAAATTTCCCATAAAAATCATGCAATTAAGGGTTAAAATTTGTTACCTGTGGTACAATAAAAATAAAGGTTGAAAACCACGGATCTAATATATAATTATAGGTAATACAAGCTGATATACATTAAAATATATTCTATTTGTAAATTTAAGTAATTCTAAAATAAAATTATGCAATTTTCAATATTGGAATAATAATTTTTATTCTATTGCCGTGTTTAAGAGCTGAAATGCTTTTGGATCAATATCGTAAAAAAGCTCTTTTATACGACAATGGAAACAATGTCTTAGTTCCACTTGGAGATGATTTCAGATATAAAACTGAAAAAGAATGGTCAATTCAATATCGAAATTATATAAAATTAATGGATTATATGAATAAGCAAAAAGAATGGAATGTTGAAGTAAGTGCAAATCGATTATTTATTTTTATTGCTTATTTATAAATATTATAAATTCACAACATTTTGTAATAATTGTTGGTTATCAAATTTATTATGCTGTTACCAAAATAAATTAGATTTATATTTACAACAAAGACAAAACTAGCGAAAAATGACAAATATTTCGATACATATGGTCAAATTTCATAATTAGATAAATTGGACCAAAGGAGATATCCATTAAAGATGTCACAAGCCTAGGGGAAAGGGGATCAGATATTTGTTATGGGGTGACGTCACATTAGGTCATCATATAATTGAATTGTAATATAATCTTTAGTGGGCACAATTAACTGTCAACTAACTAATAATAATGATAAAACATGTCTACTGATCTTTATAATTTGCTTATATATAACTGCTGCATGCTGCAACATCCATGATAAGAACAGCTGTTTTGAAGCTATATTGAACCAAAGCAGTTTTATATTAAATTTTTCAGGGATAAAAAAATAACATGAAAGGAATGTATATTAACAATAATTTGTTGTTTTCTGTCAATAGAAATAGTATGAAGAAAAATATTTTTCGAATAGGCGAAAGATTGATATAGTTCATATGAAATTCAATTAATACGCCGGCTTTATTTCCTCTACACGCACGCACGAGACCACTGCTTACTCTTATAAAACATAAAGATTCAAGGATGTATTTATTATATTCCGTAATAATATTCAATAAATCTGTCCAAAAGCATGAAGAAGTGGCATTTACTGAAAAGCTTGAATTTCCATTTACCTGGTATCGACCACTTGATAAAGGAAGCTCTCTAATAGTATTCTGGCATATTTACCGATAAGAATTATCTATATATAATTTTCTTGGATTTATTCACACCGCGTGCATTATATGTTTCTTCAATAAAAAGTTTGTTTTCCAACGTATTTTTCAAATAATGAATCTAACATTATCATTAACCAATCCCATTTCAATGAATTATTAGTTTCTTTAAATTTATCAAATTCTACCAACGCTAATTGGTAATTTAGATAAAATTTGGAATTCTCTCTGATTACTTTGATTCTTTGAAAAAGGATAAAATCAAAATGTTCCCATCATTATCAGGAGACATGTTTTCTTATGCGGATCGCCAGGATCACTATTGGACTGGTTATTTTACTTCTAGACCGTTTTTAAAAATTTTAGACAGAATTTTAATGAACCATTTACGGTATTTTTTTTATCTTTTAAATTTATGTAAATCTATAGAGCGGCAGAAATTGTATTATCCTTATCTTTAATTTATCATAATAAATATAAATATGGGTTGTCAACTGTGTTTAATCAAAGCTTGTTACACGAAAAGATAGATGGAAGTCGTAGAACTCTGTCATTATTTCAGCATCACGACGCTGTAGCTGGAACCTCTAAAGCTCACGTTGTAGTAGATTTTAAGAATCAGTATGAATTTTTTTAAACAATTTTTAAAAATCTCTAAAGATTATTAAACGCAATTAAGATGAGCCAATTTGTTTTTACTTATGCTGCTCAAAGAATCTTACAGAATAATATTGGAAATAGCCAATTTGATCAAATTATTTTCGATGTGGATAATTTGAAATCTTATTCCGAAAGATTTAATAAAAATAATTTTATTCATATTCAAACAAATGGAGAAAGGTTTATTATTTTTATTTTGATTTCAGTTTCGATATTATTCGATATAATTTGTTTAGATATATTTTCATATTATTGCTATGATTTTAAAAAATTATTATGAAATTACTGTCTGAAATTGTATTTAAGTAGAATGGGCTACAAAATTTTAATTTATTATAGCTTTTAAGATCATTTATTATAACCAGTAAAAAATTCATTTTATCTATTTTCATCAATTACTTATATGCCAAAAAGTTTAATAAATTTTAAAGATTTAATGTTTAAAATTTATTTTATTGGATAATTTTTTTTCAAATAGACAAGTGAGGAAATACTTGCCAAATAGAGTTTTAATTTAATTGAATTTCTGTAATTTTTCATCATCAAAATTACGGCTTTCTCTTCGTAAAAACTGCTTACGCTCTTAGTTTAACTCTTTCACCCCAAACATTCGGAAAATGAGGATAAATTATATAAAATTCTGGAAAAGGCAGGATAAAAAGCATTGAAAAATGAAATTTATTAGTGAAATAATAATTTTAAGTATTCAGAATTAATTAAAAAAGGTTGCTCGAAGTCACGCGAATAGGATAAAATTAGTGCAATCACATAAGAAGCATTTTCTAACTTATTAATTATAAGTGATTTAAAAATCTGTATTTAAATAAAAATTTAATAGATCTTACCTTTTTAAAAATAAAGCATAAATGACCTGAAATAATAAATTTCATAATATATGATAGCCTAATTTAAATAAAAATAACATTAAAAAATTAAAATTATTTAAAAACTTTAAAAATGTAAAAAATGTAAATTTGATGCTAAACTTAACGTTTAACTTATTATTCTTTGTAACTATTTAATTTATGATAACTGGTCTATCAAAATTGCAGAGTATGCTATCAACAATTAACTTGCAAGTTCAAGATTAATGATTCTCAAACATATCAGTGCTTATTTGATAAATCTTTAGAATCTTAAACTTCACTCTATAGATTTTATGCTTTTGATTTTAAACATGCATTTTAAAGTTTTGAAAACTGACAACATTGAATTTTTTTTAGATATGTTTATCTTTTTAATTCTCTTTCTCAACCACGTCAACTTTTAGTTCATATTCCTATTGAAGTCGATACAGAAAGAATCGGCATTAAAATTATGGGATCTGGAAACCAGCTAATAAAGTGCCAGATAAATCCTATTTTCCAGTTAGCAGAATTCAATAATAATCAACACTTTGTTTCTTTTAAATTAAACATTGGACCTCTTGCTTTTGAAAGAGTAAGAATACTTGCTACTGGAATATCCGATACTTATTGCTCGTCAGTTCATATCCATCTGTATAATATTAAAAATTCGATGAACTTCAAGTAGAAAAATAATAACTTTGGAAAAATATAATTAAAATATTTTAGAAAGAATTTTCAAGTTTCCTCCGAAAATAGCTTATTAAATAAATATGTAGTATTGAAGAACTCTTTAAAGAAACTACACATCAATTCTACAACCGGATATATTGAAGTATTAGTTCAATGTTTGTTTTTCAATATGTGCATATATATATATATATTAGTTGGTAGAAGACTTGTACTCTAAATCGAAATATAAATTAAACATTGCATTTAAAAAATACGGTGCTAGGCGTTCTCGAGAAACTTCCGGCGCTTATTTATTTATTCCAGATGGTGAAGGAAGTGTAAGTAATGAATAATTCCTTAAATTAAAAATATTGATTTTATAAAAAATTTACTTCTATAAAAAATAATTCATTTAAAATATTGTTTCTATAAATATTGAAACACCATTTGTAACTTAATATTTTTCCACTTGGAAAGATATGAGAAGGTAACCAATGAAATACAAAATATATATTAATAAACCCAATTTACCCTACACACCTGAACAAGCTTTCTCTACTAAACCATTTCCTCATAAGATTCCATCTAAACTCATTAACAAAACTGAACATAATAAATAAAGTTCTGATAATATGGATTCAAAGTCCTACTACATTTTCAAAATACTGGAACATAATCGAAATGAAAAATTACAAGAAAGGACCATTTAAACCCATTTTACAATATATTTCGATAATTTTCCTGTCATCATCAGGTAGTATAGAAAGTATAGGTAGTATAGGTAGTATATTGCTGTGGTTTAAATGATGCTGACAGCTAACATACATAGAACTCGAAAAATTTCTTTATCCCATCATATATTTTTTATCAATTTCATAGACATTATGATCCACATTGTCCGATTCGACTATAAGTAATGACTTTCTTTTACAAGATATATACATTTTCAAGAAAAATTCTATCAAACAAATATTTATTTTGTAAAATAGCGATTACAAATTCCAATGAATTCAAGACAGTGTCAAATGAATCCGATCTCAACAACTAAATTCTTGGACAGAGCCAAAAGGCAAGGCAACTTGTATACAAGACAAATAATAAAACTACTCGATTAACACATGCGCAAATCACATCAAAATAAAATATATTGAAATTCAATTTTCTACACAATTTTTTATGTTATTACTTTAGATCATAGAAAATGTTAAATTCTAAAACAGAATATAATATAAAGCAGCTCATAGATTTGAAAATATTTCGTCATATTCTTGGAAACAATTATTATTCTTTTATCACAGACTAGCAAAGTTTATGGTGAAAATCAAAATAATCATAAGAAAGATTTCCAATGTTACCCCCAAATGGCCATAAATTCAAAAACTACATATTCAGCACCTTTCGATTCATTAACCTCATCAGACACTGCACATTACAATGTACAATATTTTCTTTCCTTTTTTTGAAACCATTTTAAATATTTCTTGATTTCTTCTGTACATTGAAATGTACAACGCTCTATTCAACAAATTAAGTCATAAAAATACCAAAAAACGTTTTCAGGCTCTGGATAAAATATTTTCAAAAAAAAATATATTTTTTAAAAAGTCAGGATTGAAGGGGTTAAAATTCTCTGTTGCATTAAATGAAAATTAATTTTCAAAATACTATAGCGTTAGGTGATCAATGTGACCCAATATATATATATATATATATATATATATATATATACTTGGCTTGAGAATCCATGACCGTAAAAAGTTTTTAGGAGGTTAAAAAATGATTTTCATTTTGTTTAAATGAATTAATTTTTAAAAATTTTTATTCACTATAAACCTATGAATTTTTCGTTAATTAAAAAACAAAAGAAATTTTATTGTTTAAAATGCCTGGATTCAATTATTTTTACCTAAATCATAGATAACCATTAATTTCATTACGTTTTATATTCCCGAATTCTTGTGCCCTTAGAAAATTTATTTTACTTTATTACTAAATTTCATCATATGTATTTTGACAAAATGTTATTCGTAATTAAAGATATTTACAATTAAGTCAGCAAGTATTTTTCTTCAAATTTAATTTGAATTAGATTTATTATATTAATTTTAGCAACTTGAAACTTATTTAAAATAAATACAGAATAATATTTTCAGAAATATTAAAAATAAATTAATCTATAATAATTTTAATTTATATATTTTTTTTATTTAAGATAATTGAATTTGACTCTCTAAATACTATTGTTCATTTTGAAGGAGAGTTATATGATGAAGTTGTTGCTGAAAATAAATTGTTTTCTCATATTTTAAAATTGTTCAAAGTCGACGGTAAATTATTATTGTAGATAAATGCATTATATTTATATTTTTTAAGTTCATTAAAAAAATATTTCTTAATATAATATTAAAATTTAAAATTTCGAGTTATTAGTTTTAAATTTCAAATTTTATTTAAAACAAATTATTTATTAAAAAATATGGAAAATAAAAAATTTAAACATTGAAGATTCCAGATTGGTTCTGAAATATATTCGAAAGGATTCTTTCAA
This sequence comes from Schmidtea mediterranea, assembly GCA_022537955.1. Lineage (NCBI taxonomy): Eukaryota > Metazoa > Platyhelminthes > Tricladida > Dugesiidae > Schmidtea > Schmidtea mediterranea. The sequence goes on along the minus strand of CM039679.1, from coordinate 209,687,631 downwards.
AATCAAGATTTTTCGTTTTATTATGATTATTATTATAATAATTATTATTTAAACTGTAAAAATATATATTGTTGATATCGGAATAAATTGTAAAAATATAGTTTAAATAAATAAAAATGTAACCGATTTCCGTAATGTTTAATTATTAAATGAAATATTTCGACCTAAAATAGGTTTGATTACTCCAAAACCAAATTTATATTTCTGCTTATTTGCTGTTTGACCATTGCTTCCTACAAATTTTTACAAAATATAAAATAAGATTTAAATTTAAGTTTAATTACCAACATTTAAATTTGAAAAATCTGGATAAACAAATTTTTAAATAGATTGAAACAAGTTTTTAAATATTTTAACATCCGATCTTCAAATATAAAAATATGTATTAATATAGTTTATATTAATAAAAAGAAAACGCCAATTAAACACTCTTCGTACAATCTTTTCGACAGTTTAACTGTCATCTTAAGGCACCAAAAACAAATTATTCATGTTTTTATTTATTAAATATTTTATTTAAACTAAATATTTTAATTAAAATAAATATTTAAAAATTTTATATTTAGTTTAATTAGAATATTTAATTAATAAATAAAAATTTTGTTTAAATAAATATAAATAATCCATAATATTGAGTTGGTTTTTTGTGCCTGAAAATGACGGTTAAACTATCAAAATATATTGTACGAATAGTTTTCTTGGTGTTTTCTGTCAATTTAATCGTTGCCAAATTTATTTAATTATTTATTGATATTAATAAGCATTATATTTTATAACCATTCAAACTTCTTTTTCTATATCTGGTTTAAATTTGGGGTCGAAATATTTCAATTATGAATAAACACTGTGGAAATTGGTTTACATCGTTATTTGTTTAAATTATATTTTTATTATAAGGACTTTTTTTATTTTTCACCTCTGATTTATTGTTAGTGGAATTTCTTTTTAGTTTTACCTTTGATTTATTTTCATTAAAAATCTTTTTTTGACTGAATCAGAAAAGATAACGATGTTTTATTGATATTTACGAATTTTCGGTACAACCTTTTTAATGTGATTTTGATAATTATCTATTGATTTTATAAAATAGGAAAAAATGATGTAACAATTTATTCACAGTGTTTAATTATGAGATTAAATGCACATTTGTTGGAATAAAATAATGTTTATCTTGTCTGTGTTTCATATTTTTAATGTGATTAATTTATAAAATTTAAATGAAGAAATTTGTTTGAATAAAGCATTTTAAATCAATATAGTTCCAATCTACCCGACCATGACAGTGAGTCTGTCAAAATATAGTGTAGTATAATCTATATGCTGGGTTGACACTTTCTTTTAAGTCAAAACCAATGTTTTATGATTCTTTTAAATCAATATTGAATATATATTTATCATTTTTAACAGTACCAAATATGGTTTTTAAGTCAATTATATATTGGTAGTTCCAAGTTGTCTATTATTGGTAGCATTGCCTCATATATATCTCGGTCTGCCAATTCTAAAATCTGGTAACCATAGGTTATTTGTTCGAGTTACCTAAAATTGAGAGAAATATCATTTATTTTTATTCAATGAAATATTCTGTAAACGTAAATATTTTATGTAATTTAATTTGTAGTGTTTATTAAATATATATTTTGATGAAAAAATTCCCTTAATTTAACACTTATAAACAGGATTATTGTCACATACAATTGATATTGAAAACATAGTTGATATTAGGAAAGAATCTAACTATGAGATATCTATGGTTATAAAAACAGATTTTGTGGCACCTTCTGATGAATTTTTTGTAGATTCGAATTGTTTTCAAGTAGTTAAATAATACCTGAGTATTTCTTTAAATCAATTTGTTTTAAGTTTATTCGACGGAAAACCTTTGATAAAATACCAATTCAGGGTAATGTTTACCCAATGACTTGTGCGTCGTATATAGAATCGAAAATATTTGATTCTACTCGTAAAGTGTTCTTGCTTTCTAAGCAGTCAAACGGTGTACGTGTTGGCAAAACGATTTTTAAAGGCTCTACAATGAATTTTATTGAAGTATTCTTGGACCGAATTCTAAATCAAGATGATAATAGAGGTTTATTTGAACCTCTTGTTGATAATGAGGTCGTTTCTAAAGGCTATCGATTACTCTTTGAAGATTGGAAAGTAATATAATTTTTAGAAAAATAATTTAAAATCTCAACTTGCATATTTTAGCAATTAAAAAGTGGTGATAACAATGAATTTGGTGAATTTACAGTTTCTAGTTATCAGCTAATGAATGATTTGATTTACCCGGTTCATCAAATGTTTGTAAAAACCAATTTTACAAATTCGGTCCCATCTAATCTGGTTGGTCAAAAAAGTCTTTTAACTGGTTATGGATTACCATGCGACTACCATTTAATTAACTTCAAAACAAATATCAATGGTTTGTAAATTAATTTAATAAATTAACAAAATATGTAGATAAACATTCTTGATTTTATGTAACACAGGCGCCTCAAACACGCGGCCCGCGAAGACTTTAATAAATTACCAAAAAAAAGTTTATAATTTGAAATTCAAATTAAATAAATAACTAGAACCGCATACCGTTGTTAAAAATCAAGTTATTAAATTAATTTTTTTAAAAAATTAAAACCATGACTTCAATATTTTTAATTAATGCTTATGAAAGAGAAACCTTAAGAAAATTATAATATTTTTAGTTTAAAATTTGACTCAAACAAAACATCATCAAAGGATATAATAAAAAACTTTGATCATTGCTGTAAATTTTAACGAATTATCCGTATTCAATAATGTTTTTCAACAGTTTCAAACAAAAGAAATATATATAAAATGCCTCCGAAAAAGAAATTAAAAATGGATGTTGAGTTGGAAACAGATATGGTGGCAATAAAAAGAAAAATTGAGGATGAAAACAGAAAGTTTCAAGACAAGTGGGAAGATATATGTATTTTTTATTGAAACAAAGGACCGAATTCAGTGTCTTATTTGTCAGCAAACAATTGCAGTAGCAAAAGAGTTCAATCTTAGTCGCCACTATAACGCTCTTCATGGCAACAAATTCCATGGAAAATTAAGAAAAGAGAAAATTATTCAGTTCAAATCATCATTTAAAAAACAATTTGTTCTCCAAGTGCAATAAAGTCAGTGAAGATTCTGTCAAAGCAAGCTATGTTCTCTGTGAAATGATAGCAAAAGCATCCTAAACATTTTACAGAAACACATTATGTCAAAGAATGCATGGTACAAACCTGCGAATAATGTGCCCTGAAAAGAAGAAAGTGTTTGAGGGAATAAATCTATATTCTAATACAGTTTCTGCTCGAATTTCTGACTTATCAGATGACACAAAAAACAACTTTTCAAATAGTTTGTAAATTTCCCAAAACAGTTTCAAAAGAACTAAATTAAAGAGAACACATATCCAAAATATATATTTAGCTGCAATATATTTCGATTGATTAACAGTCATTGTCAGGTACTTCGTCTTGAACTTTAAACTATTTAGAACAAATCATTATTACTTAAACAAATAATAAGACTCTAACCTGCTAAATTGTATATTTGTGTTCTAACGCAAATGCTGACTTTTCGAGGTATAAATATCGTTTAGCTAAATGAAATTGAGCAATAACAGGACTGTGATGCCCTTAGATGTCCGGGGCCGCACGCGCGCCATAATGGCAGTAACAGCGAGTTTTATTCCTAGCTAGAAATTGCCGGGTAATCTGCGAAATCACTGTCGTGTCAGGAAAAGTGGATTGAAATTATTCCACTTGAACGATGAATTCCTAGTAAGCACAAGTCACTAGCTTGTACTGATTACGCCCCTGTCCTTTGTACCGCCCGTCGCTACTACCGATTGAACAAATCATTATTTGTTTAAGTAATAATGATTTATTCTAAATCGAAATATATATATTTTGGATTGGTGTTCTCTTTAATTTTGTTTCAATAGCTTCATTTATTATCAGCAGTAGATATTCAGCTATAATTTCTATTATTTAACTAAATTTAAAAGCCAAACTTACATATTTCAATGGCTTTCTCTGCATGGCACAGTTCACGCTGGTGAGACATCAAATATGGCTTCACAACAATTTTTTAAATTTAAAAGTTTTGGGGCAATTTATCTAATCAGTATTTTTGATTATAGACATTTTGTGAACCGAGATTGCATGCATCCTGCGTGGTGCAGGTATTTATTTATCTTCTCGTCTGAAATTTTCTATCCTTTTATACTATAATGTCCATGGTGGTATCATTCTATAGCGCCTATTTATTACTAACGATGGGAATTTTCGATTAGTGTTGTAACAATATGTGTGTTACACTCGAAATACTTTAAATTGTTAATTAACTATGGAATCACGTCATATAGCGCATCGGATGATTTTCGATAAGTTGAAAGTTCTATTAATAAGTTACACCAATACCTCGTATAATTTGAGTAATCGATATCCCTGACCATTCATTATAAACAGGGTTAATATTATATAGAGATGCTATTTAGTGTCTTATCATTAAAACTATAAAGTGTACATGTGTTTGACTTACTTTGAGCTAAATTTACTTAAGTAAATTTATTATATGATTTAGTTCGTGACCTACATAAATACTTAGAAAAATTTCACGAAAAACCTTGAAAGTTACGAAAATTAAAATTTTTGTGTTAACCCACACAATTTTTTGTTAGTTACCATATATATTGTAGCAAAGAATCGTATTTTTCAAAATAATTTTCATCTTGCAGCGACACTTTCGCGTTGACATGAAACCACTCAAACATAATGCCGGGTTTACATTCTCGGCTTGTCTTGGTACGTAAAAATGTAATCGGAAACCTTAGAGAAATTTAAATGTGTTTCATATCGCATAAATTTTCTCTTTAGTTCAAGTAGACAATATTTTGTTATCCAATCATCTGCGCCTTCTTTCTCAATCTCCAGTGTACGGACAATTTATTCTTGGTGATATTTTTCAGTGCTCGATGATTCTATGAATGGTTAACAAAAATGGATTCTATTTAAAGCCACCCTTAGCATTCTCGCGAAAAAAGAGTAAACTACTTCTTTGATGGTTCTTTAGCTTGACGCAGATATAAAATTTCTCGTTAGTAATGTTTGCTTAGCACAATATCTTTGTCAGTAATATAATTGAGCTCTTCCTTATAACTAGCTGCTTTCATTTTCATTAGAGATTCGCTCGTTTTCTAAAATGTTGAAGCCATTCATGGCTTGCCTTGAATTGCCATATTTTACCGTTTGAGGAACTAGATATTACACTAGCAATTGCAAACTTGGGGGCTTTTCTTGAATAACCATTTGGTCTAATCGTGTAGATGCTTGATGCGGATAAATCCGAATTTAATTCTGAGGTGAATAAACATGCAAGAGAAAATGATTATAAACTTATAAAAAAAATCACAATATATACTTTTAAATTTTTTTTGGACGAAAATTTACACATTTCCTGACTTTATGAAATTTAATTCCGCACTTTATTTGTTAATGACATTTTTCTTTGAAAGTAAATATTCCATTTTCAGCATGTCAACATTTGACGACAAGGCTAACTGGGCAGCATTAATAAAACATCTCAGTTTTTCTTCCTTATGATAATTATTCTTAGCATTCGCTTGGCGTTTGCTAATTTTGGTTATTATAAAAATAAGTGTTTTTGGAAAATAACTTTTAGCATCTTATATAATCACTTAAATGTGCAAATTTTAGTTTTTCAAAATCTGAGCGAAAATTGCATAAAAATTACAATTCGGTTTGACGATCGATGTAATGTGAGAGAGTGAATAGAGAAAATATTGTTTCGCTATTTTTAGGAATATTTTCATTGAAATTTCCAGAATGTATTTTTATTTTAAAATATTGCAAAATTACAAATAAAAAATGAAGAAAATTTGAAACAATTTAGAGTGCAAACTGAAAATTGAGTGTCAAAAAATATGCAACACGAAGTCAGGTATATAAGGTGAATAAATAATTTCTGCTAAATTTGAATTCACACATTCGAGCAATTTAAAAGTACAAATATTATAGTCAACCGAAAAATGGTTTTATTAATAGTTTCTTTATATCTTAGAGATTCCAAAATTGACGATCCATCGTTTGAAATTAAATTGCTATGCTGGTTACATTTCTGAAGGATCTTGTAAATTTCTCCGAAAAAAATCAGTTACTTTTGATGTCATATTTTTAATAATTTATTTATTTTTAGCCCTTAATGAAATCCATGTTTGATGATGTCTCAATTAAATATGTAAATAAATTTTCTTTATCTGGAAATCAAGTTATTGGAGATAAAGTGAAGCCAGAAGATATTTGTATGAATCTAATGGATATAGATACATACGCAGTGCATTTCGATAATTAATTTGTTCAAATCGTTATGTATTATTTTTATGAAAATTATTTCTTTTATATAGTTATGTTTATTTATTTTATGAATTACAACTCTTAAATTAATTGTTTAGGATTTTTTAAAATGTAAATTTCTTTAATTTTTTCAGAAGATATTTTAAATTGTGACAATGGAAAATACATATTTGAATTATTATTTAAAGAAAATGCCAATCAAACACTGGCCGTATGATATATTTTGACAGTTGAACTGTCATCTTCAGGCACGAAAACCAACTTAAAATATTATTTTTTTAATTTGAAATAATACAAATAATAAAAAATTTTAAACAATACAGAAACAGCAATTTATCACAATTTGACATACTCAGACTATTTTAAAATATTCAAATCATTCTTAGTCATGGGACTTTACATTAATCTTTGAATCTAATGACCTTATCAACAATGCATCGCAGGTGACACGCACAAATTACACTCAGACTTCCACAAGGATGGATACTTAGGATTTTTAATCAATTTGTCAACAGTCTCTTATCATCAATAATAAAAATGATTTCGAATACCCATAATTATTATTAATACTATTATTGATAGCTGAAAACGAATTGCATATAATTTCGTCAGTCATTCAAATTATCAAATATTTCATAAATTAAAATTTCATTATATGAAATTTAAAACCGAAAATTCAAAACTTTCTGTTACAGGTGTAGGTAGTGTTGGTGCACGGGGAAATTAATCAGCTTCCGAATTGCTATGGTTGCCTGTATTATAATCCCCATCTCCTTGATTCAATAGGGTTTATATATTTACCCCATAATTTTTCACTTTACTGCTATGCGCCCGTGAGCAAACCGACGTTGGAACTGCACATAACAACCGAATGCTCATCAATCAATGTTTCCAATACTACTTCTTGAGCAATCTTTGTTTACGGGTTCTTGACAGCCGATTGAATATTTTATTTCATTACTTTACCTCTGTATTATGATACTCCGGGTCATTTTATGCATACCCTTGACTCAATGGCAAATTGAAATTCTGATGGAAGACGGAAATTCAATTTGTCAATTGAAATTTTCATATTTACTGCCAGATTTTGATGGGGAGTCGGCTGTATCATCTGAAGTACATAAACGATATCCGATGTTGGATCCTCTTGAACTGGAATTGAAATGCCTGGAAGTGGCATTTCCTAAGGCATAGTGGGAAGAACTGGTGATGAGTTCATAAAAAGGTCTTAATTTGCTTGTAACGCTGAATTTTATGCACGGCATGCACATGGATAAAACAGAAACTTATAAAAAGTATGTAGTTGCTATCATTGACAGATTTAGCAAACTGGTGAGCCTAACTGCAGTATCTAAAATGGATGATCAATGTATATTCAAAGTTTTATTACACAATATAGGTTTGATAAACCAATCAGTATTTTGTCAGATAGAGGTAGAAACTTTGAAATTGTGTATATGAAGAAAAAGATCGCAGAATAACACTAAGCAACAGTTTGCCTAGTCATATCAATATCACTCAAATGGACTTGCCGAACGTGTAATACGAACAGTGGAGTTATGATCACAACATCCTTAAAAAGTAAATTTGAAGAAAGAAATTTGTTTGAAGAACCATACTCAGTAAAACTTAACGGAATTATCACCATTTGAAATAGTGTATGGAATAAAGATCAACATCCATTCCAAATTCAAGTTCCAAGAAACAAGTAAATCAGATTTTATTGATAAAGCTAGAATAAATTTAGAGAAGTGTCCATAAATTTGAGTCAGTTTCCGATCGGTTAAAGATTACGTTATCGACACTCAAGTTGGACAAGAATTCGAAGTTGGGCACTTTTATATCTAAGTTTAGCAGTATTTTTATGGCATCCAGATTTGACTTAGGTCATACAAAAGTAATAACACATGAAATAAAGACTTTAGGTCCTCCAGTTTTACAAATCCCCAGAAGATAACACATGCATTTAGAAGACAAAGTTGAAGAGTAAGTACAGAATTTATTAGAAAGCTGGAGTTGTGAAGAAATGCCAAAGTCCGACGAACACACCATTAGTGATAGTTGGAAAACCAGATGTATCTATAAGAATGTGTCTAGATTTCAGATTATTAAATTCGGTTACAGAAAAGTTTTCATTTCTTATTCCAGACATGCAGTTATTATTGGATTGCTTAGGTAAGTCAACGATATTTTCTTCCATTGACTTAGGACAGGCTTATTATCAAGTAGAGTTGAATGAAAAGTCGCCAATCAAGACGGCATTTTGTACAAAAGAAGGACAGTTCAGTTTCAATAGGTTACCATTTGGTTTGTCAACAACTCCTGCCACTTTTCAGAAACTGATGCATCAGATATTGGAAGGATTAGTTTTTAAAAGAGCGGTTGTGTACCTTGATAACATTTTAATATATGTTGAAAATCAGGAAACTGATGTTAAACTCCTATTTGAAGAATTCACACGCATTAGAGATTCCGGGTTGAAAGTCAATCCAGTGAAATGTGCGTTCAATAAAAGTGTATCAAATTTTATTGGTCATACAGTGAGTGAAAAAGGAATTCAAACAAATAAAAGAAAGATTTCAGAAATTGAAAATGCAACTGAGCCAAAGATTACAACAAAATTCATTCCTAGGTTTGACAAATTATTATTGACGATTTATCAAGAATTATTCAATGAAAGCAGCACCTTCGTACGCCTCAACGACAGGAAATGACAAAATGATTGTTTGGACTGAAGAATGTAGAAAACGTTTTATTAATTTAAAGAAACTCTTATGTGAAGCACCAACATTAGAATATACAAGGGCAGATCGACTATTTATCATTGATACGGATGCTAGTTTTGGAGCCATAGGTGCAGTTTTATCTCAGATTAAGGAAGACGGCACCGAAGAAGTGATAGTGTATGGTTCAAGACATTTGGCAAAGCATAAAATGGTATATTGTGTGACTAGAAAAGAGTTGTTAGCTCTTCACGAATTTATTGTATGGCAAATTTATCCGAATAAGGTTTTGCGTTACAATATAGAAAGGGACAAGAACACGACAATGCTGATAGTATGTCTCATTTAAATAATACCATATGCTCTCAATTTCAGATGGAACACATAGATGTCAAAGAGGCGAAATGTAGAACTCGGTACATTAATAGTTTACAAGGAAGTTCACATATTATGAAAATTATTAAACCGAAGCAAAACGAAGACAGAAAAATAAAATTTAGTAGAAATTATATTATGACTTTTGAAGAGATTGTAACTACAACAATGATAAAAATAATAATAATATAATGCATCAATGTAGACAAAAAAATCAAAAATTTAATTTTTGTAAACAACAAAACAAATGATGATTCAAATGATATAAGAGATCAACTTATAATATAAAGGCATCAACTCTTACACTTATAACCTCAGAGATGCTGGGTATAAGGATAACCCTAAATATAGAAATCGTTTGTGAATTTGTAAATTTGTACAATATAAATAAATAATTGTTAGAAATTTAATTGTTAATTATGTAATTTAAAAAATCATCTTTTTAGAATTAAATCGATAATTAATACTCATTAATAATGAAATTTTTGTATAATTCTGAAAAGATTGAATAAAAATTGAAACCAAATTGAATCCAATGCATAATTTAATGTGTTTATTTTCTCATATCAACATCTATCTTATTATAAAGAATAATAATTTATTAGCATTATTAAATTTATTTATTTATTAACATTAAAAAACATCAATCACAAAATGGTCAGCTCATGATATTCTGCTTCTCATTTCAGCTTCTTTATTTCTAGATATGAATATTTAATCCGTATTTGTTATTTCGTATTTTATAATATTTATTCAATTCAAATATTTCAATTTTCTTGGTATCCAACAAATTTAAACACTTTAACAACTGAGTTAATAATACAATAGCTATTTTTAATCAATCTTTAGGCATGCACTGCATCTGCTTCGTATATCGACGAACCAACACTGATATATAATATATAGTAAAAAAATCCACTATCGATGTCTGTGTTCCTGTTTTGATAATACTGTTATGTAACTCTCGATAATTACCCATTAAAACACGTTGAAGTTTCTCAGCTCTTTCCTTAATAGGATCATGCTTGCCAAAATGATTACTCAATTTAGCAGCCAATTGGAGACCTTTAATTAAGTCGGGGGTGAGTGTAGGAACCTCTTCGTCATCGTCACTAATTTCTTTAGCATCGATAGTCTCAAGCGCAAAACCAATGATTTCATTTTTGCTAAGTGCTTTATCCACTAACAATTCTTCAATGTCTGTTTTTGTTGAATTGCGTTAAATATAATCAAGTCGTTATAAAAAACGTAATGTTTTCTGTTGAATCGCGTTAAGTCAAATTCGCATAAAAAGAGAATTAGGTGTAATATATTTTGATATAATATATTTGAGAAGATGTTGAGATTTACGATATTTTAAATAAACATAAAAGAATAAATTATTTATTTATAACAAAAAAACAAGTACAATATAATTATAATCATTAAACCGAGAAAATATAAATTTAAATTTATTCATTGCAGTTCTACTTGTCTACCACAAATTGATTAATAAATTCTAATTAAAATCAAAGATATTAAAATTTAATAAATTTAGAAACCTTCGTAATTTATTCTGTCTTCTTTATCAACTTCAACAAGTCTAAACATTTCATCTATTTCGTCGTCATCTAATCTATCACCAAGGCTAGTCAAAATATCCTTCAATTCTTGTTGACTGATGTAACCGGTATTTCCGGTATCAAATGCCTAAATTAAATCTCATTTATCTTCGCATAATTAATTAATTCATATTCAAATGCATGGTTGTAATTGTCCATATTTATAATTTTATGAGTCTTATCCCATCGTCATGAGCAGTTTTAGTTTAATAGTTATAAATAAAATCTGGATGTTCAGTATTATTCTTCAGTATTATACAAATAGGAAAGTCAATATTTTTATTTTAAAAAACTTTAGGGTCGAAAACAGAAAATATAAAATTACAAAGTAAAATTATATATTAGCGTTCTAAGGAGAGAGTGACGCCTACGATGGAGTCTAAATATTTTTACTAATAGCGTGGTGTCTTGGAAACTTGACATAATAGCCTTCATTTCAAAAGATATTACTGTATTAATATATAAACTGAATAATTTTTGTTGACTTCCGACAAAGGACTGAATAATTAATTTGAGTTACAATTTTATTACAAGATTCTAACTTGGTTAGAAAAATAGATTTTCTCACCACAAAATTCTTATAATAAAAAACGCTTCCAAACTAGTCCATCAAAAAATAGTTGCGTTCGATAATGGTACCTAAATAATTTTTTCTAGTTATTTTAAAATAATGAATTTGAATGTCATTTTGCAATCAAAATATAGTTTAAATTTTTTTATTTACTGATAATGATTTACTTAATTAGTGTTTTTATGAAATTTCATATATAAAAAAATGTCTACATAATCAGAAAATATTTTTAAAAATAAATATGGAAGTAAAATAACAGAATAACAAATTAAATCTGTGGATTGTACTAATATTTTATAATAGTTTCTGCGATAAATGTAAAAAAAATTTAATCATTAATAAATAATAAATTTACTTAATACATATTTGCATATAAAAATCAGACCTAAAAATCACGTATAAATAAATTTATTAAATATTATAACTTTATTAAAAATTAAATTAAAATGTGCATGCATCAAAATTATTTAAAATAAAATAAAATAACATTGCAAAATGGCCTGATAAAACGGCTCTAAACTTAATACACCAAAGTGCAATAAATAAGAGCCTCAATAATATAAAAAGTGGTACTAAGTCGTATTTCCCCACACCAAAAATATTAAATAGATTTAATAATTAATTAAAAACAATAGTCAATAATTTAATTATTTTCGAAAATTACGGCATGAATTTTACAAACTTATCGGCTTTTAATACAATTCAGTTGTACTTTATTTTGGGTGAAAGTGGTGAGGCAGCGTAGCATTCTTGGAAAACTTTGGGAATCATAGTACAAGTGAATGCTCAACATGCAAAAGAAACATGGTTAAATTCCATGATAATTAAGTGAAATGTGGATTCCGATGGAGATGCAAACGTACTTTAATTAAAAGAAGAAAGTGTTTTAAAAGGAACTTTCTTCAAAGACTCAAAAATAATACTTGATAAAATAATTAAGTTAATATATCATTGGACCTTTGAAGAATTTTCTTTCTTGAAACTCCAGGTGGATCTAGGTATATGAGAGCACTCCTTTGTAGATTACCGTAATTTCCTTCACAAAGTTTGTGCTCTCCGATTGATGGCTACTCCGGTTGTATTAGGTGTTCAGAAAAGAGAGGTTCAAATTGATGAATCTTTTTGGTTCGTAGAAAGTACAATCGTTGTAGCTTAGTCGGAGCCATTGATTGTGCCACTAAGGAATCAGTTTTAATTCCTGTAGGAAAAATGGATACTGCGACATTTATCCCCGTCATCTTAAAATAAGTAAGGTTTGGCGCGTTTGTTGTTAGTGATGGTTGGGCAGCTTATTTGGAAACAAGCACATACGTTTATCAACATTTGGTTGTAAACCATTTGAAAAATTTTGTAGATCCTCAAACTCATCAAATTCCTTTATTAATTAAATTATTGAATTTATTTTTCTAAAGTAATTATTAAATTTATTTAATATTTTTTGTGTGGGGAAATGCAACAAAAATATATGTGTGTCATTAATAAAATGAACGATAAATTAAGTTTTTTTCGAATAACTAATAGCCTACAACGTAGAAGGTTAGAAAAATTGAATGCAAAATTAAAAATAAATTCTTACACAGTCCATAATATTTCTATATTACACTAAATAAGAGCCTTTGACACTAAATTTATATATTTACATAATTTTAAATATAAAAAGGGTTTACTGATGTTTTGAAAGAAGTTTTTGATGTTTTTACATAAGTAATTATTTCATGCGAAATATCAGTTTTTTATTTGTTTTTCGTTAGAATTTATGATAAAAATTGAAGACTTTTACCAAGGAAAATTATTACATAAAAGAACTAAAAGCACATTTCAAGAAGAATTCATATTAGTTATTCGTAAATGAATTAGCAGAGAATCTAATGACACATATCTGAACATGCAAATATTATTCTTTAGATATTAAGTAATGGTTTTTAATTAAATAATGCAGCGAATATATACTTCTATTCATTTTCTCTGGAACATCTTTATTTTATTAATACTAGATATTGTATACCTATTTTTACGAAAATACGTCAATTTGACGGGTAAAAATTAATCTTCTGGGCCAAGGTTATGATATGTGCTTGACAAGAACCGGAAAAGAAAATGGTGTTCAGGCAAAAATTCGAAGTATTTACCTCAAGGCTGCCTTTGTTCGCGGTGCCTCGCATAGACTGAATCTTGTAGTAAATGATCTTAATAATGTTGCAATGATACGGAATACTGTTGGTACTATCAAAGCAATTATTACATTTTTTCGTGAAAACCCAAAAAGGAGGTCCTCTGTCCCAAATATTCCTCTTCTGTGTAAGACAAGATGGAGAAGCGAGTATAAAAGTATTCAGATTTTTTCTAGTAAATTTAAAGATATTTATTGTCAACTGAAAGAATTTCCATTGCATGCAAGTGGAAATACGCGACAGGCTGCACATCAGTTATATTGTTCAGTTATATTGTCTCAATATTATTTCGCACTACTCTGCCATACTGGAACCAGCTACTCAGGCTTTTCATGCTGTTCAAGTTGATTTTCCAGAAGTCCAACTGCAAGTTCAAAACCTGCTCAGTGTAATTAAACTTCACAGAGATGATTCCGATAATTATTTAATGTATATTTTTGAGAGAACAGTACAACTCGCACAGAAAGTGGATATTGAAATGATTATCCAAGACAGTGTAGAAGACAAAAGCATCGAAGTAATCCGGAAACCCTAAGTGTTGAAGAGTACTTCAGACAAACAGTTTACATTCCATACTTAGATTCTCCAACAGTGCACAATTTAACTTAGCGTTGCTACATCCTTCAAAATTGTGCGAACTGAATCGTCAACAGTTTAAGGATATAATTTCAACTATTAATCAGGTATACCACATTGATAATTTTGAAACTGAAGCCTTGGGTTGGTTTGATTTTTGGAAAACGCGAGAATACAAAAGTAGCCTAGATTTCATAGACTTGTTACCTTTTACAAAGTTTTATCCGAGTGTTAGGAATGCCTTACTAGTTTAGCTAACATTACCAGCAACAACATGTACGGTGAAGCGATCGTTCAGCAAATTACGTCATGTAAAAACATGGCTTAGATCTACAATTTCAGATGAACATCTGCCTGGATTGTACATCTTAAGTGTACACAGAGACAAAGTGAACTGCAACAAAAAATACTTTATGGACAAAATTGTAGATATGTTTGGTAGCGATAACAGACGACTCCAGTTCATGTTTAAAGAATAAATTTTGTTTTAAATTTATGTCGTAATATTTTATGTTAAATATATATATATTGTGTTAATAAAAAATTTGTTGCTACAGTATACCCTTCATTACTACAGTATCCTGTCCGTTCGTTCACAGTTCAAATATGCTATCGTAAATTAAAACTACATTAAAACATTACTAAAAAATTTTGTCCCCTTAGAAAATTTTCTGTCTATTAATAATACAAATGAAATAACAATGAATAAGAAACAGCAAGAAAGAAAGCAAATGCCAGCTATTTTCACGTGAATACATGAGCAAACATGTTAGAACTTGCTGTTTACTATTAGAGCAAAGCTTATCATATCGCAAAAAAAAACGGTGAACTTTGTAAAGAAAAGAAGTTACTTTTGAAAGTTAATTTGTTTTTATTATTTTATAAAACAAGTAGAGTAACGTGAGAGATTATTCAACAGTGTATTATTTAAAAAAGAAAAGTTCTATTTAGAAGCTTAGCAAACATTTATTTTTGTACATGAAGATCTGAATTTGATAACGTATTTTAAAACCTATTCAAAAGTATTTTCGCAATTATATCTTTACTATTTAGCTAAGGGTATTATTGCAGTCTTCAAATGATATGGAATTGCTAAAAAGAATAACCAACGAAATGATGAACAATCTGGATCGGATTCGGATATAAATGAATTATGCTAAAGCGAGGAGTATGATATCAACGAAATTGAAGATTCTGATGACATTGTGAATGAAAATTATCGTAATACCTACCGTAAAAGAAAAAGAATGCGTATTATTTCAGTTACTGAAAGCAAACATGAAATAATGGATACTGAGAATGAAAAATATTCGATTGAACGTTTGGTTGATGGAACATTATGGAAGCCACTAAAGGAATGTGGATGCTAACGTAGAATTCCAGCTTATAGTGTATTCAAAGATGTGGTTGGACCAACTGCGTATGCAAAGCGAAACATTATGCTTGGGAATGTAAGAAGTGCTTTTGATCTAATAATTGAGGACCATATGATTGCTGATATAAAAATATGTACTCAGAGGCACGTAAAGTTTTGAAAAAAGATAATTGGTCGGTTACAAAGGCATAGTTACAAGCTTTTCAAACGATTTTGTATGATCGAGGTGGGTATGAAGCATCATATTCATGGTCTAATAAATGGGGGTACAGTTTCTTTTCACAAACA
This sequence comes from Schmidtea mediterranea, assembly GCA_022537955.1. Classification (NCBI taxonomy): domain Eukaryota; kingdom Metazoa; phylum Platyhelminthes; order Tricladida; family Dugesiidae; genus Schmidtea; species Schmidtea mediterranea. Next base: position 209,671,556 of record CM039679.1, on the reverse strand, counting down.
ATGTTCAGAGACAAGTTCATGGAGATTCGTCGATTCATACGCTTTGAAAAAAACGAACGAAGTCAGAGATTAAAAACATAAATTTGTTTTAATTTCTTCAATATGGAACAGATTTATCGAAAAAACTCAGGTTTCTTACTGGCTGTTTTACACAGTATATGCCAAATAAGCCAGATAAATATAGCATAAAATTTTGGCTAGCATGGACGATACAAGCAAAAATCTAATAAATGGGTTGCCGTATTTAGGGAAATATGAAAAACGATCATCAGATATACATTTGGGCGAATTTGTTGTGCTCAAGCTTGCTGAACCATATTTATGCATTGGACGAAATATAACTACTGACAACTTTTTCACAAGTATTTCCCTTGCTAAAAAATTGCTTGAAAAAAACCGACTCTTGCGAGAACTTTACATGAAAATAGAAGGAATTTGCAGAAATTGCAAAGACTAAAAAGGATAATATGGTCTATCAATATTTGTATTTAATGTAACAAGTATGCATGCGAAAATTGTACATTGAATATAGAGATTACATGTAAAAATGCATTGAAGATAATAATGAATAAAAATCTATAGCTTTTTAATAAATAATTTACAAAAAATTTTATTTTATTATGCCCGTCAAATTGACGGATTTCAGTAAACAAAGGTATACAGTCAATGCTAGTAAATCTAGTGTTAAAACATTCTTTTATTCGAAAAAGAATCATATGTTTATATAATTTAAACATTGTGAATATAACATGCAATTCTAATGTCAATTTATGCGAGTTAATTTATTTTAATGTCGAATCATTTCAATGCCATCTGATGCTGCGGCAATATCTATTCGAGCCAATGAGAAATTATTGCATTCGACATATCGAGTAAATTCTTCGGTTAGATTAAAAAAATAATAATGTGATGAAATTGAACGTGAGTAACTTCATGCAGCTGACAGTGCGAATTTGCGCCTCAACTCTGATTAGCTAGCAAAAATATATGCACAAATGTGATTGATAAAATGTGTTTGATAAAAATTATAACAAACTAATTGCTGGTGTTACAGAAATTGTTTAGAGTTGTTTCGACTTTGTAAAACAGTAATTTTTAATGTAAAACTTTTGAGAAATTTAAAATTTATTTATAAAAAAGATATTTTATATTTTAATATATATATATATATATATATATATATATATTTGAAAACATTTGTAAGAAAAAAGAAGCTGAAAGCGAAATGCTTGTTATATTTTGTTTTTGAGTGATTAGGACCTATTATAGCTCGACATATTTTGGCTTACATAGTTATTTATTTAAATTATATTATTATTTTTATTATTATTATTATTATTATTATTATTATTATTATTATTATTATTATTATTATTATTATTATTTCAATCGATGAAAAGATCCTACAAGGCTATTTTGGATTAAACGATTCTAATATGTTTACTGTTTTGAAATATTACCAGAAATGCATTTTTCAATTCATCCTTGAGAGTCCCTGGATCCTTAATGTATTCCTTGACAAATCGAATAAATTCCAAAAATGTTATTTTCTGATTACTTTCTATATCTCACATATTCAATTGATGATTAAAATAATAATTTAATAAACTTTTCTCAGATTTTTGAATTATTTTATCGCAATCATCTGGAGTTGGATTTTGTCCCAAACTCTGCAAGATAGCCATTATTTCTGATTGTTGAACAGATCCGGTATTTTCTTGATCAAACAAACAAAATGATTTGTACATATCTAAAAATATTTTATATTGAAACGATGAGAAAAAATACTTTTACCTTTCACTTCGATTTCTTTATATCCCATATTTACGCCTTCTTTAACATATGAATTTAACTTGTCCATCTATCTAAGTTAATCTAAAATAAATAATTGTTGAACAATTAATAAAAATTAAATCTATATATATATATATATATATATATATATATATATAAATAATTATTATACATCATCAAGCGTAATATTTTATTACAAAATAAATCGTGAAAAATTAAAATTAATTTATTTGTTCAAATGAATGCAATAAAAATGATCAAACTAACAATGTTCAGAAAACCAATGAAATAGTATCCAACGTAATCAAAATAGTCAAAAGTCTATGAATTTATAAGCAGCGCATCGCATTAAATGCGTGAAGTCAATGAACAAAATTGCATTCAATTAAATCTCCATGGCAGTTTACTATAACAACCAAAATAAAACAACAGATATATTTTTTATAATAATTTAGTTAAATTGAAAATTCAATTGTTTATTTGTCATCTACATTCCCGCAAATGATAGCCGTCTCCTAATGTGTATTGTGTCCAATTTGAGTTGGCTAAAATATTTTGTTTAAATCTAATGCAAAATTCTCTTTTACCATATTCATCGTCAATTGATGTCGAATTCGAAGGGAAAACTTTATTTTTCGAAATGTTGTTGTATAATGCATTGTTTGAATTTTCTTCGTTTTGCGCACAGCAGCATAATCCTAAATTTTTTGTTAGAAAACTAATTAAAATTAAATATAAATGAAAAATATTTTTCGTAAAAAGTTAGTTTTGTTTTTATCAAGTGTTGTTTAATAATTAAATTTTCTTTGTGTGTATGTGTGTATGCATCATTTTTCGAAATATTTTTAATCTGATAATATTTTTCAAACTTTGATGAGCACCTTCATTCGTGTCAAACACATTTGTGAACCATTGACTCACATCAAGTATTTCAAAGTAGAAGCTAAAAACTTTTAAAGTTCTGAAGGTTTGAGTGCCACGTTGTAGGGTCTACAAGATGGCACTTTGAAAATTTGAAAACAAAATCATTTTGTTATTACTGTAAGATGCAACTTTTGAATCTAAAAACTGTTTATCTCAAAGGTTTCTCAGACTCCAAAAAACATTGTATTCTTAGAAAATCAACTAATACTGGTTTTTATACTTTTGAGCGTCTTTGTGAATTTAAGTGTAGGAAAGAAATTGGAAAGAATATATTTATCTTCTACTTTAGAAAATTCAGTGGAAGTGTTTAAAAATCAAATGAGTTTGTGATGACGAATGGGAATTCAAATTAATTTTAATTAGTGAGGATGAAAGAGATTATTCATAAATTCATTAAGAATGCTAATGATTTATGTTTGCGAATATCTAAGTGTAATTTGACTAATTTTTGTAAATCGGATGTTGAGGATAGAATTTGGTTGATGTTACCGTACACAGAAGTTTAAAGAGATTTTTAGTAAAATATAAGTAAATTGTTAGGGAATTTTTCTTCATCAGTAAATGTTCATCTATTTAAATATTATTGAACTAATAATTGCTGGTAATTTCATTGTTTCTTTATTAAAATCAGTGAAGATCGAAAAAACATGAGTAAGAAAAAGCTTTACAAATTCAAATAGGATTTCATTCATAATTGTCTTTCTCATCTTAAACCCTTAAATGTACAGTTTTGCCATTTGACAATATAACAATATTTTGTTTAAGTAGATGTAAACATTCAATGTAGCAATTTGGCAATATAAAAATTTTTTTGCAATAAATAAAAAACTTTGTGTAATTTTTTTTCTGCTATTTTTTCAAAGGTATGCACGGTTTCTTAAATCAATTGCAATAAAAAAATTATTAAAAAACAATCGGGCATTTAGGGTTAAGTAATAACAAAATAGAATAATTATAGGGTAAAACTATTCGGCTTGGCTAAAGATTCAATAACTTATCTGATATTATATTTTCGAAATTGTGGAAATGAATCTTTAACACATGTAAAATTATAATTCTACAATAAAACATCTTGCACTATTTATCCTGTTCTCTAAATTATAGTTTTCCCACGTGAAGTTTGAAGAGCTCCATTTTGATTTGTTCAACTTAACTTGATCAATTCAAACAAATTTGATCTTTATTTTGTATTACTGTCACAAAATAATAATAAATATTTTTTTTGATTTTTTGATGTATTGAATTTTAGACAAATTAATAATTTATGTTTTCTTTTGGCTACATATTCATTCTCATCCTCATTATCTTTTTTTATAAGTTGTTGCTTTTAGTAATTCTTATCAAAGATCTCATTTGAGTTTTCTCGAAAGTTTATGTTTATATTGATGATTTCTTTAAAAATATTCTCCTGCCAAACTTGATGGACCTATGAATCTTTACCGCTTAAATTTTTGAATATCACCTTTGATTAAATTTTTCACTACATTCAAATTCAAATCTCTCTTTAGTTTGAACTTGATTTTTTTTTGTAAGATTTCAGCTTGAGGTATTCGTCATATAATTTATGTACTCAATTTGTGATTTCGAGTCTTTTGTATCCCGTGGTTTGTTTGACACTGTGTGCAAAATGATTTACCAAGTTTTGATAGCCCATTTGTAAAATTATCCTCTTTTTTTATATATTGTAGTTCAGCATCACATTCTGATACATTTGCCATCAAAGTTTGAAATCACTGTATTTCTATGCCTTGCTATGAAAGTTCAAATCTCACTCCTTATGTTGGTATTTAAATTATATTTTTAAAAGTTTCGAATAAAAAATTACATTTTACTTACTTACCTTTTGTCATTACATCGGAAAAATCATCCGAATTAGCTGCTGATCGGCAGCATAGGCATGTTTTTGGTGAATTTCCCAAAACACATAAAAGGCTGCATTTCCTGCAACAAGATGATTTTCTGCACAAATAACAATTTCGTAGTCTTGCGCACCTCCAGCAACAAAATCCCGGCCGATAAAATAAAAATATGAGACCCATGATCAAGAAAGGAAGGCATAATAAAAGAAATAATAGCCAATATGATGTATTGGTTATATTAACCACAGCAGTAGAACCTAAATAAGATTTCAGTGTTTAATTTTAAGCAGATGTTCAAAAATATACAAAATTCTACTTTTGAGTTAATTTCCTTTTTTCAAGGGATTAAATTGAAATAATTTTAATTAAATTGAATGAATTTGAAATAATTCGTGTTAATTTAAATTAGTTTAAATTTTTAAAAATGTTTAAATAATTTGAGTTAATGTTAAAAATCTAAGAAAATTTGAAATAATTTCAACTAAATTGAATTTTAAATAGGACATCATGTAGAATTTTTTTAATCAGCAAATTGTCCGAAAATTAAAACTATTCGATTAGAAATTTCAATTTTCTTATTCTTTTTGGTGAAACAAATATGATATGAGTTGCTTAAACGCTTAGTTTGTAAGATATGAAATATATTTATGGATTTTTAATAAGAGCGATGTAAAAATTGTGATATTTAAATTAACTTAATGCATGCATATTGTCATAATTATTAATAAGTTTAAATCATAATTATCAAAAATACAGCCAAATTCATCCATATGATATTTGCTGACTATTATATGCTTTTATTCCTGCGATTTTGAGTCCTCCTTTAACACAAAAGGTTCAACATTTGGATCAGAATAATCTTAATAAATACATTTTTTGTCCGATCACTTGTATAATCATTACTTGTCTAATTAATTCGTGGCATTTATATTAGAAATGTCCTTGTTTAAGGCAATGTGCACATTGGACGTTTAAGGATCTGTGGCTGTAGTAGTAGGAATATGTAGTAGTAATATGAGCTTGTAACACCAAAGACTTATATTAAAAATGTATATTTCTTAAAGTTATTCACATATTGCTGATGTTTTCTTGTTACAACTTTCATAGTAAACTGTTTCACGCAACACTAGCTCTTTGTAATTAATAATTATCGACACTTAAATGATGTTCTTCACAAAACTTATATATTTATTCATTTGATTCAACGATATAAACAATACAAGATAATACAGAAACAAAAGAATTTTAAAAAATGATTTAGTATATCAAATTTTAGAACCGAATGAAAGAGGGAAAATTTAATAATTAATAAAATTTTCAACAAAAACTAAAATTCATGACAAATGGGGTTGATGGAAATGATTTAATATTCAAAAATCAACACTCTTTATTTAAAGAGGGTCTTCAGTAGTAGAACACAAGACCCCTGATGAAAGATAGGTAGTCTGTAATTTCTTTTTTACATATTGTACAACCAGTAATTTTGCAATTTACACATTCAATTCTATTATCTTATCTTAAAATCCAAAAAAAATTTTGAGTTCATTCAAAAGTCGTTAAAACCAACATATCGTATGTTGACATATTTCTTGAAAGACCAGTGAATGTTAACTACTTTTCCAAAATCATTTTGTACTACACGACCCTCTAAATTCTGCACAAAAAGTTAGACCTTAGACTAAAAAGCCGTGTTCAAGGGATGGTCTGACACCAGAAGGAGAAGATTTATCATAAAGTTAACCTCTACATAAAATTACCGGGATTTCTTGATTTCTGGCAATTTTAGTTTAAAGCAAAGAGTTCAGTTGAATAATAAAACATTAAATTAGCTTCGAAATCTTAAAGCTGGTTTTTTTCAATATTCAAAATTCAAGTAAAATATATTCTAAACATATTTGTCGTATTTTTCTAATAAAAATAATAAATTATTATTTCTCTCTTTTTTATTATCAAAGAAATATTTTTTTTATAATTTGTAACGAAAGAAAGAAATTTTTATGAATTAAATATATTTAAAGAAAATTATTTTTTTTAATTCGAAATTTTCAACTAGCATGAAAAAAGTTTCAAATCAAATACAAAAATATCGTTAAATAGATCTTGAGTAAATTAAGAAAAACTTGCTTTGCGTACAAACACTTTGATCATAAGAAATAGAGCTTCCTCCCGTCACAATTCCGCAATCCATTCCTCCGTAATAATCACATTTTAAATCCATTGCGATGCATCTATCGGTATAAATACATTGAAATTCATTTGTCGAATCAACGCATTTCCCTGAAAATAGTTAAAGTTATATTTTACTTTTTATAGCAGTGATTCGAAACCTGTGTGCCGCGACATGCTAATGTTCCGTGAGACTTTCTTTGGTGAGTCGCAAGGAATTTAGAAAATATTTAAAATTGCTAGGGTTTATACAAATCGTTACAAATTACTAAATTTATATTTTCCCCATCAATTTTCTTTATTGATTTATGATCTCTATAATATTTTGACTACAGAAATTTTATTTTCTTCTTATTAAACATCGACGTTCTCATGGTAAATCATCTCGTATATTTTGTTTTAATTTAAGGAGGCTTATGCATTTACGTTAAATGACTTTTTAGAGTATGAAATATTATACGAAATATTCTAAGACAAATGTTTATTTTACTGCATGGCAAAGTAAATTGATTAGTACCAAGAATAACGGTTGCCCCTTTATTGCACTGATGACTTCTTTGTTATTGAATATAGTGAATTTATTAAAATAATTAAAGTTGTTTAAATATTTTCAATGTTGAATTTATGTACTTAAAACTATTATTCAACAATTACTTTTTAATCTAATGAAAGTGGCATAAATTAAAAATTAATAACAAATGCATTACATACAACTTTTATGCCATAAAAATTGTTATGTCTTTCCAGGAAAATCTTTAGATTCATTTAGTTTGCCGCAAAACATAATAGGTTGAGAATCACCGGTTTAAAGTATTACCAAAATAAAAACTGAAAAAATCTATAATTAAATTCACAGTCGGTCGGCTGATAACTGTATTAGTTCTGTTTTCATTCTCATAATTATAAATTCCCCCGAGTAAGTAAAATCTCAACATTAGAAAATCCTGGGAAAAATATTCCGTATAATCAGTTCCAGTCAGTTGATTTGAATTGCATAAACTGACTACTGTTTGATATTCTGGATGAATCAACTTCAACAAAAGATTATCAATTTAATTTTGAGTAGTTTTGTTTTGATAAATGTTAAATTTAAATTAGATTTTCGTACAACATAACATAAAAATAACATACTTTTCGATATCAAAGTGTTCAAACAATACACCAAACAATACACATCTACAGGGGCTTTTGTTTAAAATCAATGAAGATTCTTTTAAAAAGCTTACACCAGCTTTCATAAATTAACTTTAGAAATGACAATTTTCATCGGATGATCGAAAGTTAAAATTTATATTTTTCATTAAAATACATTTTCTAAGTTTTTTAAAAAATATTTATAATTTTTTTATTTATATTAAAGATTCTTATTTATTTTGAATTTCAAGTCATTTATGTTAAATTTTTAAAAAAGTAAAATTCATTAAATTATTTATTTAAATACGGATTTTTAAATCTCTTCTAAAATGTTTTCATTCACAAACAATTTCTTAATATTATTTTGTGATAGCAGTAATTTTCACCTTTTCCATGATTTTCATAATTATACGGTCTGTTTTAAGGTACATTCTATTTTATTATTAAGTCTATTAAAAAAATATTTTTTCATATCCGGAAGTTACTGTATTTACTAATGTTCTAGCGGTAATCTAGTCGGTTGTTTATTAGATCATAACAATCAATGAAAAGACATGTAAGCTTTGTCTGTCTGTTACTATGTATAGATTTACTAATTTAGACAAGTAGTTCCCAAACTGTGCATCGCGGCTGTTTTATAGGGGCATCATGAAAACTTTCCTATACAAAATATTATTAATATTTTTAAATCTTATTTGGGCCAACTTAAATTTGACAAAAATCTTACGTTTATGTAAACTACGCTTTAGTGCAGGGATGCGCAAACTGTTATGACCTGGGGACACTTGAGGTTTTATAAAAATTTTGAAGACCCGGTTACAAATCTTAGACACTTTCATAATCGTCAAACATGGTTAAACCGAAGTAAACAAATAAAATGATAATATACAAATTTAAAAGAAAACAAGATCCAAATTTGTTTGCTATCTGCTGAGAATTTTAGCGCCGGTAAAAACGCGTGTGCGGTCTATAGTTTGTCCACCTCTGCTTTAGTGCGTAACACAGTTGCAAGTCAGATCTATATTCATTCGTTGTTACCATTTGCCACCATGGGTCTATCCAATAGACCAATTTTTTGACTTGGGTGACTGAAATCGAAAAAAATTGGGAAACCTTGATTTAGATGATTAATTTTCTTTCCGTGTGGCATTTAAGACACTTGTTGGAACTCTGAACATTACCTATTGATCTCTTGAAGTCAAATTTATTTCTGAACTTCGGCGATGGACTGATAGTTCTTTGAAATTGGTCATTTTTCACTGGCGTTAATGATCTGTCTCGTCTTTCAGAATTCCCTGCAAAAGATTGCTCTTTCTTTTCGGTGATCTGTAGATTATATTCGATTTGCATTGCCTTTTTTCAACGCCCATTAGAAATTGGTCTTGTAACAACTCTATTATTTGTTTTACAGTATCTGGTTGTTCCTGTTTGATTTCAAACGCTTTATCTGCAAGTGTTGTTAAGTAATGAGCAAATTCACTTACCGATTTGTCTGATCTTTGAACTCTGTTGTAAAATTTTTGTCTCATTATGCGCTTTATATCGCCACCGATTAATTTATTTGCAAGTTCATCTTTTAACTTTGACCAGTCATTTCCAATGTTTCTTTTGTCCAACTGCTGCCATGCCTCTCGTGCTGCCCCTTTGAGATAAAGTGGCAATGGCTGTACCATCACCGCTTGAGTCCATCTATAGGCCGTTGCATACATGTAAAATTCGCTCATGAAGTCAGTGAATTTTACAGGACCTCCTCCGTACTAGTTTAATGGTAACTTTTGAAAACTTGCATAATCATTTGTATCTCTGACGGTTACTGTTGATGTTGAAACTATTGGTGCGGTAGTTGTCGAAGTAGTTGAATTATTGCTGCTCATAGTAATCTCTATTCGTTGCTTGCTTCGTAAATTGTACGGTTTTCGTTTATTTTCCAATGTAGAACGTCTGATATTAACACTTTTCAAAGTTTCGATTTCTCTTTCTCAATATACTACAGTTTTCACAAACCTTTGGTTGCTCTTTAGATGCTTCTCACCGACGATTCAGATCACGTCGGGCTCACCAAATTGTTGGGATATTAAAAATTCGTCGATGAATAAGTCTCTCGATCCCACTCATCGTGTTTAATAATCAATAAGACAAAATCCCAACAAAGAAATCTTTATTCACAAAAAATACCACAATATACACTTGTTTCTCGTAAACAATCTAAGGGTATCACGAAATAAGTCACTGCAATCTGATTAACTTCTTTATCTGTTTACTGCTTTCAACTCGTTTCTCCAACTAGTTAGATTTTCTCTTCGACCAACTGGCAACTTATTTTGTTGTCAGTTGCTTTTATAATTTTTGAGTTCCGATTAATTCGGATTATTGCTAAGGAAACAATTTTTCCCGTTCGGACAATTTATTGCCCATTTAAAAATCCCGGGAAACCCATTACGCTGACGTTCGGCTCGATAGCCCTTGATTAATAAGTTCGTCGGTAAATAATTTAATTAATTAATTTGTTTTTGGGCTCCCGACCCTTCAATATACCTTAGTTCAAATTATTAGTATTTTATTCGTCTTCAAAATCAAATTTACGACCGGTTACCACTTTTCCCACAGAAAAATATTGACTTTTACTTTTTTCAAAATTTTAATTAATTTTAATTGATTTTGATCATTTTGAAATTTTATTATTTTTATTCATGTTTTATTATAACCCCAACACACTTATATTGTAGTGTAACAATTTCACCTTTTTTTTATCAAAATGTCATTGAATTTTCAGCCCTAATTTTACAACGAAATATTTAAAAATATGTCCTTAATTTTTCACTACAGTTTGAACAAAGATCCTCTTAGATATTCAATATTTTTACCCATTAAAAACCCAAACTGGTGTTGGGCCAGCACACAAATAGCCTTGAGAATTGTTTAAATGCATCAGTAATACAGCACGAAAACCCAGCACCAAGATAACTTAAAATACAATATACAACATCAACTAAACACTTTAAAATCTGAGAGAATATAAATAAATATAAAATCAAAAACATAAAAATTAAAATAAAATAAATACAAAATGCATCAAGAACCGCACGAAATTTACATAAAAAATAACATAATAACAAGAAAATTCGACCGTAAAATGACCATTTATATAAAATTAAAAAATAAATGAATTAAATGAACAAAAATAAAATATTTTTGGATGAATAAATTTAATTAAAAATGTTAAAAATAAATTACCAATTTAAATTAAGAAATAAATAAAAATTTAATGTAGATAACATAAATAATTTCAAAATCGAATTTTGTTTAATCGCAGTAAAACTAACACGCAAGGTTAAGGCCAAATTATAGGTATAAATACCGATGTGTTTTCACAAATTTTCAGTCTTATTTTTCGGAGAAAAAATTTCATTACAGAACTGTATAACTGGTTGTATAACTGGTTGAGAGCCGTGCATTCAGGCAATTAACACGGGTAAGTGTTTTGCCTGAACACGATCACTCTCAACTGGTGCAATATTATTAATTGATTTGTTTGAAGGGAATTGATGGGTAATTTTTCAATTGAATTTATGGATGACTTTTCAGATCGAATTTATGGATGATTTTTGTTTTTCAAATTGAATATATGGATGATTTTTGTTTTTCCAATTGAATTTATGGATGATTTTTCGAATCGAATTTGTGGGTAATTTTTCTTAATTGAATTTATGGATGATTTTTCAGATCAAATTTATGGATAATTTTGTTTTTCCAATTGAATTTATGGATGATTTTTCAAATCGAATTTATGGATGATTTATCGAATTAAATTTATGGGATTTTCGAATTAAATTGTATGGAATGGATACAATGAATTTCAAATGTATGTGGCCGATGTAATATGCTGAATAAATATTTTCTACCTACAGCCTTAGTGCATCGAAACTATTATTCCAAATGCTATGGTAAAATATAATTTGTTATTCCTTTTCCGGCCCACAGCCAAAGACACATCACAAGTTAATAAAATCAAACATATTATTCGAACCATGTAAGTGCGTGGAATATCGCCAATGATTCGTGCCGTGAAGGCTCCGGCGTGCGGAACGCAGGAGTTGGAACGTCAATATTATCTGTAGATAGGGAAATTGGAGGGTAAATGAGTAGCCCTTTGGCTGCTCCTTCATCATCCGTTTCCTGTAAAATTGACATAAATTTTTAACAACAATCGGCTCAAAATCTCTAACACCGAGTAATCCAGTGGGCACTCATTAACTATGATATGAACATACATTGATCTTAAGGACAAAAAGAGGGAATGGGTAGCGGGAAAAATTGCGAAATCGTTGCAACAGTTAAAATGAAAAGCCATCGGAAAAAGATTAATCCGAACTACCAAAATCATGAAAAATAATGTTTTTAAATAAAAATTAAATAAATTAATTTGAGTTGAGGCGGAGAATATGGGTGGGACGCTGCTCAAATTTTCCGAATAAATTCAAATACTTAACAAAAATAGTAAAGTAAAAATGGAACGTGTAAAATAAGGGCGGAACGCTGCTCAAATTTTTCGACTCAACAAAAATACTTTACCGAAAACCAGGGAAATACAAATGGATTACGGCTAAATTGTTATATAAGAAAAATATTTCTTAAAGCTGAGGAATAAGGACGAATCCCTACACAAAATTTTGTTAATAATATTGATAATAATTATAATAATTGTAATAATAATAATAATAATATTAATAATAATAATAATAATAATAATAATAATAATAATAATAATAATAATAATAATGATAATAATAATAATCATGGTATTTGTAGTAATGATGATAATAATTATGATAATAATAATAATAATAGTAATAATCATAGTAGTAATAACAATAAATATAATGGTAGTTATAGTAATAAAAATAATAATAAAGGTAACAGTAGCAACAATTAATAAAGGTAATACATATTATGGCAACAATGATAATGCTAGTAATGATAATAGGGAAACATTGTAGTTATAATAGGGATAAGGGTGAAAGATATAATGTGGGTATATTTAACATAACAAAGGGTGTACAGGCCAAAGAATAATCATCAGCATGGACAATAATAAGAAGGACTAAGCAAATGGACATAAAGATAGATGATATGAGAGTATAGGTTAACATTTGAAAGAGATAGGAGAATAATGGGACCTAAGAATCAAAAGCGAGCACAGGTCTTCTATCGACAGCTCGTTGGACCCAGAGATCGTTCGGTCAATTATAGCATTAGCAATAACGCTCACTTTTTGCGGACGATCTACCCACTCAAACACAGTTCCAACGTTGCTTAGCAACGGGTGCCGAGTGGTAAGCGAAAGAATATTTGTATGGGGTTGTCTGGGTAACAACCATATAGTTTCAAAATATCAAAACCCAGAAACCCACCACTGGAAAGAATATTTTTCTAATTAAATTATATATGAAATAGGATTATGATTAAATAAATTATTCACATCGTGATCAGTTTAATTTTGATTATAATATCTTTCAAAGCAGCCCACAGCACATCGGGGATTTACATCTTTTCTATTAAGCTTATCCCAGACAATTTCTTTTTCATGTATCTTACATGAATCATAACATAAGTAATTGGTTCTCTTTTTTTCTTTTTATTTTTATTTCGGAATCCGAAGTATTTAGGCATTCAAAACTATTGCCAATTAAAAAGAATATATATATATATATATATATATATATATATATATATATATATAATTTTAAAAAAATTAATTACTTGCATACAGCCAGTTTTACAAGCATCCCCACATACGGCTTTGATATTTGCAGAAGCATTAGGAAAGTACAAATTAGTTAAATTTGAATCATATCTCAATCCAGAATTAGTATCGTAATTCCATAACCTAAAATGTATTCCAAAGAATCGTTTATAAGGAAACGCTCCTTGAGATGTTCCTCTTAATACAACGAGACAATTATATATGTAAGAATAATTCATGGATCCATAATCATTCCACGAGTGGTTCCTATCGTATTGACTAAAATATAAAGTCCCACCAGGAGAATTCGTAAAATTTAGATTATTATTTTGAGTACAACTGTCATATATATAACCTATTTTTTGAAATAATATATACATTTAATAAAATAAGAAGGATTAATAAAAATTTACTTACCTACTTGAGGTGTTGATAAAACTACATTAACCAGAAAAAATCGAATTATCAACGAAAACATCAAAATTTATTAATTAAGTTTTTAATAACTATAAACTTATCGCTAAGGTAAAAAATGTACCAAGTAGTTATGTTCAAATATTTTATTAAAAAACCAATAGTTTTTTAATTATTCCTTAAAAAACAATTTACATTTTAAGTTTTAGACTGTATCTAAATTCAAATATTAGTATTTTCATATCCTGACAAAAATTCAATATTTCAATAAGTCAATATTTATTTATAAATAGTTTGTTTTTACTAGGTGTTAATGAATTCCTCAAGGACATGTCGTTTTAAAATCATTATTTAAGTAATAAAATTTTGTTAGTTTTCACGTGATTATAAATCATGTGATTTTTATTATTTTACACACATATATATATATAATTTTATTATTATAAATCAAATTTAATTTAATTATTATTTTTTATGTATAAAACATGATATTTTATTAAAACAGTATTTTTAAAGTTTTAATTTTGAATTAAATTTTGAATTTTTTCTTAAATCATAATCCATTTAACATGATATTTTTACAAATATCATAGGGATGATTATCAATTGAATTTTTTGATTTGTAATGTATATTTCTAATTTTTTCACTTATTAATTAAACTATTTTTTTCTATTAAAGATTTGGAAAAATTAAGATTTTTAGAATTTTCAATTTAGTTTATCATTCTACAATTTATATATCTTATTTTTTAAGCAACTTCATGGCTTTTGTAAGCAAAGATTGGAGAGATCCAGGTGGGATTTATATTAAATCCAATATCGGTCATTGGGAGTCTAAAAAAGTATATAGATTACGAATTTTTGAAATGTTAAACGAAAATTATTTAAAGAGGTTATTTATTATATATTTAGTAAATTATAAATTTCTGTGATGTAAAGAGCATTTTCCGAATCTATTTCTGGTAATAATATCATCAATGAGGTATTTAAACAAACTTCTTCTGGATTTTATCAGCCACATATTGTTATGAAAAATATGTCCACAAAGGAAGTAATTTCAATTTGATTATTTTTACTCTGGATTTCATTATTCAGAGCGTAATAGTCACAACTCTGGGTGAAACACTGCTGGCTCTGGACTTTAAAGTCGCAATTAGAGACACCAGGCGAGTGGGATATATTTGTCGAGTGAGTTGTTTGAATATATTAGTATTTAGTATGCTAGAGATTTATTGTTTTTATATTTCGAATTAATTGTTTAAGTTCACAGGATATATTTAATTATCTAATTTTTTATAGAGTTATTTTTATTAGAGTTAGATATTTTTGTTTGTCCCTTCTTTTTTAACTGCTGCCGATTATTTAAACACAAATATCATTTCCAATTCCATGTTTTCAGTAAGAAATTATCGAGTTAGTATTGATCAAGATTATTTGTTAAACTGTTTACTGCAAGTGGCAGTGAGAGCGATGAAAAAGTGCTAACGACTTAAGGTTTTCTATCAGCAGTCTAGATAGGAGGGAAAATTAATCTAGTAGTAGTTACAAGATAAGTAGCTCACCTACTCCATTGCATAGTACAGAATATAACTCTTATCAATATAGTAGTGTAAATCAAAAATTTTTTTTTAATATTTAAATATGACCATTACTATTATCAAAACTGATTTAAATAAATAAAAATGAATGAAATTTGAAAAAGTTAATGGTAAAATAAATGATGATCAACAACATTCTACAAAAGCATACTCAAATAAATCAAATAATACGTTCACTCTTATAATAAAAGATAGAAAATTCAGTAGAATTTCAATGCAACAAAAATTAGAATCGCAAAACTCCCCAAACAAGTTACCAATATTTATCATTATTTATTTTGAATTCTTTTCTGTTATTGATTTTATATTTGATTAACAAAGACATTAGAATATAAGTGGATGATTAACAAAACAAGTGCAATAAATGTGTATAATAAACAAAAACATGAATAATAGACATTAGAAACTATATATTTTTATTAATTGATTTTACAGATCTTCAATGAAAATTACTGTGCGTACGATGATCTTCAACATAACAAAAATTAATTATCTAATAAAAAGTTTTATTATTTTTTATATACATTTTGAAATTTCTAATTTGAATATCATTTTCAATTCATAAATATAATAATATATCATTTGATTGATAATTTCTTATTTCCAACAATAAATAGAGTATAATATTAAAATAATTCTTTTTAAATTTTAAAAATCTACCACTATTTTGTGAAAATTTCTTTCTCTTTCCAATGACATGAATTTTTTAAAGTTTCAATTTTAAATAATTTTTAAATTTATATTTCAAAACATCGAATAATATGAGATTTGATATGAATATGCTTCCTCTTTCAAGGGACATAAATATTTTGACATTATATCACAGTAAGCATTCCACGCATCATACACGACCTACTGCTGCAATATTAATTATGTTTTGTTTAAATACAATGAATATAATCTTTCAAATTAGGCATTTTTATAAATGTTTTATATAATTCACCATTGATCAGTAATTTCAATTTCTTTTGTTTTCTGCTGAAAAATGGCCAATAAATTTGTCTAATTTAAATTTATTCATTCATTGTCACAACTATTATTTAAATATTTTGATTTAATTTTCAATCTTTTTAAAATTAATATTTTCTGATCATTTTCTATAAACTTAAAATAATAATAATTTTATATGATAACTTTAATTTTTAGGTTTTACAAATATTAACTAAAGATATGTTTTCAAGTTTATCTGGTCAAGTTCAAATATACATTTTGGATTTATTGAAAGAAATTTTGCAAGAAGGTAAAATAAAATTGCAGTTATCCTAATGCTCATTTGCTTATAAAAATATTTTTGCTTTAATTTTTGGATTGAAAATAAATAGTTTTGAAATGAATTTGTTTATCCTAATCAAAATTAATTTTAAAAACTAAGCTTTCATTGTTACCATATAAAAAACATAAATACTAACTAGGTTCACCATTTTCAGCGGTGTAATCAAGGACATTAAGTCAGGTAGGAGGGGGTAGTAATTTAATTAAAAAAATACAAGATTACATTTAAGTATTCATTAGGATTTTTTGTGTGATGCAGAACATTAAAATCAAGTTTTATGCGCTTTATAGATGTAAATTCAATGATGAATTTACAAGCCCTTTTGTTGTCAACCATTTTGAAAGAATATAAAGAATTAAAATTAGAAAATTTTAACAATCGTTTTAAAAAAAATTGACGCCAATATAAGGCTACGCAAATAATATGATCTGTACTTAGAAATACTACAAAAACTAAATTAATTTTGACGATAAAAAAATCCGGGACGTTTATTATCTATGTTGGAATATTGTAACTGTTGCCGATGGAATTTAAATCCCGATCCGACTTATCGTGTTAAACAAATCAAATCAAATAAAAAAACTCCAATAAAAATAATATTTATTTTCACAATTTCAAACTATTTCAACTATTGTCTTTTCAACTCTCGTTTTAAAATTATTTCTGTGGCAGTTTCTGTTTTCTTCTTTGACCAACTGGAGCTTTGTTTTATAGGATAATCTCCTAAATTTGGGCACACAATTAATTGCCCATTATCTTAAGTTCAGGCAGCCCATAAAGCTGAAATTCAGCTAAATGTATTTTAATTTATGGGCTCACTAAATTAATTTAATTAATTAAATACTTTTTTGTGCTCCTGACCATTCTATAGACCTCTGATAAATTTATGATTATTTCATTTCTTCACAATCTCATTTTCACCAGTTACCACTTTTACACCGAAAAATATTGATTTTTACTTATTCGAATTTTTAATTAATTTTTAATTTCATTAATTTTTTTTATTGTTTGATTATGAATCAATAATTTTTAATTGATTTTAACAATTTCTAATTTTATATTTTGTTTTGTTTATTTTGTATAACCCAAACATATGTGTTGCACGCAAAACAAGAACTCGGGGAGGAATAGTCATCTTAATGTTAACTTATATGATTATTTTATTTTTTAAATTACTCTTATTTTTAAATATTGTTGTCAACTAAGGATTTGTTAAACAAACTACACAAACTCATTATAAAGATGAAATTAAATAATATATTAAATTAAATTAAACGTGTATAGAAATAATTATTGATGATGTTAAGTATTATTAGTGAGAAATTAATTGTGTAGATGGCCAAAAAAATAATATTTACAAACCTGAACCTATTTTTAACACATTATTTACAAAAAAAATTTAATACAAATTTCCAATTTTAAGAAAATATAAATCAGTCAGCATGTACAATATTCAACGATGGGCCCTATGCACAACATTTTGTATATTTAATTATATAATTTGTAATTTTCGCTTTTCGAATTAAAGTTATATTTTATTAATTAAATTTATTTTTGAATTTTCATCTTTGTTTTGATTAATTCATTGTATTTCTTTGCTATTAGAGAAGTTTTTATTGTGTATTTATTATTTTGGGACTCTCAAACATGAGGGACCAAGTGTGATTGTCCTTGTTGCACATACAATTATATATTACATTGATTAAAAAATATTTGAGTATGAATCAGTAAAGATATCTATGATTTTTGGATATTTACGAATTTTTGGCACAACCTTTTTCAAGTGATAATAATCATTATTCATTAATTTTATAATAAATTAATTTTTTGATATTTTTTATTGATTTTAATTTTAATTGATTTAAGAATGACTATTTCGGTGATTAAGGTCAGTTATAATAACAATATAAGACTTTTAATTTTTATCACTAATTACTTTTCATTTTCAAATTACATTTATTAAAAAATATATGTTCCGAAAATTCGAGAATATCAATAAACATCGATATCGTTACTGATTCATAGTAAAATAATTTTTAATAAATGTCATTTGAAAATGAAAAGTAAACAGTGGTGAAAATTAAATATATGTACATATACATATATATTTACTAAATTTGTATTTTAGACATATTTAAAAATTTACTCTAAAATATAGTTGTAAGACATCTAGTTTGACTTAATTATGAAACCTTAGATTTAATATTCATTTTCTGAATCTTCAAATACATATATATTTCTTGTTTTAAACGTATGATTTATTATTATAACTATAATTACTTTTTAATACAATTTACAAATAAATTCGTTAATTGAATTAGTCATCAAAAGCAAGAACTATCTCAATATCATACGAATGTTGTTAATAAATCTTGAAGATACTTTGGAAAATAAAAAATTTGATCATGTTGGAAGTGATCAATTATGGAAAAGTCACAGTAAATCATTAGTCGAAATGAAATTATTGTTGGAAAATATTTCTTTTAAGCAGGTAATTTATTATTTATTATCTTCCAATTACAAATGTTCTTTTTACTATTTTACAGTGTGAATTTCTTTTAGTTAATTTTTATGTTGTTAAGTTTAGTGTTCATTTTTTATTTGGTAAATATATGGTTTTTGATCAATTTACGCACAACCGACATATCCATTACTTATGACTAATAGGCAATTATTATAGCAATGATACTACATCTATGGTCAAGGACCGAATGTCAATCAATTTTATTGTACATTGAGTAATTCAATATAATTAGTTAGTGATCACTCAAGCTCTACAATTTAAAGAGTCATACAATAATCTTATTGGAATAATAATTCTTATGACTGACTCATGTGCTCTAACTAAGATCATACCGAAAATGTTCATACAATGACAACCCTAAGAAATGAAAAATAAATTTGTGAGAGATGCGTTAACGAAACTATCTTAAGAATAATATGGAAATTAGAAGATTAGACGGCAGAAGCATCAACGAACCTGAAAAATGAAAGCAAATTTGATAATGACTCGAGAACGACCTAATAATTTGGTCAACATTTACGAATTGGGCATATCACAAAGAGATTATACAATCGATCTAGAAACTTTCCTGAACCATGAACCGGTGAATTATAGGTCAATACTTTTGCTGTGAAGAATATCGGCATAGAAGATAAGAATGTTCGTTAAAATACAAATATTTAATATGTGGTAAGGAAAGATAATTTTCATGATTGCTATTTATTAAGAATGAAAGAACAACAGAGCTATGAGAACAAAATTATAGCTTGTATGCAATATGAAGAAAATGAAAGAAATTAATCCAATGATGGAGAAACTAAATCAATCATTGATTATGAGATTCATGGTGTAGAAATTGAAAAAAAAACACGAGGAACTCTATTGAATTCATTTCGTCAATGCGGTTGTAAAGAAGAAAAATAAGAATGACAGAGTAAAATAAGATATTTGATATGATATGGAAAAAAATGGATCAATAAAAAATGTAAAGATTGGTATTTTATGAGATTTTGAAGATTTGATCACAGTGACGAATGAGAAAGCATCGAATTAAATTTGCAGTTCAATATTAAACAGTAACAAAATCAAAAATGTGAAGTTTTTCTAGTAAGTTAGAAGCCGCTGGAATGTACAAAAAAAATTGTACATCGGTGCAATGAAATAAGGATTGTTAGAATTATTGTAATTAAAAACAACTACATTAAAGCGCAAAAAGTAAGAGCTTCTGTCACAATACATAAGAGCCTCAATAATAAAAAATAATAATAAAGGTGTTTGTGTAATTATCGATAAATAAGATCGCTTTTGTTTATATATAAAGGCTTATAATATTATTAAATTTAATGCAAGAAGAAAAATAAATTCATATGCAATTTAGCTTCACAGCATTTTTGTAATAAAAAACAAGCTGGAAGTTAAATAGGGAGCCTTACCAATAATTAGTTGCCTTGCTTGAAATATAAAACTGGTGTTTTTGAAGAAATTATTGATCATCTTACATTAACGATTATTCCATACAAACTAATACGAATTTTTTAAAGTTAATTTCTGATTTTTGGTAGAATTTGTGCCAAAACTGCTGATTTCTATTAGAAAATTTATTACATAAAATTATAATAATTTGAAACACATTTGGAAAATAATCAAAATATTGAACTATTACCCAGATTGTTTACTTTCACAAATAAATACCTTACCTCTATGATTAGTAAAACCATCAAAAATTCTAAAATATTTTAAAATTTTTATTAAATCAAAAATAAAATAACTTAAGTTACTAAAATTTATTATTACACTAAGAAATTAAATTACAATAAATTAAATAAGTAAAATCCCTCCATTAACACAATTGATAGAATTTTATTTAATGGCATTAATTTACTTATTATTTGTTCTTTGGTGCATTGTTTTCTATTAGAACAATTGATTATTTATAATCTTTATTTTATGAATAATTATTAATTTTTTAATTTTAATTTATAGGTTGAACAAACTTCTAATTTAAAATTTCAAGATCTTCCACCTGAATGTTTAGAAAGAATTTTGCTACAGCTATCATCTCCCCAAGATTTTGAAATGTTAAAACAAACTTGTGGAACATTACATCAGATTGTCGATGATAATTTTTTATGGAAAAAATTAGTCCACTGTAATTTTAGTCTGTCTCAGATATCAAGTATTATTTCTAAAAAGCCTGTAAATAATTTTAGTCAACGCGCCTGGTATTTGGTTTACATTCGACTTTTGAAGACCTTTGGTGATAGCCATTCTTTCTTAACTAAATTGGCAAAATGTGATTTGTGCGCATCTATATTTTGGCCAGTAAGTCCATTTATTTTGAAAAATGCAATAATTCATGTTCATATTGAAATGCATAATTATATTTGTTTAAATATTTGTAAATAAATAAATGTTTAACTTTTGAATAAAGTCTTAACAATCATAACATATTATTTTAATTTGCGATAGGTGCAAACATAATAAACTTATGTAACAAAATTAATATAAAGTTAGTAATGTAAATTTTGCAGTCAAATCCAATGACGTAACTATGATTTGTGTCCCCCGACGATCCTTTATTTTACCACCCAAGTATTTATATAACAATAACTGTAACTTAATACTTGTTTCAAATATACCATATCTTTTAGGATAAGCAGTCGTTTTTTACACTTAATTCATACTCACGTTCTTCAAACACCAAAAAACTGGCTTTTTCCGATAATATGAATATTAAGTTTGAGTTCAGAAATACACCATCAATTATTTCTAATATTTGTCACACTTTTTATATCTTCAAGTGAGCTTCTTATAAAATTAAACCGTGGCTTTTCGTTTATGTATATTGTGCTTATTTAATACAAGTCGGTTTTTTTCTCTGACTCCTTGAGTTCTTAATTTGCAGCAAAATCAAAAATACCCAGCATAATAACTTTTCTCTGAATTAAACAAAGCTAATACACCTGTCAATACTATCCTTTCTTTTATGTCTTTACTATCTTTTTTAAGGGGTAAGTTACTAACGATAAATTTCCCTTATAATATACAATTTTCGTTTTGACTTGACTAATATTAAGTTCATATTATATTTTAAAAGTTCTTTTACATTTTAAAACATTATACTAAAAATAATACATTCTGTTTTATAAATGCCCGTCATTTCCACTATCAAGTTATCGATCACGGTTGACTAATGGAATTAATTGATATTAGTAAACGCAATTTTGGGCTGCATGATGAAAATAAATGTAAACTAGTTTTGTTTAGAAAATTAAAAATATCTTATTGAGAATTTATTCAAATTTTGTTAAAATTTCAATAAAATAAATTATTTAAAATTGAGATTTATAAGACAAAATTTATGATTTTTAGTGTAATATGTTAGTTTTCTAACTTTGATGCCGTCGTCCGACCTCTATCTTCTCATCATTCTGTTTTCAAATTTCCATTTAGCGGATTATACTTGATATCGTGTAATTTAAATAATACCCCCCCTAAACTAAAACTTGTTTTTGACGAACACAACTATAAAATTTTACTGGTACACTTCATTGAAAAAACATTGAAAATATCTCTGAAAATCATATATGGAATCCTAATGAAAACTATTAAAATCTTTAAACTTTCGTTTGTTTTCATTTTTAGTACTTATTTTTGATGTTTTTACATTTTATTTTTAGCACAGATATTCGGCACAGCGTTTTTAAAAACATTTGTAAAAATTATGCATAACTTCGTGTTTAACGTAAACAAAATATTGATTTTTATTATAAAAGAAAATAAGAAAAATTAAATCCTAAATTATTTACATTTTTAATAAAATAATTTTACTTTAAATAATTTTTAGAATTTTGGTCACCCGTGTTTATCAATATCGAAGGAAAATACTCCATATAAAGTTTTATCACCAGAAGAATTTATCAATTTATTTCATATATGAGATTTACATATTCATTTTACTAAATATTTTTATCCTCAATTGCTTGAAATTATTTTATTTTTATTTTGTTTAATTTTTTTTATTACAAAAAATATAAATTCTAGTTATTCAATTTTTTCTTTTCTGCAACACCATTGAAGTAAAAATACATATCGATAACTAACGACACAAAAACATTTATTTACATGATAAAATTACATGATGTTAATCTAACCATTTGGTACCAATTGCAAAGAAACGTTGAACTATTAATGTCCTGAGACCCTTATAAATACAAAAATATTTAACTCTCAGAATCATTTAAGAATTTTAATTTACTATTTTGTAAAAGTAGTGACTAGTGAGCTCAGTGGATCACTCATCTGATGAAAAATTTTAAAATAAATACTAAGTTGAAGGCAAAGTCCTCAAGTATTTTGAATAAGAACTATTATAAATTATTAAACAACAGCACTGTTGAGAATTTAATGAAAAGTAGCTTTGTAACTCAAAATCAAAGATGGTGACTCTTACACGATGCAACAAAGCTTACATTCAGAAAACCATTCAAAATGCAGATGATTTGATAGCTCTTCTGTTGAATAAAACATTTACATTTTTAATAGACTGTTATATAGGTGAAACCGATGTTAGGTCGTTCAAATCTGAGAATGTATCAACCTCAATATATTGGAATTAGAAAAATATATAAAACAGTTCAACTGTGAAATAAATATGGGCTCAGATGTTACAGATTACCTTTCCTCGAATTGAAAGATGTACGTCTAAATCAGATTTTACCGATATTAATTAAAGATACAAACAATTTCTAAACAAATCGCACTTTGTACATTTATAAAAATGGACTCTATAATAAGAAAGTTCATGAACGAAAGAAGAGAAGGATGTAAAAATGAATATTTCTCAGACCAAAATGTTACAGTTTATTAGTGGCAAAGAAACTAATGAAGCAAAAAGAATAATACTGATAGATAGTGATTTTCTCATGGAAAATATCAAGAAAATATACATCTAAAGCTATCAATTGTTTAGAAGAAATTACGATAAAATTGTATTGACAAACGCTGACGACAAAAGAGTATGGATGAGTAAAAATAAGAGTCTGGTGTATGATCATTGTAACCAACTCCTTTTTAAATGTAAAGTTGTTAGTCTTGTAGTTATTTGTTTTTATAAAATTAAAGTGGGTTGAAAAATGCAATATCTAAGTTTTTTTTAATAAAATAAAAACAATATTTAAATGTAAAATTACTTAATTATTACAAGTAATTTTTTATTAGATTCTATTAAAAGTCTTATGAAGTCATTTCTAAAAGTGATTCCCAAAGTGATCTATATCGACCCCCAACCGTCGACGAAAACCTGCAAGGAGTCCATGTCACCGAAAAAACAATTGGGGGTCCATGAAATTAAAATGGTGGTCAATGGTAGGGGATCTCATATAAGCAGCTCGTGTAGCCTGTGTCAACTTTTTAGCTAGATTGACCTCCAAAATCTGTGCACCAGATCACGTAGATTTGTTACTTAGGTTTTACGTGGAAATGTAACAAACAAACCAACAAGAGGAACTGATTGAAATAAGCAATAACGAAGAACTTAAGGCACAGTTTAGAAACAGATATCAGCAATTTTGGCTTGAAAAATATATACCTGTTACTTATCCAGCATTTTGGAATATGGCGAGAAAGTTTTTAATTGCTTTTTCTTCTTCATACCTATTCGAAATGGGTTTCAGCGCAGTTGTCAATCTGAAAACAAAAAAGAAACAAACTGGATATCATTAACTTAGGGATCTGAGATTAAATCTTACTAAATGGATGCCAAATGTTGAAAATTTATTATTAAAGCACCAAGATCACCCCTCCAATTAAATACATTTATTTTTTGCTTAGTTATTTTAAGTAACAGATGCATCATTTTAATCGCGTACATTTTAATTTGAATTTAATTAATAAACGTATAAAACTTAACATGTGTTTTTTCCCACTATACTTCCCTACAGTTAAAATTTTAAATCTTTCAGTAGCAGGGGGTCTACTCAAAACCGAAAAACATGGCAAGTAGTCTACTAGTGAAAAAAGTTTGGGAAATTCTGCATTAGAGTTTAAAGCATGAATTTTCTTCTGCATTTATAAGCAATTCAAACTTCAACTGACTGTTACATGAAAAATATGAATGCCGTCGCAATCTTTCATTTATCGTTGTATGCACCAAGACACGTTGAGACAAATCACCTATAATATTAAACAAAAATCAATAAATTTATAACATAAACACACCAACTCACCTTGAGGTTGTTTGTAAAATAGTCACTGAGACAAACCCTACACTATAGAGAATCAAAAAGATAGAGAGAAATAAAATTATACACATTAACACGACCCATAATAAAACATGCATGTAAATTTTTAACATGTAGCCATCAGAAGTTGAAAAAACCCCTATAATAAATTAATTTATAGACATTTTTGAGATATTTTTCGAAAGAAAAATGGCTGAAAAAATTTTTAATTTAAATTTTGAGGTTTCTGCTAGGAAACTTCGAGTAAATGAGGATGTATCTTCATAAGATTTAACCTTAAAACTAAAATTAATTTAATATTTCAGACATTTCTGTCAAAAAAAACAAAACCTGAATTCCGAAAAAAACCATAAATTGTAAATTATATTAGTAAGTTTTAAAAACATATCATAAACCAAATTTTTTTGTGAACATATTTGAAGAATTTTTTCAAAAGATATATTATTTAATGCAATTAATAATTTTTATATCTTCAAAAATAATTTAACTCACTTTTTTTGAATAATTTCCGAAAAATAAGTTATCATAAAATAAATCATTTCCTGAATATTCATAATCATTATTTATAATAATATACATGAGCTTGTAGATCAAAAGTTATAATTATAAGTTTGAATAATGATTTAATTTCCTTGTAAAATCATAATTCAACCCTTAAAACTTTATAATTTTAAGTTTATAACTTTAAAAAATAACCTACTTTGCAGACATTTCAGAAATGGCTGAAATCCATTAAATTTTCTCAAAAAATAAATTCCAATAATTTGATTTATGTTTCAACTTGCATTATAGCGGAATTTATCTGAACTTCGCTTGGTGTAGATAACCTGTATTTGCTGTAATGCATTAAATAGCATAAAAACTATTTTAGCACTCAATCAGCACCACCATGTAGACTATGTAGTTTATATCAGCACAATGTGAATTATATCGATAAGGAAATGATACATATTGAAAGGATTCTTGATAAATGCCAATCAAACAGTATATTATTCTCAATGTTGGCAAATATTTATCTCCTATTTCTCTTGGTCAGTGACATAAAGTAGCTTTTTCATGATTTCTTTTTGATATACGTGTTGGACAACACATTTTTCAACATTTGTTAAATATCAAAACGCTTATACAATACCCAAGCGAGACTATGTTAACTACAAGTAATTGTCGATGGTTCTTGGTATATAATTTTGTTGTACACAATTGATTTTGATATTGTTAAATTTGGTTACTTATAGAAATTGATGATAGACACCAAATGGGTCGAATACATATATATTTTTTGATTTTATATGGAATGCAATCCAATGTTTACCATTAAGATTGTATAATCGGTACTGACTATTATTGCTAGTCTTGTGTCAAATATGATTTTCTATCAGTTGGATGCACACCAATAAACTCTTTTAATATTTGTTTGGAAATCCGTGATATATAAGTCGACACCAAATCAACAAAAATTTAATGAAATATATGCTGAAAAGTTTAAATTTAATATTTTCAACAGGAGTGGTCTAATAGAAATGTCGGAAGATGGAAGAACAAATTAAAATACTACATGATAGGGCTTAACAGATATAGGATCAATATACATGTAGAATAAATTATGCAAATTGGATAGAAAAACGAGGATGACAATCCAATTTACAAATTACAATAACTTATGTGATTTTTAAATTGAGTATGACAATTTTATTATTATTAATATTATGATAACTGTGATATTTTATTTGGTGATTGATATATTATATATGTGTTATTTTTATATTTGTTTCTTGGTAGTAACATAAATTAAAATAATAATCAAAGGACTCAATAAACCCCCCATACATATAGATATGCAAATAAAATTAATTAATAAAAACCCCTTGAAAGCTAATTAAAATATTTTTATTCTTTAAGGCGTCAATGTCAGAAAACAAGACGGTAATTCCCATAATTAAATATATTTCGATGCAAGGCGTCTAACATTGCAACGGCATTTACGTGCCTGCCACAAAAACAAAAATGTACAATGACACTCAAGTGCCTATTTCAAAAATAATAATAATAATTCTATTCATAAATTCCTTTAATTTCTTTACCTTTTGTCTTTTACTAACCGTTTCATTTATTTCCTTATAAATCATTGAATTTAATGTTACAGGGTCTTGTAAAATTCGTTTATTTTAATATTTTCGATATTGTCTTAACTGAAATTCGATAGAAGGACCCTAAATTAAAACGAGCACGAATGCCTTTTATGGTAGCTCTTGAACCAAAAGGTTTGCCAGGCTATTATCAGTCATGGCAATACGAGTCATCTTTTACTGGTAACCGCCATTGGAATATATTTCCAACTTCATTCTTGACGGGTATCCAATAATAACATCTCTTATGATGTGTATCCGATGGGAACCCTTTGAAAGTGGTCGTAACAAATTAATTAAATTGTTACCCAGCACATAATTATCCTTTCGAAATCTTGACTATATTTCCTTATAATCACTAGTTTTGGTTAGTGTCAATGAAGTTATAGGTAAATTACTAAATAGAGAATTTTTAACTTTAGATGGCCCAAATGTTGATCTACTGTTCGACAAACAACATGAATAAAGTTGGGTAATCTGATATTAGTAAATATTTACTCAATATAAAACTTGTTGCTCATTTAGTTAAGGTAAAAGAAACAATTGCTTTCCCTTTTAATTGGGTCAACTGCATGTTGCCTATTGAGCTCTTTTTGATAAGCAATTATAACTAAAGGTTCAACACTCACTCTTGAAAATATTAATTTTGCATTAAAAAATTGGCATACTAACACCTCAGCTATCTCAATACAAGTTTTACAGGCGACTCGACTGGGCTCTTCAAATTTATTTACACATAATAAGCCTACCCATAATTACTTATAAAAAACAAATTATAATACTTAACAACAATATTTTAATCTTTATTACTTCTTTTGTAGATTTGGAAATTCCCATTTGAAACTGTTTATTACTAATTTTATTATGTAAATTTGAAAATCCTAAAGTTTTTCACATTTTTCAATCGAAATAAATAAAATGGAAAATGGTTACAATGGATGGATAATGGCCGTTCATAAATAACGTAACACGATTTTGACCCAATTTTTACCCCCTCTCTCCCCTCGTCACACGTCGTCGCAAAACGTTAGACCCCAATCAAATTTGAAGTCACAAATCTTTGTTCCTTCTTAAAATGCCTTTTTCATATTTGAAAATGAACATTTTTCAAATCACTTTATTGACATTTTAATAATTATTTAGTGTATGTATTAAAAGGAGGCCCTGGAAAGCTGAAATTAGTATAGAAGTTTGTTGAAAAAATACAAAATTTAAGATTTTACGTCATAGTTCTTAAACACACCCTCCCCCTCGTCACACATCGTCACAAATGTGTGATCCCTTTCCCCTAGGTGCGTGACGTCATTTATTGACGGCCATTATTGTATGATTTAAATTAAACAGGTAAATGACTTCATATGAAGTTTCAAATACTGTTACATTTATTTCCTTGCATGATATAACTCCTTAGTTACATGTTTAATTTTCGAGTTTCTATAAAAAGATAAAATGCTATACTCCTATTCCTAGCTTAACAAAATTAATTTATTCACGAAAAGTTTTTCGTAAATCGAAATTTCGTAAAATGAAAAGAATTAATTCTAAAAAGTAAAATATGTACGTGAAAAAATTTCGTAAGTCAAAAGTTTATTACGTAAACCGAGAAATATCGTAAAAAGAATTTTCGTTAAGACAGAACTGGAATATAAAATCCAATGAAGCAGCTTCCCAATCCTTAAATAGGATTCTGTAAATCAATTATGAAATTATTGGATTTATTTTCATGATGAATTAGTGAGCTACTATTGTTCGGTAAAACTATGTTGCTAGATATTTTAATTCAAATGAGTCAAAAATTAGATCTATCAAAAACACAGAAGAAAAAAATAGAAATTCGAAGCATCCGGAACATCTGTGCTTTCCAAAATTATGGCTTATCCAGATGAAATATAATAGAAAAATGGAATATGACAAAAACGGCTACCTTTAGATAAAAATGCGATTTAACAAAAATCCCTCAAAATATTTAAAAGAAAAGGGACAATTACTATTCATAGCCCAAAATACGTGAACTTCATACTACTTCACATATATATATATATATGTTTTTCCTTACCAACCATTTTTGCATTAAGTATTTTTTGAATTCTAAAGGTAGGTGGAATAACTTGCAGTTCTTGCATATAAAGTTTTCCAATTCATTCATTATTGTCAATATCTTTAATAATACTGAGTCTTCTATGTTTGCTCATATTTTCTCCATCTACTTTATTAAAACAAGATAATTTAACTTCCAAGTCAAATTTTGACAATGCAAGTCCCAATTTTACTTGAATAATGGCTTTAATGGTGTCATAAAAAACATTTCCATCGTCAATGTATCTTCACGAGGAAGAAGTAAGGACGGAAGGCAGCCGTAATAGAATGAAATGATAAAATTGTAAAAAAAATAAATTCTTATATTCTCATATATTTGTGAATGATATATTAAAATTTAGACACTAATTACATTAGGAGCTATATTAACAAAACTAACTATTAATTCAAATATACATTCAAAATTTGTATTTCTACTATATCGACAAAACAAATATAAATGATGAAAAACAAATATGAAATAGAGAATTTTATAATGTAAAATGTATTTTCAGAAAGTTTTTTGATGATGTAATTTAAGTAAAATACAAAGTATTTTAATATTCATTTTTAAAATTCATTGAATGTCCCAAATCTGTATGTGGTTAATTGCATCGTCTCTGCCAATGTCTTGATTGTTCTCTCGATTTGATTTACTTGTAAAATCTTCATATCCGTCACCTCCGCATATGATCTTCATCTGAGTTGCCATTGTGGTACACGGACTTAATGACTGCCGTCTTGAAGATTGATGTGAAGATCTTACTGAGCTTTCTAAACTTACAAGAAACCTCACATTTCCAGTATGTCCCCTGTCAAGAGCTAAATTAAAAATAAAATTTCATTTACAATTCTAAATGATTTTCAAGAATGAAATGTTTTTCATCTCTTCCAACATTCATAGGTGCTGCAATCCGTGCAGAAATCTTCTGTTTGAAATTTCAGTCGAACCAGAAAATAGATTGTCAATGCACACAAAACAGTGCTCAAATGCTACAAAAGTAAAAACCATTGATATGTTGTAGCTTATAACATCATTGTCAGTACTTTCCTTTCATATATTCTTTATTTCATGTAAGCAATAATTTTTTGGCGAAATTTGAAGACATTTTATTTGCAGACATTTATGAGGATATTTTTGGAACGCGAAGCCTCTAGGGACGCGTGAGACAGACTAGTTTATTCAGGAACTTACCTAGAGGGACCTCGTGAAGCTGTTGAAAGCAAAAAAGTTACTAAAATGTTCGACGGTTTGTTAAAGTATTCCAAAGACAAAATTGAACGATCTTTTAAAAGTATGACACAAAAAAAATATATTTTATTAGCTTGTAATTTAAACGCCTAATTATAAAAACAAATTTCAATTTTTAAATGAATAGAGAGAGAATATTTGCAAAAGAATAACAATACTTACACTCAACCTTTGGCTGTATAATATTTGTTTTTGTAGTTGATGTAGTCACATTGGGAATCGGAATAGTTAAAATGACACCTGCACTAGTGCCAGCCCACAAAACGTCTTTACAGACCAGAAGACAAGTTATTCTTAAACAAGCGTCTTTGTGGCGAATAATAATATCATCCCATACTAAAAATTATTATAAAAACTATTATACTTTAAACAAATTTTAGTTGATATATATATATATATATATATATATTATATATATATATATATATATATATATAAAATTCAAGTGTAACTTATTTACAATAAAGTAAAATTTCCATCAGTAACAATACTCACTAATATTATATTAGATTATTAAATTTAATTTTTGTATTAAATTTTTTAAAATTAAAAGTAAAGTATATTTTGTTTAAATTAACGAAAAAAAGTAATCCAAGAAAAATTCTAATAAAGAGAAGAGAATGCAGAAACCTTCACTTCATGTTCTAAGAAGTTATCAACAGCCCTATTATACTTGGGATTGTTTAAATACATCGAAAATACACAACCGCACCAAGTTGATTAAAAACTCATTATTATACATAAAATAACACAAGGTAATATAAATGATACAGTTCGAAGAATAAATAAAACACAATTAAATAAAATAAAAACAAACAAAATACAAAAAAACCACCATCGAAAATCCATCTTCGCTGCGAAATAATAAAATGAAATAAAAGAACTACTAATTATAGGCTACGATTTTTTTGTTCAGTATTTTTTTCAGTAAATTCATTAAAATTACAGTAATTTAATTGAAATTCCAGTAAATTAATATTTATTCAGTAAATTTTTTAAAAGTTCAGTAATTTAATTAAGTTAAAAGTAATTAAATAATTAAATAAATTTGGCAACGATTTAATTAAAAGATAACGCCAATAAAAAACCTTTCGTACGATATATTTCGATAGCACAGCTATCATCTTCAGGTACTCAAAACCAACT
Organism: Schmidtea mediterranea; assembly: GCA_022537955.1. Classification (NCBI taxonomy): domain Eukaryota; kingdom Metazoa; phylum Platyhelminthes; order Tricladida; family Dugesiidae; genus Schmidtea; species Schmidtea mediterranea. The sequence continues at coordinate 209,639,306 of CM039679.1, read as the reverse complement.
AAAAATATTATGAATTAACATTTAATTTAAACAAATTATTTTTTATTAATTTAATTTTTTAATAAATAAATATTTTTAAAAATATATTTTAAATTAATTTTAAATTTTTTTACTTATATTCTAATTTTTAAAAATTAATGTAATACAAAATTTTTCAATTATTTTAATAATATTAAAAAAACAAACATGATTTAACATACGTAAACTATTTAAAAACATTCAAAACATTCGTAGTCACAGCACTCTGCACATTAATCTTTGGATCCAATGACCTTATCAGCAATGCTTCACATATCACTCGTTCCCAATAACTATTAAAACTTCTCAACAAAATTCTAAAATCAGACATTCCTATATCACTTTTACAGACTCTATTGTGTTCACTAATATTGGTCAAACCCTTCAATCGACAATGCTCTAGAACTCGAGTACAGAGATGACGGGAAGTCTCTCCAATGTATGTGGCATTACACCCATTACATGTAAATTGATAAATGGATTATTAAAACCGATGGATTATTAAAACCGTTAATGCGATCAGAGTTTGAATGTAAGGATAGCTTTGAGTTTGTTTCTTGTATTGCAAAGCTACAAAAACGAAGTATGAATGATGTTATGGTTTCGTTTGATGTTTGTAGTTTGTTTACGAATGTGCCACTGGTTGAGACGATTGACTTATGCTGTGCGTTGTGGAATGAAAATGATTCGGAACATCACATTTTGGATAGAAGGGCATTTCGAAAACTTCTTGAATTTGCTACTTCAAATGTCAATTTTCTTTTCAATGATGAATGGTATCAACAAATAGATGGAGTCGCTATGGGTTCCCCTTTAGCACCAACGATGGCATCAATATTTTTGGCTAGTTTGGAAAAGAAAATTGCTTCTTTCCAATTTGAAAAACCTTTTGTTTATAAAAGGTATGTGGATGATATTTTTCTTATATTTGAAAACCAGAAACATGTAGAACCGTTTTTGCATTTTATGAATAGTTTACATAAAAACATTGTATTCACATGTGAAACGGAGAGAAAGTCATCAATTGCGTTTTTGGATTTGTTAATTCAACGCAAAGATAAACAGTATGAGACAGAGATTTCTAGAAAACCAACTGATACTGGTCTTTATACTTCTCCAGAAAGCTTTTGTGAATTTAAGTATAAGAGAAATATGGTGAAAGGATTGATTTATCGTTCATGGGCTTTATCTTCTACTTTTGCTAATTCGGTAAAAATTGTTGATAAATTGGTTGAGTTGTTGATAAAGAATGGATATTCTAAATCATTTTTATTGTTGATGATAAAAGAAACTGTTGATAAATTGATTAAAAATTCTAAGGATCCATGTTGTGGAAAGTCTGAATGTAATTTGTCGGATGGGTGTGAATTGAGTGTTGATCTGGGTGATGGTAAAAATGGATATAAAAAAATTGAGCCTAAATATGTGTTAGTATTGCCGTACTCTGAAGGCTTTACAAATTATAAGAGGAAGTTGGGTAAACTGATAAGAAATTTAGAGTATAAGATCGTCTCTAATTCGTGTAAGGTACGCAATATGTTTATTAATAAATCAAAAACTCCGGTTGGATTGTGTTCTGATCTCGTTTATCAATTTACATGTAATGGGTGTAATCCCACATACATTGGAGAGACTTCCCGTCATCTCTGTACTCGAGTTCTAGAGCATTGTCGATTGAAGGGTTTGACCAATATTAGTGAACACAATAGAGGCTGTAAAAGTGATATAGGAATGTCTGATTTAAGAATTTTGTTGAGAAGTTTTAATAGTTATTGGGAACGAGTGATATGTGAAGCATTGCTGATAAGGTCATTGGATCCAAAGATTAATGTGCAGAGTGCTGTGACTACAAATGTGTTGAATGTTTTTAAATAGTTTACGTATGTTAAATCATGTTTGTTTTTTTAATATTATTAAAATAATTGAAAAATTTTAAATTACATTAATTTTTAAAAATTAGAATATAAGTAAAAAAATTTAAAATTAATTTAAAATATATTTTTAAAAATATTTATTTATTAAAAAATTAAATTAATAAAAAATAATTTGTTTAAATTAAATGTTAATTCATAATATTTTTAGTTGGTTTTGAGTACCTGAAGATGATAGCTGTGCTATCGAAATATATCGTACGAAAGGTTTTTTATTGGCGTTATCTTTTAAAAGTAATTAATAACTATTGGATAGTAGAATATATAAAACTTCATTTAAAAAATTAATTTAAATATTTTCATTTTTACTGAATATTTGTATTATTTTACTAAACATTTTTTATTTGTTTAAAAACAAATTATTCTATTTACATAACAAAAATATACTAAAAAATAAATAAAAATTACTGAAAATTTAATTAGTTTGGATAATTATAGTTGCTAAAGGGCCGAATTGTGACGGAATGCAATGTTATTGTGATTAAGTAAATCAAATAGGTAATTTTAAATAAAGTATGTTAGTAAAATAATTTATCAATCTGAAGAATAAAGCTGGATCCCTGCTCAAGTTTTCGAAAGACTCATTATGTGTGCCGATGTTCCAATTAAGATTTATTATGAAGCAGAAGGCCACAAGGTTAAACTGGAAATTTTCTATAGTGGATTGTATCGTGTAAAATAATATGAACGTTCAATTATGTGATATCGCATTTACTGATAGATCAGGAAAAGTTAACCAAAAAAAGATGTCTAATTTTACGATGATTTCGGATGACTTGTTAAATACATCTAATTATGATCCTTTTCATCCTTTATATTCTAGGAGACTTGACTCAGTTATAGGCAATTTTAAGGATAAGAACAAGGGTTTTGGATAAAGTGAATGGAATCAAATCAACAATGAAAGTCAAGGGTGTAAAATTACTTGGTACAGATGTAAAATATCAAAACCCTTTAGATTGTTACAACAGTAACATAGTTATTTTTGTATCTCAAACTAGAATAGGAATGCGGAATCATCAGCTTTTTACTTTTAAAAACTCTAAGATTTCATTAACTAATAAGGATAACAAGAGAGCTTGGGTAGGGAAAACACAGGTTGTGCATAGATGCATTATATAAGTGCTGGTGTGATTGATGTTGTCACGTGGGCTAGTGGGTCAAGTGGCCAATTAATTTCAATTTGTACTATCTATATATATATATATATATATATATATATATCGATAATTACAATTTGCAATATTAAAACAATTAGATTGTAAGAATATTAGAAAATATACATGTATATACATATTTTCATTGTTGAGTCGGATCATGTATAAGAGATTTTGACGATAAAGAAAATATTTTGACTTTGGTACTATTAAAGATGTTTTAAGAGATTAAATTTTATGATATATTTTGTGTTAAGAAACTTTTTCTTAGGATTTCCATGGCAAAGTTAATACATGATAATAATATCCGATCAACTATCTAAAGTTTATTATTTGTTTATGAACGTTTCCTAGAAGAATATTCAAAAAAGAAACTTGTATGACAAGCAATAATACTAATAGAAATTCTAAAATATCTTGTTAAATATTTTAACCTATTTTTTGTTTTTAAAATATTTTACATTAATTTTAAAATTTATAAAAATAAAATAAATACACAACTATAAAATAAAATCTCAAATTAATATTAAAAATTTAAATTTAAATCATTTTAAAAAAAATACATATAATAAAAATAATGTTAAAAATTAAAAATCATTGTCATGCTTATTTAATTATATAATAATAATGAGAAAAATAATAAAAAATAGTAATAATGTTATTCATTGAATCTACTGATATTTGAAAGTATCAGTGAAACATGTAATTATCAAATAGGTGGCATTACATCGTTACAATCAAACAGATGGCGTTAAATAGAAAATTATGTATTTTGATATGTGGATTTTTATGCATTATTATAGACTTTTCGGGTATTACCGCACCATTATATGCTCCTTAATCCTAAAATAATAAACAGATAATTTGTAATGAGGAATACATATTAAGTTTTAATAATTTCAAGAACTTTTTTTGCAAAGCTCCAATACGTAAGTTGTCGACTTCAAACAGTTTTTTATAATTAATACGGATGCTAGATTTAGAGCAACCAGCACACTGTTAACCTAAATTAAAAAAGAAACAGAATAAAGGCATTGTTCAATAATAAATTATATGGTACATTGACTGGTGTTAAGATAAGGAGTCTGAAAAATTAAACTATGAAAATATTTGAATTGTATAGAACAACTGTTTATAAAAGAGATTTGAAGGATAGCAAATTTTTGGCGTTAGTTACTCAAATTAAGTGACCATGTAAAATTTTGTCATTTGGTTATGAAAAACGTTGGACCAACCTGTATTTTTGACCCATTGGGTCAAAAAACCGGGTTGGATAAAAATTAAATAAAAATGATATTTATTGAAATTTTAACAGGGCAAAATACATGATAATTAATTTTTTAATCCCCTTAAAATGGATATCGATAGAATAATTAAAATGAAAGAAGAAGAACTCATATATTTTATGATAGACAATAGGATGTTAGCGAATGAATTAAAATGCTCTTCTTGCCAAAAAGAAATGATACTAGTAAAGACAAAAAGAAATTATGATGGTATGTGTTGGAGATGCCGAATACCTGAGTGTATAAAACGAGATTATTATGTTTCGGTTAGAGAAAATAGATTTTTTGAGAAGATTAGGATGCCTCTAAAAGAAATTTTAAAATTTTAATTTTATTGGTCGAAAAGTTTGCAAAGTGCAGAAATTTTGAAGTTTGTGAAAATTAAAGAAGATTCAATACGAAAGCTAAGACGATTGCTTATTTCAGCAATCAAAAACCATAACGAAGCTTATTCTTTTTTGTTAGGAGGTCCAGTAAAGCTCGTGTTGGTGAAAGAAAACAATGCTGAATCACAAGGTAAAGGCACACATAGGAAGAGCTTCAAAAAAACAAATTTGGGCATTGGGTATTGTTGATTGCTCTTTTTCACCAGCGAAAGGCTACATGCACCTTGTTCCTGATAAGAAAGCTGAAACTAAAATACCAATTATAGAGAAATATGTGAGAAAAGGTTCAATTATCCATACAGGCGAGGCAAAAATCTATAGCGAAGTAGATAAAAAGGTATCTTATGAACACAAATCAATTGTTCATAAATATAAATTCGTGGATTATAAAATTGGAGTTCACACCCAGAACATCGAAAGTTACAATAACAAAATAAAGCTCAAGATAAAAGAAATGCGGGGTATAAAAGAAAATTGCCGAGAAGATTTTTTTGTGGAGTTTATGTGGTTGGATAATAACAAAAATGATTGTTTTGATAAAACATTACGTTTGATTAAAAAGTTCTAAGTTATTGATTTGTTATGTTATTAATGTTTAAAAGATATTTTCTGATTTTATAATATTGTGATTTTATTTAAAAAAATATAAGTTATAATTTATTCATAAAAAACATTTCTGAGTCAAAAAATCGGGATGATCCAAAACGTTAATATTATATGAAAGAATATTTTTTCTGGAATAGTATGAGTCAAAGCATCATATATATAATTAGTCAAATTAGAACCGTATATACAAAATGACAAAATTTTATGTGAATGTATAATTTGGGGGAATGGTTTTTTTGAGATTCATTTCGCAAGATCCGAACTTGTCCGAGATGTCATTTAAGATAACTAAATAATTGGCAATTAATATAATTTTAAATATTCAAACAACTATTATTATAATTAATTTAAGTCCTACTTAGATTTTATTCGGATCTTGGTTTTCAGTATATATGTCATGGGTCTAATGACACATACATTGGAATGACTACTCGTTATTTCCGCTCTCAAGTTCTCGATCACAGTCGACTTAGCGAGTTGATTGATATTTGTTTAAATAATAGTAATTTATTCTATATAGTTTCAAGTTCATATCTACCTGACAATGACAGTGAGTCTGTCGAAATATATATATATATATATATATATATATGGTTGTGTGTGTTGGATTGGGTTTTTATTTTATTAATTAATTATATAATAAATTAAATTTTTACATCTCCTCTGGGAAGGCACTCCTTATCGATTAAGATCTTATGTTAATGAACTATGGCAGATAAATATTTTGCTTTTAATTTTTCATGGACACGAAAAATGAATTGTTAGCTAACCTTGCAATCTTTGTACCACTGCTGGGCGGATATTGACTTCACATAAATATTCATAAGATGTTGCGTGGTATAGAAGGATTTTGGAAGAATTTTCTTGCGTTATCCAAACGCATTGACCAGAACATGCTAAGTGAGATATGGGACGCTGATCATTACTTTCCGTTAAGGTAAAAGTATTCTAAAGAAGTTATGGATAAAGGAAAGGATAAATTTATATTAAGTTACTTCTATTTTCACCGAAGTTGGATTGATGATAACAATATTCCTTTGCGAGGTTCCCCATATAAATCCAGTCACTGCAATCATGTTTTTAATTGGAGATGTTTGTGAAGTCAGTTTTGTGATAGCTGAATAGTCTAAGTCCCAATAACCTTCTAAATAATAGAAAAAATTAAATAAATAGATTAGTTGTTTTAATTGATTGATTAATATGTATAAACCTGATTAATGAAAAGAGTCTTGTTTAAATTCTAAAAAATAAATACAAAACGCAAATAAAAATTTAATCCCTTTATTTGATATGGGAGGCAATTAAAATATTTTTGCGATAAAATAAATATTTTGGTAATTAATTCCAATCATATAGAAATGTCAGTTAAAATTAATATCTCCCTTTGAATTTGATATTTTCCCTTTTTGTTTTAATGTTTTCACTTATTTTTATTAAATACAGTATTTTCTATCTCAAAGGCATTTAATTGACAAAAACAGTATTCGATTTTCCTCAACAGAAAAAAGGACGGGATCTTTGGTCCAAATAATCAAAACCGAGTCTCAAGGCTTCATCCAACCATCATACTAGGAATTGTTAATAAACGCATCCTAAATTTAATGTGGATATTGCCTGTTACAACTTAGCATGCAGTAGATCAGAAAATATCAAAACTGCTAATATGATCTTCAAATGACAGATGTGATTGTATCAAACCAAATATGGATAGAGGCGGGAAAATAGTGACAAATGCTTCCAGTCATTTTTGTCCAATATGAAAGAATTTTTTGGTAACAGATATGTCGAAACTGCATTTATAAAAGTGGAAAACGGATTAAGAAATGTTAAAAAAGGTATCAAACTAAGTTTAGCATATATGTGTTATAGGGAAAGTAACTCAGCTATAAATCAACCAAAACATAAAAATTTCAATAATAATAATAATAATAATAATAATAATAATAATAATAATAATAATAATAATAATAATAATAATAATAATAATAATAATAATAATAATAATAATAATAATAATAATAATAATAATAATAGTGAATTAAATAAAATTAATAAAAACATATATAAAGTAATTAAAAAACTTTTTATTTAATGAAAAATAAAATATTAAATACTAATATTGCAATAAATAAATTTATTGAAAATAAATTTAATGAATAAATAAAATAAAGCTTATTTTAGAGCCATCTTTAATACTTAACTAGGTGATGAAATCAACCGCTCTCTGACTGTAGAGGGGTATCATCAAATGTTTATTTTGTTAATCATATTGTTGACATTTTGAAAATCATATTTTTATAATAGAGAACATTAGGAGTAATATGGGACCCTTAACAGTCATATATGTTGGGGTTATGATATTATACAAAATTTTAATAAATAGAAAAAAATTGGAAAAATAAAATAACTAATTCAAAATGATTCAAAATTCAAAATCTATATTTTCCGGGGAAATGGCTATATGCCGATTCAAATTGACGAGAAGAGTACAAAAATAAATATATGAAATTAATTTGGGATCCCTAGAAAAATTTAATAAAATAATACAAATAAATTAATTAATTAAATTGACGAAAACAAATAAATTATATTAGGGGGAAATTCTCTAATTTTAAAAAATTTAATTATAAAGGGAACTAATGTGATTTGCGCTGAAAATTTCCCCCGGGCAACGGCCAAAGCTAAAACAAATTACTCCACTAGTTCCGTGGGAGTCCAGTCAAATTTTAGTCAATTTAATAAATTGTTGAGGTTAGATTTCTTATATAAGGGAATCTCGAATCAACAACAGTGTCACAACAATTAACAATTAAATTTTAGTAACAAATCTACAAAATTTAATTGAGAAAATAATTAAGAGATCTAGCATATTGTAGATTAAAAGGCCGCTTCCCATAGGGATATCTGCCAGTGTCGATTGATTTGGAAGTGTGAATCATTGTGCAAAATTTGTTATCAATGAAGATTATTTCTGTGGTATTTAAAGCGCACGTGAAGTCAGAGAAGACAGTTCCTGCCGAACCATTTAAAACATTAACCCAAAATATATAAGGAAGCCCCATTATACATATGATAAAGTTTGATAAATATTTCTAAAATCTCACTATGTGAGCACATCGAAATAATTGTTTCTAAATTATTAGAAAAAATCACGTCATTTACATGAAAAACTGGTTTGAGGTGATAAGAGATTTATAATTGTTGTAGAGATTTTAAATTAGATTGGAACAAAAGACTTGATTTAGATTTGCTAGCTATACAGTTTTTAAAGGATAATCTTTTGTTTTATCACAAGATTTGTGCCTCAAAATTTACGTTTCTAAAATTTGGCTGCCTATTTCACCTATGCCAACAGCCGGCTCTGACTACCTAATCGGATTTCCACTATGATTCTTAAAATGATAAAAGTTCTTAAGTTAACACATTTTAATTAGAATTATTTATAAATATTTCAATAAAGTCATGCTAAAAATTATGTTAAAAATCCGAATTACCAATATGCCTTTTAAACGTAACCAATTCACCATTTTGAAGAGAAACGTAAACTTTATTGTCAAAATGTAACATACTAATTACCGCTGATCCTAAATCAATTTTCCTTTTCGATTTTGTCACTCTCACATTATCAGCACTATAGAATACTAAAATTCTAAAAAATATTTAAAATTAAAATATACATATTAATATAAAATTAAAATAACGATTACTGTATTCCAATAGATATTTTCAACTTTATTCTCTAGTTTTTCATATGCAAAATTGAAAACAAAATATCATTAAAATTATGACTTTTGTTTATTTATAACCAAATAAATATAATATACTTTATTAAAACAAAAATATAATTTTAATTATATATTTTAAATCCACACTGAAAAAGATTTTTTAGATAATATCCAAAAATTACTATTAATTTTACGGATTTTTAAAACTCAGAATAAAAAGTCTATTTATGACGAGTTAACCCTTTGTCTGTCCATATAGTAATTTTTTAAACGTCTGTGCATCGTATGTGGTGCACAGGGCTGTCAAAGGGTAAAGGGTTAGTATGATAAAATTACATGCAAACTGTAATATAACACACGAAATTTTAACAGTCTTCTTAAATGGATACAAAAATTTGGTTTTCAGCAAAAATGCTCATCACCTCAATCTCAATATTTCTGCAAAAAGAAATATTCAAAAATCTCAAAGAATATTTTTCAAGAAAATTTCCTCTAAACGAATTTAGAAAGTAAATAAAATTTCAAAACTAGTTTTAAATTCTGAAATCCAAACTGTAAGTTTCATTAGGGAGAGGGGATCTTAAAACCTCTTAGTAATCTCAATTTCTCAGTTCTTCTTTCTTATAGTCAACTACTTCTGGCAGAAAAGTAAAATATAATTATTAAAGCACAAACTGACTGAAGAACTGTGGTTTTCCAGACAAATAAATCATAATTTTATTTAACACAAATTTTCGTTGCAGGTTTATCGACTGTTCTTAATTGATTTACTTAATAACACAAAAATTCGAATTTATATTTGAAATTAAATTTTTTGGATAATTAATTTCTAAAAGAAAAGAAAAAAATTGATGTAAAAAGTTGCATCTCTCTGCTAGCAAGTTATTATTTGATGAAAGATAACCAACCTGGCACAAAAAAACCTTTTGTAAAAGATTTGTTCAGAGAGTCACTGTGAGATACATATGATGTTAAAAATTCCATTAGTTAAAGGTTGATTGGAGTCGACGGTATGTTTATTTGGTAAGAATGGTTCTGTTTTAACTGGACAGAAGGTTATTTCGAGAAAGGAGCCTGTTTATATTTTCAAATGTTGTCTACTTGGGGTATTTTTATTCAAATGTTTGAGGCACTCGTTATGAATAAAATGTCTTTTAAAGTTTTTGAGGTCTATTTATTCCATTTCTACTTGAAAAGTTCATTATGGTCGAATTTCGTTTTCTCATTGGCCATGTGATATTATTTTAGATTTGATCATAGCTTCTCAGCTAAGATTGCGACGAATTTAACAATTTAGCGTCACTAGGTCAAGATATCTATGCCACCCCTTTCCAAAATTAAAATTTCATATTGACATCCACAAATGTTAACACAGGTTATACTGGGAAGAGAAATCCAGTACCATTATATTTCCATTAAAAAATGAAAATGATTAAAGTATAAGCCATATAACAAGTACAAAATATTTCAAGAAAATCTATTAAAAAGTGAACATTCAACGAATATTGTGATCGAAATTAGTAAAGAAATTTTGAATATTATCGAAATATTTACAATCAACGCGGTTAAACAAATTCAGTATTTTTAACTAGACAACGAAACTTTTTCAGGCAATTATTGGCAATGAAAACAATATATTGCGTTGCATCACATTTTCAGAAGAAAAATTACAAAAATATTTTTTTTATAAATAATTTAATTCAAAAACTTACATTCCATCCTCTAGACCTATCCACATGGTAGCCTTGAATGGATCGCTAAGTTTCTTATTTTTAGGGCTGTCTTCAGAGCTTACTAAATTATAAGACTAGATAATTCTATCTTTGGGGAAGGGAATTATCACGCATAAGCCAAGTAAAATAAATTAACCGAAAATAATATTTAGGTCAAATGAAAATAAATTTTACCCAAACAATTGAATTTTCAAACTAAATTGAATAAAGAGTAATGAAAATTTCATATAATTGAGAATACATAAAAGAATGCTTATTTCACACCTATGTTATTTAGAGTTCACGGAGAATGGAAACCGGGTCAGTAAAAAGGATGAAAGATTGGAATATTTACAATTAATAAAAAATGCAAAAAAATAATTAAAAACTGACATTTGTATGGGAAACAAGTATTATGGATATCAAATGAAGAAACAAATATGTTAATATAAAATCAATGGGGTCCCAAGCAAAAGATATTCAATAAACAAAAATTAATGAATAATTTATTAGTTAAATATAGAAAGCCCGAGTCATATGGGAAACCTGAGCAATGTGGAAAACCCGAGATCAATTCACTCAAATAAAATCAATAAACAAAATCAAATTTTTATATTAGTAGAGAGCTGAGAATAAATAGATGTAAAAAGAAGGTGACGAATTCGAAAGCATATCCATATTTTAAATTTTAACGATGAGTATAAAAGCAAGTGAAACATAATGTTAGCTAATTCAACGTAACGTGCGTATAAGAAACGGCAATCCACCGTGGATTAACTTAACTCTATCGCAAAAGTACAGATCAAGAAATATTGTATCGACGATAGTGTTTACAAATACAAATTAAATTAATACAAATTAAAGTTTTGTCTCTGTTGGGTGTTGTAAATTTCCTTTGCAAAGTGAGAACACGAAAAGTCACGGAACAAACCGACTTGTTACAACTAATTTCAAAGAATGAGGTTCAAGTTGTGTAAATTTGGGAGAAATAAAAATTTAATCCATGCTAAAATTTAACCCTAATTATGTTGGGTCAATATACTTACGTTACCGTATGTGATAAGTATCATAGACTCATAATCGATTTTAGTAGATTTACTGGTGTTAATCATATTTTCACTTTTATTTTAAAATTCATGGTGACTGTAAAATGCTTTCAAAAATATATGTGTAACAAAAAAATATGGAAATTTTATAAATGAGAATGAATTTCCGAGACTCATCTCAACGTAATTAGGGTTAATAAACATTCAAAAAAACTAATTTAGTGAGTAAAATCGTTAAATCGATATTTGTCGGAATAAGTATGCATGAGCAGGTAGCAAATGAAACGATAAATACGAATATGCTAATTTTAATCTATGGGGATTCAAAGGCAATTTTATTTTCAAAATTAAAGTTATAAAACCCACTTTGTGAGAATAGTTTGCATCGTTATCCACTTGCAAAACTTTGTTAAGTAAGTATCTCAGAAACCACAAAGTAGGCAAAGTACCTGTTCACAGAAAACAGAAAGCGAATTCTCTCAAAACCAAAACCTGTCACTATATATTCGAAAAGTTGCATGTTATACCTGTTTATTATTGTCTTGTATGCGTGCAATATTTTTTTGTGAAGGTCCGATTTCAACCTTTATTAGTTCTTTTGCCTTGAATGGATGCACATTTGTGCAATTATTATGTGTAATTTAATTAGGCTGAGGAAAATGAACGCTACCAAGACATTCATGAGCGGTAATGAAATCCAGCTCACTGTCTGGAATCGAACTGTAAAAGCAAGGATATTTCGCATATCCATACTTTAATCACATGATGGAATTTAACTATGATAAAATTAATGGTCAAAAAGTAACAATACGTTTCAATATAAGTCCGATCTTCTCTAGGTTTTTTATGCACAAATTAGCCTTGTATTTTGTTTAAAATAACGGTTTTTCAATAAAAAAAATAATAAAAACTTTATGGAAATTTTAAATACACAAACAGCAATTACTTAATTAATAATTATTTGCTAAATTTTACTTGAAATTACTTCTAATATCTTTACTAAACCATTTTTATTGAGTTCAAATTTTATATTTCAATACTACTTATGTCAATTAATAAGTAATCAAATTTAAGTAATTCTAATTATATAATTTCAATAAATAAACAATGATTTCAGTTTCAAGTGATATTTTCTGGAAATTAATTTTGTAAATAATTTTTTATGTTAAAATAAATAAAAATTAGTTTGGAAAACATTTTAAAAGACTTAGAAACTCAATTTTCTAATTTCTCATCTATTTGCTCTATATATTTAAAAACATTTACTTAGATCAATTTAATGACAACTAATTATGAAAATAAAATAAATATTTAATTTTTGCTGATGAAATCCATTTTCGTTTTAATGTCAATTTAGTGAGTTAATTTTACTTTTCCTAACTAATTTGTTATTCGATTCATCAGTTTCGGATTCTCCACTTTCTGAACACGATTGTGATGTGTTTGAATCATCAACATTTGCCGACTGATCTTGCTCCACATCGGCATCGTCTTCCTGAGTTTCTACTTGAGTGTCCAATTGATAAACCTCTCCAGTTTGTTTTCTTTTTCTTTCGATTGGCCTACTAAATCTTCCGTCCATTGATAGAGATGATCTATAAAAAAATTGTTTTAAATAGTATATTTTGTTTAAATACCGTCTTGTAGATCCCAAATAGCCTGGGACAGCAGTTATGCAAATAACTTTTGCGTTGCAACCAGGCAAAGGACTATTCATGGTAACAATAGGATCTACTTGCATACTTAAAAGACACAAATGACCCGTAAATCCGTCTGACTGACATATCCATACATCTCTTATACCGAAATTGTTGTAACCTTCAATAGGACAAGCACAGCAAAACTTGATCAAATTTGTAAAAATTAGAGCATTATAAAAATTTTTACTTGCATTCCTGATTGCGTTCTGGTTATTGACAAAGCTTGGTTGAAACGCGGAGTTCTCGGAACATCAACTTTGAGAATATTGTAATTTATTTTTTATAGAAGTTGCAAATTTATTATAAATTTGAATAAAGCGTAATGTGAAAAAAAAATTTAGATAATCTATAAAAAGTTTAATCTTTAAATAGTATATCAATTACATAATCCCCCCATTATACACATAACTTGCCTAATTCAGAAGTTTGAGAAATTATTTTCTAAAAGTGCTGTATATGATACAAACATTCAATTCAGATTTGCACTTATTAAGCAACTAATTTTAACAAGCTGAATACACTATTTCCATATTCAATCTGCTATAATCAGACACTGACCAATACATTTTATTGTTAATATTATTGTTAAATAAGTGTATTGAAGCTCCCTACAATTTGTATTCCGTAAAAGCCTATTGTGAGGTGAGTATTGAAATTTAAAAATTGATAAAAAAATAAGTTGATATTTTGAAAAATTGAGATTATAAATTTTCGATTTTATTTGTACTATTTCGAGTTTTGGAATTTAATTTTAAATATGATTTTATACAAAAATGTATAGAGTAAGTTGAAATGTATGTTTGAAACCTTAGCTCATAAATATAATGAATTAATATTGTTTGACATGTGATAAGGAAACACTAAGCTCATATTTATGATTATATTTGCTACAATGTAATTAATATGCCAATCCACTAAAATATGTTCTTTGATTCGTTTGCTAATTATACAGTTCTTGGCTTACAAGAATATTTTGTGTTACTAATTTTGAAGGGATGAAAGACAGTCCAATATCAGCTGTTAACAACTTAGTAGTTTCACGTCAAAGACCTACTGTTGTTTTGATTGAATATAGAAATGACAATGTCTAATATAATGTCATATTCATATTCTGACAACTGCATTAAATTACTTTAGTCTTAAAGTGTATTAACGTCTTGCCTACCTGTAGAATCGTTTCAGCATTAAGAAGAAACTGCTTCATCGATTTCTCAGTCTTAATAAATTTATTTTTTCACGAATTCTGAAAATTTTGGATTTTTTGTTGGGAAATTTCTAAAAACTGAGACAATTTTTCTCATTTAGTATACCTCGCTCTCAGTTCTTTATGGAAACTTTGAAACCTTTTTCAAAACTGGTTTTGTTATTTGCATAAGGGGAGCTTTACCGAAAGGTAATTGTAAGGTTTCGGTTGTACATTAGTTGTATTCTTGATCGTTTTTAGCATTGATGTTTTAGGTTTGTTGACAAAGGATAAAAATGATTTATGTCGATAGACGTTTTTATCGAAATCTATATAAATCTTATGTGATAAAATAATTATCCAATAAAATGAATTCGTAGAGATTTTGTGTTAGCTCCAATAGCAATTCTGCAATTGATGGAATTGTACAGATAGAGAATATCAATATAGATGAATGCAATATTGACATGGTGGAAAAGTTACGAGTTTTCCATTTTTGTTCCAAAACTGATCTTACATTGAAGTCAAAAACACAAGAACGATGCTGATTCCAATAAACTGTTTTACTAATTTAATAAACATTTATTGAATAATTTAATTTAAAAATTTAGTTTTTTATAATTAAATACTTCATATATTTATTAATAAATGAGTTACCCAATTTTGTTTTTAAATCTTTAACAATTTTCTCCCAACTAAGCTTTTTTTCAATGGTACCGAATGTGAATTCCATTCTTTCTATGCCTTCTCTAAAAGAAATTATTCTCTCTTGATTTATATAGAATAAGTAAAGTTTTAATACTTTTGTGGAAAATATTTAAAATTATGAATATTCTTTTATTTTATATCTTTGAACTTTTGTATTTTATTTGTCATTTATGTTATATTTATTTAAAGTTTTCATTTGAATATTTCCTCGTTTTTAAAAATATTTTAAATTTTAAAAATGTTTCCAACGGAAAACGATACGTTTGATTCACTGCACCAGTATCTCATCTGGCGCGCAATTGAATCTGAAACATATTAAAACACATTTCTCATTCAATTAATAGTAAGTGTTTACAAAATATATATTCAAATTTCAAAATATTGTGCACATGTGTGCAAACAGCTTTTCGAATTTTCAACACAAAATTTTTTTTATTACACAATATTGCTTTGCAATTTTCTTAAAATTATTTTTGAAAAGTTTTAGACAAAAATATTGAAAAGAATTAACTAACAAATATTTTTTAAATATTTAAAATCTTAAAAACTAATTAATTTTACATCATATTCTGTTACAAATATATTTATATATAGATTGAAGGTAGAAGAAATTGTTCTACTAATTAATTTACAATTGAATATATTTAAAAAAAAGTTTTAATATTCTTTCACTAAATTTTGTATTTTAGACATTTTACCTGACTGTGGTTTGTTTATAAAGCTTTCCAACAATTACAAAACTATTTTTAACGTTTTAATATCAGACATGCCTATTTTGCTCATACAGTCCTTATTGTGTTCATTAAAATTGGTCAATGCTCTAGATAACGGGTCGTCCATGTGATAGTATAATCAAATTAATTAATTAAATAAATTATAACTAAATAAATAACAATTTAGTAAATGATTAAATGAATGTATGTTGTGGATTGATGTGGCATGTAAGTTACAATGCTTACATTACTTTACGTTGAATAAAATTCTTTAAGAGTTTTGTTTGTATATTAGAAACAAATTGTATTGGATTTGAATTTAATAAATATTTCGTTAATAATGGACGTGATAAATTTAAAAGTATTGTAGCTAACAGTCCATTCAATATATGTGGCACTACATCCATTGAATGTTAATTGATAAACAAGATTCAAACACAATCCAACCGGAGGTTTTGACTAATTAATGAATATATTGTGTACTTTACAAGAATTAGAAAAAATAAATTCAACGCTTATTAGCAGACATTCTTCTTTAAGTTCTTCTATGTATTAATTGAACAGCTTTACTTGAAAGACAATTACTAAGTCTCATTTTTGAAAGTGAAAGAAGGAATAATCTTTTCTTCTAAACATGTATGTATGTGTGTGCGTGTCATATTAAAAACGATTTGTAACTGTCTGACAATCAAACAAAAAATATTAAAAATTATGTAAATTTAAATATTTATCTAAAAATAAATACCGCTATAACATACTTAGTTGTAACCAAAAATTGAGATGCGATAGAATTGTTTACAGTTGGTGCCACTCTAGAATTCCGCGATTCTTCCATATCTTGCAGTACATTTGCATACAGCCTCTTGATACATATATCCATATCCTACAAATAAATATCTAAGAATTTTGAACATTAAGATTTATTATAAAATTTTGCCAGTCAATAAATGACTTCCATTTGTGATTTCAATTTCATATGGTAAAACATTTACATTAACACATAATTCTTACTTAAAAACCACTTTAAATGTTTACATTTATTCACCAATTTTAGTAAATATTTCTGCTGATTAAAATTTTTTTGGTAAAATTTATTTTTATTGTAAGAATTGAAATAATAAATATTTGAATGTTTGTTGTATTCTTAACCCTAATTACGTTTGGATGAGTCTGGGAGACTCATTTCCATTTTTTTTTCATTTATTTGCCTCAACATTTTTTTAAAGATTACTGCTGGTAAATGTGTTCTTATATTAATTATTTTTGAACGTATTTTCCATATTAATTATTTTTTATTTGTACTAACAAAGTGTGCCTTGGGCCAAATTCGAAAAACTAATGCAAACACATCCAACGTAATTGGGATTAAATTGTCCAAGATATTAATTGGATCTAATTAAAATTCTAATCGAATATTAAATTGTTTTATAATACTGGCCAGTGATTATCAAAGTGTGGGTCGCAAATCGACTTAAAGTGGGTCGCTAAAAGTTTTAATATTTAGTTGTTCGTATTAATTGTGTACATATTAATTTGCATTTAATTAACTTGACACATTATATATAAGACCTTATTCATTTCATACATCCTCTTAATTATGCTTCAGTATGTGATTTTAATAAATATATAAATTAAAGGTTTTACTTTTTTCCTTGTCAATATTACAGATGGGTCGCGAAAGTTGAATTTAACCTGTTTATAATCTAAAAAATATTTAAAGAACAAATTATATTAAGTAGTTTTAAATTAATCATTTTACACAAGACAATTTAATTGAATAATTCTTTAATTATAACAAATAAATATATTAATAAATAAATAATCAAAAATATACTAATGAAAATGAATTATAAGAATCACAAACCAATGGCATTGATTTAAATAAAATATAACACCAATACAACATCTATATTAAGCTACAATATATTTCGACAAACTCGCTGTCATCATCAGGTAGAATCGAAATCTAGGTAGAACTTGAAATTAACTAATAAACACAAAGTTCAAATAACAATTGTATTCAGTAATATTAATAAATTATTTCAGTCGACAGTTATCAAGAACTTGAGAATGGAGATGATCTATTACATATATATTCATAACCAAGATCTGAATACTTCCTTACAACAAATCGCCATTAAAATTCTCCATATGATATATTTTGACGGGATAATTGTCATCATCAGATTAAAAAATAAATCCAAAAATAATATGGATTTTAAATAATATTTTCAATCAAATTATTAAATTTTAATTATATTTTAATATTCCTTTAAATATAACTTTTAATTCATTTAAATTAACTTAAAAATTATATTTTACGCGTTAAATAAATATTAAAAGTTTTAAAATTGAAATAATGACATTTAAATTTTGAAAACAAACAACAACATTTATCCATATTTCCCAATCAAACATACAAAAAAAATCGCAGCATTTTGCACAATAATCTTTTTATTTAACACGTTAAAGACCGCATGCCCACCGGTGGACATGATTTAAATACAATTTATGTACAGTAGTCGATTCGCCGCTCCTTCATAAAAGATACTGTATATAGCGGACTTAGTTAATTTGACATAACCTCATTTTAAAACAATTTTTCTAAATTCAAAAAAATGCCGGTCCATATGTGAGAAATACGATTTTGTAATGCGGTCTTCAACGTGTTAATGACTTTATCAACAACGCTTCAAAAGAACAGTCTCTTTTATCATCTTTAGAGACATTTGTTAAATAGATTAAGAATCTTAAGTATCCATGTTTGAGAATGTCGTAGTGACTAGTGAGCAAGCCTGGGCTGAGATAGAATTTAGGACCAGTAAATTCAAAACTTTTGACATTTATAAATACATTTTATTTAAACAATCAAGTAAAGTTCTTTTTTGCTTTCAAAAGTTATTAATTTTTTCTTTAAGAATAGTTACGTTTTTTGATTGTTATGTGAAGTAAATAAAAGTCAATAAAAATTACCACATATAATTTTAATTTAATATTATACATTAAATTTAAGAAAATTTAAGTTGCTAATGTTTTTATGGGAAAAACTATAACAATTTCGGTTTTTATTTTTCAAGAAAAATAATTAAAGAAAACATTTTTGATTTAATATTTGTCGCGACCCACTGGGAAATTCCTGCTAGCTTGGTAGATCAGTCCACCTCTGCTAGTGAGTTGCTAGTAATATCAAAAGTCTATATAAGAATGAGGAGCTCAATTTGTGTTAGTGCTTGAAAGGTTTTACAATTTATAAAAGAAAGATAATTTATAAGGATGAAATTGAGATTAAAGAATCTTTTTAAGTTCGTTAAAAGAACCAATGTGTTCATTAATAAGTCAAAATTGTGTTCGGATCTCGTTTATCAATTTCGTCTAATGGATGTATTGCCATATACATGTAC
This sequence comes from Schmidtea mediterranea, assembly GCA_022537955.1. Lineage (NCBI taxonomy): Eukaryota > Metazoa > Platyhelminthes > Tricladida > Dugesiidae > Schmidtea > Schmidtea mediterranea. The sequence continues at coordinate 209,619,734 of CM039679.1, read as the reverse complement.
ATTGGAGAGTCCTTCCGTTATCTATGTACTCGAGTTCTTAAATATTGCCCACTGAAATAAAAGACCAATAGTAGTAAACACAATAGGCATTTCTGATTAAAAAAAATTTTCAAAACTTTTTAATAATTATTGAAAACATGTTATATTTGAAATGGTCATTAGGTAAAGTCTTTATATCCAAAGATAATTCTCCGAAATGTTGCGAGATACAGTTTTATGAATGTGTTTCAATAGTTTTATTGAAAATTTTGATAAGTAAAAATGATGATGTTTGTTTTTAAATTTAATTTTTATATTTTAATTTTAAAAATTTTTATAATATTGAATTTATTTAACAAGTAAATATAATTTTAAAAGTTAATATTTAATTGAATTAAAAATCTTATGTAGAAGAAAATTGAAATGTAATTTAAAAAAATAATTATATGTTTGAATACATAAATTAAAATTCATATTATTCTTTTCATATTATTCTTTTATACTTGACCTAATTATGACAGTCAATCTATCGAAATATATCATTAAGCGTGTGTTTGAATGTGTTATATCATTACTGTTTATTGAATTATTTATTAAAAATTACTTCATTGTATTCAAGTTTTTTTATTTCTAAATATGTCCCAAAATTGAAGTATATTTTTCAATAAAACTATAATAAATAATTAATAAATATTTCAAATATATCAGTCTTTATTGAAAAATAAATAACATGTGTAAATAGCATTGAAATATTTTCACATGTTTAAAAGCGCACAGTAAATGAAAAAGATTTGACAGTCACTGTAATATACTAATATTATTATTTAAATTAAAATATCAAAAAAATTATTGAATTAATTAATTCTTAATTAATTAATTAAATATTAATTATAAATTATTTTTAATTATATTAAATGTTATTCTTACATTTAGCCCTAAATATTATATTAAAGAAAAATATTAAAATTCAATTAGCTTTATTTATTTAATAAATCAACTTAATCTTGAAGCGGAATCCTGTATAGTCATTCAGTTGGGAGATTAATAGCTACGTTAAAATTGCATTAATAACTAAATATAAAACATGCAAAAATAGATTATATTTCAGACAAGCTTGTTGATAAAGATTAAACCTGGTGCTTTCGATCCAACTTCGACACTAAAGTTTCAATTTCCTGCAATATAGATAAATCCTTTCTATCTTTCATTTCACGATTTCTTAATAACACTTTTTGGTCAGTATCTTCGTCTAAAAAATAGGAAAAATTACCAAAATGATTAACTTGTTTTATTGAACATCAAAAATAAATTTTTAAAGCATTAAATAGTTGAAATGTATAAACAACTATTTTAAGTATATATATTAGAGTTATGAGTTATCTTCCGGTTAAATATAATGTTAAGTAGTTGTGGTCAGGAGATAATAAACCGGATACAGGATTTCTAACAGCAGTGTGTGGTTATGCTCACCTTTGGCTGGTATCCATCAGTTCGGTACAGACTCACAGTGTCTACCATGGAGTATCAAGATTGGAATATTGTATGTTGTTAGTGCTGGTAACAGTCGGTAGATATATTAGGTACTCCTGTGACTCACTAATATTATCCAAATTAAACTTATTTTGTTATCTAATATACAACGTATATCCAATTTGCTAAGTCTTACATGATTTCACTAAATATGACTATGATTCAATTTCCCAGATATTGAATTTTAATGAAGATCTTAATTAGTCAATTTCTGATAAGCTGATTGGACTAATCCTTTTACAACAAATTAAAACAAATAATGCATTTAAGATGGATAAAGTCATATTCAACTGTGATATTACTTGAGCGTAATAAATATTTCGCTCTATAATATTATATTGGAACAGTATTAAAAACATATCTTGCATATAAAGGAGAAAATAGAAATCATGAGATTATGTCAATAACTGATTTTACTATTAATATGTAATAGTTTCTACTAATGAGCATTGTATTGGCGTAGTAAGTGAAAGTTGGCATTAAAAATTATTGATCTGACTCCAAAGCGTGTTTCTAAACAATTTTTATTGATCAGTGTCAATTATTATTAATTTATAACGAAACAAAAATGATTAGATATCACAAAAACTTTGAGTGTTTATTACAACCCTTTGGAAAGATTGGTACGTTTTCAATAAACTTGATTACCACTACTGGTTTCGACAATCAGTATAACTGCCTCAACTGACTTCTTTTTTCAGCTTAAAAATACTTGGAATTCGACACAAATTACTTTTTTTAGAGATAATTGCATCATTTTATATTTCTTCCTTCAGTACATTCATTTAAGTCATCACCAAATCTCGAACAGCTGTCGCAATACACAAATTAATTTTCAGTTTTGTTTTTGTTTTCCTTCTTCACTTGTAGTTGTTAATCAAGAACAACACTTTGATTGTTTGATTTTATAGAATCTTTGCAATTTCCTTTTCATTTTTTTGAGTGTATGAACCTCTTCGTCATAGTCATTAATTTCTTGGGTATCTGGTGTCTCAAACGCAAAACCAATGATTTCATATTTGCTTAGTGCCTTATCCATTAACAATTCTTCAATGTTTGCAGACGACAAATTATCAAAACCTTTGCCGTTTACTTAATGGAATAACGTTTAAAATCAAATCAAATCGCGTAATAAAAGAATGTAATGTTTTTGTTGAATCGCGTTAAATCAAATTCGCATAAAAGAGAATTAGGTGTATATTAATAATATATTAGAATGTGATAAAAAGTTTTATAAATATTCTATTTAGTAATTTAAAAATTACAGCAATATTATCATAAATTTATATTAAAGTGTGATATTATTTGACAATGATATAATTGTTTCAATATTGAGTAGAAGATGTATAATTAATTAATTATAAGCATTCTGCTCAAAAATCAACCAAATATTCCGTTTGAAATTTTATTAGGAAGAAAGTCAAATTTATTTACCAGAAAAGTAGTAAATAAAGGGCATTCAGAAGTCATGGAACCTTTTAGACAAAACTATATAAAAATATTTGATAGAATAAAAGAACATTGTGAGTTAGCACAAAGAGAGAAACAAAATACTACAACAGAGGTAAGTAAAGTAATTAATTGACATTTGGAGACATTGGATTGGTTGATTATCGTGAGCAATGACACAATAGAATTGGAAAATGCTAAAATATCACAGAATTTATCAAATACGTTGAAAAGGCATATTCGTGCTAATCGAAACATTAAACCGAAAAGATTCTTTGACTAACAAGGAGAGTGTGATATTATTTGACAATAATATATTTGTTTGAATATTGACCAGAAAGCGTATAATTAATTAATAAATATTAATACTTAAATCTTGTTATTTCACATAAAGAATGGAGCAATATAAAAATTTAATCACATTTATTAGGAGTAGGATATTTGTTCATATTAATGTAAAAGGTTAAAATAATTTAATGAAAATATAATATATGAGAGAATGTATATTGTTCACATCTATTTGAATATTGTAAATATAATTTATGAGTTAATAAATTTTATTAACCCTCTAATGCATTTTAACTCTCCCTTTCTTAAGATTTTCTCCACTGAATATCATCTTTTTATCTGTATGCGGCTCTTTGCATACTAAACCGCCTCTCCCTCAAAGACACGAGTACCTCTGTTTGTCGTGTACATAGCTCTCATATTATCTGCAGCTTTATCAGAGCTATGTCTCGCATATTTCATCACTTCTCCTTGTGATATATCTGCTTGCTTCAAGTTTGAGTGTAAATTAATACTTCGTCCAGAAATGATCTAAAATGATGGAAAACCCGTAGCACTCCATTGACTGCTAATTATACTGAACTCTATTGTAGCCAAAAGTTCATTTAAGTTCTTCTCTTCACACACACCAGCCAATTTCGATGTAATAAGATTTCTTACCGTTTTTAAAGCTCTTTCGACTAATCCGTTTAATTGATGCTGATAAGATGAGCTAAATTTCTGTATGATACCAAGTTTCTTAGTCTCTCTCTACCTTTCCTTCAAAAACCCGGTCATTGTCTGTCAATATGATCTTTGGTTTTCCGAAACGATAGATCCATCAGTTAAGTATCCAATTGAAAATTCTTCTTTTTTCATGCTTCGTGATTGAGGTCAAATAAATAAATTTATTAAATCGATCAATCATTGCTACCATATATGTTTTATGGTATGTCTCTGATGTCAGTTACATCCATTACAATTTGTTCTAGAAATTTAGAACTATATAAAGGGATCAATATATCCTTGTTTCATATTAGGCCGATCTTCTTCTTATTATAGATCTTACAACATCGTAGACAAAGCTTAATTGTCTGATAAATCTTCGGCCAGTATAATATATTTTCTATATAAAAGAATAGTTTCTTAACTCTGATATGGCCTAATTCCTGTGTAGAGTTGTTGTTAATAAATAGTCTCATCAACACCATTGTTTTGTGATCAGTACGAATTATGAACTTTTCACGTAAAAATATTTTCTAAATTGCATAACATATTCATTTGTCTGGGTTCATCTTCAGCCCTGTGTCGGTTTGTTTCTACAAACTGAAGAGCAAATCATTTCAAATTGACAAGAATATCAATATTCGCTTATCAGAGATTAAAGATTTGGCTTACAATGCTGGAGATTTGTGATGACTACCATCGTTTTTGCTTTTATCACATGTCAATGCGATCAGAGGTGTATTTAGTCTTTCTTCGTCAATGTAATTTTATTTATAAATAAAGTTTCTATATTATTGATTCTCATCATTTGAACTTCTCTTGTTTCTAAAGAAATCTTCTCTTTAAAATTGTTCTCGTCGTCCGCGGTTTTTAGTGTGTTTCGCGTATGGGATATTTATCTCTACTTGATTCGTGTAACTGATAAGCTCGTTTGATAGTATTCTTCGTGCTGGTGTTGATCTGGTATGTTGAGTATTATGTTGTGCTTTCATCTGCCCTCTCTTAGTTATATTGGCATACGTTCTTTGATCGATAGCTTTTATAGATTGTTTTATTGCTTCCATTTTTATTAATCTCAAAATTCTTTGCCAGTGCCCTCGTTTCTTCAATTTTTGTTTCTGGTTTTGTCAGTAATATTTCCATTAGTTTCGCATCACATGATTTATTTGCAATGAGATCTTGAACAATGACCTCCTTTAGTCCTGAATTCAGAACTTCAGTTAAAACTTTCCTTAATTGAATTTCTTATAATGCAAATCTGCCAATTTTGATTTTATCAGTCATTGATTTTGGGTTTGTCGTCTGTTGTTTCTGATTTTTTGAAGTTTCACTCACGATATCTTAGATTCTGCTACTAATATCACATCGAATGTGCTTGTTAATCAATGTTTAATGTAAGCATATTTTGACATGATTTTAGTTTAAACATTCCATGAATGATTTCATTGTTTTTGAAATTGCGTTGATATTCTTTTTATTGCATGTTCGCCAGTTACATCCAATTCATTTTTAAACGAATTAATTTCCATTATAAGATTTACTTGATAAGATTTATTTTATAAAAAAGTTCCAAATAATCAATTATTTAAAGACAAGATAATTTAAATATCTTAACTAAACAATAATTTATTATTAATTTTTTAAATATATTTCATTGTTGAAGAATTAATTGCATTATTTTAGTGAATAGTAATAACAAGAAACTTTGTTTAAAAACTAAGATAAATAATAACAGTCAAAAGCAATAAATTAAAAACATTTCTTTAACTACGTTCTCTCGTTTTTATTCAAAAAGCCAAAATTTGGATAAGTAAAACTGAAAAGGAATTAAGACTGGAATTCACTGCATTTATAAACAGTAAAAATATGCATTTATTTTTTTCCACAGAAAATTGGTCGTGTTTGGTGTCAACAAAAGAGATAAACAAAGTGAAGTTTAAATTAAGGAAATTTCGCTTTTTAGTAAGAATTTTATTTAAATTTAGTCAACAAACTTTAAATCAATAAAATTATACGGTGAAAATTTAAGAAAGTTTGCAAAGCAATACTTTTTGTGAGACAGAGTGCCGAATTCGGGGAATTGTAAAAGGATGCAATAAAGAGGCGATTCAAATATTTCCACATGAATTTTTTCATGCATTTATACACAGTACACTCTATTCAGATACCAAAAAGTTGTTCAAACAGATCTAATTTACAAGTTGTGACTCCAAAACTGTTGATAACATTGCTTTAAAACAGGAATGAGCAAACTTTTGGGACCTTGGGCCATTTTACAAAATTTCTTTTACAAACATGGTTAAACCGAAGCAAACAAATATAAAAGGAAAGAAGATCCAAATTTGTCTGGGATTTTTGGGCCTCTCAAAACGCGTGTGCAAGCCCGATCCGGCCCGCAGACTGTAGTTTGCCTACCTCTGCTTTACAAGATAATAATATTTGCCTTTGGTTTTGTCCAGAATAGTCAGGTTTATCCAAAATCATAAGATTTGCGGGTATCCCTCATAGATTTGTAATTCGAAATCGCTAAATCGGTTACAACCAATCACAACTCGCACAGTTAGTTCTCATATTGGTCACTTACGAGGGCTTAAATTTCAGGGGACTCAGTCTGACCATTGACGAACTTACATCAATCAGAAATCGACTTATCTAACATTAATGTGTATATAGAAAAAAGGTTTTGGAACCTTGAATTGGGTCTTGTTCATGCATCGCTTCTAGCTGAAAAACTATTGACTTGTTACGCATATTTTTAAACCGTTTTGACCTGGGTTATGATAAACATGTCATGTGAATGACTGTGGATTGAACATAAAGAGGTTTAGTACAACTTTGTTGTTCACACGTTTTCTAATTGGCAATGTTGGATTCTTTGTTTTTAAAAAAAAGTGTGGCTGTAAAAAAAGTTAATTTGGCTAACAATGATGAAAACAGTGACGCAAATAAAGCATTGGCAATGGTTAAATCACTGATAAAGATGAAAAAACGGTTTCCAGAAGAATTTCAAGTAATCATCAGAGAGAAGGAAGATGATATAATACTTATTGAACAATGATGAGAATAACCCATCACTCTCCATGAAAAACAGCATTTATCTACAGAAATATGCAAGAGATGAGTTCGGTGCTAATGGAACAAGATGAAACAGCCCATTTTTAATGCTTGAGCGCTTTAAAAACATTAAAAATTGTCATTGATTGACATGGAGTGTTCACAAAGCTAATTATTGTTATGGAAATTTGGCCTCATTGTTAAACTTCAAATAACTGACCAAACCTGCCATTTTGAGCGTAATAATTAAATTAATTGAACAATTAATTTTCGGTCTATTTGTAGAGGAACCTTCAGAAAAAGAAACTTTCTCAATCTCTGTGAGTGAGCCAAACAATAACGCAAAGTCAGGTTAAAAAAAATCGAAACTGACAGAAAATCCTAAATGTGTAAAATATCTAAAGAAATTTCGGTTTTTGAGGAATGATATGTTATGAGTACGAATGTTCGATTTTTAAAATTATTTTTATAATGTCAAATTTATTTTAAGTAAAATATAATTTTGTATGTTCGAATAATTTAAATTTATAATATTAGTTTAAGAATTTTTATAGTATTAAATTTATGTTAAAAAATTTAATTTTTAAAAGTTTATTTAAAATTTTTAAAAGCATTAAAATATTTAAAAAGTATTAATTTATTGAAATATGTAACTTAAATCCATATTATTTTGGTTAATTTTTTACCCGAAGATGACTTTGAATTTGTCGAAATATGTCATAAAATTATTGCTTTGAAAAATTTGTATTTTTGTTTATAAAATTTGGCACCCCAAGCTGATTTCTATGTCGCATATGCTAGTAGCCGGCTATTAATATATTTAATATTTAGAATTTTTAATAAAGAAAATTAGAAAAATTGATTAATATCTTACTTTGCTCAAACTCAATGTTTTCAATATTGATACGAGATATAAATTTGTACTTGATATTATCCACGAAGTCCAGACCTGAAGGAGTCATTCTAAAATGAGAAACAAATAGCTTTATTAGTATAATATCAAAGAATAATAAACAATTATTATATAGTACTATCATAATTTATCCCTTATTTTCATTACATGTTGCATAAAATTTTGTACCATAAATTAATATTAAAAAATTTTTTTTATTATTATTTAATGAGATCAAGATAACAGAAAATAATTGCAATTTATAGAGAATTATAAAATTTATTTTTTTCCTTTAAATTATTTTCATATTAACTTTAAATATAAACTGTATTAAATCATTAATTCTATTTTCGATTTAATAATTCATAATTTATATTAAGAAAAAAAAATTTTATTAATATTTATAATCATCAAGATCTTTTATGTATATATTTTTTATATATTTCGTAAGGATATATAGCGCGATAAATTGTTGCATTGATGCTTAACGCCTTGAGAACCGAATGATGTACAGTTGAGACCGAAAGTTAATCTTGTTAAACAGTATAACTTCACTATTCTTTACGTGTTTTAATAAATTAATTATTTTATCACTCATTTAATGCAATCTTGTATGACTTTCATTGCAAATGTTGCTGTTGCTCGTGTGACTTTGTACTCTGTCGTTCAGAGAACTGGGTAACCTTCACTTTGTTCTCATATAAAGCAGCTAGTTGCGGCAGAACTCTTCTTTCTTTATTTTCAACAGGAGTTACCCAATTGTCTGATATCTATCAATTTTAAAATGGCATCGTAGATCTGGGTTTATCACGCATTCAGAAATCATGTTTCTTTAGAATAAGAGGCTTTTCCTTCCACTATTACCGTAATATCAATTTTTCTCCATCAAATATGGCTCTAAAATCATCATTATTTCTACTTATCTGGTTTTCATCTAACATCATAACCAAGAGAAAACCAATGAAACAAATTTTTGCATCGATTGAGACACTTTCGAAGTGCCAAATAGCATCGAGACCTAAAATAAAGTCTATACCATCCACAAGATTTGGAATCACCAGTCATTTAAATCTGAAAAACTATTTCTTGAAAGGATATTGTAGAAATAAAGAAGAGATTACTTTTATAAAGGATCAACTGTAAATGAAAAATAAATCTTTAAAAAATGTGTTTTTATTATTATTAATTTACTATATCATACAAGCTATCTGTGCATGATTAAAGATATATTAAACTCAGTGAAACATTTTGATGGAGAGAGCATGTAAATAGTCGAATGGTTTGACAAATTTTAGCTATTATGTCGATTTCATAAATATAATGCGAAAAAGGAGATTTTGTCAGCCATGATAAAAGGGAAAGCATTCGTCAGTTTGAAAGAAGTATTTCAAAATGAGGAAACATTATATGAAGAAGTAAAGGAAGTTTTAATCGGAAAATTTAGTGATTTTCCAAAGGTTTGTTTCAACAAACTGACGAGAAAATCATTCCAAATTTACAAGAATAACAAAATATGCTTATCACAGATTAAACATTATAAACTCATTACCTTGAGAAATGGCAAAGGAAGTTAGATGTGAAGGCGCAACCACGACTGAAGTGATTGGGGATATTGTTGCAAGATCGAACTCGTCGCTAGTCAGTAAAGTGACATATGTTATGAAAAGCAAATTTTTTCAGAATACAAAGAAAATGCAACGGTTTATTTGTAACGAAAATCATTTAGCTCGCAATTGTCCTAATAAACAAATAAATCAATTGCTAAATGTGAACCAATCGGATATTATAATATAAAGGAAAAGGATCTAGAGTTTTCAGCAGTCTACTCGGTTCCAAATCTATTTTTAAAGAAAGACTCCTTCTGATAAATGGATGAGTAAAACGATACTTGATAGATACGGGCTGTTCGACTACAATAATGCAAAAAGATCTAGTTGCATCACCAAATATTCGAGTATTTTTAGCAGATGGATCTACATTTTTGGCGATTTTATGATATTTGTTATGATAAATATTCATAATAATGCAGAATAACAATGTCCATAAATAAATATACAAAAATTACAAATTATTTGGATTTAATTTTGCGACAACTGTGGCAGTCATTCAACGGACTTTGTATATACTAGCTATTTATAAATAAAATTAATTGTGCAGGAAATGTTTTTCTTTGTTAAAATCGTACAAATACCCATTTTATACTAAATTAATATTTTTAAAATCTTATAAATTCAATTTCTTACAATCTAAGAACTGGAGGTTTTTTTGTAGTCTGTGTTCCTCTTCGTTTTGTTGTTGTGACAATAATCTGATCAGAAAATGAAAATATACAATAAGCTTCTTTACGATCCTGAATGTTTTTAAATTTTTTTAATTTTTAAACGGTCATACCTCTACTGTCACGGGATCATGTCGAATAAATTGACGGTTTTGATTCATTGTCTAAAATACAATTTTATTCAAACATAAATTTAGATAAATGTTTTTGGAATGTATTTCAATAATTTGAAAAAATTAATTTAACAATTGAATATTTGAAGAATGTTTTAAATATACAGGCATACCTCTTTTAGCGCTCATAATGCGTTCCTAAAAATTGAGCGTTAACAGAAACAGCGTTAAAGGAGGTATTATTTACATTAAAATATGAGGTTACGTTCCTAATTATTTTTTTTGGTACTTTGAAGGCAAAAAGAAAAATGGTGGTATTTTTTTTAATATGATTTTTTGTTTCAATTTTTCTTCATTTAAAAAAAGAAAATAAAGTAGGATTCAATATAAAAAAATAATTCCAATAAAAATAAAAAAATATAAAATTATATTTAACAAAATAAAGGTTTAAATTCATATTTAATTATGATTTTTTACAAAACTTGTCAAAAGGTTCCTAGCTTAACTAGTTGTCTTTTTTCTTTTAAAATTTCCATGTAGGGTGATAAAGTGCTTATTACTCCTCATTTTATAGCGCAGGACCTTTCAAAATTCGGATCATTTTTACTGAAATCTTCTAAGGCATTTTGGATAATCCCTAGATTATGTTCCAAACATTTTAGCGTTAACATATTTTCTGTTATATCTTCTGTTTCTAACGTATTGTCAGCAATTTCCGGAAGAATTTGTGATAAACTAGCAATAAGATCCCCATTGGAGATACCATGGTCATCACTTTCAATTAGTTCTTGGATGTTTCCCTCATCAACCTCCTCCGATCCAATATAATTTGCTATTTCCGAAATTTCAGTAATAACTTGTGCTAGTTCATCAATTATTCATCTTCAATCGTTTTAATAAACAGGCAGTACCAACATCCTTTGAGACTTCTTTGTTGTACTTCTTGCCATGATGAACCTATATTTTCTATGGCATTCATGATATTAAAATTCTTCCAAAATACTTAATGCAAATTTTCACAATTGGAATTCTCCTGATTTATTTCAATGTCAGTTTTGGCTGTGACACACACACAAATATATAATTTTATCATAGATAAGTTTTATCTATATTATTGAAACTTTAAAAGTGGAATTAGAATCCGTTCAATCAACTATTTATTAAATCTAAAGTTCATGTTTAATTTTTTACACTTAAAAATATGAAATAAATTGAACATAAAAATAACAAATTATTAAATAATCCTAATTTTATGAATAAAAAATAATTAAAGTAAACCATTGGCGACAAAAGTCTTTCAAGTAATTTCTGCCCTTCAAGAAAGGTCTCATCTTGTTTAGCTTCTTTGACTGCGTTTATTTTTATCGCTAACTGATGAACAGCTGTTTGAGCATCTAACAGGTAGTTGTAGTCATCAGAGTCAGATGGGGTATACTCAATTAACCTCTAAATAATAAGGCATTAAAAGATAAATTTCAATAAATATACTTTTAGAAGTAACTCATATCTAGGTATTCTTTGTACTGGTTGCACCAACAAAGCTTTTAGGGGTAATTTATTTTTGCTATCTTTTTGTTTTTGCTAAAGAAAAATTAGATGAAAAAGGAAAAAAATGAAATAATAGCCTTACTTCAACAAATTTCTGTAACGACGACTTTGAATTTAAAGCATTCTCTAATAACTTTTCAGACATGGAAAAATTTTCTATAAACGAAGTATAACATTCCTGGACAGGTGTTCTTGAAAACTGAAAACAATAATAATACTGATATTTAAAAATTTTAAAAACACCATTTCAGCAATTTTATCACCAATTGTATCTTTCGGTTTCCAAACTTGTAAAATTGACAAAAACTCGGCATGATAATTCATTAATTCATTAATTTTGTTAAAAATCGTATCAATGGAAGTTTCGTCTAATAACTTTTCTAATTTTAGAGGAACCATAAAGTGCTAGAAAAAGATTTAAACGTTAATTGTAAATTTTTAATTATAAACATACGTTAACCAAAATTTCGAGAACTTTAACGTATTCCGATTCAACGCTTAATAATTCTTGAATTATTAGATATCTTTTTTCCTGTTAAAATTAAATACAAAATGAAATACAAAATACAACATGAGTTAAAATATTTAAATTATCTTGTGTTTAAATAGTTGATTATTTGATACTTTTATTAAATTGAACTAAATCTTATAATCGAGATTAACTAAGTTAAAAAAGAGTTGGATGTAACTATATAAATAAGCAAAAAATGGATGCTTGTAATCAAATAATCTTTAATTATTTTAAATTAATCCAAAACTCTTAGAAGAACACATGAAATTATGTTGTTACGCAATCTGAATACACCGATTCTGTTCATTAGGTCCAGGCTGATGGTAAATCTTTTACACGTTTAGAAGGTAGATATGAGTCTGTGAAACCAAAACTACCCCTCCACACAAAAAAATCTATTTTCAAGATGTGCCGAAATTAAATTTAAGTATTGCGTAATATCCAGCTTTCGCTTTTTGAAATAATTTGAAAAATATTCCATGGTAATTTAATTTTTTTTTACAAAAAATTAATTTATTGTCAGGATTAATTGAGACGCTGGAAACTTTATCATTTTTCCCAAAATTTAATTTTCCTTGTGGTAACTTTATTATTGTCGGGCTTTCCCATATTTCGCCAGTTTTCCGGATTAAATTTAATAACTTTGTTGACATAGCGGGAACTGCTTGGGGTTTTCATTAGCCAATTTATTTTAATTTTCTTTAAATATTTCTTTCTGGGTGACTCACATTGATTTGATTTTACTATATTTAAACTCGACTCATCATTTGGCATACGCCTATACTAGTTTCCCTAGAAATAATTATTTTTGTATTAATTTTTGGACTTTATTATTTTAAATTTGATGTTTTTATTGATTTACACTTGATTTTTGTGATTTTCTTTTTATCTTGTGCCTGTTTTGTCAAACTCCAACAAAAGAAAGCTCTTCTATTTTCAGTGCAGTTTGAATATTTTAAGTTTACTTTTAAATCCATTCATAAAACCGTATAAATTTGCAATGTGTAAGTTAATTATGAAAGAGTTCGAAGGTGTTGGTAAAGAAGGTGGAATTGATTTATAATGAAATAATTCCCAAATATTATATGATTTCATAAAAGAATAATATATATCAAAGTGGAGAACTTATAAAAGATGATTTAATTGTGAATGATAGTGGATACAAAGAGGTTTATAAAGATTTTACTGGATAATTGTCAAGAACGGCTGTCAAGAAACTAGCGAATAAACTACTTTGTTACACAAGGTCCATTAATAATTTACATGGTCATGAAATAAATTTATTACAACTTCAATTAAATAATATAATATCTTATTTTAATATTTAATTTATCACTACTCCTCAAGTGGAACTACTAAACAAAGATACCATCAAACGAAGAATAGAATGACTCAAAAAGTAGTATGTTTCTTAAAAAAGGAGAGAGTGATATAATATTATATTTTAATATTAAAAAGATATAGTTTAATTTGATATTTAAATTGTTTAAATATTCTGTTTTAAATAACATTTTGGATTTAGATTTTTGATGTCAACATTAGAAAAACATATAACTGGCTACCACTCCGAAAATAGCGATGTGGTTACAAGGAGCCAAACCAAAGGAATTTTTGAATCGTTATCAAAACAGGCTTTCAGCCTGCTTGATTTTAATGTACGGACGTATGATGGTTGAAGCACGACCGAAACCGAAAAATGGATAAAGGATATTTCAGAATGGCTGCAACTCGAAAATCAAAGTTTAATTAGTGCTTTTGATATATTATTGAAATATGAAGCTGCAGTGTTATGAATGTCTGATAGAAAGAGTTTTTCAACAGATGAAAAAGAAAAAGCTGGTTTTTCGATTAATTTACCATTAAAAGACAAATTGTTGATTTAAATGTTCTGAAACAAGATACAAATGAGAAATTCGCTACATTTAAGATTAAAGCCTGAAATCAGGTTAAAGTCAAATTTAATTCAGGAATGAGCGAAGAAGACATTTTTCGAGATATTATTGCCAATAAAGTACAGGATGATCGAGTCAAGGAAATTCTATTGACAGATTGAGGAAGTTAGCTACAATATATGAAAATATTACATTATCAATTTCTGAGTGTAAAAATGCTATTAAAATGCTAAGTAAGCAATTACGCAAATGCGGTAAGGAGAGAAAATAAAAATAATAGTCAAGAATATGTGAAGTCAAAAAATTATACAAACATGTATCAACAGAGTTTATTTTTAAAACGCTCCCAATATGTTCAAGACGGCAATAAATATACAGTAATCGTGAATGGAAATTATAAAAAAATATGCAAGGAAAACAAAAAAGCGTGTCATTGAAAAGTATAGCTAGAAAACTATACGATGAAAGCAGTGGAATAAAACCCTGCGGAACCGAGATTCTAATCCGTTTTTTTGCTGTGGGGAAAGTGAACATTATCAATGTCAAATGAAAAATAAATGTTTCATTTGTGGTAAGAAAAACTACATCTTTGGAAAATGCCATCTGCTGGGTAACCACTGACTTCAAATGAGACGAGCTGTTGCATGTATTTATGAAAACAAAAATGATGAAAATTTGATGATAATAATTCATTTGATAGTGAAGAGAGAACAATTGATTCGGGTGAGTGGCGTTATATTTTAGCTACTACTAAAATTCCATCTGTTACAGACACCTGGTGATTATTATCAACCAACTTTTATGTGCTTCAATAATTTCAGTTATGTTTATTCAACATTATAGAATTATTAAATAATTAAGTATATTTTAATATTGCTGTGGTATTACGAAAAAGCACTGTAAAATTGATAAAACACCAAAATGATAAAAGTGCAATATTAATTAAAAAATTTATAAAAATTCGAAAGTAGTATTGATCGGGGGGAATTGGTATGGTTGAACGCCAAATTGAGAGACGAGTCCAGAAATAATAATAAAAATTTAGTGAGGGGTCCCTAGAAAATAATATAAGACAAAAAAATTAATTACTAATGGGAAGCCCGAGTCAATGGGAAACCCGAGAGATGAGGGAAACCCGGCGTGTAGACGGAAATATTTAACAGGGTAAATTGGCCTAAACAATATTAAATGGGCGCCACAGAGCTACGGAGATGTAATTATTTCGTAATTTAGTAATAGAGCAAACGTTGTTGACAAATGTCGGCTAAAGTGGTCGGTGGAAAATAATTATGGTTAGTAATTTAATAATATAGCAAATGTTGTTGAAAATCGTCTGAAAACAGTCTGAGCAGGAGTATAAAAGGAAAAGGCAAAACACGAAAGGACCAGTGGATCGACGTGAACGAGTAGTGTGACTAGGTTAGTAGAGGAATCTAAACCCATTGGACAACCTACCTTAAGGTAATCAAAATCATACGGTTGTTAAAAGGTGCAAATAAATTAGTGAAATTGTGATTACAAAACGTTGAAATAAATCGGATTGGGTTTTAACTGTGATAAAGCGCAAATAAAATAATTCTGTGTTGGGTTTGCTTATTTGATTCGAAAAGGACACGAGGAGTCAGAGGGAACCGACTTTCAATAATAATAACCCAACAATATCTTTGGTAAATATCATTATATGTCACTGTAAAATCACTCGCAAAATTTAAAATGAATATTATTAAGCTAAAATCAAACAAAAACCATTTTAAATGTTTTATTATAACAAATATTGCACAAAATCTTTTAAAATAGCTACATTATCACCAATTTGACTAGATCATACAGGAAAATTCAACCCTCGCGTTTTATTTGCGTCTTCCTTTGCCTAATTTGTAATCATCGTGTTTTATTCGAGTGGCGCTATACTCGAGTATCTACGGTAATTAAATCAAATCTTAATACAATTAAATGAAAAGTTCAGTAAACCGTAAAGACTAGATCAGTATTTCATAAAGTTCTGCTCGCGAACTACGAAGCATGAAAGATGAGGACTAACAAGAGTGACCTATTTTTTTGACAATACCAAGGTTATAATCAGGATTTATATCAATATGTGGTATGTTAAAATAAGTGATATTCAAATAATTTAGACATTTTAAATAAAAAAGTGGAAAATTAATTTTTGACACTTCCACGGGCCAGTGTTGGTTTGCGGTTTAACTGATTTCAGTCAATCAAAATTAGTTTAAAAAAACAAAACACTAGTTCAAATTAATTTATATATCAATTAATTTTATATTGGAAACTTTAAATAAGTAAAAATTTACCACTTTTTGTTTTTCTAATAATATCCGATCGTCCACTTCTTCTAAAATTGTTTCATCAGAAGAAACTTCTAATTTAATTGAATTCTCATCAAATAAGTCAGGCGCAATGTTTGAATTTTGGTAAGTATCTTTATCTAAAATAATTCAAAAGATGAACGTTTGTTTGAAATTCTGAAACTTAATAGACAGATTTTTAAGAAGAATTTTGGTTTGTGGTGTTAAAATATGCTAAAATATTTAAGAGAAATTTGTGTTAAAAATTTTACAGTTTATCTGATAGTATATGTGTAGAAATCGATATTTATTGTTAATAACAAAATGTCACTTCTTCAAGTTGTTTTTTGAATTCTGCCTATTTTCGATAATCAGAGTATATAAACAAATGATTTTCTTTAATTTAATTTATTTATCACAGTATAAAACCAAATTTGATAACCAATTGTAACGATAATAATTTATTTTATTATAATAACTTTTTTATACAAATTCTTCGGGATTTTTAAATTAATCTAAAAGTTAATCTTTCTATGATGAAATAAGTAAAAACAAATATTGCTATTTGTAAGTGACTGTAGAATTTCTCAATACAGTCCATTTCAAAAGCTCACATTTTATAAAATCAATAATCATAACAAACACAAACTTATTGAAACATAAACATCATTTTAAAAATTTTACACTTTCAAATTTTAATTTTGTAGTAAATTTTGGTGTACACCCAAAGGAGGCATGAGGCGGGTATAATACGCAAAATCGTTGTACACATTTTTGTATAAACCTCATTTTATTTAGCATTTAAGATGTTTTAAATTTTTTTATTTAAAAAACTCATATTTCCAAAAAAGCGGCAATATGAATTTTCCCCACATGATCTAAATCTGTAACGCCGGTCCTGTGTACTGTACACAACGTACGCCTATTACCTTTTCATTTCACCAACTGTTTCAATTTTTTATTTTTTCACTTTAAATTCTTTAATATTTTAGTATTATCCAAGTTTGATCTTAAAAACTATTATAAGATGATAAACGAAAAAGACATGAACTAAATATTGTGTGCCATATATAAAAATTACAACTATTTGGTCAAAGCCAAAGTTTCAAAAAAATCTATAAAAATAAACAATATTATTATAACTGCCTTGTTGAATCCTGATTTGGTGTGTTTAGATAGATCAAGTTACATCGTACTATCCGTACTTAATCTATCTAAATTTAGAATATATCAATTACAGTAAATAGACTTGCTGATAATTAGATATCAATTTAATTTAATCAAAATTATAGCAGGAGGTATAGACAATTTATTCTTAAACATAATAAAAATGGTAAGCTAATCAAATTATTAGCTTAAAATGATAAAAGAGGATCTTTTGGATACTTCCAATTACCCAGCTGATCATCCATTGTATTCAAAAAAATTTAGATTATATTATAGGAAAATTTTAGAACGAGGGCAAGGTGGTGAGAATATAAGAAGTGGTTTTTTCTTAGGTCTAGAGATTATAGTTTATTAGGTAAATAAAGATGCCTAGAAGCTAAGATAATAAGTAAAAATGAACAAACACACACTTCATATCTTGTTTGTTTTTAGAAAAACTCGATTTTCAAAGTTACTTATTTTATAATTGGAACAAAAGTTTGAATTATAGTTTTAAAAAATCAAAGATCGATTAAGGTTAATAAAAAGTTTTCATTGGGAAAATAAAAGTTAAGCATAAGATCTCTATAAACGATTTGTAAATAATACACATTTAATAAGTGTTCAACAAAGTCTAACAATGTTAGCCAATGAGGATTTCACTATAATGATGACGTGCTTGAAGAATTTGACGAAACCTTCGATTGGATGAAGATTTTTATTCAACAAAATTTATTACTAAATTGGTCTTTCATCTAATTTGTATTTATAAATTTTTAAATGATAATTTTCTTTTAATAATATTTTTAATATGGTTCTTATGATTTTATAATTTTTATGTGATTTTTATTTTAATCTGTTAATATGTGAATATTACTAATAAATTATAATTTATAAAAAATGGCACTCAAACGCATATTTTACGATATACTTCAACGGGTTTTCTTTTATCATGTGGTAGAAAATGAAAACTACATATTGTATATTTTTTAAGCACATTTTACAAATTTTATTAATTTTAAAATTTTTTGTGAGTATTAAAATAATCCATTATTTTAAAATCTTTGACTAGTTCTAATAAATATATTTAAAATTTTTATAAAATATTTTATTTTTAAAATTTTATAGTTTTAGAAGTTATTAAAACATATTCTAAATTATCTTGAATAACATTTGTATTAAAATAACTCATTCCAAAAAATTTAATTCTAATTCAATATTGTTTATTATTTAAACAAACTTTCAAGCGTTGAACCAAATAATTTAAAACAATTTATCAGAAAGATTCAATATTTAAAATTTTAATAAAAGTTAAATTAATATTTAAATTTTAATCAAAGCTAATTATGCCAATATATTTTAAAAAAATCGAAAAATTATAAATTTAAAATTTTACTAATAGACTGATTTTATCTTTATAAAATTATTTAAATTCATATATCATCTCTCTGACAAACAATACGAGATATTCAATTTTATGCTGAAAACACCTCACATGTAGGTTTCTATTAAACAGACAATCTAATCTGTAATACAATTTTTAAGATATTTAACATAATTATTTAATAAAAATATAATTTAAATAATTAACTACTTAAGCCAATTTTAGACCTAAAGTAGGTCTTTACTACTCCAAAACAAAATTTAACATGTTTTTCGATCTCTAGATGCACATTATTTAACACTCCAACCATTTAAAAACATTCAAAACACATTCAAAATCTACCGTGAATTTCAATGCCTAAAATACCATGATTTTATAATAATGTTTTAAAAAACATATATTATCAATACTATAGATTACATATAATACCATTTGTTAAAATTTCAAAGTTATTTTAAGAAATCTCTTTATTGACTAAATTAACAATTTAAATTAAAGTTACTTTAGGATAGGATTTTCAGCTTATATTTCTAACCAAATTAAATAAATCATTTAAACACGAGTTAGTTGAAAGTTTAATAAACGTTTTTGTATTCAACAAATCATTGATGGCATTATCGAATTGTATAATATTTCTTAATTAAAAATATTCCAATAGAATTTAATGTGCTCAATGTTTTCTGCACATGCATGGATTTCAGACTAAAAGAGCATCAAGACCATAATCATTCTTTCTTGTTTAATGTGAATAAAATAAAAATTGAAATCAAAGATAAATTGAAATTGAAGAATTTTGTACGTGTTCAATTTGACAAAGAAAGTATTCGTTTTATATTTACCTTGTAGATATATAATTGTTTGTTCTTCTTGTGCAAAAGTCGCTATTCATAAGTGTAAAATTTTGTGATACAAATTTTGCAAATTATCATGTATAAAGTAAATTTTGTTTATTTATTTTATAAATTAACCTATTTTCATATCACGATGTCAACTGATTATTATTGACTAAATTGACAAAAATTCATTTCTTATTAACGTTAAATGTATAATTTCTTTATCATAAAATAGTAACGAAATAAAGCATTTAATAAAAATTTAATAGCACAATATTTCTGTGGAGCAATTTTTGGGAATGTTTTCTTCAATGAAACTATTTTATTCTGAACTATTTTATACGTGCATTGAAAATATGAATGATATCTGGTATGGAGTAAAATATGTCTTTGAACGTATAGTTATTTTTAAAAATAGATGTAATATTCAAGCGCCTAACCCTAACTCAAAAATATTTTACTAAAACGGCTCAGGTCTAACAGAACTTCGAAAGTTGAATCTATTATAGGATGGTTTTATTCCCATCAATTCCAGAGACTTGCTGAATTATTCACATTTTTTTCATTAAATAATTTTTATATGATAAAATTAATTCATAGTTTTTATAGCTATCTTCAATTTAATTGTTTTTATTTTTTTAGATTTAAATTTATAAGTTTTTATACTAAATTTTATTTAGAAAAACTAAACTTATAACCTTCATCCATTTTTGATTTTTCCAAAACTCGTTCGCTGCTATTCAGTGAGCGATGAGTTTGTTTTAAACTATTGGAAACGCTTGAAGTGGTCGATCTATTTCTGTTTAAATTATTTCTCATCAAAGCCTGAGCACTCGGCGATTTGGAAACGACAGTGTCTAATCCACTGGAATCCACTCCGTGTCGAAATGGTGAATATCTCGAAGTCAAAGAAACTGTTGAAAATGAATTATCAATATCTTTTCTATCAGTCTGTGAGATTTTTCTATTCAAATATTCCGAAGTCAAATCAGAAATTGCCACTGATGGAGCTTTGATTTCATCACTATGGATACGAATATGCTGTGGAGTAGGTCTTTTGAGTGTTCCCGGTAGACTGCTTTGAAAGCCTTTGTTGCTTGTGAAACTTCCCGATCCACCAGACGGATGTCTCTCATTGCGACGTAATGGTTTTATAAATGGACCTTTAGATTCATCATAAAACACAGATTCGATATTGTTTTCTGGACTGGCAGACATTTCTTCACTTCCATAACTCATTTCGGATTTATTATCTAATTCAGAAACGTTTTCTTTTTTAATTGTTTGATAGTTTTTAGTTGGGTTGCATTCTAGGCAGTCCATAGATTCTTTACTTATTCGGGCGGTTCCAGAGAGAGAACGTGAATACTTGTTTAAATTGTGAGAACTGACTACTGAATTATCACAGCAATTGCTAGATTTATCTTCAGCTTGAATCAAAGTGATGTCTTGGACACTGTTTGTATATCCGGAATCGGTTAGGTTAACATAGGAGCCATCTCTTAAGCATTCAGCACTTCCTGGTTTATCGGAAATGACAGGCTGTGTCATATATCTTGTCGATTTATTAGGGGGATCAGTTCTTCTACATCTTGGCACTGTAGTCTTTCTCGATTTGGCAATAATATTGAATTGAGCAGCAATAGAAGGAGAGCTCTGCATTGATTTTAAAATGTTGCTACCAGTTGGCATCATGACATTTTCAGTTTCTGATTCATTCTTTTTTGAAGATCTCTGTTCATTAATATCACAAGAGCAATCGCTAGTGAAATCAGAATTGCTTATATCAGGAACAGAAACGCAATTTGTTTCTTTATCTGGTTGGCGTGGTAATTCCAAGTTGTGATCATTTGAATTCATATCAATTGGAATAGTTTCATTTACAATTACTGGATCTTTATTTGGATTTTCACTGTTGAGAAAATTGTCACTGACTCCCGAGACATTCGACTCATCATCAGAAACACTGAAGACATTGAGTTTGTTTTCAAATCTTTCGGAGAAAGGTAAGTTGGTATTGGTATTCAGAGAGAGACTCGAGTCAGACAACACGGATTTACTATTTTCACTGGATCCATAAATGATTTTCGATATCGTTTTATTTCCATCGCAGGGATCTGGTTTGATTAAAGTCGTGATTTCACTAGTGATCGTTTCCATGATTATTTCCGGGTTTTCCGTTTCGATATTTTCAAAATCACCCTTTTCCAGGCAGTCTCTCAGAGTTTCAGAATCCATACTTTTGCTTTTGGCAATAAATTTCGTGGTGATTTTTCGTTTGGTTCGTCGAACGGTTTTAGTCGTTACCACATTTTTCTCTTTGGAAAAATCGACCCCATCTTGATTGAAACAATGATTGCAACTGTCAATCTCTTTGAAATTTTCAGAAAAATTGATTACTTGATTTTTTCTACTAGAGCTACCTAATTCATTTCCTAATTCATTGGAGTCAGACATGGCATTTCTTTTATCGTTTAAATTACTATTAACATTTATTAATTGTGTGCTAGCTGCTGAGTGTGTATTGAAATCGACATTTTTGGTGCAGTTATTCAAATCTTCATTAGCTGCTTTTTCGAAATCTCCCGTATTTCCATTACATGCTAATATTGATTGATGAAAATCTGTGTCAGCTGAAATTTCTTCTACAAATTCACACAATTTCCCTGGCAACACGCACGATGCCTCTGAATAATCTTGATCCATGGATTTTAATATATATAAATATATATATATATATAATTTTTTTTAATTGTACTAAAGTTATAATTTGAGAAAAATGGCAACGATTACTCAAACCAATAATAATATTAATAATTAAATGAAAATTATAAATTAACAGTAAATTATTTAATGATTATTTTTGTTTACAACGAATATTTTCTTTGCAACATTTAACAACCAATCAAAAATCTAATTATAAATTTATTATAGAATCCGATGCCTTCTAAATTGATTTCTCTGAATTAAGAATGCGACTTACAAATAAATTTGAGGAATTTTCAATTCACTTCTAACATTTTTTTGAGACTCTAAATATATATATATATATATATATATATATATATATATATATATATAAATATATTAGAAATTATTCTGAAATCTACATATATAAAAATATAAATAAAAGTTTGTTTTAATGTTATCAAGTTAGCTAATAATAATTTTTAACTAATTTTCAGTTTGCTTTTAAGGAAATGGTTTCATGTAAAAAATAGTTGTGTAATATAAGGAACCATGTGCAATCTATATTTCAAAAGATTAATGCTTATTACATTTTCGCAAAGGTTAGGGTTTAATTTGCCTTTTCGGGTATCCACTTTAAGTAGTACTTTATAATCCGTTTTTGAATTTCGTGTTTTGTTGATTTTCTATTAATTTTTGTTCATTAGAAGTTTTTATTCGTCCATGATATCAAGAAAGTATATAAAATGATAGATATGTTCTTCTTTTTGGCGAAGAATTGTCCCATTATGACATCTTTATGTTGAGAGATCTGCTTTATGTATTGTTTGTCTTTATGGAGCTATGATGGAGCTACAATTCCATTTCATCATGCTCAAAAATATGCCGAAAATATCGAAACCATATCAAATCTTTCATGGTGAATATTGAGATGAAATTCAAAATTAAATTTAAATTAAATCAAAAAAGTGTCCGTTAAAAAAACTTGGTTTAACTAACCTAATATATTATCGTAATTGGAAATTTTTATTATTTTTAAGCGACTATGGATGTTTTAAACACTGGGAGTACTGACAAACCCGTTATTTTAATATGGCGAACTCGTTATCAGCTAATATTTTAGCGCAACCAAAAATATATGAATTGGCCACTATATCCAAATTTTATCGTATAAATGGAACGTTTCTTTGAAATATTCAATATCAAAGTACGGTTACAGAACAATTTCGTAAGATTTTTCTTTTCTGGACAATTTTTGAGATTTACAATAAAATCACATCCGAAGAAGAATAAAAGAAGAGGCTCTTGGAGGTATTTCTCAAATCACTAACCCTAATTGACATTCTGAAGAAAACGTTGGATTATTCGAAAGGACAAGAGAACATGAAAGATTAGTGCAAGAAGTTGGAGAAGTTAATTGAAAGTGTATTAGAACTTTAAGTAGATGGAGAAACCTTGATAAAATATCAATTATTTCATACGCTAGATGACAAAGAAATGAAATATAACTATAAAGTTCGGGATTTGAAGTCTTTTGAAAAAATAAGAGCTAGCAAAAAAACATGAGAAAATAAAAGAATAATTATACGCGGTGGAAACAGTTAAAGATCAAGTTAACCAGTATCTTTTGAACAGGAATATTTAAGAAAATGGAAAATCTTTTGGATAAAACAGGAAGAATAACTACCAGAGTGTGAAATATAGATTAATGAGAGACATTATTCAAAAAATTTGTATATTAATTGTTAACATTTGTACATATAATGTCATAATTAGTATGTATAATGTTATTAACATCTTTAATTTGATCATCTATTGTATATATAAAGCATATATTCTTAGTTCAATTACAATGTATGTATATTGAAATGTCTTAACGCAGTTGGTTTGCACATTAACTCATAAGTGCTCATTGTAATTACTTGAATACAGGAAAACAAGGTTATACACCAAGCGAAGTTGAGATAAATCACCTATAATATAAATAGAAAATCAATACATTTATAGCATATAAAAACACCAGCTCACCTTGAGGTTGCTTGTAAAATAGTCACTGAGACAAACCCTACATAATAGAAAATCAAAAAGTGACAGAGAAATAAAGTAATGCACATTAACACAACCTATAATAAAACATGCATGTAAACTTTTAACATGTAGCCATCAGAAGTTGAAAAAACCTCTATAATAAATTAATTTACAGACATTTTTGAGATATTTTTAGAAAGAAAAATTGAGGAAAAAATTTTTAATTTAAATTTTGAGATTTTTGCTAGGAAATTTCGATTAAATGAGGATGTATATTCATAAGATTTACCATTAAAACTAAAATTAATTTAATTTTTCAGACAATTCTGTCGAAAAAAAAACAAAACCTGAAATCGAAAAAAGCATATATTGTAAATTTTATTAATAAATTTTAAAAAATAATCATAAACCAAATTATTTTGTGTACATATTTGAAGATTTTTTTCAAAAGATGTATAAAAAATATAATTATTTAAGGCAATTAATAATTTTTATTACTTCAAAAATAATTTAACTCACTTTTTTTGAATAATTTCCGAAAAATAAGTTATCATAAAATAAATCATTTCCTGAATATTTATAATCATTATTAATAATAATATAAATAAGATTGTAGATCAAAAGTTATAATTATAAGTATTAGGAGGTTCATCCTGTAAAACATTCAAATCCGTTTTTGTTTCCATAAATTTTATTTCAATAAATATCAAACTCAAAAATTGTCTGCTTTAATCTTTCTTATTTAAACAAATTTCTAAGAAGATATTTTTAATTAAAATATCTTCTTATTTTGTTTTTTTTAAAAATTAATCTAAACTTTTTAATTTTTAAAATTTTCAATTTAAAAATTTCTTCATCATAAAACTTCCTCATAATAAGTTTGAATAATGATTTAATTTCCTTGTAAAATCATAATTCAACTATTAAAACTTTATAACTTTAATCTTTAAACTTTAAAAAATAACCTACTTTGCAGACATTTCAGAAATGGCTGAAATCCATTAAATTTTCTCAAAAAATAAATTCCAATAATTTGATTTATGTTTCAACTTGCATTATAGCGGAATTTATCTGAACTTCGCTTGGTGTATTTGTTTGCATGTTTGGTTCTTAAATGTGCCTCGAGCCGGCCACGCTTCATTGACTCATTGCTCAAAGATTGATGGAATATTAGACAGAAAGGCAACTTTTCATCATTCACTGAGGTCACAAAGCCAATATTTAAAAATACTTCTTTGTTATATCAAGTCTTTATCTTGCTTGTGCTATTGTTGGGCCATAACACAGACGGCCTTGAAGATGTTTAAATGAATCGGTACTACACACGCAAATACAACATGCAGATTTAAAATCGAACCTATTAAAACATCAATATTACAAACATATTACAAGTTATTAAAATCAAATATACAATTCGAATTGTGTAAGTGCGTGTATAATCGCCAATAATTCGTGCACGTGAAGGCTCCGGCGTGAGAACGCAGGAGCTGTAACGTTAATATCATTCCGTATAGGGTAAAAGGGTGGAGGGGAAATAGTCTTTTGGCTGTTTCGTCGACACTCATTTCCGGTAAAATTGACTTAAAATCACTGACAACAAACGGCTCAAAATAATCACACCGAGTAGTCCAGTGGGCACTCAATAATTATAATATGAACACAATGCGCCTAAGGTCAATCGGAGGGATGGTCACGGGGAAACAATAAAATGAAATCATTGTTATGGACTTCTGATATAATGTTTAAAGTCAATAAAATTGCTTAAGAGTAAAAAATAAATAATGTAATTTCAATGAAATTGCTTAAGAGTAAAAAATTGAATAATGTAATTGTTATAGACTCCTGATATAATGTTTAAAGTCAATGAAATTGCTTAAGAGAAAAATAAATAAATAATGTAAATATTACGGACTTCTGATATGGTGTTTAGAATCGATAAAGTTATTTAGGAGTAATGAATAAATAATATAAATATTATGGATTTCGGATACAAGGTATAAAGTCAATAAAATTAATTAAGAGAAAAAATTCAATAATATTGTGGTCTTCCACTAGGTTACTCCGAATCAAAATCAACCCCTTCGAATAAAGGATCGATAAAACTAGTTGGGAATAAGGAATAAATAATGCCATTTTTCTTTAAAATAATGTAAATTCCATATCAAGTGTATAATTTCAAAAGCTTTTAGATATTAATAATTAAACAAACCCCGAATCCGCATCTGTATTAACCGTAATAAAAATCCCGATAATCTAAACCCAAATAACTGATTAATAACCATGAAGCAATTTTAGGAAAAATATCGGAGGAAAAATGATCAGACGAGAAGTAGGGATTCCTATCTCCCCAGCGCGACAAAGACCTTATCCCGATAAAAAATATGCTCCCACCGAATAGTTGCACGTCAGACATCGATATTACTAACAGCTAAGCAGTAAATAAAATCGACCTAGAAAATGCCAACAAATAGGTCACTAAACACCCGCCTAACAATTATAAAACCAGTATCCGAATTAGCTCATTAAAATGTCCAAATCATCCCTCTCCCCGAATACAATAACAAACAACATTTCGAAAAATTTTTATTGAATAATAGAATGAATAAAATCCATGATTAAAATGTTGCCGACCAGAATCTTCCGCTATGCTAGGATATACCAGAAGGTGATACTCTAAAATCCAAAAATTAACAATCCATTAGAACTTAATTATACTATTACCTGCCGGAAATGAATCAACGAGAAGTGGCTATCAGTAAGTATTAACTAATCCAGAGATCGTCGGGTGAATCGGGAAGGCGAATGACCCGAGTAGAATAACATTTGCTATTTGTATAGCTGACTTGGCATTTACATGCAAGCCGATCAATAGTGGCAACTAACTCGTGCACACTAAAGCGAAACTAAATTCGACAGGCACACGACATTCAAATGTCCCACACACGCGCTACCCAGAAAATTGTCGGCGTGACCTATGAAACTTTACCGATCATCTATAGCGATAACACATTGACAATATAAATGTCGCAGACAACTTGAGGTAAATCATTAAATTACAAACACATTAGGATGCATTACCAACCAAGTGAATTAGACCGAAATTCTCCAGTGAGATTCCCAGAAGAAGTTTCTGCTCTAGGATCCAGCTCTAATATCACAAGTAAATTAATTCTTATATATTAACTTCCCTTTAACTATATAAGTCCTAGACGGAAGCATTGAGATGGCTATCTCCAGTATCAACCTCTCGAAGCAACGATGAATTAATGACAATTATAAAAATAAAAATTCCTTTAAATGAATCCTTCATTGATTTTTTTGAAAATAGCTTATGAGAAACTTAACAAACATGACAAATTACTCTCAACATTAACCAAGTGTACGAGACGTCAAACTACAGGCACAATCTTCGATCTGACTCTGACCCGTTCGATGAGGGAGAGATCCGAGTATCGATCAAAATTTACACTTTGCCAAAAGGGATAATAATTTAGCTAGGCGTAACTGAAGATAATTTTTTTTTAATTGATGAAGCTTACAATCCGTGTTGTTAAAATGTCATGCCGCGAAAAACAATTGTAGATTATTAATAATGGGTTTAAAGTAAGGTATTTAATTAGTACTTTTTCTTTTAGTAATAAACTAAACAAATAAGTAGAGAAATAAGCAATGATTTTATTAATGATTAAATTTTTTTTAAGTTCTTCAGTAATAAATTAAACAAAAATAAATAGTGTAAAATTAGAGTATTTTGTTGTTAATTTTTAATAATGACGGATTATGAATTTTTTTAGTAATAAATTAAACAAAAATAAATAGTGTAAAATTAAAGTATTTTGTTGCTAATTTTTTAATAATGACAAATAATTTAGAACGTTTCCTTATTGGTATTGTTCGGATTTCAACTAATTCTTCTTAGTTACAAAGCATATTATTGGCATGACAGTTTGAATGGGTTGGAGCTCATTTTGAGGATAATTCATGTTAATAATCAATTAAAATAAAATAAAAATCAAAGCGCTATTCACCATGTGATTTAAAATGACTTTTCACTCTAATAGTTCTTGACGGCTAGTATCCCAAACAACGAAACATCCCAAGCCTCATTGATCAAACCCAATAGGGCATAGCCTTTTGTAGATGACACCCGATAACTTCCACGGAGAGTCATTCCATAATAGAGTTGGATACCGTGTAAATAACCGAAATATCATTCCCATTAGTGGACGATGAACAGAGTAGAACAAAATTGAATATACTAGATCGAAAAATAAGTACATTGTACTTCCACTCTAATTATTTTTAGTATTGAATAAGCACGATTTCCGAATTGATTTGAATTTTCCTGTTTAATATATGAGGACCCGATTCGTGGGATAAGTTGATCGGGAGAAGGTATCATGTTTCGGTGAAATTCCCCGGTAATATCGTGCACCATTGTCAAACTATAGATGAGAAAATTACCTTGAAAGATCAATACTCGAAATAGAGGTGTCAAGTTAGACATATCGATAACAATACTGATGAACTCGGATTCTCCCCTCATCTTGACTGGGTCGGGTAGATCGACGTTTTTTATAAGACGCTCACGACAACCCCGCCGTAGAGAGCAAGCTCCCCTTAAGCCGGATCTATTGTAATATCAGTAAGGATGAGGCCCGTAACGATATAGCCAAGAGAGCACATCATCCCGCATACATTTTTACGGTATAACGCATTCTGAAGATAAGCTAGTAAAATAAAATATGGAAATAACCCAGGAAGCGCGTAACTTCACTTATCGGCAAGCGATCGAGCAACTACCTGAAAATTAGATGGCCCAGAAAAATCGAAGAATTATCTTAAAATTTGGATTTTTGTTTAGAGGAGTCACGGGTTGACAAATCCAGAGTCACCATCCAATTCCCCACGCATGCTGCAAATCGTTGTCGGTTAGAGAATCCAGATCCGGCACTCTGCAACAAATGGAGGAGGTCGAGCTCCCGTTCGTAGCTATAAAACGGGAACCGGGCCTTAATCCAGCCAGAGAAATTCGTGGCCAGGCTGAGTTCCTCCTCGCTCGTCTTGAGGAACAACAGCGTCAGACTAACATCCAAGTAGCTGGGGCCAGGCTTTATCTCGCCAACGTGAACGAGGACATCGCAGCCGGCAGGATTGCTTGTACGGACGGTTACGCGCCGCCGTACAACACTTCATTCAACCTCGATGGCGAGAGGTTAAACGTCAACGCGGAGGCCATGAACGTAGTTATTCTGCAGAAGATCCTTCCTCGAAAAATGCGAAGTAACGCAGAAATAGCTGAACGACATAATGAGCATCCCTATGCCCGGACAGTTTCGAAATCGGATTCCTTCCAACACCATAGGAAGACTGACCGTGATAATTATCGACGATAGAGTATGATGACATTATCTTAGTTAAATGAAATAAAATGTCTTAGTTAATTTATACTTTTTTAATCCGTATTATTAATAAAATCACGCCTGTCGGACCCTATTGTTAATGATTATAATCCATTAATTGCACTAAAGTAAAATAATGCAACATGATAACTCTGCTTTACAGATATATAACCAGCGAGAGTATTACAACGTGAGTTGGAGCACGCGCGGAAAGCTAACGAGAATGTCCGTACTCAACTCCTGCAGTTGTCAAACGAAATACAACGGATTAGAGCTACGTGGGTAGAGCCGGCGAAGGTGAGAACGCTCTACCAGAAGATAACAGCCGCGCAAAAAGGCTGGACGGAGAGAAAAACAAATCAATCAGAGCCTGAGGACGCAAATAAAGGGTCTAGAGGTGGCAGTGTCAGCCTGTCAGGAAGGCGCAGCGGTGACATACCCCCTTGTCTTCGCCCCTGCTCAGCTAGCGTATCAAGATTCGACGACGACTCCGAAGATCACCCTAAAGCCCAGCACTCATCGGCCAGGAAGAAAGAAGCGAGCTAAGCGTCGAGCTGCTTGAACATCGACTAATGCATAATTTGATATCCCTAAATACATGTTTGTTATCGTTTAACTATTATCTTTCGATTATTTCGATGATCATATGAACGTTAGTACACATGAGGTAGAATAAAAAGAGATCAGCGAGTAATTGGTATGTGAGATCAACATATAAAAGATGGGACCGGAGTAACTAAAGCACACAGAGACCTTCTAACGGTAGTGTGTTGAACCCAGTTTGAGGTTGGGCCAGAGTAGTTCCTATGTGGCGCTCACCTTTGGCGACCTCAAAACCCATGGTTACATTACCAACGTTGCCTAGCAACGGGTAACCATTGGGCATGGCAATGAATGTTCATCTGGGGTTAAGGTTGTCAGGACTTTAAACCCCACACAACGAAACATATGTGTGACACACATACTACAACATTTTACATTTCTAATAAAGCGATCTTATAGAAAATTAAATTCTGTCTCTATATGGTTGAATTAAAAATGGGATCAGACCATTTAATATATGCAAAAAGCGCTTTTAAAATAAAATAACGGGATAGTAGGTAGTAGTGAGCTCACAATGACTCATCGTTTTCTCTTGAACTCTCTGTTACTCATTATTTTCTACCCAATGTGTGTGCATGCAGTGGACATTAAATAAGATCCTAAAATTTTGTGCCCCAGCGTGTGTGTGTGAACGGGACTTTTAATAAAAACCTTGAAATTTTTTAAAAAATACATGTATTTTTCTATAAATTCTCTCAAAATATTTGTCCAAACCCCCCCTCCTAGGTAAAAATTTATTTTTCAAAAATTTTCTAAGTCCAAACCGCCCCCCAGGAAATGTTTTAAAAATTTTCTAAGTCAAGACCTAAACCCCCCCTACCCCCACAGTTATATTTTTTATGACTCAAAATATTTTTTCTATGTCCCGTGCACACACACACACACTGGGGCACAAAATTTCAGGTTTTTATTTAATGTCCACACACATAGTTATTTGCTATTATACGAAGTTATAAAAGTAAAATTTTTATTTTTATTGTTATTTTCATTATTTTTTTTGTTTATTTTTGGAAAATTTGATAGAATAAATTTGTAATGTTGACTTACATTAAAGATTTAAAGAACTATGAACGATTTTTTTTATTTCACATAATATCATTTAATCATTATTAAAACCATTATCAAGTTTCGTTGCGATCGAACTCCATTACGAGGAGCATAATTATATTACTATTATCTCTACATAATCTATAAAATACAAACACACAAGTTATTAAAATGATTTATATTACTCGGATAAAACTAGTGGTTAGCAGAGAACTCGCGGTGAAGACGTTTGCTGTAACTACCCTGTATTCTCCCTTCCTAAATTCTATCGCCCAACCCTCGAAAGAGCGTGTGGTAGCCCTGGAAAAGGTCTAAATATAAATGACAAAACATATTATTGGGAAAACAAATAGTGACTAACTTAACGAAAGTGAACTGAAGAAAAAGAAAGAATTACAAGTCGGAGTAAACAAATTTTTTTAATTAAATAGATAATTTGAGTTATATTCATGAGAATGACAGGAGAAAATATTGATATTCCATAGGATGGTAGCAAGTACTATACTAAAGTCGAAATACCACATAAATCAATAAATCCACAAAGTATTAAGCTGAAACATACTCGATAGCCTGTACAATGATTGTTAAAAGAATTGCCATGTCAAATTAATTTATCAAGGAATTGCATTCTAATGTTGCATTCTGAAGCCCAGAATTTTATTTATCGTGGCCATTAGATAATCTATAATAAACGTGAATATTGCTTTCATTATTATTTAATCTATGCGCAGAATAAAAATGACTAAATTATAAAATAAATTAAAATGATGAAAGCAATAACGACGATTTATGACAAGATTTATTATAAAACAAATTAAAAATTACCCAATGAAGAATTCAAAGCTAATAAATTCCATAGAGATTTAAAAACAAGAAATATGTATTCCAAAATGAGAAATCAGTTTAGACGATGTGAAAAAAATCATTGAATTCGGATCAATAAATTCACTCCGAAAAATACACCAAGCGAAGTTGAGATAAATCACCTATAATGTAAAAGAAAATCAATAAATTTATAGCATATAAACACACCAACTCACCTTAAGGTTGCTTGTAAAATCGTCACTGAGACAAACCCTAAACTATAGAGAGACAAAAAGTGAGAGAGAAATAAAATAATGCACATTAACACAACCCATAATAAAACATGCATGCAAACTTTTAACATGTAGCTATCCGAAGTTGAAAAAACCCTTATAATAAATAATTTTATAGACATTTTTGAGATAATTGTTGGGCCAGCACACAAATAGCCTTGAGAATTGTTTAAATGCATCAGTAATACAGCACTAAAACACAGCATCAAGATAACTTAAAATACAATATACAACACCAACTAAACATTTTAAAATCTGAGAGAATATAAATAAATATAAAATCAAATAACATAAAAGTAAAATAAAATAAATACAAAATGCATCAAGAACCGCACGAAATTTACATAAAAAATAACATAATAACAAGAAAATTTGCACGTAAAATGACCATTTATATAAAATTAAAAATTAATGAATTAAATGAATAAAAATAAAATATTTTTGGATGAATAAATTTAATTAAAAATGTTAAAAATAAATGACCAATTTAAATTAAGAAATAAATAAAAATTTAATTTAGATAACACAAATAATTTCAAGGTCGAATTTTTTTTAATCGCAATAAAATTAACACGCAAGGTTAAGGCCAAATTATAGGTATAAATACTGATGTGTTTTCACAAATTTTCAGTCTTATTTTTCGGAGAAGAAATGTCATTGCAGGGAATTAGTCGGTGTGTATAACTGGTTGAGAGCCGTGCATTCAGGCAATTAACACGGGTAAGTGTTTTGCCTGAACACGACCACTTTCAACTGGTGTAATATTATTAAATGAATTTTCGAAAGGAATTGATGGATGATTTTCCAATTGAATTTATGGATGATTTTTTCAAATTGATTTTGTAGATGATTTTTCAAATTGGATTTATAGATGATTTTTCGAATTGGATTTATGGATGAGTTTTCGAATTGAAATTATGGATGATTTTTCAAATTGGATTTATGGATGATTTTTCAAATTGGATTTATGGATGATTTTTCAAATTGGATTTATGGATGATTTTTCAAATTGAGTTTATGGATGATTTTTCGAATCGAATTTATGGATGATTTCTCGAATTAAATTTATGGGATTTTCGAATTAAATTTTATGGAATGGACACAATGGTATTTACGATATGTTCACAAAGTTTTTATGCATTACTAATTGCCGTATGTGGCCGATGTAATATACTGAATAAATATTTTCTATCTATAGCCTTAGTGCGTCGAAACTTTTATTCCAAATACCATGGTAAATTTATTCATTTATTTTCTTTTTAGGCCCACAGTCAAAACATACTACAAGTTAATAAAATAAAACACACTATCGAGCTGTGTAAGTGTGTGTACAATCGCCAATAGTTCGTGCCCGTGAAGGCTCCGGCGTGAGGAACGCAGGAGCTGGAACGTCAATATTATCCGTACATAGGGGAAATTGGAGGGTAAATGAGTAGCCCTTTGGCTGCTCCTTCATTATCCGTTTCCTAAAAAAATTGACATAAATTTTAACAACAATCGGCTCAAAATATCTAACACCGAGTAGTCCAGTGGGCACTCATTAAATATAATATGAACATACATAGATCTTAAGGACAAAGAGAGGGAATGGGTAGCGGGAAAAATTGCGAAATCGTTGCAACAGTTAAAATGAATAGCCATCGGAAAAAGATTAATCCGAACGACCAAAATCATGAAAAATAATGTTTTTAAATAAGAATTAAATAAATTATGTTAAATTGAAACGGGAAGTATTGGCGGAACGCTGCGCAAATTTTTGGAAATAGTTAAAACATTTATCATAAAAACTGAAAAATAAGGGCGGAACGCTGCTCAGATTTTCCGAAATGATTAAAATACTTATAGAAAATAATCAAACAAAAGCAAATTGTCGTTCGATTGTTAGTGTAATATTCTTATAAACCGTAAAATAAGGGCGGAACGCTGCTCAAATTTTCCGAATCAATCAAAATACTTATAGAAAATAGTAAAGTAAAAGTGGAATGTTGTTCAATCGTTAATATTATATTCTCTTGGAATCAAAAAATAAGGGCGGATCGCTGCTCAAATTTTCCGAAGTAATTAAAATACTTATTGAAAATAGTAAAGTAAAAGTGGAACGCGTAAAATAAGGGCAAAACGCTGCAAAATTTTTCGAATTAACATAAATACTTTATTGAAAACCGGAAAAATACAGATGGATTACAACTAAATTTTTATACAAGAAAAATATTTTATAAAGCTGAGGAATAATGAAGGATCCCTAGTAAAAACTTGATAATAATAATGATAATAGTAAGGATAATGGTAATTATAATAATAATAATAATAATAAGCGAAAGGATATTTGTATGGAGTTGTCTGGGTAACAACCATATAGTTTCAAAATATCAACACCCAGAAACCCACCATAATTTTAGAAAGAAAAATGGCGGAAAAAATTTTTAATTTAAATTTTGAGGTTTTTGCTAGGAAATTTCGAGTAAATGAGGATGTATCTTCATAATATTTACCCTTAAAACTAAAATTAATCTAATATTTCAGATATTTCTGTCGAAAAAACAAAACCTGAAATCCGAAAAAAAGCATAAATTTTTAAATTATATTAGTAAGTTTTAAAAAATAATCATAAACCAAATTATTTTGTGTACATAATCGATGATTTTTTACAAAATATGTATAAAAAATATAATTATTTAATGCAAATAATAATTTTTATAAGTTTAAAAATAATTTAACTCACATTTTTTGAATAATATCCGAAAAAAATACATATTTTTGGAGATTAGTTATTGTTACTTACTTAATTTCCTAAATATTATTTATAATAATATATATGAAATAGTTGATCAAAGTTATATTTAAGAGCTTGAATTATGATCATATTTCCTTATGAAATCATAATTCAACTCTTAAAATTTAACTTTAAGTTATATAACTATAAAAAAATAACTTACTTAGCAGCCATTTAAAAAATGGCTGAAATGCATTTCTTTTTACACAAAAAATAAATTCCACCAAGTTGATTTATGTATCAACTTGAATTATAGCGGAATTTATCTCAGTGACAGCTGGTGTAGGAATGGAGAAGAGAATTTCTCTTCTCATAATATTTTGTCATGGAGATGAACAACTTGCTAAAGATATCAAAAACTAGGTCGTTCAATTATTGTTATTACGTCTACGATAATAGACCAGATGGAACCATTATCAATATGTTTGTAACCTTATTCACTTTATTTTTATATTGTTTTCTTTTATTATTATTAGCAAAGTCACCTATAATAAACTGATTATTTTAAATGTAAAATGTTGGGTAATACTCCTATATAGCATATAGCAATGTTACTGTTACTAGTTACCGTTTATTATTTTACCATTAAAAATTATGATTACCATCGTTTTGAATCCTGTGTAAACAACAATGCCATCACAATTTTCATTTTTCACCTTTAATATTATTATTGTCGAAATCATTATTATTATTATTATTAACATAACAGTTTATATTATTGTTACCACACTTGTTATTATTGTCTTTATTATTATTACTAATAGTTATTTTATCATTAAACATTTTTGACCGCTTTAACAGGGTCCTTAGTAATATTATTGTCTTTAACATTGCTATTACTGTTATTTTTATCAATATTACCCTCGTCACTATAAAACGTTATGGAATTACATTTAAAATTCATAGAATGGTCATTAAGATCGGATTAGGTTTTATCACGGCATTTATCATTTTGGATAACTTAAAACTTCCAGTTATGAACATTGATTCATATTTTTCCGAACTATGCACTAGAACTTGCAGCACCATCAACTCATTTTCAAATAGCGTTAACCAGTCCGGATGGTAGGGCATATCCTTAAATCAAATGGGATTTAAGAGACATTAACTCATAATATTAACAATTGACAAAAATCTGTGATTTGTTTCATATTTGTTTAATTATTACTGTATCATTATAGTATTAATTTCGTTATGATATTGTTTTTATTTGAGTTAAATTTAACCAGTTAGTTGTTCGAGAGTAGGGACAAGTATAAACAGAGCACATGGTCTTCCATGACAGCTCATGTACCCAAAAGGAATATAATGGCATTGGCAGTTTTTGTGAAGAGGCTCACCCTTTGCTAATATTCACCACTAGCACACAGTACTGTTGGGCCAACACACAATTCTGTTTAAATCAATCGGTAACAGCACGCAAACACAGCAAGCAGATTTAAAATCAGACCCATAAAACATCAATTAACCATGCTAAAATATGAGAAAGAAATAATTAAAATATAAAATTAAAGACATAAAAATAAATAAAAATATTAACAGAACGCAACAAGATCCGCATGAAACAAGCACAGAAAATAACACGAAAACACGAAAATTTGACCGAAAATTGACAATTTACTTAAAGAAACAAGAGTTCATGAAGATTAGAACTAAAAGTAAATAATTTGAATTGGAAACAATTAAATTATTTGTTAAAAGAATAAATTGTCAAAGTAAATCAAAAAATAAGAAAATTAAAGTTAGAAAATACAAAGAAATTCCCAAGGTCAAATTTTGTTTTACTTCATCAAATTTAACACGCAAGGTTAGGGTCACAAAATAGGTATTTATACCGATTCATTTTCACAGAATTTTAACCAGTTTTTAATACAACAACCATTTTTGAACCAGTTCAACAGTTTTAACTAGTTTTTGACCAGTTGAAATTCGACGACGACCTTACGAACACTCGCATCATTTTATTAACGAATCGAACAAATTTATTGATTGAAAGTAAGCAAGAATGACTTGCTAATTTGTATGAACTGGATGTAAATGAGGATTGAAAACGGAATTGATATTGATTATATATATATATATATATATATATATAAATTAAATTGAACTCAGTAAATCTCTATGTCGAAATTTTTCCGGCCCACAGCCACACACTAACAAGTTAGTAAAATCTTACATAAAGATCGAGCATTGTAAGTACGGTGTAATTCCGCCAACAGCCCGTGCCCGTGAGAGATCTCACAGTGGGTAACGACGGACTCGAACGTCAATTCATTCATTATCATAGGGGCAGTAGGGAGATCGGGAGGCAATCTTTTGGTTGACTACCTTTCTACCTACTCCCGAAAAATCGACCTAAACTTTCATTACTCAACGGTTAAATATTAGCACAGATTAGCCTAGTGGGCACTCTTAAACTCTAACATCAACATAAAAATTTCCTAGGATCAACTTGAGGTTAACGGGAAAGGGGGCTTGCAGAAATCGATGCATCAAGCTTCTAATGATCTTATAAATCGTTAATAATTTGGTAACATAGATTTAAACTAAACAAAAGACCTTATAAAGCATTAATAATTCGGAAAAGTAGGACTAAAGCTAAACTAAAAGCCTCATAAATCATCTTTTATTTAGAGAAATACGACTAAACTAAAACCTCATAAATCTTTAATTAGTTAAAAAATATGACAAAAAACTAAACGAAAACCCCATAAATTATTAATAGTTTTAGGGAATATGACCCAAATAAAGCTAAAAGCCTTATTATCCATATTGCGACAATTCATTTGAAAAAATATTATTAAATTCTGAACTTCCTCATTTAATTACGAACAAATTTTTTTTAATACCAAGAAATTAACAAATTGTTTTATTTCACTCGGAATTGAGAAATTATTTTACAAGTAGCAGTTACAATTATGCTAAAATAATATCTTATACATATGTATATGTGTGTTTGAAATGATATACTTTGGTTTGTCTCTTTATTTAGGACAATTGTAAAAATGGAATTTTCTTCTATTACAAATTAGGCGATATTTGAAATTTAATTCTAAAATTCCTTTTATTTTTCTTATAACATTAGGCATATAACTTCAAAGAACAACAAATAAAATTTCAAGTCTCGATTTTGAATAACAAGGAACCAATTGATCACATTATTCTATGGAGAATCGCATACCAACCGTGGCATATAGGTTGCTCATCACTATTTTAAACTTTATTCAATTGAACTATATAAACTAAAATATTCAACGACACAAAAGATTTAATGTTAATTTCAAAAAATCCAACAAGATAGCTGAAGAAGGAGCCGGCTGTCTGAGAGATCTCCGCTAGAGGGGGAATAATTGCCTAAATAAATTGATTAATTCAATAGTAGATCATTTGAGTCAAACCTCGAGAATCGACACCTTAGCAATAGAACCGGAATAATAGCGATTGATATTCTTCTCCACGACATTTGTATTTATGGCAGAGAATTCTAACTGATTGAGCCGAGCACACCGCGAGGAGAGAAATATCCAAACTAGTGGATAGAAGAAGTGGGAAATTGTCGGGAGTAGAAAATTTACCAATCAATACAAAAAATCAACCAATCATCAGTATCCACCGAGATTCACTGTGTGGCCACCTGGCAACACACACCCAGCGATGGAGATTATATATAGCAGATGGGACACATATCAATTCAGAACATTATGCCAAATTTTCCAATGCCAGCATCGTCAATGTTTGGAGTTGATACCATGGGGACTAGTAAAAAATCGCCGACTAGAGTTTCTAGCCGACAAAACTCCGAAGTGCAGGATCATCAAATCAAGACCACTTCTGTGCGCGACCGAAGAAATACTCAAACAGAAAATTACTCTACAGGTACCCATAGCAGTAGCTGGAAGGACGAGAACCGCACTACTCTAACAGTGTCAACTAGATTTTCCGGGAGATATCGGCAACCATTATGGGATCGAGGATATACCATATCGACTTATGGTACCCCCGAATGGCCGAACCGGAACGGACAAGGAGAAGATGTCGAGCTCCCCAGTATTCTTATCAAAAGGGAGCCGGGTAGAAACCCAGCACGAGAAATCCGGCAAAATCGGAAGACGAACTCCACCGTCTGGAGCAATTGGAGTGCGCTATAAGTATTTAGCGAATAGACAACGAGAGCACTTCGCCAGAATAAACCGTGATATTGCCAGCGGGCGTATTCCCAGCTCGGACGGGCATCTGCTCACTTATGGAGTGGCCCATGATTATCGGGATCCGGCTCTACTAGAGAGCGACGCACCCGTGCACTTGGTGGTCCCAAAGAGTCTCCTACAACCGGATATTCGGGACATTCTGGAGGATCGGGGCGTTAAGGAGCTTGACAAATAAGAGACAGTACCAAAATTAAAGAATTGTATTATGTCTTTTGTTTCAATAAATGAATTTGTGTTAATAATTTTTTCTGCTAATGTAAATAACAAAGTTGCACGCAAAGGCTATTAAGGCAAATATAAACATATTCAATGGGAATAACAACGAATAAATTGATAATGGGGTTGGGACTGTAATTTTCTGCTTATTTTCTAAATTAACCCCTGTGATTTATCCGATACCTATATTATTATTAAGGAAAAACGATGATGGACGACATGCAGAAGATCGGTAAAGAATTAAAGGACATTCGCAAAGAGAATGCAAATCCACATCAGCAGTGCCTGCAATTAAGTCACGAGCTGCAGCGGATTAGAGACACTTGTTCCGAGCCGGCTAGAGTAAAACGACTCTATCAAAAAATAGACGCGGCACAAAAAGGGATGGCGAGAGAAGAGAGTCCTGAACCAAGCCAGAAGGTCCAGATTCGTGGACTGGAAGTAGCGGTAGCGTCCAGTCAGAGGGGGCAGGCCGTTACCTATCCTTTGGTGTTCGCCCCAGCCCAAGTAGCCTACAAGAACTATTAATCTATTATGTTGGCGCTGGTTATGTATCAGTTAACCCTTAGACCCTTCATGAACTCTTCTTTTTACCAAATCAGTGCCCAGTATAAATATTGTTGGGCCAGAACACAAACGGCTTTGAAAATTGTTTAAATGCATCAGTAATACAGCACTAAAACACAGCATCAAGATAACTTAAAATACAATATACAACATCAACTAAACACTTTAAAATCTGAGAGAATATAAATAAATATAAAATCAAATAACATAAAAGTAAAATAAAATAAATACAAAATGCATCAAGAACCGCACGAAATTTACATAAAAAATAACATAATAACAAGAAAATTTGCACGAAAATGACAATTTATATAAAAGTAAAAATTAATAAATTAAATGAATAAAAATGAAATATTTTTGGCTAAATAAACTTAATTAAAAATGTTAAATATAAATCACCAATTTAAATTAAGAAAATAATAAAAAATTTAATTTAGATAACACAAATAATTTCAAGGTCAAATTTGTTTAATCGCAATAAAAATAACACGCAAGGTTAAGGTCAAATTATAGGTATATATACTGATGTGTTTTGACAAATTTTTAATCTTACGTTTCAATTTTATGTTTCAGTCTTATGTGTACAATCTTGTTTTTTCAGTATTGATTTTCAGTCTCACTTTGAGTCTTATTTTGAGAAATTTTATTTTAGTTGTGTGAGTTACAGCTAAACGCATGAGTGACTATGAACTTATTAATTGATAACTAATGCTATGAATTGAAAATGTTATGCTAATGCAAATTACCAATGTATACTGACGAAGTTCTGACGATTATATGAATAAATCTTTTACTGCATCGAAGCTTCTACCCAATTGGTTTGGTAGCATTTATTTATTTATTCATCTTTTCTGGCCCACAGCCACACAATATACAAGAGATTAAAATAAGACATAACTAGTCACGCTGTGTAAGTGCGGTCTCTCCGCCTATAGCGTGTGCCCGTGAAGGTTCCGGCGTGCGTAACGCAGGAACCCGAACGTCAAATCATTGAACTAAATAGCGAAAAAGAGTAGCTCGAAAGTGGGTCTTTTCGCTTAACTTAAAATCGACATAAAATTTCTAACAACTATCGGCTCAAAATATCTAACACCGAGTAGTCCAGTGGGCACTCATTAACTATAATATGAACATAAATAGATCATAAGGACAAAGAGAGGGAATGGGTAGTGGGGAAAATAGCGAAATCGTTGCAAGAGTTAAAATGAACAGCCATCGGAAAAATATTAATCCGAACGACTAAAATCATGAAAAACAATGTTTTAAATAATGTATAAGAATTAAATATAGTTATGTTGAATTGAGACGGAAAATATGGGCAGAACGCTGCGCAAATTTTCGGAAATAATTAAAACATCTATCATAAAACTGTAAAATAAGGGCAGAACGCTGCTCAAATTTTCCGAATTAATTAAAATAATTATCAAAAATAGCAAAGTAAAAGTAGAATACGGCTCAATAATTGATAGGATAACTGGATAAAACTGTAAAATAATGGAGGAACGCTGCTCAATTTTTTCGAATTAATGAAAATAATTTATCGAAAACTGTAGAATAAGTATGGAGTACGGCTAAATTTTTATATAAGTAAAATATTTTTATAAAGCTGAGGAATAAGGACGAATCCCTACTAACAATTTAATAATAATGATAAAAGTAATGATAATGGCGATTATAACAATAATAATAATAATAATAATAATAATAATAATAATAATAATAATAATAATAATAATAATAATAATGATAATGATATTAATGATAATAAATATAATGATAATGGTAGTAATAAGAATAATAATTAAAAATATAAATATAATAGGAATGGTAATAATAAGGATAATAATAATAGTAATAGCAGTAATAATGGATTAGAATAATACATATAATGGTAACGATAATAATACTAGTAATAATAATATGGAACACAGTAGTTGTAATAGGGATATGAGTAAGAGAGATACTGTGAGGGTATTTAACATAACAAAAAGTGTACAGGCCATGGTAAAAGTCGATAATACGAACAACGATAAGAAGGACTATAGGAATAGACGTAATGATAAATGATATAACAGTATGGACCAACATTTGAAGGAGATAGGAGAACACTGGGACCTAAAAATCAAAATCGAGCACAGGCCTTTTATCGGCAGCTCGTTGGACCCATGGATCGTTTGGTCAATTATAGCATTAGCAATAGCGCTCACTTTTTGCGGACGATCCACCCACTCGAACACAGTTCCAACGTTGCTTAGCAACGGGTGCCGAGTGGAAAGCGAAAGAATATTTGTATGGGGTTGTCTGGGTAACAACCATATACTTTAAAAATAGAAACACCCAAAAACACACCAATATATATGTCATGGGTGCAATGATACATACATTGGAATGACTGCACGTCATTTCCACTCTCAAGTACTTTTTTCAATCGACTTATGGAATTGATTGATATTAGTAAACGCAATTTTGTTCTACAAGAAGAAAATAAATAAAAATAAAAAATTTTGCAAAAACATTAGGAGTCATAAAAATAAAAGTGTAGGTGGGTAGGATCTTTGTTTTGACTCATTCGGCCATGAGCCGTAGTTTGGATACCCTTGGTCTATACTATGAAAACTCTAGATTAAGTAACTAATGTGGGGTTTTTGGTGGTGTCAGTGTCCTTGACCCCATATGAAAATTATTATCTTGCCCCAATGGTTACCCGTTGCCAAGCAACGTTGGTAATGTAACCACTGGTTATAGGATCGCCAAAGGTGAGCGCCATATATAGGAACTGCTAAGGCCCGATCCCATAGCGGGTTCAACGCACCACCGATAGAAGGTATGCTTGCGGTTTCTATTTCTGGTCCCTTTCATTTAAGGATTCGATCTGTTATTTCTCTCTAGTCCCCGGCTAATTCTTTATTACCTTACGGGACTTATTTCCGATCAAAGTTAACTAATGTCATAAACGTGCAAACAAATTAACTAAAACGTTTATTTGTTACTACATTTTTTCACTTTACTTGCTACGTACGTCTCATCGCCCGTCGTTTTTGCTCTTTCGATCTTCCCCGGACGGCGCTGAGGTGGTTTCACTGCCGGTTTGGTTGCGTCTGTGGAATTCCGATATGCCAGCTGTGCAGGAGCAAAGACTAAGGGGTAGGTGACCGCTTGACCCTCCTGACAAGCTGCCAGGGCCACCTCCAGACCACGAATTTGGGTTTTCAAGGCTTGTCCCAATCGCTTCTCTTCGGCCTACCCGCGTTGGGCGGCCGTCACTCGCTGGTATAGAGTCTTTGCTTTGGCGGGTTCTATCCACGTTGACTTTATCTGGTGTATCTCCTTTGTCAATTGCAACAATTGTCCATGGAGATCCGAGTTCTCCTTTCGTGCGTTTTTTAGAGCCTTGTTTAAGATTGTACTGGTGGCGAAAAGAAAATTTAGG
Organism: Schmidtea mediterranea; assembly: GCA_022537955.1. NCBI lineage: Eukaryota > Metazoa > Platyhelminthes > Tricladida > Dugesiidae > Schmidtea > Schmidtea mediterranea. The sequence goes on along the minus strand of CM039679.1, from coordinate 209,575,767 downwards.
TCATTAATGTTTCAGTTCGTCTAATACACAATGAATATGATTACAAGTACAAAATTTTAAGATGCATTACTTTCAATTTAGAGTCATAAAATGATTTTTTATTTGGGTGAATATTTTTACGATAACTAAAAACATAAGAAGACAACAAAACTAGAATTATTTATATTTAAATCAACTATAGCGTGAATTAAAATGTCGGTCTCTTGGATTTTGTCTCGATGACCAGCGGGTATAGGAATGATCCCACTCCGGTCTTCTATCCTCATCTCTTGTTCTCATTGCTCTGGGAAGGATCTTCTTCGGCACCGACACAGTCATTGGTGGAATTGGTCGGTTTACTCTAGGATCATCGAGCTCGAATCAGATGCCATATGAAGAGGCATACCCATCCGTGCTCGGAATCAGTCCAGCCGCGATATCTTCGTTGATTTGGTTTAGTTGTTGACGAGCTCTCTCTACTTGCTTGTTGGTCCTCTTTTGATGGGCTTCCAGGCGTGCCAATAGTTCTTCCGCCTGACTTCGGAGCTCGCGAGCTGGATTTCGTCCAGGCTCTTGCTGATGGCTACATACAGCAGTTCGACGTCCTCCGTTTCACCCTGCATCCCGAATCCTGATTCTCTCACTGGGGAGATCGAATATCCTGCATCCCACATCGCCTGTCGACATTTAGCGGCGGAGTGGGATGGGAATCTCATCGTGATGCGAGATTCGTCCACCCAGGAATCTATTAGTACGGATAACATTAAATTTATAAGTAATCTAATAAGTCGAATCATTTACGTAGAAATTAACATATGTGCCAAATAATTTGCTTTAACTTTATGGGGAACCTATCGAGTAAGATTGTTAAACTAGGAATCGACATATATGCAAAATGAATTAATTAAATTTATAATTAATCTATCGAGTAGGATTGTTAAAATATGGATTAATATATATGCAAAATGAATTAATTAAATTTATAATGAATCTATCGAATAGGATTGTTAAAATATGAATCAATATATACGCAATATAGACTAAATTTAAGATACCTATCGAGTTAATGACCTAGTGGAAGTTTGCGCCAGAGTAGCCTGAGTTATTTCTCGCTCGGAGTCCGTTTAAAGTTCATAACTGGTTTATCTTATTACCATCATTTAGCGTAATGACTAGTATCATAATTCATGAGTTAGTTGGCTCGATTTCATCTGTGAAACTTTATGCTTTTAGTGGCATTTTTGACAGAGTGTTTTCATTGATCTAAGGGATTCTATTGAACGTATAGCTGAGCTTCGATACTCTTCGGCGATACTCGGATGTGTGGTGTATTTAACTACCAGTCGAAACAATTGGTTCTTTAACTGGGTAAACGTTTTGGGCGTCTATCATGCTATTTGGACGTGGCATCATTTTTGTCGACTCTGCCATAGGCATTTGGCCGGTTACTGTTTAATCGTAACAAAGTGATTAGAACATTGTCCACTGGTTAATCTCGGGCCTGGCGATTTGTTAATGTGAATTTTTATGTGGGCCTTTCATTTTTGTGTACATAAAAATTTATCATAACAGGATTCTGACATTTTGTATTTATTTAACAACAATTGGAATGTAATTTTTGTCTTCCTGGGTATTTATGATGTCCTTCTGTCAGTAAGATTTATTAACGTTTTTCTCACGGAGTAGGTGAATCGCGGTACATAAATGTTTTATAAATTAAAGTTAATTAATTAAATGTAAATCCCTACTTCCTTTTGCGTCGGTTCTTCGCTCCATTGTAATTTCATCCGTGTCTGGATGGCGTGAGTGGTGACTCCTGGATCGTGGATCGTTCTGTTGACTATTGTTCATGATACCTATGACTGTGAATTCTCTGGCTGATCGTCTATTTATGTCATATATCTTACCTCTGCTGTGTGCGTGTGTCGTCAAATTCTTTCTCTCCACCACCTGCCTGCATGTGCATTAATTTCACAAATTTGTGTACTTCACCTACTAATACGGGTAATCGACTTGCGCCAGATGTCTTCCTCCACGTGGTCGTTTTCTACTCACCTTGTTGGAATTAACTGTGTCTCGCCACGTCGATCATGTGCTTGTGATCGTATTGATTTTTTTTTCTACCTTCTAATCTAATGCACGATCTATTAATGATTTACTTTTAATTTTCCGAGATTATAGTTTTTCAGCTAAAAATTTCGCTTAGATCTTTTTCGTTTTATCGTTTTATTAGACTACTAAATCATTTCCAGAAATCAACGGGATGAGTTATAAACCTGATGAGCGTGCCAACCTCTGCTGCCGTACAAGGATGTCAATTTCCCCCCTTCTTCTCAGTTATCCGGACGTCATTCGTGGATTGTAATTGATACTGAATACTATTATCGTGTTTTATATGTGTACATATCTCCATCTCATTTGTTCTTTGGATTTTTAGTGTGATTAATTGCGAGAATTCACCGTTGGTAATGGCCTACAAGTTGGTAACCTGTTCTCACTGTCTATAATCCTATCCTATCTCCCATTAGTTCACCTCTAAGTTATTTCGACTTTCTATTGAATTATTCAGATTTAGGGTCAGAGTCATGTCTAAATACAATATTAGAAACTATTAACATGATTTTATTTAATTTGTCGCTGATTTTTGGGGTCATGCTATCCCATTATCCTTTATTATTTCTGACTGGGGATCAGGTCACATTTGGGGAAAGTAATATTTTTTATAATAATATGTCCGCGTTTTTGAGTGATTTTATGAAATTTTGAACGGATTGATGTAGTCAACGCGGGAGGTAGCTATAGTGAAAATTGACTCCGGGCAAACTGATGATACAAATTCTTATTAAAGGGTTCATAGAATAATACATTTACTCAGATTAATTTTCCTCATTGGGCGTTTGGCGACATTATTATTTAGAGATTGTATTAATTTATAATGGGGCCTCTACGTTCATATCGTTAATTCTCAGTCTCCGTCCTGATCTATCATTTTGTTATTTTAATTAGTGAAACTTTACGTGGTTAATTTTATTTAAAATTGAGTTAGAACTTTGTTTTGACATAACAATTATTTCCGAATATATTCCTCACTTCCTTCCCTCTGAATTGACCTAAGGATAAGTGTGTTCATATTATGATTTTTAAGAGTGCTCACCGAGCTACTCAATGTTTATGATTTTTAGCCGTTGTGTTTACAGATTTTGGGTCGAAATTATGGGGAAATGAGTGGCGGAGAAGCAGCCAAAAGACTACTTCCCTTCCTCCCAACTTCCCCTATAACGGTTGTGATTTGACGTTTAGGCCCTGCGTTATTCACGCCGCAACCTTCACGGGCACAGGCTATTGGCAGATAAACTGCACCTACACAGCCTGAGTTGTATGTTAATTTTATTGACATGCTGTGTGTGAGTGGCTGTGGGCCGGAAAAATTTCGACAAAAAGTCTCTGAATTAATCATTTATTGTCTTATAATTGTCATAATACATATTCATTTTTGGCATACATAACTTCATTCATCGCATATAAAAACCTTTCCCCACGCCGACACCTCAAACAGAGCTCATACGAGGTTGTCTGGGTGCGACGTGGAGAAAGTCATTGAACCTTTCTTCACTCACATCAAAATTGTTCTACTGATTCAAGACTTCGAAAAACTGCTTTAAACTAGTTTTTGGTTAAAAAACCGAGATAGTTATGTAAAAATGAATCAGTATATATACCTATTGTACGACCCTAACCTTGCGTGTTAATTTTGATTTAGTAAAACAAAATTTGACCTTGTTATTTTCTGGTATTTTCTAATCTTATTTTTATTATTTTTATAATTTAATTTGACAATTTTCTTTTTAAGTTTTAATTTGAATTGTTTCCAACTCAAATTATTTAATTTTTGTTCTGTTGGGCCAGAACACAGACGGCCTTGTAAATGTTTAAATGAATCGGTAACACACATGCAAACATAACATGCAGATTTAAATTCAAACCTATTAAAACACCAATTAACCCTATCAAAATGCGAGGAAGAAAACAATTAAATATAAAATTATAAAACACAAAAATAAATTAAAATAATAACAAAGTGCAACAAGATCCGCGTGAAATAAATATAAACATAACACGAAAACCCAACGATGTTGACCAAAATTTGACAATTTATTAAAAAATACGAAATTTCATGAAAATCAAATAAAAATCAAATAATTCGAATTAGAAATAATTCAATTAAAAATCTAAAGAAAAATTGTCAAATAAAATCTCAAAATAATAAAATTAAAGATTATAATATACCAGAAAATTCCAAGGTCAAATTTTGTTTTACTAAATCAAAAAGAACACGCAAGGTTAGGGTCGTACAATAGGTATATATACCGATTCATTTTCACATAATTTTAATCGTTTTTACTCATAAAACATTTTCAAAACTTGAACATTATTTTCACGATGTAAGTGAGAGTTTTTATTTGAAAACTCTCTCCACGTCGCATCCTCGCAATCTCAATGGAGCTCTGCTTGGGTGTCGGCGTGGGGAGAGCGGTGTATTTATGATTTTTAAATTTTTATGATTAATGTAACGGGTAATTTATATTTTCCTTTTAATAAAATATTTAAATAGCATAAATTTGTTTTATATTGTCGAAATTTTTCCGGCCCACAGCCGAAACACGCTACAAGTCATTAAAATCCAACATACTATTCGAATTCGTGTAAGTGCGTGGAAAATCGCCAATGATTCGTGCCCGTGAAGGCCCGGGCGTGCGGAACGCAGGAGCCGGAACGTCAATATCATTTCGTATAGTGGAAGAGGGGGAAAGGGAATCAGCCTTTGACTGTTTCCCCGTCTCCCAATTTCCATAAACTCGACCTAAAATCATATTCACATACGGCTCAAAATCACTACACGAGTAGTCCAGTGCGCACTCATTAATTTATAATGTGAACACAATGCGCCTAAGGCCAAGTAAAAGGGAAGGTGACAGGGAAATTGAAAATAAAATCGTTGCTATGATCAAAATATAAAGAATTACAACGAAAAATCGATAAACTTATTAATTAAATGCTTGAATATGAGGACTTTTAATAAAGACAAATAATTAACGAAACGCCGTGTAGGAAAATATATTAAATTACTGAGGAACCTGCTCATACTATTCTAATCAAATTAGGAACTTTATACCGATAAGATTAAGTTTACCAAACCTATAAAAAGTAGCAAATTATCTAGCACTCGTAAGGCGAAAACTCGAGATATAAAACGACCAGCCCATAGAGTGTTGAAGAATAATAATTAAACAAAGTAAAAATTCGAGATACCCCGATTAGGTAGGACAGAAATTACTATAAACAACAGATCAGTTTGACTAACCACATAGGAGAATTACTGTTAATCAAAATCCAAAAGGTAATACGCCTTGTGAATTTGCATACGATAGCCTATATAAGAACTCTAACCGAGTCCATTTGGTTAATAAGATAATTTCCCATCCCAGATAATAACTCTCAAATAGTTTTCGTCCTTAGTCCAAAGCCAAGTCTATAAAATACGAGACTATCGAACTAAAATTCGACTGAGGAGGGATCTATTTAAAATGCAATTTAGTAAATAAATAACTGGGAGAATTCCACAATAATACAAATTAATTTATTTTCATTCTTCCCATTGACATTACAAGAATAAGAAATCAGGTAAAAATTCTTCCCAATAAAATTCCGCAAATGAATAACCAAAATTCCGTCTAAAAATTCAACTAATGATATCACAAAAATTAGAATCCAAAACCTGATCAAATTCTTCCCAATAAAATTCAGCAAATAAATAACCAAAAATCCCGTCTAAAAATTTAACTAATGATATCGAAAGAATAGAATCCAAAACCTGATGAAATTTATCCCCAATGAAATTAGTAAATAAATCACCAAAAAAAATCCCTAAAATTTGAATCGATATTAACTAACTAAACTTACGGAGAATAGATACGACATAACTTACCAGGTAGTTGAAGAGATTTAGATTCCGTAAATTCCCCAACAGATCGACCATCTGATCAGTAGTAGATTACATTGAAAAATCTAAAAATCAAAAGTTATAGATGCACCCACAAGAAATCGCGAAAGTATGACATTTCCGTGAAATATCAGGGTGAACCATTTTACCAAATCGATATCTAGTGTGTTAGAATCCAAAAATATCATGGCCAGGAGTGAATTGAATACCCTCCCAGAGTGTGTGCGGTTACAAATTCCTATCTTCACCTTCACACACTCCAATATAAAACCCGCTGACAATAAAGAATCTTTCATTTACAACTTATTGAAAAACATGTATAGGAAGGATAATCGATTCCCACAGATCCACCACGAGCGCTCGGAAGCTAACGTCACGGATATCGACGAATATTCCCCGACGAGTAAATATTAAAAATTTTTATTAACTAAATTAAAATTATACCTTCCGAGCATTAGACAAGCGATTCTATTCCCGGATCCAGTTTAGTTCCACTCCCAACTGAACCAGGACCCAAAGAAACCGTTGATGAAATTAGTAAATTAATCTACTTGTTCCAATAACTTAGTTTTCATTGTGTTCATCACCATACCATTGATAGGTACTCAGCGAAAACCAGTGGTAGATTCACCAGTCGACCTACATTTAATCCACCCACCACGACATAAAAGACAACCTACCCATGAATAATGATTGGCAGTGGATCGGAGTCCTTTCTCACGAGTCATCGTTGATCCTGAAAGTTTAGAACGGAATTTGAAACCTAAAAATCTTTGATCCCAAAAGAACGAGAACAAGTAACATACTAATGTAAAATCTTCGTTTATCCATCTATATGTTAAGCCATATTGTAATAAATATTAGATAATGTATAGACATGTCGATTTCCTGTGGAGATTAAGTCAAATTACCTACAGGTTATACAGTATCACAAAGGGGATGAACAAGTCATTATTAATATAATAGTACAGTAGAATTTATCATCAATTAGAAGTATATATTTGATTCATCCGTGGATATCAGCAATATTAACACGAAAGTGCATTTAAATTTAATCAACTATAATCAGCACGAAAGTATACATTTAATTTATTCCTGGATATCATCAGACTTAACACAAAGGTATACTTAAATGCATCATCATAAAAATATATATTTAATGTATCTATAGATACCTTTAATATTAACACAAAAAAAGGGCTATTTAATTTTATCATCAGCTATCATCATAAAAGTACATATTTAGTCTACTCATAAATAATCGTACTATTAACACAAAAGTATATTTAAATTTATCAACAATTAGCTTTGCAAAAGCATACCTTTAATTTACCCATAAAACACTCAAGTTCTAAGAGTTGGTAGTAAATTGTAATTTTGTTGGAACAAAGTGGTAATATTGTTTTAAAGGATCACCCCTTCGATTGATTCGTTTGGAAAATACTCATAATTACCCTGATGATTTCGTGTTAACTCCGATGACGTGAGTGGGTAAGGGACCCCTAGCAACTGCCAACGCATCGATACCTGTAACATAAAGATTTATTGCTGAATACTCAAGGGTTGGGCGAAGTTGCATTCAGCTTGGGTGTAAGTAATTTCATTGCGTAGAAGATAGGAGATAGCTAACTAATTAATCTGAGCAAAACATTAAAGGAAAAGAACATTAGATCTATTAGTTTAGAAACAATTTTATCAACCATCATCGTACGATTAATAGTGAGTTCCAACACATTTTAGTTAATGATTAAGAATTGATTCCCTATCTTATAGTTGATCTAGTTATTTTCTCTAAATCAGCTCAAATCTGGAAGGCCAGAAAATGGATAGTGCTATCACCCGGTGCCACAGATTAAAGTACGGGAATACTGGATCATTAAATCACCCTCAATTCACACGAAAACACTAATTGACGCCCGACTAAGCCGCCAACGAATGTCCAAACGGCCCAAAATTTAAATGATTCCACATCGACCCGGATGTAAAGAGCGGGCTAGACGCCGAGCCGCTCGAATCTCAGTTAACCCCGATGGACATCCCTAAATGTGTTGTTTCTTTTATAAAATATATGTTTGTTGTTACTTGAATATTATTTAGAGTATCTGATAAGTAGTAAATGACAGAAAGTAATGTGAAGACATAAAATGTGTGAATGAGAGGTTTTAGTGGGAATTGTAGATATGAATGAGGAAATTAACAGGATAAAGGGACCCAAAAGTCAAAAGCGAGCACAGGTCTTCTATCGACACCTCGTTGGACCCAGAGATCGTTCGGTCAATTATAGCCTTAGCGATAGAGCTAACTTTTTGCGGACGATCTACCCACTCGAACACAGTTCCAACGTTGCTTAGCAACGGGTGCCGAGTGGTAAGCGAAGCACATTTGTATGAGGTTGCCTGGGTGACTACAACATAATTTAAACAAACCTCAGCATCCAGAAACCCATCAGTTCCATTTTTATGAATTTTTGCATTTTTGATAAATCGTCAAATTTTGGTCAAATTTTAATGTTCTCATGTTATGTTTATGTTTATTTCGTCCGGATCTTGTTGCACTTTATTAATATTTTGGTTTATTATTTTGTTTCTTGATTTTATATTTAATTGTTTTCCTCTCTCTTAATTTAGCATGGTTAGCTGGTGTTTTATAGGTCCGATTTTAAATTTGTATTTGCGTGTGTATTACTGATTCATTTAAACAATTTACAAGGCCGTTTGTGTTCTGGCCCAACACTAACTCATGATCACTTATTTCTCATACAATTGGTTAACGGTGCAAAAAGCCAAAATATATCAAATTTTTGATTTAAACCAAAATCACTTTAAAAACTAAATTTGTTAACTATTCGAAAATTCTAAAAATATAAATTGTTTAAAATATTTTTAGGTCAAAATTCCTTATCCAAATTTTTATTCCTTTTTATTTTAAAAGAAATTTATTAAAAGAAATGATTTTATTAAAATAAAAGTGTTTTAATATACAATTATATTGTAATTGTTGATATTTTATCTAAAGTTTTAAATTGTAATTTTAGGCATTATTAACAGTATTAATTGTTGAAATATTCTCTCAGTTAATATTTATTTACAATTAAAGCAATTATTCTAACAAATGGCTAATGTATCAAGTCTTATTACTCTCAAATCAGATTTAGTTAAGAGGAAAGCTGAGGCTCGTTCTAATGCTGAATCCAAAAAATCTTTAGACCTATATTCATTTAACAAAATACCTCGAAAATCCGATAAAGTTCCAATTACATGTAAAAAGACAATTGATATAACTCATAAATCAAATGATTTGGAATTTAAGAATTCAATTACGAATTTAGAAAGGAAGTCTCAATTATACGATAAATTAATTGATAATACTTCATATGATAATGATTTTTTGGTAGACTTTTCTAAAAAGGATAAATTATTGATTGAAGAAGATGAAGAAAATTTTTATACTAAAGTTCTTAACACGGAAATTCGTGATCATGGTACTGGATATTTTAAATTTTCTTCTGATGTTTCCAAAAGAAAAGAACAGATGGAAGAATTACGAAAATTTCAAGATGAAATTATCAAAGAAAAATCAAATCTTAATAAAGTCCAAGAAATAGAAAATCTGAAACTTGAATCCAGATTACAAAAAATTAAAACTAAGTATAATGTTGATGTTGATCATCAAGATCTTTTACCAAAACTTCAACCCGCTAAAGATTCTGAAGATACTTCAATTGATACTAGTGTACCTGTTGTTATTGACGATTTATTATTTGAAATAAGAAGAAACACTAAAAGTAAATCTAAAAGAGAATGGGATCGTGGGAAAAAAACAATTTTCGAAAATATACAGAAAAAATTAAGGAAAGATCGTGATACTAATTTTGCTCCTCCCGCATTTTATTGAAAATATACCGTTTTGTTTATGAATTATCATTGAGTAATAATTATATAAAAATCTAAGTTATTTAAATGTCTATAATTTAGTTTATTTTTGAACCATATAGCTATTAAATAAAAACGTTTTTGAAGTTAAATAAATTGTTACTAAACAGTTTGCTTCGCTAATCGTAAGATGTGAGCTTCCTAGCGTCCAGATTGACTGAATAAAAGCATTGCTTATTTGATGTGAAATGAACCGGTATATATGAGTAAGAGACATGTATGGTGTGTTACAAAGGTTTTGACAAGATATAAAAATAGTTGATGGGTTTTTCATAACCGCAAAACATTAAATGATTTCGATTAACGATATCATTTTGACTAGTCAATGCCACCAACTTGGTACTGACAACGTGGCTATAAAAATTTTAATTATTATTGTTAAGTTTTATTTCATTTGTTTAGCAAGCTAAAGTTAAAAAAATTCTTTTTTCAATACATTTAATCAAAAAGCCTTTTACTGTCAAAAACCAAAAAGTGACTCGTCAAAAATAATAAATTAGCAGCCATAATAATAATATTGGGTTTTAAACAATATGGGTGTTACCTAGACAATTCAATACAAATGTTGTCTTTGCCACTTGGCAAACGTCCCAAGGAAACGTTGGAAATGTGTGAACCTCCGCAAAAATGAGGGATAATGCCATAATTTACCCTATGTAATTTGGGTTCAACGAGCTATAGTTAGAAAGTCTGATCGGTTTCATGTTAACTATATTTTATTACGAGATATCATATGAAAGAGGAAGCAAAGATCTATCTTATAACATATGAGGCGAAGTTATGTCTATTTTAATAAATTAAATAATAATAGTCGGTGTCACTGACTACATGTGTTCTAAAAGAAATAATTAAACAAACACTACCCAGTGTATATTTGTATTCAAAACTTTAATATACAAACTACGAATCACCAAACTTCAAATATCACAATGAAACTGCTTATTCTGACTATCCGGTAGGTCTCACTGTGACCTATTTGGCTTGCAATTTCTACAATAACAATCACCTCGTTTCTTAACACTTGATTATTTGATTTCTCGATTTGTTCTATTGACTCTGGTTTCTAACTCGATCTTCTCTTTAATCCTACTCTCGAATTCTTCTTCTATACCTAAGGCTAAATACCGACTGATTCTGAGCTGGAGTTCCTTTGATAGCTGAAATAATTACTGTAAACTCGTTGTCGCCGAATTAAGATGCTGTTGGAGAATCGACCTCCTTTGCTAGCATAAATATATTACATCAAAATCCGGAATTTTCCTTAATATATTTTTATGATCAATGATTTATTTTTCATATGATTTTAACCAAGATAACCACAGTCATAGAATAGACCAGTGGTCTTCCAACTTCAATTGAATTGGGTAATATCTGTGCTCTAAAATATATTTATTTTAGAAATAAAATATATTTAAAGAAATTTATTGTGATTGTTTTGGCTTTGGTGAACTACCCCCAAGTCGTTTAGTTGGTTTAACTTGTGCAAATAATTGTGTTTAAATGCAAATTAAAATATCAGAAGCTGATTGTATCTGTAGTACCTTTTTGTACCTGCCGGGCAACCTGTTTTGCGTTTTTCTCCCGATTGGAACAGTTTTTGTTTCATTAGGAATAGCGATAACTTTAAGTCACACAGCTACCCCAATTATATGTTGGCATATATTATTCTTAAAGAAAACATAGTAATAACATATCCTTTTCAAAGATCACATACCAGGTTGAGAAAATAATGCTGTGATAGTCATCAAATGATATATAATTTGATGAAAAGATTGAGTCACAATAGCATTTGATAATTGAATTGTTATCAATCGTCGAAGATTCTGTGCTATTGAAGAAAAAATCATTTTCTCCTTTCTGAATTATTGAGGTTGCTTCCAACCAATTGTATGCAGCAGTGGACTATTTTGTACCTATTGAAGGTTCAGTCATGTATAACGTCGGATGATTGATTGAATTTGGATCTCTTTTGACAGACCATTCTAAGGTTTGTAAAATTTTGTTTATCTGGCACGACATTCGATAAAATTTGGGCACTGAAAATTCAAATGAACAAAAATTTACCAAATATCGAAAATTATAAAAAAAAGTAAAATAAAATACAAAAAAGATATAAAAATAAATAAAATATTAAAAATAGAATTTAAAAACAGCAAAGACCAACAAAATCATCTAAAACGCATATAGTTTAGAAAATAACTATGAGAATTAAGCTTAAGATGTGATTAGAAACTTTAATAAAAAAGAATCACAAAAATCTGGTAACTTTGGGAAATGTAATGAGATATGGTAAAAACGTGTAGATGTTTTGTTTAATCGCATCAAAAAATATGCCACCCTATATAAGTTGATGCCCTATCGGCAGAATTTAATGCATTTTTTTCAGAAAATTAGTTGAAACCTAGGAAAAAACCTTTGAAGTAAGGAGGAACTATGGTTTTTTATTTTTTATTATTATTTTCATATGTAAGTCATGACCTGAGTAATTGTTACCATTATTTAATTGAGGTTTTAATTAAACTATTTTTATTATTGTCTTTTTCTTTTGTTTGATTTAGGTTTAATTGGCTCACTTTTATTATCATCATTAATTCAAATTCCATTTATTTAGAATAAGATCTCAGAAAACTATAGCGAGCAATGTCTATTGTGCTAAAACTAGAAGAAATTTGCAAAATTGTTCAAGAAATTTGTTTTGATATGAAATCTTTTATGAAGTTTAATTTTCGACAAAAATAAATGCCTAATAAATTCCAAGTCGGAATAATTTTCCTCGCATCGATAAGTCCCATAAAAGCCTCTCTTCCATGGTATTTGACCGATGCGAGATGTCTCATGATTGAATCTGTATCATCTTATTAATCAATAAATTCAGAGTGGCCAAGAAATTAAAATTAATTATTATCATTAATAATCGTTTTATCACTATTATTGTATTTTTTATAATTATTTATCACTTTGTCTAAATTATTAATCTCCATTACTATGAAAAATGAAAAGAACAACATGCATACAATCTAGAAAAATAGTTGTTCACCCAACTAGTCTCGAGGTAGTACTTCGGAGGAGAGTTTCCCGCAGCGAATGACGGTTTGCCGGGTCAGTTATCTCCTTCAATAACCCCAACGCCAAATCCCTCTGTGGAGTGCAACTGGTAAGAAGTAAATATAATATAAATTCAACGAAGAAAATATATTATGAGAAGCCAGAAAGAATAAATAGTAAATCAAAATAGTTATATCTGAAAAAACCATTGTATTTGCAGAATCTTGTCCAAAATAATTCAGAAATTTATCCAGCAAGAGAAACAAAAAAAAGAAAGTAAATAATATTATTGACACCTCAGAAAGAAATAACGAATAATAAAAGAATAAGAAAAATTATTGATTTTTTCAAAATATGACAAGAACTAAAAGTCAAATATTAAAACCAAATATTTTCAAGCTATCGTCACGAAATGGCCTAGTAAACACGTAAGCCTGTTCGCTCATTTTAGAAATTAACACATATTATTATAAAAATAAAAAAGTGAAAAACCATTTGGTTTATGTATTTACTTTATGAGTTAGAAAATGCAAGCGGAAATAAAAGCATTTTTTATTATTTCTTATTTTATTATTCGTTTTCCTCGAGCTCAGCTTCGCCAGAATTAGATGAAACAGCTATCACCTCACGATAACATTACTCTAAACAATCCGAGCACAAAACATCGAGACCTAGTATGGTAGTGGACGTATGAATTAATTGATAAGTGAAAAAATTTAGTTAGGCCCTTACTGGTCAGAGAAACGATTAAAAATTTATTATCAATTTATTTTTCTAGTTTAAATCTATTTTATTATTTAAATATAAATGAATCGTTTCATTATATTTAATGATTAAATCCGCTCATCGTATGGTTCCGAAATCAAGACATTCCCAGATCCAGAAATATGCTGATATGATTAAAAATCCACAATGATTATTACAAACACAAATTATAACGAATTTTACTGTTATTACTATTATAACATGAAATATTCGATTCCAAGACATTTTCTTTAAAATAATAATATTCAATAAATAACAAACTAAATGAATTGAACAAATGAAATTAATTTTGGCGCCATTTTGGCGCTTGTTTAGAATTCCCCGCATTTTTAAAATAAATTTTATTATAGGGCATTTAATACTTTTAAAGATGGATTATCAACCTAACAAAAAATCAAATGCTTGAAGGATGTTCGAGTTTAGCGAAGCAAAGAATTGCCCCGCATTTTTTAAATAAATTTAATTATAGGCCATTTAATACTTTTAAAGATGGATTATCAACCTAACAAAAAATCAAATGCTTGAAGGATGTTCGAGTTTAGCGAAGCAAAGAATTGCTCCGCATTTTTTAAATAAATTTTATTATAATGCATTTAATACTTTTAAAGATGGATTATCAACCTAACAAAAAATCAAATGCTTGAAGGATGTTGGAGTTTAGCGAAACAAAGAAATAAGCGTCATTTTGGGACGCATCGTGGCATGTTAGATAGTTATTTATGTGAGTATATGTGGCAACAAAAATTAAATGGTGCAAATCCATTTGAAAAGATTTTACATGATATCCGTGAATACTGGCCACCTACCCAATGATCGAGTTAGATAACTGTTTTTACAGTCATGTTTGCTATCTTTAATAATAAAAGCTTGTATTAAAAGTTTATTATTTAAAATAAAATTTATTTAAAAAATGCGGGGCAATTCTAAACAAGCGCCTTAATTTTATATTGTATTATCCTGAACGATAATACTTCCAAAAGACGATAATTAAATTCAAGTTTTGGCAATTTCCTACAATAAATAGATAATGTCAAAAATGTTTTTATTATTTTAAAAAAGAAATATTATTTACAATAATTTTAGAGTACCATTACAATGAAAATAGATTAAACAATAATTAAGAAAGCAAGTGAATTTTCAGTAAACTTATTAAGACTTAAAGTAAAACTTACTCTAACGAATAATACTAGTACTCTGGAAAAGTCATTCTTCTTTGGATAAAATTCCAAGGAGCTTTTTTTTCTATTAAATCCCACTGAGTGTTGGATAAAATTACAATGGAAAGGTAAAAAGTAACAAATAAAAAATCCAAAAAAAATGAATTAATCAATAAAGTAATAGATTAGGAAATTTTGTTCTCACCAAGTTGTGGTATTGAACAATAAATTCCCTTCTAAAATAGAACGGAGTTTCTTCTTTAAATCAATAAAATATAAACTTTGTATTCGGGATTTTTGAAGAGAAGGTTTGCGAATAACCCATTTTTGATAAAAGTTTTGTTTAAAATGATATTACGAGGACCTTTTATATATGTTATTCGACTTGCATATTCACAAAATCAATAAAATAAACGAATATCCATTAAAATCAATGAAGTTCAAAGTTAATCATATTATTGCTTTAAGACTCACTATATTTTTACAATAAGATATATGCTCGCCTCGAGTGGGTTCAGTAAATTTCATCGTTATGTATCATTTCCGAACCGATTATCAATATGAATTAAAATCATATAAATTAAATTTTAGTGCAATAAAACCAATACAAAACTTTAGATGTAGCTATATTCAGTTGAGACGTTGTTCCAAGGCTTTAGAACAAAGCTAGCGAATGGAAATTCATGACCCGAAGATGTTAAAGGATGGAGGAGACTTGGACTCGGCTAGAACAAGTCAAGAAGCTGTTCCAACATAATGAATTGCTTAAGTTACAATACACGAGATGGCGGCAGAGATGGAGAAGTTAGGAAAGGAAACCCAGCAATTAAAATTAAAAGAAACAATCCGGAATGAGATTGGAAACCATTTGAGGACGACGTCAATCGTCGATACGAATCTCATATTAGTAGAAGCAAACTCCAGTCGAACTGTCCTAATGAACAACAATGTAGTGTCAACCTTAAAATCAAAACCCAATAAACCTCGTCTCAGCAAAGCAGAGAGAGAAAGACGTAGAAGATTAAAGATTGAGGGGTCAAATGAAGAAATCCGTTATTTGATTGTATTTGCAAATTATAATAAAGATTTATATTTCGTTTTGAATTTGTAGCCGGTTTTAGAATGAAAACAAATTATTAATCTTAACATTACAATAACTTATGCAAACTAAGAATCTCGGTCAATGATGTTATTTCAGTATATATGTAAATGGAGGGACCCTTAATAAAAATGAGTGTGAATACCTTCTATGGTAGCTCTTGAACCTAAAGGTGTTACACTGTCTTAGCAGTCATGTTATTATGGCTCAACTTTTACTGGAAACCGCACATTGGAATACATTTCCAACGTCATTTTTGACGAGTATCCAATAGTTAGATCTCTTATGTGCGCATCTGGGGAAATCCTTTAAAAGTGACCTAAAAATCTTATCTTCATAACCCATCAGGTGCCCAGCACTTAAATGAATTAACTTCCATGTAAAACAAAATAATAATTAAATAATAAAATCAAAATAGATCACAGACCTTCTACCGCAAGTTTGTTTTACTCAGGGTACATCCAGACCTTTACAGCCTTAGGTACAATATCCACCATTTGCAGATGATAACTCACTCAACACAGCTTCAATTTTGCTTAGAAACGGTAAGCAAATACATTTATACGTATTTGCCTCTGTAACATTTATATAGTTTTAAAATTCATCACCTAGAAACCCAACTTTTCAAAATTGATAACTTTATAATAATAAATGCTTGTAATAAATGATTGTGCATATGATTTTTGTCCTCAAATTTTTTCGTATAATAAATGCATTTATTTTATAGTCATCTCCATTATTTTTAGACGTTATTTCAAGTAGGTATATATTTTTTTATATATAAATTGGTTATATCTTATTTCAAGTAGGTATATATTTTTTTATATATAAATTGGTTATATCTTATTACATTAATTATAGATCATAATTTGTAGTAAAATGTATTGTTATTTAAGAACTTCGATATATTCACACTGCTTGTTTAAATAAATCAACTTCATATCTTGTAAATGGAAACTCTTTCATTTTAATATTTTTAAATATATTCAAAGTAATATCAATTATAATTTATTTAATTTTTTGAAAAAAACGTTAAATCTTCCTAATTAAATTATTAAACAAAGTTTAAAGTATATTGAAGAATAAATGAAATTTAAACAAATAATTTTTAATAATCATTATTTTTAGAAATTCATAAATGATTGGATTTCAATTTCAAGATAATGAAATTATAAATCGTGTTTTAATAAATATTTCTATACCAGAGAAAAATATTGAAGTATTTCTAATCGTTTATTTTTTGAACATTTTTAGTTCCATATATTCATTTAGAGAAATATTGAATGGAATCTAAACGAAACAGTTGAATCATTAAAATATTACATTCTTAAACTTTTGCCGGATTTAGAAGATCCATTTAATTATGGGTTTTTTCTACCGGATAATAATGGAAAAGTTGGTAAATTTTTACAAGAAGAACGCGTATTAAATCATTACCTGATAGAAGCCCCTTTTAAACTCGAAGTAAATATAATATCTTGCATATTTTTTCAGAAAATTAATTTAGTGTTATTAATGTATTTTTAATCATTTTTATTAATCATTAAGTGTGGTATCTAGCAATGCTGTGATGCATAAATAATTAACGTAGTTTTTCTAATGCATTGTTTCAATTAATCGATAAATAACTGTATCAGACAAAATAATATACATTTTTAAAGTAAATTTCAAACATATCATTTGTTAATGACAATTATTTATAAGATATTGTGAAATTACTTAATATTAATTTAAAATTAAGATTGGAAATAATAGAATTATTAATAAAATTTTGCAGATTAATATTTTAAAATTTCAATTCCTCAACTACATAGCTAATTTAGAATTAATCAAATGTGATTTCATTTATCTTCTTTTACTTTTAAACTAAAAATCAATATTTTCTTTTCCACCAAAATTGTCTGCATTACGTATCATTTACTCCTGTTAATGATTTACAGTTTTCGGTATGCCATTTTACAGATAGCAAAATTCTGACAATTACAGCGTTACGCTCAAATTAATTTTTTTGATTCATCGGTTTACAAAAGGTTTCGATAAAATCTCATCATAATAGCTATGCAGATGATTTAGTTATATTTTTGGAGAAAAAAAACAATAAGCAATTTTGGAAAATGTTAGGATTGCTTAGGCAGTGTATTATTTGTTCTAGTTATCAGATAAATATACGTACTAGAATCCAGTGCAATAAAATTCATTACTGCATATTTCAGTTTTTGATAAAATTGATTCACCGATAAATATTAAAGTTAATATATCGCTATAGATAGATTTGCTTAGTTATGAAATTCAATAAATCAACTCGTAGAAACCAACTTACTGACGGTAGTCTAAACGCCATCTTAAGGGTAGCTACTTCCAATATCACTATCTATACGGATCGGCATCTATAAGGATCGGTATCTAAAAGGATATGTCTATAAATCGTAGAGGCTACTTTGAAATCAATTGTTGTCTGAGTTGTGGGTTCCATGAATACAGCTGTTTCATCTACATAGATTATAGTGGATATTTGATTTTGGGAAAAATATATCGAATCAATAAATGATGTTATAGTAATTGAACGCCTGATAATTTCATCATCTTGCAATTTGAATTAGTCGATTTTTCCAGTGTCAACTCATAACGCTTTAAAAACTATCAATTCATCACTAAGAAGCCTTCAAATCATCGAGAGAGCTATCAATATGCGATGCAAGTGAAAGAGCAAATTTTTCCATGCCTGCTCGCACACTACAAGAGTATTTGCTGTTCGTTCAGCAACTCATTCAAATACAATGTCTTTCAGTTCTGTGAATAAAGGCTTTCTGCCTGATTCCGGACTGCATTTTTTCACCTCAATTATTTGAATATTGATGCAATTTATCATATTAAGCACACCATTTTCTAACTAATCTTAAGTCTAACTTGTTTTCTTTACAAAAAAACGAAAGATTCTTGTATCTATATTTTTCCTGTTGTTGGTATACAGGGGAAAACTTTATTAATAATGACTCATAGCCTTTACTAAAAATACCTGTATCTTCTACTCTAGGGTCAATTTCCCTCGCACACCACACGATTTACAAACTTACCATCATACACCCATGGTTGAAGCCATGTTCGTAGTGTGTATGACAGCCAAATGTCATTTGAGCAGGTGAGCATTGTTACCAATACTACTCCTCGAATAACCTTCGTTTCCGGTTCAAAGCGGCCGCTAAAAGGTCTACGCAATTTGTTATGATGCCATGATTCCTAAATATACCTGTTTCCATGAGTTTAAGTGCGGAACATGAATTGGAGGGTATTGAGCATCTACGACACAAATTTTTCGACGAATTTTAACTACTAATTGTAGGATGATAACGGAATTTAACCACTATTTTTATGGTTCCGGTCATTACTACGATGAGATGGGTTACATATTAATTTACCCTATTCTACTAATATGATCTTTAAAATCGCACTCCCTCTCATTTGGTGAGGTTTGATGTGTAAATGACTCTGTAAAATTTTGAGGCTATTCCAAGATGATGAAATGGTCCCTCACAAACCCATTGTCTCTCAAAATGGGTCTTTTTGAGTAAAATCTACACAAATTCAGCAATATCCATATCAGATCATCCCACAGTATGTTCATTTCCTTATATCAAGACATCAGTATGTGTGAGGAGCCAATACAGAAAATTTCAGGCTTAAATGTTGACCCTTAATTGAGCTGCAGCCTACGGAAGGTTGAAATGGTCAAAATCTCTTGAAAACTTGCTATATATACTATATAGTAAACATCAATACAAGAAAACTATTATTAGGGTAAACTAATTTACAAACTCTTCAAATGTTGTTACTAGCAAATAAAAGAACTTACAAATTTTTGAAATAATTTTGTCATGAAAATCCTCGTTCAACGAAGTCGGAAATGTCAAATTTTATAAGTAAATTTCTTCTTTATTAATTACTAAATCCAAGCATCGGAACTCTGAAATGGTTTTATTGTAGGCGTCTTCTTTGCAGGCCTACGCTAGTTATTTAGTAGCGTTCACCGGTTCGCGGCTTGTAGATGAGTTTGAATAGTGATCAATAGTGTCACAGACGTTTTAGATCGTGAGAAATAAAGAAAAACGATAAAAAGGATTTTTATTTGATAATTTTAACTATTGGTTGGGTTCCATGCTGAGTAGTTAATTTAGTTCATATGTTGAAGGTACCTCTATTCCTCTCCTTATTGGCACTTGCCGAAAGAGGTATGGGATTTTTCCGCTTTGAAGTACTAGTGGGATTTTCAGTCGATCTCCCTATTGTGAAACATGCTTATCTATGGTTCTCAATTAGCTTATTATGGTCAGGTTTGTTGTCTGATACTTTCTGGTGCTCGAAGGATTTTTCGCATCACTCAATTTTTAAATCATCGTAATACTAGTACCCTATCCATACTGCCCAGTCGTATTACAATCGAGAAGTTTTTGTAAAATATACTTAATGAATCGGCCAGCGATCATTCCTAATGCCCCTAACTAACGGCGCTCTTCCCGTTATTTTAGTTTTCTGCTCGTCTCGCCCGACGTTTCCATCTGCCGTTACGAGTGGTAAAACGGTGCCCTACGTCTTACGACCAGACCTCGCCGCGAACGACTGAGTTTTTAAGAGTGCACGGCCAGTAACCGCAACTAACGAAAGTTAACTCGTCAGCCGGATCACCGACCTGCCCTCCCGATATCTATTGCAATATATATATATATAATTATCGGGACCTCTGCATAATTAATTGATATCATAAATAAAACATTTATATGAGATTAAATTATTATTACAAACATCTAAAATTATATTTACATTAAAACTTATGACAAAACATAATAAAATCCAAAATCCTTACTTAGATAAGATTTCAAGAAAATTAATCAAATTGTGTCAAAGTGTAAAGTTGAAGTGTTTTTTGTAAAGTTAAAAATAGTGAATTTGGTCACTGTTTATATAGTAATTTTATGCCTGTGTGCGACCAATAGGCGATTTTTCGCCATTTTAAGGGCTTTTTATTATTTTTGTTAATTTAAAATTATTTTTATAATTTTTTTATATATTTTTCTTTATTTTTTGATATATTAATTTTATGCTGTTGAATCTATTTTTTATTGTTATTTTTCTATGATATTCTTTTTAGCCCTTAACATTTTGTTTCTTGGTCACCGCTTCTGCATATGTTTTTTCTAAACCTGATTTTGCAAGGTTTTGGTAGTTTATTTTATTTAATATGTTTCTTTTTGCCTCTGCATGCGTTGATCGATTTTATTAATATATGTTTTAATTAATTTTGTTATCTTTTAATTTGTATTTTTGATGTTTTTATTTTATTTTTGGTTTCTGCTTGTGGTGCATGGGTATGTACAGTGACCATTTTCCTTATTTTTATTTTATTTTTTGTTTTAATTCGTACTACTATTTTGTTTTAATTTTGACTTTAAATCCAACACTGTAAATTTTTCATTTTCTAGTGACATAATATTGGTGTTGATTTATTAACGCTGGTTTTTAAATGCTGTTTTTGAAAACAGTTGACTAGGTCTTATTTTCAAAGTAGCTCCTGCATTAATTTTTTACAGAAAAATCTTCAAAAAATCGTGTTAGATCTTATTTTCCAGGTAGGTATATCTTTTAAAGAAACACGGTATTTGTATTTGTTCTAGAAACTTCATTTATCAATTAGTTCACGTGGAATTTCTTCAACAAAAATAAAATACAGCATTAGTAGCTAGATAGTAGTCAAACTGCCACTATTCCTTTATCCTAGCGGAAGAAATGTTTTACAGCAGTGGGCCACAGGGTTTTTTTGGTTTGATTATAGTCAGAGGGTATTTTATGGTCTCGTTAAAAAAGCCATTGTTCAAAATGAACTAAATCGCCTGCCACTTAGAAAGCTTTCACTAAAAACCATTGAGATTTTTATTATCGCTTTAAAAACCGTGAATCTTGACTCGATAAAATTGCTACGCTTTCCAGTTTCGATTATAAGAATTCCAATTAATTCCAACTCTCGATAGTTGGCTTTTTTTAATGGATATCGATTTAGTTAATTTTGACTGATAGCTTATTTAACAAAACCATAAATACCCTTTGACTATAATGCTAATGTAGCATGCAGTTAGCTACTACAGTGAATTCTCGATAAAAGAAGACTACGTGATAAGAAATACTAAAAAAATTAAGAAACTAAAGTGTATTTCGCGAATAAAGAATGCGATACAGTGATCTACCATTAGTCGAAACATATCTAGTTAAATTTAGGAGGTTAAAAGTGTTATAATAATATTAAAATATATATGCACTGTTAAAATCCGTCTTGATTACTTTACAACTCTAGCAAGAATGTTCTTTACTCTCTTATAATTAAAAAGTAATACATTATAGGCAACTAGATCGAATCACCGTCCAATCCGGAATTTGTAAACTTTTTTGGCGGTGCGTTGTACCGGCCCAAAAAAGTGGACCGGACCGGTGCAGGCTCTAGTGTCTACCATTATAAACAATACCTAATTAATTAAAAAAAACCTGCTATTTACGGATGCCAGAATACATTACGTCGATTTTTATAGTTATTTGTGTTGATTTAAATTTGTTTTTTAATAACTAAAATTCATTTTTTAGTTCGAAAAGAATAATTAATACAACATCCTGACAATTTTAATTCAAATTTTAGTTTATGGCGTTGATTTTTAATGTAACTTCTTACTTTTACTAATGCTTTTTTCTTGATTTTTTTTTTGATTTGATAATATCAACTTTTTTTAATCAAAAATCAATTCAAGCGAGGTCGTTCTTATCGAGAATTCACTGTATCTAACTACTAACATTTGCACTCTTCATTATTCCCATTAATCCATTTTTAACTCCAACCCACCTCGTAACTCTCGAATTTTTACATCAAAAAGCTATTCTCCCCCTCCAGCCATATATATATAAAATCAATGAGCTCGTCAAATATGCGGATAGAATAGTATAAATGTTTTGACAGATTGTATTCAATTATATATAAATCAATTATTTACTGAAAAAAATAAATTTTAACAATTTCCTTTCAGCTTCAAAGAAAAATGAGAATTAACTTTTCAAATTCTTCAAAGTTAAAAAAATTCAATATTAAAGTAATTTTATCTTAGTTTTATTGATTATTCACTCATATTTATACTTGTAAATCTTTTTTGTTAAGGTTAACGCCCAAAATTAATATTAAAATTCTTATTCAAAATATATTTTTTTCTATTTAGTCAAATCAAAAACAATTTATTGTGTATATTAAACATGGTGAATTAATGAAAATCAATAAATTTCTTAATAATGGTTTGGATCCAAATTTCCATGTTACTGGGATTCCAGGTAATCATTGTTAATGATATAATTATTAATTGATAATTAAATGAGCATGGCGATGATTTTTTTAAAAGAAATCCCCACACTTTTGCGAATTCAATAAAATGTGCTGATAAATTGATTGAATTGTTGATAAAGAATGGCTATTCGAAATCGTTTTTATATTTTGATTATTTTTTGATCAAATTACAATGTCTGATTGTAATTTAATAATAAGTCAAAAATTCTCGTTTATTAATTTACATGTAATTAATGTAATGTCACTTACATGGGGGAGACTTTCCGTCATTACTGTACTCGAGAGCTTGAGCATTGCCGATTGAAAGGATCGACCGATATCAGTGAGCAAATAGGCACTTTAAAATTTATTAAAAAGTTTTTATAATTATTAGAACGTGTTACATGTAAAGCACTGTTGATAAGGTGATCAACATACAAAATGCTATGAGTACCAATGTTTTTAAATAGTTTGATTATATAAAATTGAGATAAAATGATGCTTTTTGTGTTTAAATTTTTTTTTAATTTTAATAATTATTTAAGATATTATTTTATTTATATAAATTTCAAAATACATCGAATTCTGTTTTTAAACGATAGATACGTTCCTAAAAAATTCTTGTAAAAAAAGATATTGGCTGAATGGAAAAATAGTAGATTGGTTCCATACCTAAAACAGCAACAGAAGTACAATAAACAAACAAAAGTATAATAATAAATATAAAAAATCCTTGTTAGAGTTCACAAAAGAATTTATTTTTTGTGCTTACACATTTTAATTCATTAAATATATTATATAAAAAATAAATTATGATTTGGAAAAAAGAAATAATATCAGAAATTCATTAATATAAAAAAAGCAAATATAATATAAACATAACAAATTTTTATTCATTGTCATTTTCTGACACACGTATACGTTTGTGTAAGACTGCAATATCACTGCTATCACTCGAATTATTTTGTTCATCGTCTTGGGAAATTATTTTTGTATTATTATCACTAGTCTCCTGTGTTGATAATTCAGAAATTCACTTTATATATATTTCGGGGAATTCCACCCAAAGAGAAAACATACGCATATAATCGACATAATATAACTGAATTCTGAAGAATATAATGCGAAGTTAAAATGTATGTATACATAATTTGTGAAAAATGAGGAAAAAAAATTAATAGAACATCAAAAATAAATTCATAGAATATTGAAAATCGTGTTAAAACAAAGCAATTCGTGTAAAAAGAGAAAAAATTCTTTTTAATTCGTGTAGAAACAGAATTAGGTGTAAATGTAAAATTTTTTAAACAAAAAATAGATTAAAATATTAAAAAAATAATAATTTGTTTAAAATTTATTAATTAAGTTCATATTATTATTTTTATTGGTTTTTACCTGATGATAAAGTAAATCTGTCGAATTCATCGTAAAACGAGTGTTTAAATGGGATTTCTTCTAATACTATTATAATTTTTATTTTTATTATTTTTATTTATTATTATTTATAGTATTATTTATTATTTTTATTATTGTTTTTTATTGTTATTATTATTATTATTGTTATTATTATTATTTTATTATTTATTATTATTATTATTATTATTATTATTATTATTATTATTATTATTATTATTATTATTATTAGTTAGAAAATATTTTAATTATTAAATAAATTCATTTGTATTGAAATTTTAAGTAAATACACACTATATTGGTTATAAACAATTTACATTTTTATTATTTATTTAGATATTTAAATTTTAATGCAATTTTCGAAATAATAAATTTTGGATTTTAAAAATGTTCATTTTCGATTATCATAAGTTAGAAATCTCTGTACTCAGAATGTTGAAATAAATTTTGGAATTTATTCGAACATTTACTTCCATAAAATATTATTTAATATCTAATATTTTTCTGTTTCATTATTTGTTTAATTTTTTTAATTTAATTCAAAATTAATTGTTAATCATTATTATTAACCTTTAAATATTTTAGCAAAGAAATTGAATATAAAAGATGAGATAGAATTAATACAATTATTTAAAAGCAGTACAATTAGGAATACCAAATATTTTCATTGAAAAATTAAAATCTCATTTTAAGTGTTCAACAAATAGAAGTTTCACACTATTGATTGCCATTTATCTCACTTTCTCATTGCAATATATATAAATTCTCATTTTATAAATAACAATTAAGTCCTTTTATTATTTTAAATCGAGTTTTATGGAATAATTTTTTTTAAAAATGAATTTATAAAATTATGTATTATTTTTGGTAATTTTACAATTTAAAATAAGTTTTAATAATTTTTACTTAAATTTACTTTATTAACAACAATTTTTGATTTTTTACATCTGTTTGGGAAATATTTATGAAAATCTATAAAAACAATGTCTATAGACGATGCATTAAGTGATATCCAGTACATTTCCCAATAGTATACTAGTTTCGAACTAATGGCTCTCATTAGTACTGATGAGAGCCATTAGCTCGAAATTAGTATACTATTGGGAAATGTAATGGATATCACTTAATGTATCGTATATTCTTTGAATATAATCAGACAGTGATTAATGAAATTAATGTTTATAGATTTTATATTGTATTTTTCAGTTCATATCTCCATATTCGTAAATTATAAAGCTAAATGGTCTTTTATAAAATCGAATTCAACACAGTAGTTGGCATTAAATTCTGGATTTTTATTTTCATTTTTTATTCAAATAATAAAATTTTTAAATGAAGTTATTTCATGCAAAGTTGGCGCTGAAACTTTCTAGAGGGTAGTAGCGAATTAATGGGCAATTTGAGGCTATCAAGCAATCAATAGGTCATGGGGTAAGTTGCCACTTATTGAAGAAAATTAATAATTTAATCAATAATTTTTGTGATTTTTAAATCGAAATCATTAGAAAATTAAATTCTGAATTATAAATCATCTTATTACATTGGTACAGCAGATGAGTCTCAACAACTAAGTATGTTTTGAAATGACTATAGGTATTTGTAAGGGTTTGTATCACAAGGTGGTATTTACGTCGGAAATATCAGATGGCTTTAACGGGGAAAACTTTTAAAATAAAGGGCGTTAAGAGAATTTATTTCTTGCAAAGTTGGCGGTAGTCCCATGTTTAGTAAATATATTTTTTCTACCACTTTCTAAATTTAATGAATATATGATGAATATTTTGAATTTAGAAACTCCATTAACTCTCGCTTGCAGATTACTGGATCCACATAAAATTATTATGGCTTTGGTAAGTAATGGTGCTTATTTAGATTTTCGTGCTTCTGATTCGTTGACAGCATTACACAAAGTTGCTAAAGAAGGACTCTATCAGCCTATGAAAGTAACTCTTTTTTTGTCTTAAAATTGTGAATTTTGGTGTACTTAAATGACATTTAAGATCATATAAGCTAATTTTCAACCTCTGAATTAAATTAGAGGTCATTTAATTTATCTAATAAAATCTTTGAACTAGTTAAATATACCAAAACTTCTGTTTTTTTCATGTTACGATACAATAATAAACGATTATTTTCGATTTATCAATTTTTTAAACGAAAAGGGCACGAAATTATCGATTCACCAAATTGCACCTATAGACACCTTCTATAATATATGAAAAATTAATAACCTTATACCAAACTGCAATGAGATAAATTCGCTTATAATACAAGTTGATATGTAAAGTAACTTATTGAATTTGAAGAAATCAATGGATTCTAGCCATTTCTGAAATGGTTATTAAGTAAGTAATTTTTAAGAATTGAATTATGATTTCATAAGGACATGAGAGCTCTTAAATATGACTTTTGTTCCACAATCAATAATTTTATTTTTGAAATTAATTCAAAATAAAATGAGTTAAATTTTTTCCCGAAGTAATAAAAAACATTAGACAGAAATGTCGGAAAATTAATTTCAAGATAAATTTTATTGATTTATGATTTTATGCATAAAAATATCTATAATTCAGCTAACATTTCTTTTATTAGACTTTTGTGAATTATCTTTTAATATGTGGTGGTGATAATTTCTTAAATTTCCATAATTGAGCTTTTGGAGCTCTTCATCGACTTCTTGACAGATCGCAGCATATTGAATATTGGAACGACATTAAATAGAGGAAACTTTTATTCTTATCCCATGATTGATTTTCCCAAAACAGTTTCAATAGCTTCATTTATTATCAGCAGTAGATATTCAGCTATAATTTCTATAATTTAACTAAATTTAAAAGGCAAACTTACATATTTCAATGGTTTCCTCTGTGTGGCACAGTTCAAGCTGGTGAGTCATCAAAAATGGCTTCACAAAAATTCTTAATTTAATTTTAAATTTAAAAGTTTTGGGGCAATTTATCTAATTATCAGTATTTTTCACTATAGACATTTTGTGAACCGAGATTGCGTGCAGGTATTTATTTATCTTCTCGTCTGAAATTTCCTATCCTTCTATATTATAAGGTCCTATCTAATGTCCCAGATCTTATCTAATATCAATTTTAGCTATGACACAAACACTTTTATTGTTTAAGATCCATTTTTCTTTTCTTTTATAAAATGTTTCCAAAAAGTTAAAAGTTATTTTTGAGTTTAAAAGGTTAAATCTTCAAAATTTAATTTTCTTTCCAAAAATTAAACTCTGCTAGCGAGATACTTAGATTCAAAGTTACAAATCATTAAAGAAAAATTCCTTTACTCAGTGTCAGAAATATATAATCTTTAGGGTATTAGACCCTATCCATCAAGATACAAATCTCTACTAAAATTCCCCATACCAACTGCTCTCAAACAAGTAGACAGACTAATCGGATTTTTTGCCAAATGGATACCTCAATGCTTCTAAAATACTATTATTCTCATAAAGAAATAAATAATTTAACAGCAGCCAAAATAGGAGTGCGGATGCAATTAAAATGATAAATCAGCTATAAACGAATTACAAAACGCATCTCCACATACATTTAATCCGGAACTGCTTCCTTTACTAGAAACAGATGTTCCAAGTACCGCATTAAGAGGTACGCTGTCTCAGGAAGTACGCACTGTGGTATTTTATTCAAGAGTACTTACCCAGGCCGAAAAAAATAAATCGACAGTAAAAAAAGAAACACGTGTAATCTTCGAACGCTGTCAAAGAAGGAGACACCTTTTATTTTCCGTATCTTATTTTAACATATGTACATAAGTAGTGGGATATGAGCTATCCAGCACAATCGCTTCTGATTAGCTGAAAAAATACTCATCCGGGTAATGACTCATTCAATGTGCGATTCTTTTGCGGACATTTTAGTATGAGTCTTACACGTATGTGTGATGAGTCACCGCTGAGATATAACCAAAACAATGAATCATTGAAACTTTTTCACCGGTCAACAAAAACTTTTTGTTATGTCAATCGTCTTAATTTTAAATTCTGAATGTAATAGGATTTAAAATTTTTTTTAAATAAGTTGAAAAATTTTTTTTACGTTAAAAAGTCTTAGTCATACTGTGC
Source organism: Schmidtea mediterranea (assembly GCA_022537955.1). Lineage (NCBI taxonomy): Eukaryota > Metazoa > Platyhelminthes > Tricladida > Dugesiidae > Schmidtea > Schmidtea mediterranea. The sequence goes on along the minus strand of CM039679.1, from coordinate 209,546,935 downwards.
TGGATGGCTCATAACGGTTTTGACGAACCCTTACACTTTTTTGAAATTTTTAAAATCCTGTCATATTCAGAATTTAAAATTAGGACGATCGACATAAAAAAATTTCAAAATATTGAAAATGGAAAAAGTTCGAAAGGGGGTCTTTCCCCAATTTTTCAGAATTTTTAAGATGTGATCAGGTAGAGAATGAAAAATTAGGACGATTGCCATAAAAAATTCCTGGAAATATTTACACACACTTAAATTCGAAAATTTGAATAAAATATTCATACTTAAAATTCTTTTGAAAAAAGTCGGTTTTGTAAACACTCCAAAATAAAAATTAGGCGATTATGATCATAAATGTTTTTTTAACCGGGAAAAAAATTTCCAATGACTCATTGTTATTCACTTTGTTATATCTCATCGTTGACTTATTACACACACATATATGACTAATACTAAAATGTCCGCCGAAGAATGATACATAGATTGAGTCATCAACAGGATGAGTCATGCACTTTTCAGCTAATCCGAAGCGACTGTGCTGGATAGCTGATATCCCACTACTTACAGACCAGAAATCAGTAGCTTTTATCTTCTATTATAAAACTAAATCAAAGATAAAGAACGGGAAAATCGCGAGGTGGCATATTGAACTTTCAGAATTTAGCTATCATATCAAGTACCGTCTTGGTTAAGAAAATCTTCCAGCTGATATGAAGTCCAGATGTGCTTCAATACATAATTTAGAGTCACTTAAAAAGCTGCGTAGTGTACCTTGCCACCCCTGTATCTCTATGACAGACGAACAGACACCGTATAAACTCGCTATCTAGCCCCTACTAATAATCTATATATAACTTCTAAAACAAGATGAAATTGCCATTCTGAAACCGAGAGATACATAATCGACTAATTCAAAAGAAAATACTGAAACAGAATCTAGCAAAAACGAATGCACAATTACTATGAGTCGGACGCCTAATAACGAAACCTAGCCGGTATAAAACTAGGAGAGAAGAATTTCATTATAATTGTTATTTAAAGATTAATTCACTTGTTTAATTCTATAAGATTTGAAATCAAATGAAGTTATATGAATTTATAAATTTGTACTTAGTAGAATAAAAATTCTGAAACAAGTTTCGTCTTTAACCATAATATATACTTTAAATTTTAGATAAAAAAATGATTAGAAATAGATTTATTAATTTATAATTCTCTATTTAAGCATTTTTTTTATTTCAGAATTTGTTAAAATTTTGAAATTTATATTTTTTTTAGACACTATTACAGTTAGGTCAAAGTCCGAACTGCAAAGATAATAAAGGCTACACACCTCTTTATTATTGCATTGAAAATGATGCTCCACAAGAATGTGTAAATCTTCTGTTATATGAGCATTCTATCATGGGTATTAGAGATGAGCAAGGCTTTCAAGAAATTCACAAGGTTATATTATTTTTTTCTTAATATTAACTATTCTTCATATAAAATATCACACCTCAGTCTAATCAAATTCTACAAGAAACTGAAGAGGATTATTTAATAATTGAAACTTTTTTTAACAATATAATTATTACTTCGCAACAAGGGTTTGTTTTGTTATTCTAGTTATATTAGTTTATGCTGCTACCAAGGAATCACTGTTTTATAGTTATGCTACAGAAGACAAAATAAATGCATTGAAAATAAAACTGAATAAAATATAAATTTATAATTACATATAATGTGGGGGATTATACTAAACTACACCGCTAATTTATAAACATACTAGTTTCTGCGTCAGATAATATCCTGTTGCAGATGCTTCATTCATAATGGAAAAATTTTAATAATTCAAAAAATTCTATTCTCTATAACAGCGTTTCTCAGTCTTTTTTATATTGCGTCCAATAAAGTATAAGGAAAAAAATGCGACCCATAATACAAATTTATTGAAAAGACATTTAAAATGTATCATTTTCGCATTGATTTGGCTGTTTTCCACGATATTTGAAAGTGAATAAAATGTATAAAAAATATATCTTTAAAATATAATATTTTTAATGGCTAATTTGTTGTTGAAATCTTATTAAGTCTTCCGTGAATCGACTTGCCTAACGAAATTCTTAATGTTGCACCAACATATTCAAGTCGATTTCTGTATTTATTTTTGGTATTAACTAGAGCTGAAAATTCAATTTCGGCTAAATATGTAGTTGCAAATGGTAGAAGCATTTTTATTGCATTATCACATTTTGATCCAATATTTAAAATATTTTAAGAAAATTCACTAAATAAATATTTAAATAAATAAATACAATTACAATATTATGTTGAAATTTATAAATATATTTTAAATTAAACATGAGAGTACTATGAATTTCTATCTATAATACTCTAAGAAATAATCCAAATTTTTAAATATTTAAAAACAAAATAGTATATCAAATTGACATAGAATTTTAACATAAAACGGTGACCCATTTTAAATCTTACGTGACCTAAAATTGGGTCGCGACCCAAGGGTTGAGAAACGCTGCTCTATAATACAATTCAAACAAAACTACTCAAGATAATTTAGTAATGCATAAATATGGAATTCTACAGAGCATTAATAACTCATCATACATTCAGATAATGTTTAATTAAATTATTAAACATTTTAATTACTTTTTTCAATTATTTTTTCAACTCAGCTAATTATTTCTCACATTAACCGTTGCCTAAAATCTTTTTCTTGCTTCTTATAAACGTGCTTATATTTCCTAATAACCCCTTTCGGATATAATGGTCTCTGATTTCCTTCTTGTTTTCCCTTTTTAAATGCGCTTAGTGGTCAATGGGTAATACTTAACGATACAGATAGGACAAAATATATAAAAATAAAATAATATTTTAATGTGAGGCATGTAAACCACTTCAAGAGGTTTTCTTATAGATTCAAAAATGTTCATTTTGAATTTTAAAATTTCCCAATTTCTTAAGATTATTTAAATTTTATTTTGCTTGGGAATATGTTATCCAATTTTATTTATCTTTGATGCGGAATAGCTATTTATGTTATCAGGACTGTTAGCTTCAATAAAAATGTCAGCTTCGGGTTTTTTCTAAAAAGTCAAAACTTATTTTTTAAAAAGTTTATTTAATCCAAAATATTTTCTACTAATCAATTCCATGTTATTTAAACAAGTATTTTCGATCTTAAAACAAATCGATATTTTCAAATTCCAATCATTTCTAAAAATGTTTGTTTAAGAATTTTTTAACATTTTCTATTTTAAATTTTCTATTCACAAATTATTTCATAATTTCAATGAATATTTTAAGTTTTAAAATAAAGGTTTCATCTCACACATCACCTAGGTTATCCGGGATTGTCCCGGATTTTGTTTTTTATATGTTAAAGAATTTATTTATTTTTGATTTTCGTTTTTAAAATGTGAAATGAATATTTTTATTTTAAAGTTCCTTATCTGTGTTATTAATTTTAAGTTTTTATTTAATTATGTACTTAACCTGCTGAAGTAATGGTCTAATTTTTTATTTTAAAAATTCTTTGTTCTGCTTTGCAGTGGTGAAAATCTGGCAACCCTATATCATCCCTCTTTAAGAAATCTTTTCATTTTTTGATATTTCTCTGTATTGTTCTTACCGATTTTATTCTGTAATAAATAACGTCGCTCATGGATTTTCTGCACAACTCAATACGGGCCTTATATGTCTTTGTCTTCCGCACTGGATTCTTCATTGATTACTACGTCTTTACCAATGTTAAATGATCTATTTGCTGTTATAACTGTATGTATTCCTTCTGATCGTTTTTGCTTTCTTTATTGAGCTTTCCTTAAACACCACTGCTCCCTGTATGTTTTCTTTTACAATCTCTTTTACAATCACCATTGTAAATGATTTGTTACCAGTTGAAAACACTTCGCATAATAGTACAGCACTACATTAAAGATCTTGTCATAATTGTTACGGATCGCCAGAATTCTTTAACATATCTTCTATATTATTCAATATTATTCTACTCCAACTTCTTTTATATTTTATCATAAATTTTTTGTGCTATCTCTTCGTTTCTCATTTCTTATTTCACAATTTATTATCTTGACTCTACCGATAAAATGAAACCCGTGAAGTCGCTGATGAATTTTTGTCTTCATCGTTATATATTTCTCAGGAACATTATGTATTTTCTATATCGTGAGTTATCCTAAAATCCTCAGTTTCCATGGTGTAATCTTATCTTTCAGATTTTAACTCTTCTATGCACGCTTTTCTTTGATATTATCTCTTTTCGTAATGAAAACAATTTCAGAATCCATGTCCCTCCATGCAATATATTTGGCATTTATTCTCGGTTTGGTACTCATCTCTTCTATGCCTTCTTTCGTTCTCTTGAGAATTTGTCTCGTGTTCCGTTGTGTCTTCTGCTTGTACTGATTCGCGTTTAAGACATTCTTCTTGATTCATGATAATAGTTTGATATTCTTCTTTAATCTACTCTAGGTCTGGTATATTAGGTATTTTAGACTCTGATCTACTCTCTCTCAGCCATGCTAGCAGTTGTTCTTTGACCGATAGCTCTGTTGTGTTATTTCCATTTTTATTACCCTCAAAATTCTTTTCCATGGCTTTCGTTTCTTCTATTTTTGTTTTTGGTTTCGTCAATAATATTTCTCTCAATCTTGCTTTATTTGTGATGAATTCTTGGATAATGTATTCTTCGCCTCTCCCTGGTTTCATAAATTCTTTTTTTATTTTCTTTTTAATTTCTTTACTTAATTGAATTCCACAGTGTCTGTCATTTACTAGCTACGTACTAGCCATGTCCGGCTCGGGCGCTTCTTACTTTCAGTTTTGCACCTGCTTCAGTGAGAAACGAGCAACCATTATATTTACTTGTTTATGATACGGATAAATTGTACAAATACATAAAACTTTTATCATAAAAATTCGCATTATTTTTTGACCACAAACTAAAAATAAATCCGGACATTAAGCGGTTAAAGAGTTTGATCTGAAAACGGTATTTGAATTTTGAAGCATAAAACAAGAAATGTAAAAACTGTTAAATATTGATGAATAAATAAGTGCACTCATTGTTGACAATAAATCTTTCATTTTCACCAGTGATTATTGCATTGCTTTCTGCAATATAGTGCAATTAATATTTTTAAATTTAAGGCATGCTTATACGGTAGAACTGTTCATCTGGATCACCTTTTAACGTATGGTGCTGACATAGATGCTAAAACCAATAAAGGAAACACTGCTCTACATATATGTGCTGTACATAATCAAGGTTCTTGTGCTCGATTACTTCTTTATAGAGGTATTACACGTTACGCTCTTGATTGCGAAAATAAATCAGCTTACCAAACTGCTTTATTGTCAAATAATTTGGAAATTGCGGATTTAATTCAAAATTTCAAAGATGAAGATGTTGGTAGGATCTAAGGTTGTTACGTTTTCTTATTTTCATATTAAAGTTCCAGTTACAACTTTACCGAAATTTAATGAGAAAAGGAGAAGTATATTTCCACTGAATAAGAGATTTTCAAGCACGAATAAACTGGAGGATCAATCCTGTGACAGTAAATGCTCTCTGGATGACAACGAAAACATAAATCCTAGAGAAGTTGTATCATCAAATTTACTAAAAAGTGAATTGTCTATTTCTGCATCTCAGTCGAATGATAGCCAATCTCTAGAGAACGGTAAAAGCGGAAATAGTAGTGGAAATGCTTCATTGTTAAGTACATGGAGTAGTCCAAGTATTAAATTATTTCTTTATCAATTATATTCTTAAATAATACTTTAATATTCCAATTGATAAACAATTTTCCATCTAGCTAGCGATATGAAAGGCAATGTTAAAACAAAAACCTCTGCAACTTCAATAATGTAAGAAGTAGAAAGTCTGTAATATATTTTCATTAAATTTTGCTAAGAGATTCTAAGCTAGAGAATGTTCCAAGAACTACAGTTTTACAAAAAGGCCCTCGTGGATTTGGTTTTGTCATTAAAGGATTTAAAAGTATGATATTTTAATTAAAATGTATAACTTGGTGAGTAATAATATGCAAATCTTAGATGAATCCGAGATATCATCAATGGCGCATAATTTAGCTACTCAATATTTTGATTGTATAGCAGAAGAAAGCCCGGCTTTTTATGCTGGATTATTAACTGGTGATTTTTTATTAGAGGTCCTTATTGTTATGGCATTTTTTGATGATTTACATTTCATATGCTAGGTAAATGGTGTAGATGTTCATGAAATGCCACATGAGAGTGTCGTTAAAGTCATTCAGAACGCTGGAGACTTTTTAACCTTAAAAATAATCACAGTTGATCATATTACAAATTCTCAAGCAATATTTGGTAATAATAATAATAATAATTATTATAATTATAATTATAATAATTATAAAATATTTTGAAAATTTGTTTAAATTAATATATTTGTTGACTACAGTTGAGTGAAAGAAAAAGTCAATCAGAGAAGAAGAGTAGAAAGTGAAAGTCTAGTTAAGTTTTGGTTATGAGTGATCAGGGCTGTTTATCGTTCGAAATATTTCATATTTTATGACAAAACATTGCGGAAATTGGCTAACATTGTTATTTATTTAAATTTTATATATATAAATGATTCCACTATCGACAAAATAAAGATTTTAGAGTTTATCAATAATAATAATAATTGTTTTTACGGATATTAATTCGCTTTGAAATTGTATTTATGAGATCTTTGATTGAAACTGTACGGTTGAGATTGACAGTAAATATCAACTTTTCACTCAATTTATCATTGACATAAAAGCTATGGATCTGAGGTATATTTCTCAACTGTTCAACTGGGATAGAAAGCTTCTCATTATAAATTCTTCTTTGACCTTTATTTCAAGGTTTCACCTCTTTTTTTGAGAAGCTAGGATGTGATCCCAAGAATTGAACGTTATCGCTTGGATAATTGAGATAATGTCCAAATATCCATAAGATGATTTACAAGAAAATCTTAAAATGACATCAAGATTATTTTTAGCAATGAATTTGATATCGTGTTGATAGAAGTAATCATGGAAATAAGCTATTACAAATGAAATATCACCTGATTCACTTTTCTGAGAGTGTTTTTGAAAGACCAAAATATTTCCAAATAATAGAATTTTTACATATTTATTTTTATCAATATATTCAATAATCGTTATTGTTCAACCTCTGAATAATTAAACGCAAACTTTTTCTTCTTATTAATTTAATTCTTATTATTTTGATCAAAATACCCCCGTTATGATTAATTTTCTTCCGAATAATAAAAATCATTTTTGATACATTTATTTTTATTAAATTGCAAATTTTTTCTTTTAATCTTTATTTTCGTGGATTATTTAAACAACCCCAATCTCTTTGTTTTTCGAGATTAACACAAAACTTCAAAATAACAAGCCAGACTAATTTTTATTTACTTTTTATTTTACTTTTTATTTTACTTTTATTTTATTTCATAAATATATATGTATATCATTTACATATTTGCATATATATTATATTATATAATTTATATAGTATTTACATTTTATTAAACATTCACTATTTTATTCAATTATAGTTATATTCAATAATCATTATATTCAATAATTGTTATATTCAATTATATTTATGTTCAATAATAATATTAGAAAAAAACCTAAAAAACCTTTTTCATTAAAAACTAATTATACATTTTCTTTGAAACCTTAATATTTTAAGGATCAATTTTTTCACGTGAATAATAATAAAATAACATCTACAATATTGCATTCTTTGGTATGTTAGATCTCTGATAATTTGATTGAGAAGATAAAGTAGACGCCATAGGCATGGGTGTCCGCGGAATTTTTTCCAGGGGGCAACATTTTTTTCTATAAATTTATCTCAAAATAAAAGCCATATTTTTTCATATAATGTACAGTAAAAAACTAACAAATTTTTTAGACATTTATTTACTTACTACAAAGCAAAGTCTAGGATTCAAACAAGGATATTTTAAACGACACGCATAAAAACTAGATAAACTTAGAAATTCCGTGGGACAGTTGTCCCTCTTGTCCTTTCTGCAGACCACCACGGTCACAGCATAATAATTCATTGTCGACTGAGATGCACAAAATTTACGATTGGATGTTAGAATTCCACAATTGGTCGGTCTGATTATGATTTCAGCTTTGCTGTTTAAACTCCCGTTCTTTTTATTTATCTAAAACCATATTAGTTATGTTTATGAGGCCCTTTGTGCCCATCCCCTAATTTAATTAAAACGGTGTCAGAACAATAATAATAAGTTACTTATTTGAAATAAGAATTTATTTTACTAAATCACATTAAAACAAACGTATCGATTTATAATTTTGAAATCAGCTGAGTAGTTCAAATTAAATATTAAAAAATATTTGATAATGAACTTAGCAGTTTGGTTACATAATAAAATTTTGGTTTTATTGAAATTGAACTGGTGTGTTTTAGCGGTTTCAATAACATTCAAATGAAATAATCAGTATTTTTGATAAGCTTTAGAGAGCAATAATTGTCTCTTACTTGTAATTAAATTTACATATTCAACTTAAACTTGATCAGGAATATTTGATAAGTATATTTTCACATTTAGCATTTTATTCTTTAAATTTTCAACTAATTTATTATTTGCATAATAATGCTATATTTATTATAAATATTTTTAAACTTTTTCCTTCATATTATTCTTGTGATTGAAATTTTCACCCGTTATTTATCATTCAATTGTCGAACATATATAGTAACCTACAAGGGGGACAAGAAATACACTGGACAGGTATTTTCATGATAAACCTTATAAAACTCAAATAATTTACCACTTCCTAATGAGTCTATTCAATTTTTGGCATCCACAATCGTATGTTAAAAATAATTTTTTATTTGTAGATCATATGCATTTCAAGATGCCTATATTATTATTATATATCATTTTCTCAATTTGTAAATAGTCTAAATTTGAATGACTCAGTACAAAGGCGTTTGAAGTGGGTCTCATTTAGTTAAACACATTAATAAATTAAGTAAATTATGGAATGATTAATTCTGTTTGTTGTTTTATAAGTTAATATAAGTTTTCGATGTGTGTGAGTCGTATATATATATTCCCAATTCCCAACCAGAGGAACATGAACCCATAGGGGCATACGAATAATTGGTGGTATGTGAAGCGCCGAGTATTATACACGGATTTTTCTTATTATTAAAAAAATAATAACTCCTGTGGCTGAGTGGTAAAATAACTTCTTGTTAGAATAATGTTGAAGATACCTAAATAAAGATACGTGAAATAATTGATGAAGAATGGACAAAACAATTAAGGTAATTCTGTTTAAGAATTCTCAGAGTTAGGAGGGAAATAAAAGTTAAAAAATCCGTTTGGAAATACCAAAAACCAATGAAATCGAAAAATATAACAAATAAGGTCATTATTAATTAGTAAGTGAAATATAGGAAAAGGAAAAACAAAAGTATATTTGGAAATAAAATGTCTTACCTCGACGACTTGTCTGAGATAACAGACAAATGCATAAGAGAGTCGGAGGTTTCTTTAGGAATCAAAAGGTATAAAAGTGAAAGCTACGGCGTATTATCTTTTAGTGCAATCGAATAACAATATAAAAGTGAAATACAGATTAGATTGGAGCACGAGCAAAGAGAAAAGGTGAAAATTGAGTATTATATAAAATTATTGAATTAAAGATTTTCCAAATCAGAGAAATCATTTCGAATCAAATGATAGTTAAAGTTGTTTATCATGAGTATTGAGTATTTTCAAGTAAATGCAGAGAAAGCAAAAAAAATCGATTTTTCCGTTTATCGAAACCAGAAACCGTAATTAAGGGTAACAAATTCTCATTCGTAAATAATAGTGCTATTCTTCCCGATGGGTCATAATGAGCACTCAATAATTACTGTCGCAATATTAAATCATTTTCTGTGTTAATAAATTATATTCAATTGCGTTGATCAATAAAAGTTTATATCGTCTGTGATTCGTTATTGTATTTAAATAAAAGACACTTCGAAGTCAGATCGAAAATTGTTAATTACAAACCAATTAATGTAATTACATAAAAACAATATATAATTTGTTTTTGCTTTTATGTATATAAAAAAATAGAATACCAAATTTAAAAGATTACTGTGAAGGGCTGGGAACCTCTAATGTAGATAGTCAAATAGTAGTGGAAACCAGGACAATACATAGTAGTAATGGTTTATTTGAGTATCGTTAAGTTTAAGCCCTTGTTATTTTCTATATCTTTTTTGCATATATCCCGTAATTATTTTATATTGATTAGAAAGCAAAATTTGAAAATGTTGCATTCAAAAATAACATTTTCTTGCGCTGATGGGGTACCTGTTGCAGCGATCCCTACCAAATTTTTTACAAGATTTTTTATTAGATGTTTGAAATTTTGTAATAAATAAATTTATTAATAGTTAACCCTAACTTTAGATTTTTTCTTCTTTTATATTCTTAAAGTTTCAATTTTTTCTCAACTAAATCATTTTTCTGGTCCACCTTTGAGCTTTGACAGCTCTTTACGGACCTTTTCGTAGGAAGCTCTCTCATCACTAGTCTAGGGCTTGTTTTAAACAAGACCATCCATTCTAACCCCCCGTCAATAGGGTCCTGCTTCACCATTGTTAAAATCTGGTCACCTTAAGGGGCTTACAACTTTATCAATTATTTATAATGACAGTTAATGAAATTCATTTAAAATGTTTCTATGAAAAGACTTTTCAGAAAAGTATTTTATTTAACTTTAAATTTTATGTAGTACGTTTAATTGCTTTTTCAGACAATGCGTCTGAAACCAAATCAAATTTTGACTCTCGACCAGCAACTACATATGAAACCGGTGTGGGCTTGAACACGCTGGATTTGCATAGTAATGTGAATGGTACAGTGAATGTGTCAGCAGATACTAAGAAAAGTTCAAAGTCTTCGAGCAAAATGGAAAACTCTGATCCCATGTTTCAATATGCCACACAGAAAAAATTATCAATACAATTAATAGAAAATGTTAGTTTATAAATTAAAATAGTCAAAACCGCATTTTTATATCATCCAGGGAAAATAATTATCTAATCAAATTTTGATTCGCTAAATTCGTGTAAATTATTTTCAAATAAAATTCCTCTATTTTCGTCTGTCGTATTATTATTTGCCATGTTTCATTACCACTTTTTTGCTAGCATTTTCTCAACTTTCCTATCCTCAAAACTTTCGAATTTTGAAGTTCCTTAACGTATTTTCATGATCCGTTGAATTTTCGTTGGGTTTAGGATAATTTTTCAATTTCCTCTTCAGTTCATTCCAAATAATGACTAATAGCCAGCCTCTTGTGTATTTTGTCAGAAAATTTTGTTGCGAATACAAAATGAGGTTCCATCTCGTCATTTGAATATTTAAAAATGAATTAATTATTTAATTAAAACTTGATATTTTTAATGACATCCTTTATCCTAATATTTTTTAATTTTAGATATTTTTGTTATAATAATTGCTATATTATTGTTATAATCGGTTATTCTATTAATTTGTACATTTTTCAATAAAAAAAAGTAAATTAAAAGAAAGTTCCATTCAAACACGTGTTTTAAGATAGATTTCGGCCGTTTTCCTATCATCATCATGAAGAATATTACAAACTATGTATATTTTTAAAGTATTTATATTTTTAATTAAATTATTGACTTGTTTATTTAATTAAATAAAAATTTTCGATTATCAAATCATCGAAAATATTTTCATCAATATAATAATTACTTTACAGCAAGGCTTATTTTATTATTTACTTAGAGGACGTCTATTAATTACGTCACCAATTTTTAGGCAATTTTTAACCCCCACCCCCCTTGTCAACAATTGTCAAACTTCCAGTGACCCCCTCAAAATAATTATTACTATTAACAATTTATTGGATTGTCGAATGTTTAAAATAGAAAATATAGAGATTAAAAGGACAATATATATAATATGGAAGAATTTTGTATGTCTTTAATAAAAACTGGTTGAAGAAAAGCGATAAAAATCTGTACAAGTCAATCTGAGATTGATTTGTTGGAATGAATATATCGGTTATAATCTCAAAATACAGGGCTTCTAATAGGTTATATAATTTCAATTCACAATTCGCAAAAAGTATTGACTTGTTTTTATATGGTTTTTGCACCAATCTTGATCCATAGTTAGCAAATTTTCTGCCTCAAGCGCAGACACTTCTTCAATTGTTAGTCGGTCAGCTTTCTTTCAGATCTTTAATTTACCGTATATCAGGATTCTCTGCACAAATTTGAGATATAAAGTTTCTTTCCTATTTTTTCTAAATATCTTCTGCTTTTCTTGGCCATATTTCTTTTCAGTTTTTGCCTATCTCTTCAATCTTTGGTCTATTTTCTTTAAGCTCCTTTTCCTGGTCTAAATTTAAAACAAAACTACCATTTTATAAGCCCCATCAAGGCGATATTGATGATGTTTATCTGACCATGCAACATTTTAAATTTTAAATATAACATCATTTAATGAATTTAATAAATTAAATTACCAATATTTTTTCACTTTGAAAAGGCTGTACCGAAAATTTATGATTATCAAAACTTAATTTTTTTGAAGATGTTTTCCTTTAATTTCAAGAGCTTAACTAGGTTTCCTATTTATTTCCTCTTTTTTATTTTATTAAATTTATTGTAAAAAGTAACATTCTTGACGTCAATTTATTTGTTGTAACTCCAACCTCCCACATGCCAACATTTGTCAAACGTCTTCAAACACCCCCCCCCTCTATTTTGTTTTATTATTTTATAAACGCTTTCATACATATCTTGGCCACATTATGAGACATTGCGGTTACCCGAAAAAGACTCCAAATCCTAGGATTTAGAAGACTCATTAATCCAAGTAAATAATAATAGATTATCTTCACAATAATTAATCGGGAATTCTTTGTAAAACTGAAATTCTCTTTCATGTGTGAAAATGGCAAAAATTATTGAAAGAAAATGAATTAGTATACATAAAATTCTGCAAATCATTATACGGCAATGCAGATTTAATATTTGAGTCTATATCACTTTAGGACAGGGATGAGCAACCCGCGGGCCGCAAGCGGCATGTCAAATTTCTCATTAAAGTTTTCAAGTAAATTAGTTTTTCTGTTCTTCTCTTATTTGTTTTTATTTTGCATTAAAATTTATATAAATTTACAATTATATGAAACATTTACTTTTTTAAATTCTGTATTTTTGTTCTTTGCTTGTTGCATTAAAATTTCTATATGAAAAATTTACTTTTTTTTGTATTTTTATATTATAATGTTTATTAGTATATATAAAGCTTTGTAAATTATTAATGAGTTCGGCCCGCCACAAAATTTTAAAATTTAAATTGGCCCGTGGGTTCAAGAGGTTGTTCACCCCTGCTTTAGGATATCCAAAATACTGGTAAGCAATCAAATGGAACAGCAATAACCTTTTCTAACAGTTAAAAAAAATAGGGAAATCATTTTTAAGCGACTATGATATACGGCTCGCGGTCGAGTAGTTCTTCAAAAATGCCATTCTAAAACTCAGGGGCGTACCTTAAAGTTCTACTGGTTTCATTTTCTTTTCAGGTCATGAACATGTTAAACGCACCACATACTATAGAAAAGCTTCCCATAATACTTTTATAATATCTATATTGTTTAATATGTTTTATTTTGAATATATTCTGTTAAAAATATTTTGGTACTTGTTCATTATCCGGACCACCCGTAAAAAAATCAAAAATTCGGTGACAACATTTAATTCAAAAATTACAACTACTGCATCTGAGATTGAGGAGGCTAGAAAGTCATAATTACTTCTAACAAAGCCTCGAAAACATCCTCTCTGGATACATGCTTGCGCCACATGAACTCAGCCAAATACGACTCCAAATGATGACGTGCGGTGTTTCTTGTTGCTTCTGGGTGTGAGTGCCGGTGTCCGGATCCACTAAGTTGTACCAGTTTCCATCGCGTATGTTGACCTTCTTCTTTAAAGACTTGATGTTACATTTCGAAAAAATGGGTGTGTCAAAGTAGAGCTTCATTTCGTAACCGTTCGGACAGATTCGATTGGCCGGCAAGATACCCTTCTCTTGAAGAAACGCAACGGCCTCCTCCTCGGTGCTCGGCAAGTTAAAGATACTCATTCTAATCAAAATAGTTGAAAATTTACTGGGGTCCCGATAATGAACAAGTACCAAAATTTTTAAATAAATTTAGCTTTCTTTTATAAGCTTTTATATATTTAGGAATTTTGAAATAGTATGAGTGAATAAATTTTAATTATTATATAATCACTACGGTGACCAGACACCTCATCATACGAGACATTTCATCATTATAGCAATTCATCATTGCACATTTGATCATTATAGAAATTCATCATTATAGTATTTCATCACCATAAGATTTTAAGATCACAAGCATCTTAGTGATGAAAATTTATGGTGATGAAATACTATAATAATGAATTGCTATAATGTTCAAATGTGCAATGATGAACTGTCTCGTATGATGAGGTGTCAGGGAACCAATCGTTACACAATCATTATATTATAATGTATACATCAACGCAGAATATTTGCTAAATTTATTTCATCCATTATTCTTAATCTATTCAAATATTTCTAGAAGGAATATAGTTCTCAATTAAAACCTGCGGATTTAAATGGTAAAAAACCGAAATTTCAAGCTCCTCCTCCACCGGTTAGAAATGACAGAACTTCATTAAGTATATTTCAAAATAATCCTAATTTAGTAAAATTTTATTAATTTTTTATAACTCTACGCTATAACTCTTATAGAAAAGTTTTGAAAGTCCAAGTAAAAGTAATATGGAACCAGAAGGTTACGATAAAGGTAAAACATTTTATGTAAATATTAAATATTTCAAAGATTTTTGCAGTTAAATCACAAATAATTATTCCTCCTCCGGATTATTTATTATCTAATAATATTGATAATAAGACATTTTTTGAAAATCAGAAAGGTCCGAGGATTTTAAACACGGATACTGTCAATTCTAATGTGACATTCCTACCACCATTACCTCCTCCTCCGCCGCCACCACCCGATTTGCTTATGCGATCTACAAATCCTCCTAAGAGTAATACTTAAAGTTTAAAAAGTTTAAATGTTTTTCATATTTTATTGTCTTTATTATCAACAATTATATTTAACATCATCTTAAAATTTAAAAAATATAATTTACTATATTTTAATTCTTCAATTATATCTTATTCTATTCTATTCTATTTTATTTTATTTTATTTATTTTTATTTATTTTTATTTAATTTTATTTTTACAACAATTTTAGATTTCCCACGGGGGAATCAACAATTATATTTAACATCATCTTAAAATTTAAAAATTATAATTTACTATATTTTAATTCTTCAATTATATCTTATTCTATTCTATTTTATTTTATTTTATTATTTTATTTTTATTTATTTTTATTTTTACAACAATTTTAGATTCCCCACGGGGGAATCAACAATTATATTTAACATCATCTTAAAATTTAAAAATTGTAATTTACTATATTTTAATTCTTCAATTATATCTTATTCTATTCTATTTTATTTTATTTTTTTTTTTTTTTTTTTTTTTTTTATTTTATCTCATTTTATTTTATTATTTTATTTTTATTTTATTTTTACAACAATTCTTACGTTTTATAAATAAAATAAGTTATTTGGATTTTAATTTTTATACAATTGATCATCAAACGTTCTCACAGAATTTGACGTTAAATTAAAAAATAATGATAATTTGAATAGATTTAAATAATAATATTGTTACGAAACTATGTTGTAAGAATAAATATTAAAAGTAAAATTTATAAATTATTAATTTTAAATAATCTAATAACCATATAGAATTGTTTAAATATCCTCATTTTGGCAAATTTCCGAGAGAAGTTATGATATCAATAAATATTTTATAATGATGGATGTTCTAACTCGATCTAATATTAGGTGAATACGGATAAATCCGTGAGAGCCAAAAGAAAAACGTAAGATACTATAAGAATAAGAATAATATAAATGATATTTATAAACGAATCGTACCTGTAATCTTACATAATTTTCTAAAATCTATGTTTTAAATTTCCGTATTAAAAATTAAAATTATTTCTTAATATCACGGATTTACCCGAATTTACCCTATGTAAAGTAATGGAAACTCAAGAATCTACGCTTGAATTTTGTTTCGATTGGAAAGCATGAATTCTGCAACATTATAGATCAGATAACAAGAATGTATGATTTAAAAAACTTACTGAAATTTATATTTTATAATTTTTTAATTTTTTATTTTGTAATTATAATTTATTTATTATTCTTAAATTCTTATTTAACTATATATTAGTCATTGTATAGTATTATACATAAAACTTTATATTGTATTTAAATACGATTAATATATTTTGAAAAGCTAGATTACTTCCAATTTTTGCTATACATGAAATCAAAAATTTATTCTTTTGAGAAATGTGAATTAATTATAGAACCGAATTTCACTGCAGATGGAATTAAATAGTCAATTAAAAGGATTTATTAATCACAAAATCTCCACGCTCTATGTGCTGATATTCAATTCAAACCAATTCAACTCTTTCTATTGTGTTAATTGAGCATGTCATTGTTTTTTAAAATCGTGAGAGTAGTCAAACAAAATAAAACTACAGCAATCCGAAATTAGACAGAGTCACTGAAAAAAGATAATAGAACATCCTTAAGTAGCTTAATTTACTGTCCTAACAATGATTTCAATATTTCACTGAAAATCACAAATGTTTTTAAACCAAATACGACTACTCAAAATAAAAAATAATCATTAATATATATGGTTTTTCGATCCTTTTATAGTAACATTCACAACCTATTTAGTAATCTTTGCAATCAATTAATTAATGTTCGCAATCAATTTAAAAATATTTGCAATAATTTCTGCATATAGCAATTGTAGTAACCATAAAAAAGCATAGTTTATAAATTATACAATTTAATGAAATTGAATTAATTATATAAAATATGTGTTTAAATAAATATAAATTTGTGGTTAATAAATATTCAAAAATTAAAGATAACGACAAAAATAATTAATTAAATTCTGACCAAGTATGAATCATTCTCAAGATAATGCATATAAAATTCCTAACAATGAAATTTTTCAAGATTTGGAAGATGCGACCATATTGAGCTGCTGAAAAGAGATGGGTAGTGCGTATGTAAATGATACTATATCAAACACACAGGCGCGAGTCAATATAACTCGCAATCAGGTTTTATATATAAAGTTACTCGAAGGTGTTTCTGTAAAAAGCATTGCACAAACATATTAGAAGAGTTACTCCACCCTAAATATAATAACTGCGGTAGACATGAGTAGTGATGTTAAGGACCGAGTTTTCTCAAGGATGAACGTTATAACCAATTTAAAACAATTAGTATTAAATGAACTGTAGAAAAGGAATTCATATCAATACGATAACCACCTACGACAGTTGAAAGTACAACTTGTGAGATTAGATATTCTTCTTAAAGAATCCATTTTTCAACATAAACTCGTCAATTTATTTACCACTTCATTTTAAGAAATTTTTCGGTTAACGAGACTTCTCTATCGTAAATAAATGTTCTGTTAACCTTTACTTTCATTATTTGCAGTTTTAAAACTTCTTGCAACATAATCTTTTGCATTATACCCAGTGATGTGTTTCTGTCATCCTTTTTCGAATTATAATTTGGACAACAACCCTTTTTTAAATCAATCCAAAAAGATTGTCTCTTCATAATCGAGCCTTCAAAAAGTTATTAAAATAAAATTGAATCATATTTTGTCATTTAATTTAAATTAATAATTAACGCTGTATATATTCATATCAAATTCTTTAATATAATACTAGTTATGTATAAAGTTGAAAATGAATAATCAATTTATAAAATTTGGCTATTCAAATTATCAAATGCCCATTAGAACAAAAATTTCATAATTCCATATTTAGATAATCTTCCAATTAATCTACCTATCAATTTCAATCAAGAATTATCAAATATCTCCTTAAAACAGGTTTCACAAACTGGGGATCAAAGTCATAATAATGAATCAAATTTCTTAAAAAATAATCATAGTGACGCTTTAAAAAATGCAGTTCTCAATCATCGGAAAAAATTTGAAAGTGTGGAATCTTGTAATATAGAAGAGAAGTTAAAGGAAAGTAAAATTGGTAATAAAAGTATGTTATTCGAAGCAAGCTCGATTAGTATAGAAAATAACGCACAAGATATATTGCCCGACCCCGCATTGAAACCTTTAGATTTTACTGACACCAAAAATGATATATCCAAAAATGTAAAATGATAGACTTAATAATAACGTTTTTTTAATAATTGCAAAACGCTATCTAAGTATTGTAAACAACAACGCACTATATATTTCGAGCTTTTATCAGTCTTCTTCGGGCTAGAAATCATTTTTAACAAAACTAAGAAATGAAAATAATAAATATTTAAACAAATTATTCAATAATAATCATCTTAAAATTGTATCAAAATCTTTCAAATAAAAATATGTTTAATTAAAAAAAGTATTTGTAAATCATATAAAATTATTTTTAGAAATTCAAAAAACCATTATCATAACTCACAAACAAATTAAATTAAGTATTTTTTTATGAAGTATTTAAAAAACACATCATTGCAGATAATCAATATAGAAACTGCAACATTCAATTCAATTAGTCAAATACATTCAAAATACCTGTAGAATGAGTAATTTGAGCATTTATTATAGAATTTAAAGATCTTATCAACAAAGCTTCATAAATCATTCGTTCGCAGCGGTTACTAAAAGTTGTCAATCCATTCAGTCGATAATGCTGAAGAATTTGAGTGCAGAAATAATTGACAGCTTCCAATATTTTTGTTGATTATATCTATAAACCCTATAATTAATGCTCAAATTCCTCAGCCTACAGATATTATGAATTTTGCTTTTTCTATATTGATTGTTTGCTATAATTTTGTGTTTCACAAATTTTTATGAAAATTTTTAATAAAAGCACGAGAAAGCCAAATAAAGGAAATATATTTCGAGGAAATTATCCTCATCATCAGCCTAACATCATAATCTGTGTCAAATGTTATATAAACGTTACGTTGATGATATCTTGTTAGCATTTTCTAGTTCTCATCATGTTGTTCCTTTTTTATATATACAAATGGGCTTAACTCTAATATTAAGTTCACAGTGGAAGAAGTTAATTCATTTCTTCCATTTTAAGATTTATTATTAGAAAGAACGGCTGAGCGTTTTGAAACTGAAATATATAGAAAGCCAACAGATACAGACCTATGCAATACTTCGAATAGCTTTTGTGATTAAGGGTTTGATTTTTAGATCTACGTTTGAAAAGTCGAACAAAAGTATACAAAAGCTAGTTTGTCTTTGAATAAAAATGGATATTCTGAGGTGTTTGTAAAAAGTCTGACTACGGAAACCATTGACCGGCTGATGAAAACAATGGGAAAACAATTGCCACCTAATGATATGTTTTTGTAATTCCATATTCAGAAGGTTTTAGAAATTTTAAATTGTCTGTTAGAAAATCATTAGGCAATTCAAATTTATTTAAAATAGTTTCAAAATCGTTAAAATCAATGTGTTTATTAATACATCTCAAATACATCATGTAATGGTTGCAATGCCATATACATTGTTGAGACTTCCCAACATCTTCGCACATGGGTTCAGGAACATAGCCGATTGAGAGGTGTGAGTATTATTATTGAGCATATAAAAATGTACAAAGCCACAACGGATTAAAAAGATTTTAAAATTTTATATAAAAACTTCAGTAATATGCGGTAAAGAATTTTATGTGAGGCTTTGGTGATTAAGTCACAATCGGCAACAAATTTATTGAGAGTATTTAATTAAAGCATTTGATCGTAACTATTACATCATTATTGTTTCGTATATAACATTGTTGTGTGACTGATAAATTGTTCTAGTTCTAAATTAATTGAATTTATATAATATTGGGAAATAAATAGTATAATTTGACTATGAATCAGTAATGATATTGATGGTTTATTAATATTAACAAGTTTTTCATAGTTATCCTTATATTGACTCCGATAACTATGGTTGGTTGATCCTGATATTGACTCCGATAGACTTTATTATATATTCTTTTTTTCAAAATATATAGAACCTCAAGTATAGAACTATAGTCAAATGGATATCAAAACCCTACTTGGATATTATTATCTCAACTAATATGAAGAAGATTAATTTCTATACAATTTTACCCAGCAATAGTTGTCCTCTAAAATAGCTTTCTTGTGTTTGTATTAATAATG
The DNA here is from genome assembly GCA_022537955.1 of Schmidtea mediterranea. NCBI lineage: Eukaryota > Metazoa > Platyhelminthes > Tricladida > Dugesiidae > Schmidtea > Schmidtea mediterranea. The sequence goes on along the minus strand of CM039679.1, from coordinate 209,526,500 downwards.
GGCCATCATTTTTCAATAATTAGAATACTTTTAAGTTTAATTTTGATTTTATTCTATAAAAATTTGTTTGAAAGATTGATATAATGGATTTTGAGTTACTTAAAATATATTTTATATGATTGGAGAATTTATCGATTATATTTGAAAAATTCTGATGTAATTTGTCGACGGTAATTATTTTTTAATTTGTTTAAACATTCCTTATTTCAGTTAGTAAATGTTAATGTGATTTATAGCCCGAAGAATATTGATAAATAGTTGAAATATGTAGCGCGTTGTTTAGTTGGATATATTTAGTTGGCGTTTTGCAATTATTATTAAAACTTTGCCACTTTGATTATTTGTATAATGTTTTTTATTTATTTTAGCCTCCTACTTTTCCCAAGCCAAATATCCATATTTCAAATTTGTCAAGTTCTACGCAGTTGAAATCATTTGAAGTCGAAAATCAAAAAGATACTAATCAAGTTAATTTAAGACTTAAAGCTGAAAGTCTAAGATCTAATTTAATGAAGAAAGAGCAAGAAAATAAAAAGAGCACTCTGTATTTTAGCGGCCAGAAATAATATTTGTAATGAAAATTGATAATGATTTTATCACTCAAATGGTTGAGTTGGACATATTCAGAGACTTATTGACAAAGATTGAAATAATGATTTTTTTCATCTACATTAAATAGAAAATTTATTATGCAATTGTTAATATTTTTAATTAAATCGATAAATAAAATTTTTTATATTTTAAGGAAATTTGTTAGCCTTGAATGGTTACTCTTTGGGCCTAGCATGGGAAAATTAGTTTACACAATTTTTGACTGACATTGAATATGGAATTGTAATTTCGTTCGTTTTGCGTTTTGGTGCCAAAATAAGTATTTTGGCAGAAATTTTTTTAAGAATGTTTTCAAAGTGTAAATTTTTGAAAATGTGTTAAATATTTTGGTGAAATTTTCTTATGTTTTCATTTTAATTTAAAAAAATTATTTTTAAAGGTCAGAAACATAAAAAAAGTAACAATTGGAATTGAATGGTGTAAAAAATTGCAGATAATCAACCATTTAGCAGAAAGAGTCGAAAAGCAAGGGAATTTATAAAACAAATAATCCTTAATTAATTAAGAAAACTCCGAGTTGGGTAAACAAAAAGGAATTCAAAGGGCAATTATCAGGACAGCATGATTAATGAGAATGTGGGGAAAATATTATCTTAGGATAAACGCACGGTAGAGTAATTAATTACTATAAGATCATTAAACAAATAATAATAATTATTATTATTAAGCACCACTCAAACACTCATCGTAAGATATATTTCGACCGTTTAACTGTCATCTTCAGGCACAGAGACCAACTAAAATATTATGGATTATTTTATATAATTTAAATAAATTATTTTTTTAATTAAATATTTTAATAAATAAATATCAAATTAATTATTCTTTTTACTTCCCGAACGCTGTACACATCTCGGGGTTACATTAGAGATTAATTTTAATTAATTTGTTTTTTGTTTATAACTTTCTCTTGAGTTTGTCTTTCGATTTATTGTTCAACCATACTTTTCTCCCTAATCAAAATTAATTTTCAAATTTTATAAATTTTGAATTAATTTATTTACATTAATTATTTTTTATGTTTTTGTTCATTTTCGATTTTCAGTGCACTCATTTTATTTCTTTAGTTTATAGCAACCCCAACAAACTTTACTGGTATTGAAATTAAATCCGTCATTATTTTGTAATGATATTAGTCAATATTTTGGAGAACAAAATAGATAGACAGAGTAAAGTAGTTGCCAAGTTTGTCTGTAATACGCAAGCCAAGCCTTAGCAACTTTAGGATGGCATATCGAAAAGACAAATACAATTTCTACTTGACTGCAAAAAAGCTATACCAGGTGAAGAACATCTCTCTAGAAATAATTTCGAGTCTCGATGTCAATGTACTCGACACTCAATTGGCATAAAAACTCGATTACCCGAGTTTGCCAACAATCATGGAAAAAATGTAGTTGAGGGGCCAAGGGACTGGTACATAATTTCTAAGATCGAAAAGGGAAGCAAGATCAACTTCATCTCAATATTAATCTGGAATGTGAATTTTATGAAATATGGTATTTATTGAATCGTAATGTCCATGTTTTTTGTCTATATGGTTTGATATTAATGGAGAGCGTAAGATTGTGAATTATTTTATTGTAATTATGTTTGGGTGTGTAACGAAGTGTAAAATTTTCAGTTTAAAGAATGTGAAAGGCCAGGGAGATTATGAGAGCACCTAAAATTATGCTTGGCACAAAAACTAATACAAACTTCATTTACTGTTAATATATTAAAGTGTTAATTAATCATAAAAGACAATGACGTTGATAGCACGGCATTACTTTTACTTCCTCATTTAACACTATTGCCAAGCGATGAGGATAAATTTTAAATTAATTAGTTCCATATTTATTTTGATATAATTAGCTATGTATTTATATTTTCAATTACCACTTGTTTTCCAGCTTTTCAACTTAAATATATAAATATTTATCCTGTAATTCAATCAATTACATTTTCAATATTTAATTAATTTGCAAACTTTTCTTAATTTGCATTATATCATTATTTTAGACAACCTCAAAACCAGAAATTTTAAAAATTTGTAATAGAAAAATTAATTTAACGCTTTCTAGACTCCATGAAATAAGTGATCATGTATAACACGTTGCGAAAGAGTTAAATTCCGTTAAACAACTATTCAATCTTATTTGATTATTATCTTAATTTCTTTACATAAGAAAATTGTATTTAATTTAATAAATTAAATAGAATGTCTAATACTAAATTTACAATGATGTAAGCACATGCTTTCTAGATTGCATTTCAATGATTTGCAGTACGTGATAAAATTTAAAAATCAATAATTTTCTAGCATAACGCCGCATCTTGTTAGCTGTATGTTGTTGAATTCTCATTCATGAAAAATCCACTTAAACAAATTATCATCAGCTTCATCTGACATCGAGCACCTTTAACTTTATATAAATAATTATTAACATTTTAAATAAGTCAATTTATATTAAAATTAGTTAAAAAGAAAAGACTGAAATTATATTAAATAAAAAGCTATTGATTAGTAATCATTTCCTCCGATATTGAATGAATTGCTGAAACAAAAGTCTCAACTTTATGCGGATCCATATCTGGATAAATTCCATGTCCTAAATTTGCAATGTATTTTTGACAGCCAAATGTCTGCAGCATCTTCCGAGTTTCAGAAACAATGACCTCATCACTACTATACAATGCGCAAGGATCCAAATTTCCCTACAGATATTTTAAATAAAAGATAGAAAAAGTCAATCAATACCTGCAGCGTGACATTTGCACCAACCATGCGCCTTGCGTGTCGAGGTTTGATAGTCCAATCTAAACTAACTACATCATAATCCAATTTTGACAAATCTTCGATGGCATAATGAGCATCTTTTGCAAAAACAATTATTGGCACGCGATCAGTTAGGTTCAGTTTATTAATTTCAGTTTTCAGAAATAAGGCAATATTTCTGAGATAAGGTAGACTAAATTCCGCAAATTGATCAGGACTCAAAATACCAGCATGAGATTCAAAGACCTAAATTATAGTAAAATTAATTTGATTTTTATTAATTACCTGCAATAATTGTGCTCCAGCTTTAACTTGTTCTAGTAAAAATTTGCAAATAATACTAGTTAGTTTGGAAAGAAAATCGTGACTTATAACTTTGTCTGTGTAAAGCCATTTTTTTGCTTTAGAAGCAGTATTTGAACCCCCGCCTTCTATCATATAATTCATTAATGTCCATGGACCTCCGGCAAAACCGATTAAAGGGCATCGTCCATTCAATTTATGCCTAGTTAATCTAATAGCATCAAATACATATTTCAATTTTATTTCAACATCAACATCCCAATCAAGTAGATACAAGTCATCAAATTTTGCAACAGGATTTGGCATAACTGGGCCCTTTCCCGGTTGCATTTCAACTGTTTGACCAACAGCCTAAAATTAAAATAATAATTATGCTAATTAATTGTTACAAAAAACTTGAGGAATAACTAAAATATCACAAAATATAATTGCAGCGTCTAATTGAAACCTATTAATAGGTTGAAGAGTTATCTCACATGCTAATTCAGGCGTTTGGCATATTGTAAAAAAGTCGTATTGTTCTCTTAGCTTTCGAAATTCAGGTAAATACCTACCAGCCTGTCTCATTATCCAGACAGGAACCTTTTCCACGAAATGCCCTAATGCACTTCTTATAATTAAATCATTTTTTAAAACAGGAAATTCATCGTCAGAAATCATAATATAAGTAAAAATAAATTTTACAATATCAAAAAATTTAAATAACTGAATGATTAAATAAACAAAGTGTGAACATAGAATATTTTTTTAATTTTTAAAGTTTTGACACTTCGTTATTAAAAATAAATCGAATATTTGAATATTTAATAAAATAAAATATAAAAATGTGGTTGTTGCTATTGTGCTATTTTTATCTCGGTGACTACAATCGCATTTCAATGCTGGGGTTATTGACATGGCTAATCTTCAAATTGTCAATTCTAACGGAGCTTACAAACAAAGTTTGGAACCCCTGGATCTGCAAAACTAAGAGTCCTGTAGAATTTTAATAACTGCATTTCAAAACTATGACTACTAATACTATTCAATATCACATGATTTTCAGGGCTCAATCATAAAAGTGTGGGGTTTGTGGTGTTTAACCTTGGCCCGAAATAGAACTTTTCTCGCCCCAATGGTTACCCGTTGCCAAGCAACGTTGGCAATGTAACCACTGGTTATGAGATCGCCAAAGGTGAGCGCTACGAAAGAACTGCTAAGGCCCGATCTCATAGCGGGTTCAACGCACTACCGATAGAAGGTTTGTGTGCGTTTTCTTGTTCCGGTCCCCTTCTAATCATGTTCGTCACATTTAATCATTTACCTTTCATCCGAACCTCTTTATAGCCTCAATTTGCTGCGGATTTAAATCCTATCATTACCGATAAATAAATAGAACTAAAGAGTAGAAACGATTATTTATTAAATTTCAACAATTAGTCATTTGTGTGTCCTTTGAGTTTCAAGGCCCGCACTTCTCGCGTTCCATCTTCCCGGGACGACGCTGAGCCGGTTTCACGGCCAGTTTGGTTGTTTCGATCGCAAAAACCAGTGGATACGTTACGGCCTTGCCTTCCTGGAGAGCCGATAACGCCACTTCTAAACCGCGAATCTGAATCTTCAGGGCTTGTCCAAGCCATTTTTCCCGGCCCATCCGCGTTGTGCAGCAGTAACCCTTTGATATAGTGTCTTTACCTTGGTAGGTTCCACCCAGGTTGACTTAACCTGCTAGATCTCTCTGGTCAACTGTAGTAGCTGTTGATGCAGATCGGCATTCTCTTTGCGCGATCTTTCAAGTGCGGTGTTCAGGATTTTGTATGAATCCATGTCTATAATAAGGCAAATCATTATGGAGGGTATACTTTATTTGTTAAAATTATTTATGCAATGATTATAATAAGCTTTTACTACACATTAATGGTTGTATAAATTCTTCACTGTACTATGTAAATAACTTAAGAACAAATAAACAGAGACAAAACCGTTATATTTATTTATACTAAAATCATTGTCGACCCGAATTTCGGTAATATCCATTGAAGTTCCTTCTCGGTGGACTTCGTGCATATGCGTGATCTCGCTCCTCTCTCGGGTTTCCGTCCTCCCTCTTCATTGCTCTAAGGAGTATTCGTTTTGGAACTGTAACGTTCATAGGCGGGGTCGGTCTGTCTAGCCTTGAATCGTTGAGTTCGAATGAGATGCCGTATAAGATGGCATACCCATCCGTACTCGGAATCTTACCAGCCGCGATATCAGAGTTGATTTAATCCAAGTGGCGTCGAGCCCTTTCTACTTGCATGTTGGTCTGTCTTTGATGCTCTTCTAGGCGAGCCAGAACATATTCGGCGTGATCCCGAAGTTCTAGAGCCGGATTACGGCCTGGCTCCATTTTGATTGCGACATGTGGATACTCCAAGTCTTCATAGCTTCCTTGTCGGCCCGATCTCGATTCCCCTACGAGGGATATTGAGAATCCCCATCCCACATCGCCTTCCTGTATCTGGCTGCGGAGTGAGATGGGAATCTTACAGTGATTCGGGATTCATCTATCCAGGAGTCGTCTAAACAAATTTATGATCATTATCGTTAATAATTTCGTGAAAATTTTGTCGTCAGTAGATCTAAGTGAAGCGTGGCATAAGTGGTTGTCGACCTTGGGTCATTAGCGGCTAGTTGGCGTATGTCATCAATGCTGTATTATCACTATGTACCTTTGGGTTGATAATACGTTAAGGAATTATACACGGAATGTTAATTAATCTGGGTTCTGTTTTATGGTTACCTGCTAGTAGACTCAATTTAATGGGACATGTAATCACACAGGGTCGTCCTTTTCGTGGGTTTATTTGTCAGAAGAAATGGAACCCCTTCTCCAGGTTCTTGTCGGTACAGGATGAATGCTCTATCTCTAGCCATAGACGACATTTGACTGGGGTTAGTTACTTCTTAGTTCGATTCCTCGTTATATCTTTTGATAAAAAATAAAAATAAAAGAAATAAAACTACGTAAACATATATTCAAGGCCGTCATGGGGGGTGTTCACTACTGAAAAACATCAACTCTTTCCGGCATGATGAGGATTTATTTAAAGAAATAGCATGGAATCATTCCTTCATATAGGGTTTTCATTAATAACAGACTTGGATAGTCCCATCATGTAGAACATTCCTTTAATATAACATCGGGTCTTTCCATCGTATGATCCATCCATTTCATGAAACATCGGATCTTTCCCTCACATAGAATATTCATTTAATAAACATCGATTCCTCCCATCATATAGTAAAATCATTTAATAGACATTAATTTGATTCTATCATATAGTAAATTCATTTGATAAACATTAATTCGTTCTATCATATAGCATATTCATTTAATAAACATAGACTTTTTCCATCATATAGCACATTTATTTAATAAACATTGATTTTTTCTATCATATCTTATATTCATTTAATAAACGTCGGATCTTCCCGGTTTTTCCTTTATAATTCATGAGTTTCATCAATTCAAAAGATCTTATGCCAACTTAGTTGATAATCTAGTTCACTGAGTGATGTCGATTGAATCGTCGAAACTAGAGGAAAGCGCGCCGTGAATATGAAATAATTAATTAATTCTTGGTTAATAATTTAATTTAATTCCTTACCGTTCCTGTTGCTGGTCTTCTGTTCCATTATTATCACATCTAACTCTTGGTCGTCCGATCATGTATAAGGATTTCTCCTGGTCGCGGAATATCTTTGTTGCTCATTGACGTTCGATTTCATTTTCTTGCTTCTAAAACTTTCTGTTTATGCTGAGAAATGACATTCCATTTATACTGTCATTCGCAGGCATGCTTGGCATTTGAACGCCTGCTAATGTGGCTAAACTTCTCGCCTTCTCTCTGTAACGTGAAAATTTCGTTCCATTTAAATCGATCAATATCGCGGTGTGTTGGCCGTGTGTGTCTCCACTGTGTCAATAATTCATTCCTCTCTGATTTCATCGATCGTGGAATATTATAATAAATTGTTTGTTCAATGAACTGATGTCATTCCGATTTCCAGTGGATTTTATTTATAGCTACTCTTACTAATATCGTTGGCTATCCTACCCTTCTCCCGTTTCGTGAGCAGTAGATCATATTCAGAATTCGCTAGATTCGACTCCCACTTATCTGGTACTGTATGATTGTTCTTGAAAACCTTGTTTATGTATTTTATGTAGGATCTGTGGTTGAGATATATTCGAGCTGTAAGCCCATCTATGGGTACAAGTATCGTTCCTGCAAGAATTATGATCTCAGGTTCATCCTGCAATCCCATTTATTCTCTGGATCAATTTATTCTGTGTCCTGATAGTCATCTTTTCCATGTATTTCGATTATTCCTCAATGCTTACGAACTTTCCCTAGTGTATTATGAATTTTTACTTTTGTTGCAAATTATAGGTGTGATATTAAATATATTTCATTTTTATTGAATAAATTATGTCTAGTCGATTCGTAATCGGGTTTAGTTTAGGGTGGTATTTAGATCATTGTAATAATTTTATTGTTATTTTTGCGGGTATTTATTATCGGGTTCTAGTGATCTGAACTGGTTTATGCAAGAGCTTTATGATTTCGATGCTTACCCTCAATTATTGTGATAGTAGTCATTAGGATTCTGAATATTAACTCTAATTAACTGGTTTGTGTTCGTTTCAAGTTGTTATCGCGATAATCGTGGATAACCTAAATATTAATTTATAATTAACTGATTTATATTTATTTCAAATTATTATGGTGATAGTCGTCGGTGACGAAATATTAAACTATGGTTAGCTAACTTAATATAGTAGTAGTCGTTGTATGGGTTCATTATCGTTATTCGTTAAATTTCAGCTGTAGTGACGGTTTCTAAGTTCACTTTAGTTCATCGTTTTTCGAGGAAATAGTCAATTTTATGGATTTAAGAGCGATTTTGTTTTGTCCTCCTACCCTCGCTTCAAGATTCATTTAGAACAGTTTATTTATTTAATGACATAACCACCATTTCCGATCCCTCCCCACTCTCCCTTCTTCATTTGATCTTGGGGTAGATATGTCGATATTATGATTTTATGAGTGCCCACTGGACTACTCAATGTTTGTGATTTTGAGTCGTTATGTGAGAATGATTTTGTTTTTGTCAAATTTATAGGAAATGAGTGATGAAGGAGCAGTCAAAAAACTACTCCCTCGCCATCCCATCTTACCCTATAACGGATAGTATTGACGTTTAGGTCCTGCGTTATTCACGCCGTAACCTTCACAGGCACAAGCTATTGGCGGATGAACCGCACTTACACAGCTTGAATTATTGTGTAGATTTTACTTTCTTGTGGTGTTGTAATAGCTGTGGGCCGGAAAAATTTCGAAATAAACTTTCATATCGTTTGAAAGGTTAATTTCGATTATAATTGGAATAATACAGTTGCAAAATTGATATCATCGCATCATTGGCATCATCCTGGCATTCATCAATATAATACTTAATAACGTTTCCCCACGCAGTCGCCCAAACAGAGCTCACTTGAGGTTGTTTGTGCGCTGCGTGGAAAAAGTTTTGAAATCGTCCACTTACAAAATTCAAAATTGCTTCGATCGGGTAAAACGAGTTTTGATCTCTCAAAATTTGATTAAAATTCTGCGAAAATGAATCGGTATATATAGCTATTGGGTGACCCTAACCTTGCGTATTAAATTTGATGTGGTAAAACAAAATTTGACCTTGTGATTTTTGTATATTCTAACTAATATTATTATTTTCGTGATTTAATTTGACAATTTTTATTTTTAACTTTCAATTGAATTGTTTCCAATTCAAATTTTTTAATTTTAGTTCCAACTTTCATGAATTCTCGAATTTCAAGTGAATTGTCAAATTTTGGTCAAATTTTCGTGTTCTCTTGTTATTTCTGTGTTTATTTCGTGCGGATCTTGTTGCACCTTGTTATTATTTTAATTTATTTTTATGTTTTCGATTTTATATTTTAATTATTTCCTTCTCGTATTTTAACGTATTTAATTGATGTTTTATGGGTCTGATTTTAAATCTGCTTGTTGTGTTTGTATGCTATTACCTATTCATTCAAACAAGACTCTGTTCTGGCCCAACAGAAGGTCTGTGTGCGATTTTCCTACTTTCGGTCCCTTTCACATAAATTTACACCCTCTTATAACACTTCTCGCCCGAACCCTAGTTCATGACTCCAAATAAACGATTTTAATTTTCAACGCGACAAATTAATGAGACAAAACAAATGGAATGACACAAATATTTATTGGTTGACACCATATAAATCAGCTCGTCGTAGAAGTCGGTAGAGCGTGGCGCCTGACCCGGACGTCGTGGTAAAGGTTTCTCCGCTGGTTTGATGGCGTCAGTGGCCTCTCTGTATGCCAACTGAGCCGGTGCAAATACGAGTGGATACGTTATTTCATTGTCCTTTTGGCAAGCCGATAACGCCACTTCCAAACTGCGGATTTGCGTTTTCTGTGCCTGGCAGAGTTGTCTTTCTTCGGTCCATCCACACTGTGCGGCATTCAATTTTTGGTACAGCGTCTTCATCTTCGCGGGTTCTACCCACGTCGCTTTAATCTTTTGGATCTCCTTGGATATTTGCAGCAATTGTCGGTGTAATTCGGTATTCTCTCGTCACGAGCGTATTAATTCTCTGCTCAGGGTATTGAGTGGATCCATATCTGTAATTAAGTAATTTATTAGTAATTAACCCAACTTTTACTTTAGGGTTTTTCTTTAATCTTTGATAAATCTAACATTAATTTATTGGCAGGAAACCTATTAAATATCTGTCCTATTGAGCCGTGTCAATTATTTTATTACTCGATTAATGTCATTGCCATCTCAAAAATAAAATAACTGTTAGGCAAAGAATGAAAAACATTTAAGATCTAATATTTATTTATTATGACATGTTATCATCGGATTGAGTCTGGATAAGGATAGTTTTGACTTCGTCTCGGCCGTTCATGAGCATACGGATGATCCTGTCTTACTCTGATATTGCGGTCCTTGTCAAGAATTTCTTTAGGAAGAATACTCCTTTGAACTACCACGTTCATTGGTGTGGGTCGTTCCTAAAGTGCCGTTACTACGTAGTACTTAGTTGGGTTTCTTAGCTTGTGTACCCCATAACTATCCTTCGATTTTGGTCTGGTAGGTCTCTCATGAAAGGTTATAATCAAAATTAAATGGATCTTAATACAGAGAGAAAATTTATCTCCTGAATGACTGTTCCTTCTTTCCGATGGTCCTTCTCTTGGTTGGTACTCTGGTCGATCGATGTGGTGGTCTTCCTCTCTTGATCGAGTATAATAATTCAATTTATTCGGCGCTTTTCAACCAGAAGACTTGTAATTTATACGAGCTCATTGGTCGGCACACTATTGGTTGCAAATTTTTCTATCACGGTGATATGGCGAAATTGGTTTGTTGAGTAGTGTAGTAAACGAATGAACTATTGATTTTTTAAATGTGCAGATATGAATATAAATTTTCTTATTGTGAATTGGATCAACGTGTCATTTTTACTCTATTGCAAGTGGTAAACAATCATCTGTCTATGTCAATTTCTCCTTAATCTTTCCTTCTCACTAGTTGGCGTGTCTTGGATTGTCGACGTTTCAGGTCATTCCCTGAGTTTACGTGAAAAACTCGCGGATTTAATTATCTCATTTAATGAATTTATTCATAGTTCATGATCGAAATAATTCCGTAAGTATTATAGTTTTGTTACTTATCATTAATTAGCTAAATCTTTCATCAAACAATGGATCGTGCACGTTATCTTGACAATCGACGTTCGTCGCTTGAGCCTCGAATGTTCAATCACAAATCAAAACGTGTGGACGTCATTTCAGTCCTATGCTTTTGCAGTCAATATGGATTCGGATTTATTATTATCAACTATCTATGGTAGCTCGGTTTTTCTACTGGTCGTACCTGATTATAAATTACTTATTACTGACGGAACATTTCGACTTATTTATTCTCACTATTTACATTTAATTTATTCGACTTGCGATTATCTCATTTTTATTTTTATTATGAGGTCCATTCTTTTATTTTTATATTCTACTCACGGTTTTAGGGAGAGGTTTAAAAACCTTATTTTTGAATACAATTCAAACTTCATTTAATTAATATTAAGAAGCCTTTTATATTTAAATTCTATATTTTATAACAAAATGGCTCTATGTCAGTCTACTGTATTTCATTGGCGTTCACATCTTTTCTGGTCTTCGTAGTAGCGGAAGTTCGAACCTTCCATTGTTCGTCGACTTTCTTAAGCGTGTTCATTGTTCCAGTTTAGTGTGCTGAGGCGTTCTATAGCTGATGTCTAAATGAGCCGCCTTGGTACCACCTCGTCGATCGGTTCCTCCATTTCTTCAAAAGATAGATTGCGTAATTCATATGAGATCCCATAGCTAGGAGCATACCAGTCGGTACTGGTTATCCGGCTTGCTGCGATGTCCGCATTGACTATATTGACTAACTTGGCTAGGGTGTACTCAGGCTTCTGCCGAGCTTCTCGAGCCGGATTTAGTTCTGGCTCGCGTTTGATTGCGACACAGAGCAGTTCGATTTCGTCGTTTCGACTTGTAAAATGGTTCGGCCAATTGGATCCTCCTGCCGACGATACGGTATATCCCGCATCCCATAAGGCTTGACAGCACCGTGCAGCTGTCCTGGCCGGGAATCTGATCGTAATTCTAGTATCATCATCCCAGGATCCGTCCATGAATGATATACTACTTGCTAAATTTCGAAGTAGGTAGATTAATGTAAAATTTATTGTTATCAGCTCGCTCATATTTAATCGTCTATTATAATATTTAATCCAATATAATTCCTATTTTTCGCTATTGCCGTAATAACTTTATTATTAGGAATTAAAACAATATCTACTCTACTTTCCGTCGCTCATCTCCTACCAATAATTTCCACTGACCAGGAGTGCTAAGCTGTTATGGAATTAATAAGGAAAATTGTTATTACGTATGATTCCTTTTATAACGACTAGCAAGGCTCCGTTTGAAATATCGTTTTGAAAAATCCTTTGTTGATAGTTCAAAAGTGTTGAAATTATTGTTTACTATTTCATATAAAATATCAGTCATATTGCCATGAAACTTAAGATAATTCTACGCAAAGAAAGAAAAAACGAAATTCATTAATTCATTTCATATTAATTGTTTCTGAGTACAAAGCAGTTCTATCTTAATTGCCGGATAACTTGTGCATATTCTTTCATAAGGTCTCGCTACTTCCCTCAGTTATTGCATTCATTGGTATTAGTTCTGTAGGTTTATAAGTAGGTTTATTTCATTTAATAATAGTTTCATTAATCATTTTATTCAGTGTTTAATCACTTGCGCTATATTGACGTGCCAGGCACGCCTTGATGATTTTTTTCAAAATCGCAAGTGACGTGAATACCACGTCGGTAGCATTTGTCGCAAAAACAAAAATGACGTGTGTGCAACGTCGGCTGACAGACGTAACGTCATTATTCGATGCCTTACGATACTTTACATATATAGTAAAGCGCGGCCCAGCTACCGAAAATTAAATCATAGCACAAGTGGTTAAAGCTTAAAATAGTTTATTTATTTTCTTTTACGATCGTTGCAAATATTCCGCTTGCTTTCCCCACTTACCCCCTTGGTCGTTTGACCTTAAGGATGAAAATGTCGATATTAAAATTTTGTGAGCGCCCACTGAACTACTCGGTGTAAGACATTTTGAGCTGATGAGTAAATGATATTTTATGTCGATTTTCCCGGAGGTGGGTGACGAAGGGTCACCAAAAGACTGGTCCTCTATCTTCCATTTATCCCTATAGGCTTTCATAATTGACGTTTGGACCCGTCGTTACGCACGACTAGATTTTCACGACACGAGATATTGGCGGATATACCGGCACTTACAAATCTCGACTAATGTGTAGATTTTAATGACTTACAGTATGTTTGGGTGTGGGCCGGAAAAATTTCGAAACATTTTTAAAGTCAGTTTTCGTAGCAATCATATAATTAGAAGTTACCATAGACATTTACACATTTTTTAACATCATCCCATATTCATGCATCGTCCATTAAAACATTCATTCTCACTTCGAATTTCCAAGTTCCGACCGATATCGCTCTGTTAATAGTATTCTCAAAACGTGAAGTTCGTTTAATAAGGTTCTTCAAACAACAATGAAATTTTGTAATAAAAAACAGTAAAAGTTCTTCACGAGGAAAAGTGATTGCTCACAATGTGAATAAAATTCTGTGAAAATGAATCGGTATATATACCTATTGTTGAACACAAACGGCTTGAAAATTGTTTAAATGTATCAGTAATATAGCACGAAAATTCAGCACCAAAATAACTTAAAATACAGCATACAACATCAGCTAAACACTCTAAAATTTGAGAAAACATAAATAGATATAAAATCAAAAAACACAAAAGTAAAATAAAATAAATACAAAACGCATCAAGAACCGCACGAAATTTACATAAAAAATAACATAATAACAAGAAAAGTTGACCGAAAACCGACCATTTATATTAAAGTAGAAAATTAATGAATAAAACTGAATTAAAATAAAATATTTTTGGTTGGAAACATTCAATTAAAAAATTTAAGAGATAAATTGTCAATTTAAATTAAGAAAATAATAAAAATTAAATTTAGATAACACAAATAATTTCAAGGTCAAATTTTGTTTTATCGCAATATTAATAACACGCAAGGTTAGGGTCAAATCGTAGGTATATATATTGATGTGTTTTGACAAATTTTTCAGTTTTATTTTTTTAGAAAATATTTCAGTATAAATTTGGTTGGTGTGTATAACAAGCTAAGAGCTGTGCATTCAGACAATTAACACTGTTAAGTGTTTTGTCTGGACAAGCTAACTCTCAGCTAGTGTACGAGTATTGATTTGTATAATTACTGCCATATGGATTTATGAATAGTTCACGATCATTTTATGAATTATGTATTACCTATTTAACATGTTTTTCTGAATGAATATTGTTGGGCCAGAACACAAACGGCCTTGTAAATGTTTAAATGAATCGGTAACACACATGCAAATATAACATGCAGATTTAAATTCAAACCTATTAAAACACCAACTAACCCTATCAAAATGCGAGAAAAAAAACAAGCAAATATAAAATTATAAACACAAAAATAAATTAAAATAATAACAAAGTGCAACAGATCCGCACGAATAAATATAAACATAACACAAAAACCCAACAATTAGACCGAAATTTGACAATTTATCAAAAAATGCGAAATTTCATGAAAATGAAATAAAAATCAAATAATTCGAATTAGAAATAATTCAATTAAAAATTCAAAAAGAAAAATTGTCAAATAAAATCTCAAAATAATAAAATTAAGAAAAGAATATACTAGAAAATCACAAGGTCAAATTTTGTTTTACTAAATCAAAAAGAACACGCAAGGTTAGGGTTGTACAATAGGTATATATACCGATTCATTTTTACACAATTTTAATAGTTTTAATCAGTTTTTCCAAAACCTGAACGTTATTTTGAATTACGATGTAAGTGAGAGTTTTATTCGAAACTCTCTCCACGTCGCATCCTCGCAACCTCAATCGAGCTCTGCTTGGGTGTCGGCGTGGGGAGAGCGGTGTATTTATGATTTTTATTTTATGATAAATGTATCGGGTAAATTATATTTTTATTTTAATAAAATATTTAAATAACACAAAAACTTTGTTTTATATTGTCGAAATATTTCCGGCCCACAGCCGAAACACACTACAAGATATTAAAATCCGACATACAATTCGTAATCGTGTAAGTGCGTGGAAAATCGCCAACGATTCGTGCCCGTGAAGGCTCCGGCGTGAGAACGCAGGAGCTGAAACGTCAATATCATTCGTATAAGAGAAAAGGGTGAAGAGGAAATAGTCTTTTGGCTGTTTCTCCGTCGCTCATTTCTCGTAAACTCGACCTAAATTAAATTATCTTACACAAGGCTCAAAATCAGAACATCGAGTAGTCCAGTGGACACTCAATAACTATAATATAAACACAACGCGCTTAGGATCAAAATGAAGGAAGGTGACGGGAATCTTAATAATAAATCGTTGCTATGACATTATTAAAACTTATTAAGCAAATAAAATGAGATAGAGAATTCTCCAAATCCTCCAAACTAAATGCTATGTGTGAAGCGCAAAGATGTTGCTAACAGTGATTAATGAACTTGGATATTAGGTTCGTGGCATAAAGAAGTTCTATCAAAATTAGTAAATAAATGCAAGGAAATTTTGTTTGAATGAATATAATTGGAAATATATAGGGGTTAAGTAAACTAAAATCTTAAAATACTAAGACTAGAATGTAAGGTTTCGTAAATTTTAGGAAGGGATTGATTGTATAGACTAAATTTCGGGAGGATATGATCTAACGCGAATATACTCGCAAAACTTATATAGTTATTAATGAGCTTGTAATTGAGGCAAAGAGCTCACGAGAAGTCACGATCTAGATAGAAGGACTTGGTTAGAGCTGAACTCTAAGGTCAAATGTATCAAAAGGTAAGGATGTAAGGGTCTATAGGAAATAGCAACCGAATTGATAGAATCAACTGTATTTATAAGACATATTTAAATTTAACTGCAATGTCAGAGTATAGAAACAATCAAGACTCATGAAACTGATGTTCGCCATAAGGAACTACTCGGTTACATAAAAATTTTAAATAAAACTATTAACCGGGACAAATCGAACTACCAAAAATCATCGACCCCGAATCATCATTTATTGAGTGAAATGAGTTTTAAAATATAATATCCATAAAAATAAGATTAGTTTTATAAAATGGAGGGTTCATCAAAGTGAATAGCAAGTTACATACAATTTTCGAACTGTAATGATCACCGAGAGTAAAAATAATAAGTCACATAAATTTTATGAAAAGTAATATTCATTCCAAGACACGATAGATCCGACAACACCCAAGGACAAACCCAACCGGCATCGGCCAGGAAGAGCCGAGCGTGCAAAACGTCGGCGACTCAAGGAGGCGACTGTGTTGTAATTCAAGGACACGAAATTTTTCTTTTAATAAATGATACTGTTGATAATTCATAGTGTAAACTGACTCAACTCAATTGACAGATTCGAAGTGTAAACATGGAAAATCACTATAACACAAAACTATTTTTAGCAAGGGACCTAAATAAGTTAAAATCGAGCACAGGCCTTCTATCGGCAGCTCGTTGAACCCATGGATCGTTCGGTCAATTACAGCATTAGCAATAGCGGACGATCTACCCACTCGAACACAGTTCCAACGTTGCTTAGCAACGTGTGGGGTTTATGGTCTCTCACAACTTTAACCCCAGATGTAAAGTATGTTTCGTGCCCAATGGCTACCCGTTTTTGTGCAACGTTGGTAATGTAACCATGGGTTTTGAGGTCACCAAAGGTGAGCGCCACGGAGGAACTACTCTGGCCCGACCTCAAGCTGGATTCAACACACCATCGTTAGAAGGCCTGGGTGTGCATTATTTGCTCTGGTCCCATCTTTGTTAGTTTGGTCAACTTATTATACATTAACTACTGAACTGCCGTTAATTATTGTTAAGGTACTATTTGAGTGACTATCAGAATACAGAGAAATGATCAACGAGCATCGCTGCGCTTGGCTCACTCCTTCCTTCCTGTTCGATGGCCACTGGGCTTCGGCGTAGTCTTCGGACCCGTTGTTGTATCCCTATACGCCAGCTGAGCAGGAGCGAAGACGAGGGGTACGTCACTGCTGATCCTTCTTGGCAGGCTGATACGGCCACCTCCAGACCTCTTATTTGAGTTTTCAGGCTCTGGTTGACCTGATTCTCCTCTGACCAGCCCTTTTGTGCCGCTGCTATCTTCTGGTAGAGCGTCTTCACCTTCTTTGGCTCTACCCAAGTGGCTTTAACTTGCTGTATCTCTTTTGTCAGCTGCACAATTTGTTCGTAGAAGCTTTTGTTAATTCTGCGTGCGTGATCTAACTCTTGTTGTAGGACTCTCAGTGGTTCCATATCTATAAAAGGGTGTGATTAATTCATTTAATTTAGCTAAGTAATCATAATAATTAGTTAAGGGGTCCTATAGACATTATTGTCGAAAAAATTTAAAACAAAGAAGTATTCGAATTCAACTAAAACATTTTATTTCAAGTTCGCCCAACTAGGCGTTCATAATCAGCTAAGATGTTCCATTGTCAGCAACTAGTCGTAATGATGACTTCGGCGATACTTGTAGGCATTCCTTTCCGGGGCCGGTCGAGCGTAAGGGTGCTCGCGATGCTCTTCGGCTGGCTTGTCAGTCCTTCTCATATGTCGGGGAAAGATCTTCTGAGGAACCACCACGTTGATGGCCGTAGAACGGATGTTTAACCTTTCGTCGTCGAGATTGTACGACGTGTTGTATGGCGGGGCGTACCCGTCTGTACTGGCGATCCGGCCCGCGGCAATGTCGTCGTTCACATTGTCGAGGTAGCGTCTTGCATGATCCACTTGCTCATTGGTCTGTCGCTGATGTTCCTCAAGACGAGCGAGGAGGAACTCAGCTTGGCCACGGATCTCCCTGGCCGGATTTCGACCCGGCTCCCGCTTTATTGCAACGAACCGGAGCTCGACATCTTCCGCTTGTTGTAGGTTACCGGCTCTGGTCTCTCTGACTTGGGACACGGTGAATCCCGCATCCCACATTGCCTGACGGCAACGGTTTACCGCATGCGCGGGAAAACGCACTGTGATCCGGGATTCATCAACCTAAGAATCGTCTAAAAGAAACTCATTTTAAAAATTTTTAAGGCACTCTAGGTACACTCTATGGAGAAGAAATTATTTCCTATTCCTTACATTTTTGTTGAAAAGGTTAAGACATTGACTTAAAAGAATTAAGATTGTTTGTAGGGTTTTTCAAACATATGATTATTTTTATTGCATTAATTTATAATACGATATTTGTAATATAATTCATTTTTCGGACACTTCTAATTATAAACTAATTTAAAGTAAATAACTAAATTAACAATGTAATTATGAATTAACTTAATTAAAACCAAACTAGAACTAAATGTTAATCGTATGATAATGTTTAGTATATTCTTCTCTGAGCTAAGAAATGCAATATTACTAAACATAAGTAAAATTGATTATAACCAAAAATCATATTTCCTTAATTTAATCATGGTATTACTTTCTCATTATATTTCATGTAGATTGTCATTTATGAAAGTTGTTTAATTAGATTAGAATTTTGTTTTATAAGGAAAACAATATTTTAAGAATTCCTAATTCAATAAAAATGTACTATTAAATTTAATATCGAAAAATATTTGACTATCTTAAGGATAACGAATCTAATAATTACAAATTAAAATTGTGATGTTTTTTCTAATTAGTAATTAATTATGACAACATCGGATTTGAAGTTCAGACGAATATCTAAGAATTTTCGAATGAACCGGATGCTAAACTTTCGTTTTCGTTATTTCATAATAATAACTAATTATACAATGTAGTCATGTCTCAGTAGTTTTATGTGCATTATAATACACCATCAAACAGATACGAATTCCTTGAAATGGAATTTTCTGAAACATTTTATTGCGACTATCGTAACGCGTTAATTTGAAAATCCGTCATTTAATCTAGCTATCCCTATGGAGCTCGATTATCATTCTTGTTATAAATCTTTTAGATTGGTGAGATTTATTATATTGAACATAGTCACGTCAATATGCATAATTACTCGGATCCCTAATTTGAGGTATCTAAATGGATATCGAAGAAAACAGAATGTGTGTGACTACCACCATTAAGGTAGATGGATTTGGCTGACATAGTAAGTGGGTGTGTTGTACAGGTCACCATGGCTGTTGTTATGTGGATTACTGTGCTAAAAAATGCGTGTGGAATGCCCATAATTTGGTGCACCTGTCGCATTCTGGATTGTAGTTGGTGTGTGCGAAGAAGACACCACTATTGATCGGCCGAGACATAAATGTCAAATCAACTGTTTATATACAGCATACTATTCGGTTTGTGTCATTCGTCCTCCTGATCTGTCCGGTTATCCCCAAGTTGGCAAACACTCGTGGGCCGAAATTAATTTCATAACAAGTATTGATATAATTATACTCTATTAAATTGTTTATTTTTGGCTTTTTAGGGCGTTATTTTCTGGGCTACTATGTCAAAATGGGATTCTCCTTAGCAAGAGTTCAATTGTTGATCCAATTTATTTTATTAAATAAAATTTTCTCAGAAATATTGTTTGTTATTGGGTTCAGAAAGGGAATAAATTTGGGGTAAATGAATGGCTAATTCGAATATTCGCTTGAGGTGGAAGTTAGTTGTAGTTATAATTATTGATAGAGTCCGGGGTCTATCTGTTAGTATCTCTCTGTGCCGATGAATCTTATTACTCAACCGTTAGCAGACACGATGTTTGGCGTGCCACCCTTACTTAGGCATAGACTTCTATCGCTGCGAGGGTTTTATCGTGTGGTGAAGATATTGATCCCTATCTATTGACCTATCGTTACATTTTCCCGATTTTTACCAACCTCACTCTATGGTCATTCATTAATTATTCTAGTTTAGTTTGTAAGAAATTTTCTATTGCGGTTGGCACGGATACGATTCGGGTTTATTTATTACTTAAGACCACAATAGAATCTTTGCAATTATAACATTTATCTGGAATTTTAATTTATAAACAAAAAAAAACTATCGTAAGCTCTTCATCCCTTGTTGACTTTCCAAATTTTTATTCAAGAAATTAAATTCTAGCTCGAAGTAATTTCGTGGAAAACCTAACGTTATTTATTCTTTCCATTTAATAAGTTTTATCAACTTTGGATGTTGTATCGGAAAACTATAATGTCCACATTATTTATTCATTACTATTACGAAATTTTATGAATTTTTACAGCAGTTTTGGAGTCTATCGTATTTACATCAATTAATTTTTCTCTTAAATAATTTTCGTTGACCTTAAGCTACATTATTTAAGTTTTTCTCTTACATAATTTCATTGTTTTAAACGTTATATCGAGAGTTCGTATCTATAAATTTCCTTTTACGTTAACCCCTTGCTACTTTATTTAATTTCAAACATTATATTGGAGGTTACAACGATTACCATATTTGATTTAAGAAATTTCATTGCATTTAAAACATTTTATCCGAAGTTTACAATAACTACATTATTTTATTCTTCACTTTAAGTGATTATATTGACTTTAAACATTATACTAGAAGTTTATAACAACGATTTCATTTTATTAGTTCCCCGTGACCTTCCCTTAGAATTAACCTTAGGCGCATTGTGTTCATATTATAATTAATGAGTGCCCACTGGACTACTCGTTTGATAATTTTGAGCCATTTGTTATCAGTGATTTTTGGTCTAGTTTATGGGAATTGGGAGACGACGAAACAGCCAAAAGACTATTTCCCCTTGACCCTTCTTCCATTATACGGAATGATATTGACGTTCCAGATCCTGCGTTCTCACGCCGGAGCCTTCACGGGCACGAATCATTGGCGATAATACACGCACTTACATGATTACGAATTGTGTGTTGGATTTTACTAGCTTGTAGTATGTTTCGGCTGTGGGCCGGAAATATTTCGACAAAATAAGACAAGATTTTGATTCTATTTAAATGATTTATTGAAATATAAGTTACCCAATAATTACATTCATCATAATAATAATACACCGCTCTCCCCCACGCCGACACCCAAGCAGAGCTCGATCGAGATTGCGAGGATGCGATGTGGAGAGAGTTTCGAACAATACTCTCAATCACATCAAATTAGAGATTTTCACTGTGTAAAAATGAATCGGTATATATACCTATTGTACAACCCTAACCTTGCGTGTTATTTTTGATTTAGTAAAACAAAATTTGACCTTGTGATTTTCTAGTATATTCTATTCTTAATTTTTTATTATTTTGAAATTTTATTTGACAATTTTTCTTTTAAATTTTTAATTGAATTATTTCTAATTCAAATTATTTGATTTTTATTTCATTTTCATGAAATTTAGCATTTTTTGATAAATTGTCAAATTTCGGTCAAATTGTTGGGTTTTCGTGTTATGTTTATATTTATCTCGTGCGGATCTTGTTGCACTTTGTTATTATTTTAATTTATTTTTGTGTTTATAATTTTATATTTAATTGTTCTCTTTCTCGCATTTTTGGTAGGGTTAATTGGTGTTTTAATAGGTTTGAGTTTAAATCTGCATGTTATATTTGCATGTGTGTTACCGATTCATTTAAACATTTTCAAGGGCGTTTGTGTTCTGGCCCAACAAACGGGTGCCGAGTAGTAAGCAAAAGATAAATTTGTATGGGGTTGTCTGGGCAACAGCCATATAGTCTTCAGAATATCGACACCCACCAAACCACCAATATAATTGATTAATAATTAATACCCTCTGGGGCTAATAAAAATTTTTTCTATAATTAACGCCCATAGAGCTAAAAAGAAGACATTTTTTGTTTTGTCACCGAGAAAAAAGTATTTTGAGGGCTAAATTAATAATAATGTTGTGTACCTGATGAGTAAAAAGACACTTTCAAGGCGATTCCCATCAGATACATGCATTAGAAGACATTGCCATTAGATACCCGTCATAAATGACGTTTCCAGTAAAATGGGAGCTAGACTGTCATGACTACTAATACTCTGGCAAATATCTGGGTCCAAGAGCAACCATAGTAGATATTCATGGTCATTTCATTTCAGGTCCCTCTTTTTACCACAAGCAAATTGAAACGATCTAGAATTCAAAAGAAAAATAAATTACTTATGATTCATACAATTAATAATAAAAAACGAATCATAATATAAATAAGTTTATGTTAGGCCAGGACACAAATAGCCTTGAGAATTGTTTAAATGTATCAGTAATACAACACGAAAACCTAGCACCAAGATAACTTAAAATATAATATACAACACCAATTAAACATTTTAAAATCTGAGAGAATATAAATAAATATAAAATCAAAAACATAAAAAGTAAAATAAAATAAATACAAAATGCATCAAGAACCGCACGAAATTTACATAAAAAGTAACATAATAACAAGAAAATTCGACCGTAAAATGACCATTTATATATAATTAAAAATTAATGAATTAAATGAATAAAAATAAAATATTTTTGGATGAATAAATTTAATTAAAAATGTTAAAAATAAATTACCAATTTAAATTAAGAAATAAATAAAAATTTAATTTAGATAACACAAATAATTTCAAAGTCGAATTTTGTTTAATCGCACTAAAACTAACACGCAAGGTTAAGGCCAAATTATAGGTATATATACTGATATGATTTGACAAATATCTGGTGGGTTACAGGGTTTCGTTATTTGTTTAAATTATCCTGTGGTTGCCCCCCGTAACGCCATACAAAAAGATGCTAACTGTCACTTGGCACCCGTTGCGAGGCAACGTTGGTAATGTGTTCAAGTGGTGGATTGCCCGCAAAAAGTGAGTGTTATTGCTAATACTATAATTTCTCGGACAATCCTCGGGTTCACGAGCTGTCGATAGAAGACCTATGCTCGCTTTTAATCATTTGGTCCCCTTGCGTTTAAATTTCTATCGTCTATCTAGCTATTTTACTGGCATTAGTTTGAGAGAACAAAAATAAGTGGTGGTTTTTATTTAACCCTTCACAATGTTACTTCAAAACCTTACGAGGACATAAATACAATATGAGGTATGCGGAATTACAATATAACTAAATGATGGTTTATTTATCTATGAAATACACTGATTAGAAAATCGAGCGGCTCGGCGCTTAGCCCCCCTCCTTACGTCCAGGTCGTCGGCTAATTGTTGAGAGAGTTATTGGAGTAGCGGTTTCGGCAGTGATGGGTGTTGCAGATGAGATCGGATTAGCTTCGCGATAGGCCAATTGAGCCGGGGCGAAAACTAGAGGGTAGGTTACCGCTGCTCCTTCTTGACAGGCGGATAACGCTACCTCTAGCCCTCTGATTTGAGTCCTTAGACCTTGCACTAACTGTTTTTCTTCGGCCCACCCTTTCTGGGCCGCAGCTAGCTTTTGATATAATGGCTTGACTCTCGTGGGGTCTATCCACGTCGCTTTGATTTGTTGCGTTTCTCGGGCTATCTGCACGAGTTGGTCGTGAAGATCCTTATTTGCCTGTCGTGCTCGGGTCAATTCATTTTGTAGTAACTTCACGGGATCCATCTAAAATAGTAAGGGTTGAATTTGATGAAGACTAATACGAAAATAAATATTATCACTTAAACCTATTTATAAAATGAAAACTACAATAATGACAACAAGAAGAGACAGAAGAAATTTTTCTAAAATCTATCATACAAATATTATAACAAACTATAAAATGTTCAAGTTATTGCGGATTATTTCTCGGAGAAGAATCGTTTGATCCCCTCTTCAGGAGAATATCCAGGTATCACGAATACCGGTCGCTTGAGATTTCGGATTGGTCGTGGAGAGGTCGGGTAATTGCTGGCCAGTCGTCCAGCCGCCAGGTCATCTTGGACATTGGCCAGGTATTCTGTGGCCCGTGCCACATCTGCCTCGACTTGGCGCTGATGCTGTAGAAGGCCTTCCAGAAGCTCTTGGGCCTGCGTTAGAATGTCTCGGGACGGATTGGGTTCGTCGGACGTCTTCCTGAATCGTTTCATAAATTCCTCCGGTGATAGTTCCTCCAGTTGGTCGTCCTCAGGCACCTCAGGGTATCGCTCTTGATATACCCGATTCCAGGCCTGCCTCCATTGTTCCACGATGTGAGCGGGCAGATCAATCATAGCTCCAGTGTGTCCTGAATAGAAAAATATGTTTTCACTCAATATCTCCCCTGCTGTTTTGATGGGGACGGTGATCTAATGGTTCGCCAAAAAAATGCAATCTCTCTCGTCTTGTAAAAGAAAACTCGCTAGCTCGATCTTAAATGCGTTACAATTCATGGGACGTTGGACGTATTTTTGAGTACTGTGTCTGGTGTTTCATGTATTCTCGTGCCGTGAGGGTGCGTTAACAAGATATCTTTGGTACGCTACAGAATAATATTACAGTTTATTCATGATTACGTTTACCTTCGTACATGACGGTTTATCAATAGCGTTAGAATTATAATATGTATCCGTTAATTTACCAAGTATAATAAATAAAACAAAATGAATGAACAATTCTATAATGACATCAGCTTAAAATATGTTCAAAGAAAACAAAATAAAATGAACCAATTATCAAAATGTTCTTTAGTTAGTTATTAGATTTCGGCAGGAACCGAGTTCCATGGGTCATATTTTATAAACGTTGCTTTGGTGATCACGCAAGATAGGATGATTTTCCATTTGTTATTTCATTACTTGAACTTACGACCGTGATACAGGCTTCTAGATACCTATGGGATTGGTTATTGGTAGATATTTGATAGATTCATCTAACAAGAATTGTAAGTTGTTGGCGACTTCAAATGTAATCAAGATAGAATCGTCACTTAATGATTTTTAAATCAATTAGTTGTAGCACGGTAGATCCATAACGGTCAACTAAGGTATATGGTCCAACTTGTCATGTTTAGTGAGGGAGTGGTTGGATTTGGGGTTCATCTGGATAAGAATCTTAATATGTTTCGTCAGGTCTGATTTGATGGTTTTGGGGTTGCTCCTATAACTCGAATGCATACGTAAAGTTATGATAACAGTAATTAATTAGAATTTACCTAAAAGATCTTCCGTAATGTTTGAGTATTCGAGCTCTAACTCCTCGTCGAAAATATTTGTTGAATTCATGGTTTTGTGAATGTGAAAAATGGAGAAATGATGTGATTCAGTTGTTGACGATACATATAGTGTAGATTGATGAATTAAAGTTAGGCGACAGGAAATGAATGCCAATTATGATTTGATTATTATGGCGAATTGCCGGAAATGTCAACGGTTTGCTTATTTACCATACAATTTATAATCCATTATATTTATTTTAGGCGGATGGATTTGTTTATCCGGTCGGTTCGAATCTGGTGAAGTTCATTATATGGATTCTCGTATTCGCATGGTCGTGAATTTTCAAGTGAGTGATATATTTTATTATACTTGAATATTTTCTAACTTCGTTGTTTAAGAAGATATCTATATCGTGATTTCTAATTTGACTCTATTGTGGAATTTTGTGTCTGGGAACTATATTTTGGGAATCTTCTTATCACATCTTGGGGAATTCGGATCGTCTCACCATTATGGTC
Source organism: Schmidtea mediterranea (assembly GCA_022537955.1). Lineage (NCBI taxonomy): Eukaryota > Metazoa > Platyhelminthes > Tricladida > Dugesiidae > Schmidtea > Schmidtea mediterranea. Next base: position 209,500,506 of record CM039679.1, on the reverse strand, counting down.
GAAAAATCAGTAGTAAGTATTTCTCACTGTTCGATGTTTGGGTGGTGTTAACATAACATTTTATTTTTGTTCATGTCGTATTGATATTTAGGGTTGCTTAATTTTTCATGGCTAGGTATTAATCTTTACATTTTTAGGGTTCGGTTTTATTGTCGCAAATTCACTGGGATGATTTTTCAATGAAACGCTATCAATGATGAATTCTCCACAACTCTTATTATCGCTTCGCTCAATTCCTCGATGATGATTTTTAATGTTTTGCGTGTTGAGAGGTGATCATTAAACAACGGTTTTTCATTTACTTGTCTTTATCTTTATTTTGTTAATCAATAAAACTCCTTATTTCTATATGTAAATTATTTTATTTCAAACTGGTTAATTGTTATAATTTTTAGTCGATGGCTTATTTAGCTAAATAAATGATATAATTTTTCAATTTATTTGGTCAACTATTTTATTCGATCAATGACTCTACTCCCTGATCAACAAGTCAAAGTTCTTCTTTCACTCAATGGATTTGTTGGATTTTTTATTGAAGCACTTTTATTCAAGGGGATTTGATGTTCATCGGGGAATCACTTGGTTCCACTCACAACTCTCTTTATTTCACTCTACGAACTTACGATAGTCGAAAAATTCACATTGATTGGTTTTAATTCTGAAGTTACATCAAAGAAGACTTTGCTTGTTGATCAAGAAATTGCATCGATTCTATTTAGTAACTATTTTATTTAATGGAGTTTAATAAATAAGATAATCATTGTTACTCGATAATTATTTTACTGGTAATTCATAATTTGTAAACTACTTATCTTTACTCAAATACTTATCTTTACGGTATAATAATTTAATGAGTTAAATTTTCTTTACTTTAAGCAATAGTTACTTTAATTAAAATCAATGAATTATTTATTAATGATTTCTATCAATTTATTTGACTCGTAAATTTAATTTAGTTCGGAATATTAATTCGAATTAGTTATAACAACGATTTCCATTTAATTTAATCCCCGTTCCATTCCCCTTTAATAAGCCTTAAACGCATATTGTGTTTACATTATATTTACTGAGTGCCCACTGGACTACTCGGTGTGATGATTTTGAGCCGTGTGTAGTATGAGTTTAGGTCGATTTTACAGAAACGAGGAACGAGGAAGCAGCCAATAGACTCCTTCCTTATTCCTCATTTCTTCTATACGGGTAATATTGACGTTCCAACCCTGCGTTCCGCACGCCGGGTCTTCACGGGCACAGATCATTGGCGATATTCCACGCGCTTACACGAATCTGATTTGTGTGTAGATTTTATTTACTTGCGTTATGTGACGGCTGTGGGCCGGAAAAATTTCGACAGTTTAATTTATGAAATATATATATATAAAACAATTTATGTATAATAATATTTATTAATTATAAAACAAAAATAACATGTTACCATTCCTTGCCAATCCATAAAATATCATAAATTCACATATCATAAAATAAAACCAAAATACCTCTCTCCCCACGCCGACGTCCAAGCAGAGCTCCATTGAGTTGCAAGGATGTGACGTGGAAAGAGGGTTCCAACATAAATGTTTCTCACCTAAATAATAATTGAAAATAGCTTCAAATTCGAAAATGGTTTCAAAAACGGTTAAGATTTTCAAAAAACGGTTAATGGTTTTAAAGTAGTTTCACAACGCTTTCAAAAATGGTTGTTTTAAATGTGAAAATGGATCAGTATTTATACCTATTTTTCTTGCATGTGGAATTTGATGCAGTAAAACAAAATTCGACCTTTGGCTGCTCCTTCATCATCCGTTTCCTGTAAAATTGACATAAATTTTTAACAATCGGCTCAAAATCTCTAACACCGAGTAGTCCAGTGGGCACTCATTAACTATGAAATGAACATACATAGATCTTAAGGACAAAAAGAGGGAATGGGTAGCGGGAAAAATTGCGAAATCGTTGCAACAGTTTAAATGAATAGCCATCGGAAAAAGATTAATCCGAACGACCAAAATCATGAAAATAATGTTTTTAAATAAGAATTAAATAAATTATGTTAAATTGAAACGGAAAATATGGGCAGAACGCTGCGCAAATTTTTGGAAATAGTTAAAACACTTATCATAAAAAACCGTAAAATAAGGGCGGAACGCTGCTCAAATTTTCCGAATCGATGAAAATATAAAACCGTAAAATAAGGATAATGGTAATTATAATAATAATAATGATTATAATAATCATAATCATGGTATTTGTAGTAATGATGATAATAATTATGATAATAATAATAGTAGTAATAATCATAGTAGTAATAACAATAAATATAATGGCAGTTATAGTAATAAAAATAATAATAAAGGTAATATATATAATAGTAACAATGATAATGCTAGTAATGATAATAGGGAACATTGTAGTTATAATAGGGATAAGGGTAAGAGATGTACTGTGTTTACTTAACATAACCAAGGGTTTACAGACCATAACAAAATCATCAACATGGACAATAATAAGGACCAAGTGAATGGACATAAAGATAGATGATATAAGAGTATAGGTTAACATTTGAAAGAGATAGGGGAATAATGGGACCTAAGAATCAAAAGCGAGTACAGGTCTTCTATCGACAGGTCGTTGGACCCAGAGATCGTTCGGTCAATTATAGCATTAGCAATAACGCTCACTTTTTGCGGACGATCTACCCACTCGAACACAGTTCCAACGTTGCTTAGCAACGGGTGCCGAGTGGTAAGCGAAAGAATATTTGTATGGGGTTGTCTGGGTAACAACCATATAGTTTCAAAATATCAAAACCCAGAAACCCACCATTTATATTATACGGTAATTGAATCAAAATTAAAAATTCCCGGTCATCATTACTCTTATTTTCACTTATTTTTCATTTATGTCATAGAAATAAAAAATATAAATCCAATAACATGAGTGGGGTTCGAACCATTTCACAAGTCGAAACGATGAAATCGGAATGCCATGTGTCGCAATATAACGCGAGCCAGAACGAAACCCGGATCGAGAAGCTCGGCAGAAGGCTGAGTACACCCTAGCCAAGTTGGAGTTACAGTGCCGGACACGGTGCAAATAATCATGGCGAGACGTCACCTCAATATAGTCAATGCGTGCATCGCAGCAGGTCGGATACCCAGTACCGACGGGCATGGTACTAGCTATGGGATCTCATATGAATTACACAATCCATCTTTTGAAGAAATGGAGGCACCGATCGACGTGGTGGTACCAAGACGGCTCATTCAGACATCAGCTATAGAAAGCCTCAGCACACTAAACTGGAACGACGAACACACTTACGCGAGTCGACGACCAATGGAAGGTTCGAACTTCCGCTACTACGTCGACCAGAAAAGATGTGAACGTCATCTATTCATTTTAAGCAAAAAGTAAATTCGGTTTTTGGTAAGAATTATTATGAAAATAACAACAATATGAAACTGATAATAAAAAAAACTTTTCTTTTAAATTATATCAAACAAAACGTCTGTTAAATTAAAATTAGGCTATACGTATCCAATTGATGCACCTTCTCGAGCATCGTTCTCTTCCTTCATTCTCTTTTTACTTTCGTTTGAGTATTTTTCTATTTATTCTCTTCTTTATCTCGTTACTAGTTCTTTCTACTTCATGTTATCATTCCTCGACAAATGTAGCAAACGCTAGGTTTTTACTTTTGACTATGTTTTTCTTTTATTTCATTTCTGCCTGATTTAACTTTTTCTTTATATTTTTGTATGATATTTGAACCTTCCTCATGGCTACACAACAACCCACAGGTGGCCAGATAGCGGGAATCACCGACTCTTTGCTGCTTATCTTCCAATAACGAAAAAAACCAAATATCGACGTTTTGTAATAATAGGTTTAGTTATACTATAAAACATTATGCTAACTCATGAGTTGATTGATTTATCAATGATTGACCCATATATTTATGCGTGAAACGGGCTTTGAAACATCTTAAAAAATAATTCGCTCATTCTATAATAAAAATAGGTTTTCGTACTTTGCCAGGAGTTCTGCAGCGCCACAGCGCTTATGGACGAACCGCCACTGAAAATAATTAAAATGTTCATTGTTGTTATATATTTAAATAAACAACTTTAATTACACCATAAATTATAAAAACTATTTTTAATATTTCTTATTAAATTAATCAATAAATTCATTTAAAAATATGTTTTTAACAAAAAAACTACAAATATAAAATTAAGTAAAATAAAATAACATAACCTCTACATTAATACGGAATTGATTGGATCTTATTAAATGTCAATAAAACACAGTTGTATAAAATGTTAAAATAATTGTAGATTTTTATTTAATTATTATCCTTAACAGTAAAAACCAAATAATTTTACAAACTATTTTAACAGCATTTCCACACCAATATCGCCGAGTTCCCGCCGAAATACATGTACATTAAACATTTTTTATCATAAGTCACTTCAAATCCATATCCCTCACCAATGACAACTTGCCAACCGTTTCCGCACTTTTGGTCTAAAGTCTCTTTAACCATTTTCGCCGCTATCTATAAAATCATAAATATTTTTTAATATTATCAAATACTTCATTGTCATTGTATTTTTCACAAGCCGTCTGGCAGGTTTCCGCGCATTCCATCCGCACTTCTTCACTCATATCGCAAAACTATAACAAAATATTTGCATTAATTAAAATTTTATTTCTCAATTCCAAAATTGAAACTTTTCATTTGAAACAAAACTTAAAAATTAATTTCAAAACTTTTTTACACGAATTAATGGATAAACTAAAACATTTTTTGTTTCTTCTTTATTTTCATCTTTCTTTTCTTCTTCTTCGGCCATGTTGAATTGGGATAATAAATTTCCAAAAATTTAGATATCGATTTAAAAATAAAATTATTTATCGAAGTTTAAATATGAATTTAGTTTTCAGAAATCAAATTCCAATTTGCGTCAGATTTTAAAAATTTCTTTTTGAGGAGTTTTAAAAAGCTAATATTTATTTTTAGTACAAAAACAATGAAAGGCGCCATAATGTATATTCAGCAATTCAACTTGCAGTTAAACGATTACTTTGAGTCTCCCCAGTCATGTATTGCTGGTTCAATCAAATCATTCTCATATTTGATCAGCTTTATTCACGAGAACAGTGAATACTTTCATGAAAGGTTCTAAAAAATTTAAGAAATAGATATATTTTAAAAAAAAGTAATATGATACCAATTAATTATCATGTCCTTCCTATTAACTATCCATTCGGCGGTCAGCTATTTTCCTTGAAATTTTTGGTCTCGACGCTTGGTAAGTTGGTAGGCCTGGATGAGAGGATGGGTCTGATTTCTGAATTTTTCAAAGTTACTTCGGCTTATGTTACATCACTTATAAAAGAAAAGATGTTAAATTTATATAAAGTGATTTTTTAAAAAATATTGTTTTAATTAAAGGATCTTTAAAATTTTAAAATATATCGGAAGTTGACAATTTTCTGACACTACAATTTATAAATAATTAATTACATCTTTTCATTTAAAATTAAACAGAAAAATTTAAGTTCTTGAAATTTCTTTGAATCGGACATTCGTTATGCTGAGTACCAGATGGTAAAAGAACATAAGAATTTGCTACAACTGTTGGGACACAAACGGCCTTGAGAAATGTTTAAATGGATCGGTAACACACACGCAAACATAACAAGCAAATTTAAATAAACCTATTGAAACACCAATTAAACCCTACCAAATATGAGGAAAAGAGAATTAAATATAAAATAATAAACATAAAAATAAATTAAAATAATAACAAAATGCAACAAGATTCGCACGATACAAACACAAATATAAGACGAAAACCCAACAAATTCGACAAAAATTAATAAATTAATAAAAGTTCATGAAAATGAAACTTAAATCAAAAAATTTGAATTAGTAATAATTCAATAAAAATTCTAAATGAAAAATTATTAAAATAAATTGAAAAATAATAAAATTAAAGATTAGAATACACTAGAAAATAACAAGGTCGAATTTTGTTTTACTGCGTCAAATTTAACACGCGAGGTTAGGGACAGAAAATAGGTATAAATACCGATTCATTTTCACATTAAAACACACCGTTTTTCAACCGAAAACCATTTGAATCATTTTAATTGATTTTGAATATTAGTTATTTTAAATCTATTGCCAGATCGATTTTAGGTGAGAAATAGTTTATTTTGGAGCTCTCGCTACACGTCACATCCTCGCAACCTCGGTAGAGCTCTGCTTGGATGTCGGCCTGGGGAGAGATGCATTTTTATGCTTTTATGAATGTATTTGTTGGCAAGTAATTTTGTATTTTGTCTTTAATAATAAATATTTATAATATTAATAAATTGTTTTTATATATTTAATAAACTAAAATTAATCTGTCGAAATTTTTCCGGCCCACAGCCAACACAAATCGCAAGTTAGTAAAATATTCACAGTACAGATTCGTGTAAGTGCGTGGAAAATCGCCAATGATATGTACCCGTGAAGACCCAGCGTGCGGAACGCAGGGGTCGTAACGTCAATATTGTTTCATATAGAAGAAATGAGAAATAAGGAAGAGGTCTTTTGGCTGCTTCCTCGCTTCTCTTTTCTGTAAAATCGACCTAAAATTATATTACACACGGCTCAAAATCATCACACCTAGTAGTCCAGTGGGCACTCATTAAATATAACATAAACACAATATGCGCCTAAGGCTTATTAAAGGGTAATGGTACGGGGAATAAATTAATTGATTAAACTAAAGTAATTTGTTGATTAAGATAAAGTAGCTCATTGATTAAACGAAAATAATTTATCGAGTAAGATAAAGTAGTTCATTGCTTAACAGTAAAGTAATTCATTGATTAAAGTTAAAGTAATTATTGAGTAAAAATAAGTAATTCCTTGATTAAATTAAAATAATTCATGAATTAAAATTAACGTAACTATTGATTAAAACTAAGTAATTCATTGATTAACAGTAAAATAATTCATTGATTGAAACTAAAGTAATGCATTGATTAAAATAAAGTAACTTCTGGATTAAAAATAAGTAATTTGTTGATTAAATTAATTAGTTGATTAAAGGGAAAATAAATAAATTAATCTGTTAATGGAAAGTAAGTATAAATCCGTTGCTCAACATTAAATTGACAATTCATCAAGACGAGATCATTGCTATAAAATTTAAATCATTGTTTTAAAGAAAATTAATATCATTATTAAGAAAAAGGGAAAAGTGTTAACATGAAATCGTTGATTAGTTCGTCATAAAACAAAATAAAAGTGACTTAATGGGCGATAACGTTTAATTTAAAAAATTTCTAGAGCTAAAATTACGGATAAAAATCCAAACGTTGACCCTAAAAATCGAGAATTCATACAAAATCGACGAAAAATTAAAATGACCATAAAAATTTAGGATGATAGATCGATTAAAATGACAATCGGAAAATTTATATTAACATCACATCAAATGTTAAACCACAGGAAAGGCTTACCGCCGATTTTCGATAACACTTATAAAGTGATCCAAATATCTCCAAGAAAACGATGAATAGAAACCTCCAAATAATAAAATTCTAAATAGTAAAATTCCAAATGCATGAGATTGCACAAAGGTGCCGAGAAGGAGTCCACTCGAAACCGACGGTAGATGCAAGTATTTTCCTTAAAAATGTTGATAGAAAGCATTCAAATTAACTAAAACATTAACTTACAAAATCGATTTGACTAAGCTTCGTTGAATTTACCAATCGCGAATTTCTGAAAATGAAGTACAAATAATGTAAACACAGGATGTAAACTTACCGATTTAAATTATCGCCGTTCATTCATCAATGTCGAAATCTTAATAGATCAATAAATCGACCAACAACAAATCAACCGGAAATCGACTATCTAAGATCATTCCGACTTATCGAATTAATATAAAATAAACAGGTCTATATACAACCGACATACACGAATCAACATCCTGCCACGGCATTAACGATTTCCAAGTTTTCAATAATGTAGATTTTTCGGTCGAAAAGGGTTCATTCAAAAGGGCCAAACCCATAAGGTAACATTTCATAACTCCCCTTAATTAATTTCGTAACGTTGGAGACTTAATTAATGACTATTCGAGTCGTCACCTTTAAAGAAATTTAATTAATAAATAGTTGTATCTTGCCCTACTAAACGTCAAGCCGTTAGTTTATAAATAATCTTTTGTTAAAACCCTGAATGTCCATAACCCAACTAGTATAGTAACGGAGTGTCGCTTTATTTTTAAAATTATTATAACCATTACAAAAATTTAGGAGAGTCACGAGCTAGAATAGTTAACTTATAGATGAACAGTCATACTTATCTCATTTGAAAAATGTGGTAATCATTGAAGTTTAACGAAATTTGATAAGGTTTAGATTTTGATAATTCAAATAGCAATATCATAGTCATTATTTAGTCGATTATTAAAATAAAGCGGACGATTTGATTAAATTAACTTTCACTCCTAATACGCAATTATCTGACCATGATGATAATTTAGAAAAGGACATGCCGCTCAATTGGACATCTACTCAAGTAACTGATAAACACTGTCAGAAGAAGACACAGTCAACCACAGAGATTTTCAATGAACGTCGACCACAGTGGTCATATCCCACCACTTGGCGATTGTTAGGCTTCGAAAAGGACCTTTGTGGACTCACCGGACAGCAGTATCCGGCTGCAGAAACATACGAGCATGCACGAGACCTCCTCACTCAATGGGAAAGGGTGCAGGAACAAGTGGACTTAAATGTGGTTAAGGCAAGAATGTACCTCGCGGACGTGGAAGAGGACATCCGCGTCGGACGTATTGCGGAGGCTTACCCACCTCGACCGGCCCGCGATACCCGACGGCCATATCCGGTAGCTACTCTGAGGAAAAGCCGAAAACGACATTTTACTGAAGAGTCCTGATTCCTCGGGCAAGGGATAAGACATTAGTTTGTAGTGTCAATGTCATAAAAATTTGAAAATTCCAATGTCATTTGCCTTGTTTCTCTTTGTAATCAGATTGATTTTGTAACTATGTTTATAATGATTAAATTTTGATGTAATTAAGCCCAATAAAGAAATTTGAAAGTTTTCTTTTATTATAGCGATGTCGACTCTGCAGTTAATACAAGCCGAATTGGATCACGCTAGGCGGACGAATGCGGATCTACTCGCCCAAATAATCCAAATGACCCGGGAAGTACAACAAATAAAGGCAACCTGGTCCGATCCGACAAAAACGAAAGCTATTTACCACAGACTCACGGCGGCACAAAAAGGTTGGGTGGAAGAACGACAGCTTAATCAGAGCTTGCGTACCCAAATCAGAGGATTGGAAGTCGCCCTAGCAGTCTGTCGGGAGGGGGAAGCAGTAACATACCCGCTCGTCTTCGCCCCGTCCCAGATGCCACATAAAAGTTCTCAATCTACAAACCAGTCCGCCACTCCACCCAATAATCGTCGGCCGGGACGCAAGGAGCGTGCCCGACGTCGAGCAACACAACCCCCAAACCTATCTCATTAACTCATAAATGCTAAGTGGTTTTTTGTTGATTTGAATAGAATAGTCGTATTTATAGTCAATTTATTTCCTAGATACACTTGTATGCAAGCGTTATCATGAATACTCGTATCACGTTAACGAACCTTCGTCCCATCTCCCACAGTCAATAAAAATCTGATTTTGAACTCTTTACACAAGGGACAGAGCAAAGCGAGCAAAGGTCTTCTATCGACAGCTCGTGGACCCGAGGGTTGTCCGAGAAATTACAGTATTAGTAATAATGCTCACTTTTTGCGGACAATCCACCCACTTGAACACATTTCCAACGTTGCCTAGCAACGGGTGCCAAGTGGCAATTAGAATCATTTTGTATGGCGTTACTGGGTAGCAGGAAGACAATTTAAACAAATAGCGAAACCCTGTAACCCACCACAACTTTAAAGGAAATTCCCATAAAATAAGAGCACAAAATATATTTTCATTTAATACCTATCTAAATGACGTTGGAACTGTAGTGAAGTGAGCCATATCGCCATGATTGCTGATACCTGGTAAACCGTTGGGTTCATAAGCTACAATATAAGGCCTCATGCTCTTTTAATTAGGGTCGTTTGTTAATACAACCATAGTTTAAGCTCTTTTTATTTTAATATTTCGTCATAATAGATTTCCAATTTAATAATTGCTTTATTAATTTTATTTTATTTAAATAAATACTTTCTATTTATTAAGTTGTTAAGGATAAAAATAATAAAATAATCGGGGGAAAAGGTATAAATCGGAAATTGTATAAAAATAATTGAGCTCCAAATGAAAACTGAAAAAAAAATAACAAATAAAAAAAATTAAACAAAGAAATTATTAAGTAACAAGTGCATATGAAAAAGGGAAAAACAAAAACAAGATCAAAATTTAATTTATTTATCTTGACGTGTCCTTCGAGATATAAAGAAGGGATTACCAGGGAAGACGAGTAATGTTGTTTTCAAAAATTATACATCTTGACAGATAATAAAAAGAACTGGAGATGACCAAAGGAAATATACAGGATAGAATATTCTGGTGGGTTTTTGGGTGTTGATATTTTGAAGCTATATGGTTGTTGTCCAGACAACCCCATACAAATATTTTCTCTTACCACTCGGCACCCATTGCTAAGCAACGTATTAACTGTTTGAGAGTGGGTGGATCGTCCGCAAAATGTGAGAGCTTTTACTAATGCTATAATTGACCGTACGATCCATGGGTCCAACGAGATGCCGATAGAAGGCTTGTGCTCGATTTCGATTTTTAGGTCCCATTGTTCTCCTATCTTCTTCAAATGTTAATCCATACTGTTATATCATTTATCATTATGTCTATTCTTATAGTCATTCTTGTCGTTGTCCGTATTATTGATTTTACTATGGCCTGTACACCCTTTGTTATGTTATATCCTCACAGTATCTCTCTTACCCTTATCCCTATTGTGGGGTTAGTGGTGTGGATGACCTTCACCCCAATCATATAAAATAGTTTTTTGCTCCCGCCAATGGTTACCCGTTGCTAGGCAACGTTGGTAATGTAACCACTGGTCACAGGACGTCCAAAGGTGAGTTCCGATATCAGAACTGCTAAGGGTTAGTCCTATGTCGGGTTCAGCGGACTGCCGTTAGAAGGCCTATGTCCGTCTTCTATTTCAGGTCCCTTTATCACTTTCTATTTATTACTTTTCGTTTCTACATTTATTTACAAATAGTAACATAATAAACTAAACAATTTTTATTTAATGTCAAACAAATTAAATTATCATCAGATATTGAGTTTATTATCTCATTTGGTTACTCCTTGGGCGCGTCTTCGCAACCGCTCGGTTCGACCTGGTCGAGCGTGTGATCTGGTCTTCTTGTTAGCTGCTTGGGCTTTTTCTTGGTCGCGATAGGCTAATTGTGCCGGAGCGAATACCAGAGGGTAAGTCACTGCACTTCCCTCCTGGCACGCCGACAAGGCGACCTCCAGTCCTTTGATTTGTGTTCGCTGCGCCTGGTTCAACGCTCTTTCCTCTTTCCAGCCCTGTTGTGCAGCAGTGAGGCGCTGGTACAAAGCTTTCATTTTCTCGGGTTCGGCCCAAGTGGCTTTCAGCCGTTGCATCTCTCGACTCTGTTGTAGGAGTTGTCGGTGCAGGTGCTGATTTTCTCGTCTAAGTTCTTTCAGCTCTTGGTGCATTATTTTTGTGGCTTTCATTTCTAAAATTACAATATTTAAATGATTAGTCGTTTACAATATTGATTCAACTCTATTGATCCTCTCTCTTAATTAATTTTACAATGTATTATCGGCTGCGTTTCATGCGTCTTAGTTGGTTGGTGTTAACTCTCTGGTTGGTACAAGTTTAATGACAAAAAAACGTTCTATCTTTTCCTATCATTTATTATCTATAAAATATGTGGAAACTTATTGCCAACAAAAAAAAGGTAGAAAATTTACATTACTTTAGTTACACTAATTGTCAAAGTAGTTATTTTATAAAACTGAAAATTGAATAACCCGTGAGACATAAACATTTATTGTCGTCAAAACTAAAACATATCGATTCAACTCATTCATGACCATTAAAACGTTCATTCCTTCGATTGTTGTGCTTGGAATTCCACTGGGGATGCCTGCTCGCATATGTATGATCGCCTGTTTGACGAGATCCGAGTCGATTTCGAAGTGTTGACTGCACGAGTTTCTCCGGTATCACCATTTTAGTCGGTGCTGTCATCTGCGTCAGCCTCGGGTCGTCTAACTCGAAGGACACTCCATATTCTGGCGGGAATCCATCGGTGCTCGGAATAGCACCACTTGCGATATCTCTGTTTACTTGAGCTAGTCGTTGTCGGGCCAACACCGCCTTCCGGTGGTACTTTCTTTCTAGTTCTTCCATCTTCATGGCCGCGTATTCGGCTCGCTGGCGGGCTTCTCGTGCTGGATTGTGGCCCGGCTCGCGCTTAATCGCGATACTTGGTAACTCGATCTCTTCGGCTTGGTATTCTGATCTTCTTGGCCAACTGGAGTCTCCATAAGTGGATAACAGATATCCGTTATCCCACAAAACTTGACGGTATCGAGCGGCGGAAGCGCTCGGGATCTGTAGAGTCACTCGAGAATTGTCACTCCAATTGCCATGCGGGTCTCTGCGATCTAATCGTGAAAATATTTAATTACCAATCATTCTTATCGATGCGCCTGCGTGAGCAAAAACATGGGCATTGGTGATTTATACTATTTCCATAGAGTAACGATATGGGTGAAGTTTTGTTACGAAAAATTTAAAATGTAGCGTGCGAATTTACCTGATTGTTTCTCTTCACTAGTCATCTGAGTATCATTCCTCGAGATCCGATCTCGTAAAGGGTCTCGGGTTCGAACACGTCCACTATCGGTGCTAGTTGCTTGGTGATTCATTTACGCGGTATGAAATGTGAGTTTCTACTATGTTCTTTTATATTCGTAAATTGTTTGCGAGGGCGTGGTGGGGTGAGTGAACTGTCGTTTAATTTATTCCTTTTCGCGGTTGAATGTTAATATAATTATTTTAAGTTATTTATTGTTTATTATTTGATACCGATCATTATTTGTTTTTCGTTCAGGTCGGCGGTGAAAGTCCATTTCTATTGATCGCTTCATTTTCTTTGTTATTATAAGCTTATGTGATCATCGTCATCGACCTGTCATTCGCGTCGGATTTTTGGTGATTTATTCCGCGGTAATCTCGGACTATGACCTGTCTGTAGTTTATTTAGCATATGAAAATCAATTTGATCTCTATTGGTTCTATGGATTAATATGTACTTAATCGCATTTTTCACTTGCTGATTGGAACTTTTGGTGCTCTTTTTCTGAATTATTGTTCTTATTCGACGTCGGTGTATCCAAGAAAACACTTTACTACAAGTTGCTCCGGATTTTTGTCATTGCTGAAAGAATATTCAATTGTACATGCTGGTCAGGGAGAAACTGTTGGATGGAATATGCGATGACAGCTATTCAAATGAAGAGAATACCGAGGTTTGGAAAGAGTCGGATGTTTAGTTGGGTCGTGCTATTGAACTATATGGTTTGTTCTTTTGGTTGGAACTTCTGATTTTATTGTTTCCATTAATTTCAGGATGTTTCTAATTTTATTCGGTTTTAAAGATTCAATATTATTCGTGGGCAAATCTGTGGTATTCGAATCCTCTCACGAGAGCTGAGTTCTTATGTTTACATCTGTGAACTATTTGCGATATTTCGTTGTCGTTGATCCATTATCCTTATGTGAAATTATTAATTTATTTATTCGTGTCAGGTACGGTTAATATGATTATTTTGGTCGTTTTTTATCGGTTATTCGTAACATAATAAATTTTATTTAACTCCTTGAATTATCCTTGGATTCATGAATTACATAGTTATCTTTCAATGGGTTAGAAGGATTTAAATCTAATCATTAATTTGGTTTACAATTTATCAATGCCTAATGCCTTAATTATTATTACTTTTATGAAATATTAGCGGATCTATATCCTGCCGTAATTTTCTCAGAATCAGTTCATTCTACTCGATAGTTTGTTGTTTCGTTCGTTTACTCCATTTTCCCTAGCTTCTTACTCATAAATCGTTTGCTAATTTAGATTAAATCCGAGGATAATTCAAATTATTAATACTTATGAAATTTTACTTGATTTTTCGTTACATGAACTTTTTAATTATGGATCATTTTATCTAATTAAATTATCCGTTGATTACGTTATCAAAGTATTCTCGTTGTAGTATGTTCGGGTCATAGATTTAGTTATAATTTCATCGTTTTAATTAGAATAATTTATTTACGTCACGTCTAGTTTACTGTTATAGATTCAATCACTTTAAATTAAGTTAATTTCCTTTTAGTTATTAAATTTATCTGCATCGCATCGGTTTCAAGTCCCCACTACCCGAGCCTTAATTTTAGTCCTAAGGTTCTTGTGTTCATATTAGAGTTTACGAGTGCCCACTGGACTACTCGATGTTATCATTTTAGCCGATGTGTAGTTAAATATTTAGGTCGATTTTACGAGAGATGGGTGAAAGAGATCTAGCCAAAAGTCTAGCCCTCAATCTTCCCACCGCCCCTATAATGGGTAGAATATTTACGTTCGAGATCCGTCGTTACGCACGACAGAGCTCTCACGGGCACACACTATAGGCGGAGAAACCGCACTTACATAGTGTGACTAGTTGTGTTATGATTTTGCTTTCTTGTGTGATGTGTGGCTGTGGGCCAGAAAAATTTCGACTCATAAAACTGAAGATTCATTTTTTCATAAATACATATATTTGTTGAAACAATTTCATCATGGTTCGTTCATAGTTCATACATATCAACATGCGACAAAAGGTCCTCACACATACGATCAAGTAGAGCTTACATTAAGATACTTGGTTCGCAGAATGAAAACGGTTATCGAGAGTTGCTCCTTTGAATTGTTCTGACAAAAGTAATTTATTCACTGAGTGAAAAACAATTTTCATTGAAACTTTGTGAAAATGGATTGGTATTTATACCTGTTCTGTGACCCTAACCTTGCGTGTTATTTTTTATGCGTTAAAACAAAATTTGACCTTGCAATTATGTGTCTAATTTATTATTATTTTTTGATTTCTTTTACAATTTACTCATTTATTTTTAATTTCAATCATTTCTGATTAAAATTATTTTATTTTTGTTCGCTTTATTCATGAACTCTTTTAATTTTTCGTAAATTGTCACTTTTTCGGTCAAATCTTTTGTTATCGTGTTATTTCTATGTCAATTCGTGCGTATCTTGGTGCGTTTGTTAATATTTTAATTTAATTTTATGTTTTCTATTTTATATGTTAAATTATGTGTTTTTCTCGCATTTTAGGTGTTTATTAGATGTTTAAGGGTCCGATTTTGAAATGTGCGTGTTGTGTTTGCGTGCTGTTTCCAATCCATTTAAACAAAAGCTTGTACTGGCCCAACACTATTATAACTACTATGTTCCTTATTATTTTTACTAGCCTTTTCATTGTTACTAATATGTGTATTATTCTAATCCATTATCACTGCTATTACTATTATTATTATTCTTATTACTACCATTACCATTATATTTATTATAATTATAATAATTATTATTATTATTATAATTATTTTAATAATTACCATTATCCTTACCATTAACATTATTATTATTAAGTTTTTTGTAAGGATCAGTTCTTATTCCTCAGTTTTATAAAAATATTTTACCTATGTTGGGCCAAAACACAAATAGCTTTGAGGATTGTTTAAATGCATCAGTAATACAGCACAAAAACCCAGCACCAAGATAACACTTTAAAATCTGAGAAAATATAAATAAATATAAAATCAAAAACATAAAAGTAGAATAAAATAAATCCAAAATTCATCAAGAACCGCACGAAATCTACATAAAAAATAACATAATAACAAGAAAGTTTGACCGTAAAATGACCATTTATATAAAAGTAAAGATAAATGAAATAATCTAATAAAAATAAAATATTTTTGGTTGAATAAATTTAATTAAAAATGTTAAAAATAAATTGCCAATTTAAATTAAGAAATTAATAACAATTAAATTTACATAACACCAATAATTTCAAGGTCAAATTTTGTTTAATCTCAATAAAAATAACACGCAAGGTTAAGGTCAAATTATACGTATATATACTGATGTGTTTTGACAAATTTTCAACGTAAATTTGGTGCAAACTTAATTTCAGTCTTATTTGGTAGTCTTATTTTTCAACACCAGTTCTAGTCTGATTCGAGTTAGTGTGCATAACTAACTGAGAGCCGTGCATTCAGCCAATTAACACTGACAAGTGTTTTGACTGAACAAGTTAACTCTCAGATAGTGTACGGGTATTGATTTATCTGATTGCTATTATGCAAATTTACGAAGTGTTATGAATTAATGACATGAATTGTGATCAAGGTGATTTTATGCCAATTTGGCGGATGAATTTATGGACGATGCATGCCAAATAAATATTTTAAAGTCAACAATTTTGTGCATTGAAACTTTTACTTAACTGATATGGTAAAATTTATTTACTATTTCTTTTTTGGCCCACAGCCAAAACATATTTCAAGACAGTAAAATGAAACCCCCTACCGAACTGTGTAAGTGCGGTGTAAGTCCGCCAATAGTTCGTGCCGGTGAAGGCTACGACGTGAGAACACAGTAGCTGGAACGTCAATATTGTCCATTTATAAGGGAAATATGGAGGTGGGGAAGTAGTTTTTGGCTGCTCCTTCGCCATCCGTTTCCTGAAAAATAGACCAAAATTCTTTAACAACAATCGACTTAAAATCACTAACACCGAGTAGTCCAGTAAACACTCATTAAATATAACATGAACATATATAGAACTTAAGGATAAAGAGAGGGAAAGGGTAGCGGGGAAAATTGCGAAATCGTTGCAACAGCTAAAATGAATAGCCATCGGAAAAAGATTAATCCGAACGACTAAAATCATGAAAAATAATGTTTTTAAATAATGTATAAGAATTAAATAAGTTATGTTAAATTGAAACGGAAAATATGGGCGGAACGCTGCTCAAATTTTCCGAATCAACTAAAATACTTATCAAAATAGCAAAGTAAAAGTAAAATACGGCTCAGTAATTAATAAGATATCGGATAAGACCGTAAAATAAGGGCGGAACGTTGCTCAAAGTTTCCAAATTAATTAAAATACTTCAGGGAATATTGTAAGGAAAGGGTGGAGCGCGGATCAAATTGTTGGTATTGGTGGGTTACTGGATTTCACTATTTGTGTAAACTATCCTATTGTTGCCCCGGTAACGCCATATAAATATTACTTTGACTACCACTCGGCACCCGTTGCTAGGCAACGTTGGAAATGTGTTCGAGTGGGTGGATTGTCCGCAAAAAGTGAGCACTATTACTAATACTGTAATTGCCCGGACAACCCTCGGGTTCAACGAGCTGTCGATAGAAGACCTATGCTCGCTTTATAATGTCCCCTGTGTGAGAGAGTTCAGGTTCCGACTCATGTTGATCGGTAGGAATGGAACGAGGTTCCGGTGACACGGTGAGAATACTTACGACTTTTCGACGACAATTCCATATTAATCATATCTTGTGACTTGCTACTTTAGAGTCGTTTAACAATAATTACAATTTTATTAAAACAAAATATGTAATGTCTGTAAGTTAATTTGGTGTTATGACGGTACTGGATACTTTAGTTCAAATGGCTTGCCAGACGTGCAGCTCTGCGTCGGGCACGTTCCTTGCGTCCCGGCCGGTGGTTACTTGATGGTACTATTGATGGAGTCGCTTCTCGTGTGGAATTGTTGATTGAATCCCGGTACACCAACTGAGATGGGGCGAAGATGAGCGGGTAAGTTACCGCCTCCCCTTCACGACTGGCTGCCAGGGCGACTTCCAATCCTCTGATTTGCGTCCGGAGACTCTGATTGAGTTGGCGTTCCTCAGCCCAACCCTTTTGAGCGGCTGTGAGACGTTGGTGGATGGATTTGAGCTTTGCCGGATCCACCCAGGTAGATTTCACCTGCTGAACTTCCTTGGTGAGCTGGATTATCTGCTCGTATAAAGATTTATTGGCTTGCTGGGCTCGGGATAATTCCGTTTGTAATAGTTGGGCGGGTTCCATGACTAATAAAAATAAAATTAATAAAAGGGTGATTTACAATTAGGGCGGAATCGTGCCATGTTAGATTTATTTCAAACAAATTAATAAAATTATTTAATAATAACAACATTCTAGTCAAGCGAAAAACAAAACAAAGAAATTTACGAACTTAGTTTAATTACCAACAATCAAATCAATATACTAAAAGAACACAATTGTTTTGAATCGTCATTAATCGAGATTAGGTTTACGTCCCGTTACGGAAATCTGTTCGCTACCCACTCCTCGGGTGTATAGCCGGAGATCGACATAGTCGGTCTCTTTGTGTTGCGGGCTCGGGCCGCAGTGGTTTGTGGGGTCTGGACTGGGAAGGTTTGTTGGGGATGCCAATAGATGTCGGCGATCCGACCCGCCAGCAAATCCTCTTCTACATTCGCCAGGTGCTGGCGAGCTCGGATTACCTGTAGATCCACGTGCTTCCAGATTTTCTAATCGCTGCCGGGCCTGCCGATAAATCTCTTCGGTCGGGTTCCATTGGGTGGATGTTCCCAGCCCCAGATTGTTCCTGTCGAGGAACTTCGACGGGGGAAACTCAGGGCATTTCTCCTGTCTGTATTGAGCACAGGCCCATCTCCATCGATCTGCGAGGGAAATTGGTAGGCGATTCATTGGACTAACTACAAAAGAAAATAAAAATCATTAGTGGTAGATACTAAACCTCAAGTAGATGGTCGACATTTCAACAATCATTACCATTTTTGTTAGGGTTAATACGAGGGAATCGGATTAGAATAATTTTGCATCTAGGGAACGGTTAGTCGGGGGTTTTAGCGTACGAGTTTACTTGCTTTACAAGAAAAGAATAAAAGGGTTCGACTATGATTTTACTAGATCATTACATTTAGTGTTATATACCGATTTTAATTATACTATCCTTATAATTTTCTCTATTATTTCGTTTATTAATACGCCTATAACTCTACTATATCATTATATTTATAAAGATGATTATAATTCTCATATTTATAGGATAGTTATAATTTCTACTATGTTATTCCAGGTGATTATCATTATGATTTGTACTATATTATTACCATCTCATTTTATCAAAAAATTAATCCCTACATTTATGAGATGATTCTAATCTATTATTTCATTTATTAAAGTGATTATCCACTTTCTACATTCTCTTATCGCTAAAATGATTGTGGTTTTGGGTATGTTATTACGATTATGATTATCCAGAAAAAAAAGGATTTTTATTTTTCCTATTATATCTATTAATGTGATTATCAAAATGATTATGATTTTTTCTACCATATTTATTAATTTTGTAAATCTAATTGTATAATCTTACTTTCCGTGGTCACTCCCGATGCTGCGGCTGCTTCCTCGTCGGGCATATTGGTTGGAAATTCCAAATTGTCAGTCATGATCGGCATAAAATAAATTTTTATCTGAATGGATTAGCTGGTTTGTGATTAATATCGATTGAGATTTTTGCGGGGGCGTCGACATCCGGTTGGTTAAATCAATTGAACAGAATTCGGTCGATGGATAAATAATTAAATTTTCGATATCCGTTCGATTTTGTTTAATTAGATCTATTACCTATTCAGATTTTGGACATTCGACGTTGGTAATTTTGTAAGTTTTTATTTTATTTCTTTGGACGACAACGGCGGAAAACTCACTCGTCCCATCGTCAACTTCACGATGTCACGGTGGGTGTTCCCACGTTAACTCCAATCTACTTCTGATTTATTGAACTCTAATTTATTTAATATATTTATATTTTTATTAACACCTTTACCTTTTCAGGAATATTCCAACTCATTCATTTTACTATTTAATATATGGAATCATCGCGTTAGGAAAGTCGTGAGATTATTCTCGTCCCTCAATCTTGGAGTCTCAAATTTGATTATCAATGGAATAATTAATTTACGGAATATCGTACATGGGTCTGAGTTGATGATCACAAATCAGGAGCTTGTTGGGTATTCAAATCAAAATTAACTGCCTTATTTTTCAGGGAATGAATATCAATAAACCGGTTTCGTAAATTTATTCGGTAATGCTACAAAGAAATAACGGTGGATGAAACAGATGGGTCAGTTAATTGAATTATTCAAGTAGGTTGGGTATCTGCGTTAAAATGCAGTTTATTCTATAATTTCAATTTAGTTATTAATTTAGGCTGATTCGGTTTTAGCGGGATCTAAATTAATTTATGGCAGACATTTTTAATCAAAATATCAAAGAGGCGTCTCTAGTAGTCGTATGGAGTTATGTCGGAATAAGTTCTCTATTTTGTTAAGGTATGTGATTTAATAAATAGTAATTTAGAAATTCTGATTTTAGTATACATTGATTTTCATAGCAACAATTTCATATTACTTGTTTCCCGTGCCCTTCCCCTTTAATAAGCCTTAGGCGCATATTGTGTTCATATTATATTTAATGAGTGCCCACTGAACTACTCGGTGTGATGATTTTGAGCCGTGTGTAAAATAATTTAGGTCGAATTTAAAGAAAACGAGAAACGAGGAAGAAGCCAACAGACCTCTTCCTTATTTCTCCTTTCTTCTATACGGGATAATATTGACGTTCGATTCCCTGCGTTCCGCACGTCGGGTCTTCACGGGCACAGATCATTGGCGATATTCCACGCACTTACACGAATCTGAATTGTATGTTGATTTTACTGACTTGCGATGTGTCTTGGCTGTGGGCCGGAAAAATTTCGACGAATAATTTAATTATGAAAACAAATTAGATTTTATGAAAAAACGAGTTATTTTTTAAACATTATAAATATGTATTAATATATTAAAAACAAGATACAAATTACTTGATCAACTCATTCAATAAAACCATAAAAATACATCTCCCCCACGCCGACATCCAAGCAGAGCTCTACCGAGGTTGCGAGAATGTGACGTGGAGAGAGAGGTTCCAAATAAAATCACTACTCACCTAAAAATAATTCAAAGTAGATTTTTAAAATTACCTAAAATTTTGTTTCAAAATTGGTTAAATTTTATGTGAAAATGCATCGGTATTTATACCTATTTTCTGTCCTTAACCTCGCGTGTTAATTTTGATTTAGTAAAACAAAATTCGACCTTGTTATTTTCTAGTGTATTCTAATCTTTATTTTTATTATTTTTTCAATTTATTTTGATAATTTTTATTTGAAATTTTTATTGAATTATTTCTAATTCAAATTCTTTGATTTAAATTTCATTTTCATGAAATTTTATTGGTTTATCAAATTTCGGTCGAATTTGTTGGGTTTTCATGTTATGTTTGTATTTGTATCGTGCGGATCTTGTTGCATTTTGTTATTATTTTAATTTATTTTTATGTTTATTTATTTAATAAGTAATTCTCTTTTTTTTCTCATATTTGATAGTGTTGGGCCAAAACTGATAAAAAACCTTTTCTTTTATTTTTGTTTAGCCAGCACGATAACGCCTGTGTGGTTTTGAGCAGAAAATTTAAAATTATGTAAAAACGGAAATTTAAGGAAAAATAAAATAAATAAAAATTTAATAAAAATTTTGAGTCATAAAAATGTAAAAATTTAAATCAAAAAGAATAAAAATTTTATTAATTTTGGAAAATTCGAGAAATTCCTTGTTTTACTGCATCAAAACACACACACAAACAATCATGGTATAAAAGGCGATGCTGGCTAAGCAAAATATAATGCATTTTAGCCCATTACTCATTTTACCAAACATTATTTTTAATCATTGCAACGAAGTAATTTTATTTTATTTATTTGTATATATGATATGACAATACTAAATGATTTTTATGATTTTTATTCTTCATTTATTTCATCTAAGCTTTAAAAGAAAGAATTTTTTTTGATCGAAGAATTCGACGTAATCTTTGAACTCCCATCATAAAAGAATTAAATCTTAAACAGCATATCGAAACCAAATTTAATCGACATAATAGATTTACATGCAACAAGATAGTAAAATGAAAGTGTTTTATTTTCGTTACCCCGGATCGAACCGGTCGTTAGTGGGGGAAGCCGCGGTGCCGGTAGTAACCAGGCCTGCCCAATATTCTCCCCTTCCTAAATCCTATCGCCCGACCCTCGAAAGAGTAGTGTTGAGGTCCTGGGAAAGGTTAAATATAAAGTTTATATCACAACAAATGAAAAATACACAGACTAGCATATAGAAGAATCAGAAAGAAATTTTTTGGTGTGATCAACAAATTTTATTCCAATATAAAGTATTATGTAGCTCATTAAAACTCGCGACTAATCACATTAGGAAGTTAAATCGGCCATAGATCGCATTTTCGTATCAAACGTACGTGTTTAAGTCGATTTTGAATGTTACCCAAAGACTGTACGTTACTCGTTACCTAGACATCGAACACCGTTCATTTCATAAAATCGAATCCACATCTCATGATCTGCAAAACAACTATCAACGTATCTCTGATATTTATTATTATTATTATTAAAAATTTTATTATTAATTTCATTTATTTTCATAATTATTATCATTGTCAATAGTATTATTTTATGACCCTACTGTTATTATTAATACAAATTTTATCATTGTTATTACTGTCGGTTGCCTGATTTTATTATTTAGGTTATTATTTTAAACCTATCCGCTGTTATTTTTAAAGTTATCAAATAATTATTATCATTACTAATATTATTAATTCATTACCATTTTTATTGTTAAAATTATTGTTGATTTCATATTAATATTATTCATATTATTATTATTATTATTAAAATATTATTATTATTATTACTATTAAAATATTACTATCGTTATTATTAATATTATTGGTATAGTACTATTATTGTTATAAACTATATAGTACTATTATTATGGGGTTATATAATTCATCATTACCTCCAAAACGATTCCGATATTATTATTAACATTATTATTATTATTATCATTACTATCAGTAGTATTATTATTTTCAAATTGTTATCATTATTATTATTACTAGAATAGTATTATGATTATTATTATTATTAATACATTATCATTATTACCAGAACTATATAGTAGCATTTATGAGGATAGTTTATTAATTACATTTAGGTATACTTCTGATATTATCATTATTATTAACCTTAGTAATATTATTAATTTCATATTAATTATTTTATTATGAATATTATTATTATTAATTATATTATGCTTATTATTATTATTGCTAAAATATTATTATTATCATTATTGCTAATTTCATTTCGTAGCTATTATTGTCTATGATCCATATTATCAATCTTATTGTCTATATTACTAGCTCTATTAATATATTATTACTATATTTGATAACTTTATTATTATCATGGTGAGTATTATTATTGTTGTTAACATGCCATTATTATTATTATTATTAATATGTTAATATTATTATTATAATTAAAATGAAACACTTACAAAATTTTTTATTTTTAAAAACACATATCAATAAAAATTTCAATAATAGAGATAAAACTTCCAAATTTTGCGAGGTGCAATAGGCCGCGAATCTCTACAATTTAAAGTTAGAAAAGAATTATAAAGAAATAAGTATACCTTACAAAATATGTCGATGAAATGGAAACAGCCACGGAGGTCGTAGAGGTCCGTAGAATTCCTGAAATACCTAAAAATATTATTTAAAAGGAAATACAAAATTGTAACCTTGAAAATTTCCAATTGTTTGACCCGTTGCTATGGCAACGGGCGAAAAGCTAAAAATAAAATACCTAAATATGAGAAAACAAAAGGAAATTAAAATAAACTATTTTATATTATTAACATTAATTTTTAATTATCATTTTACAATAAAATTTTTGTAAATCATTTTAGGGTAATTTAATTTAGAAATTTCTAAATTTGAATTTAACAAATTTTTAATTTGGTAAGTTAATTTTTAAATAGAAAAATATAAATTTCATAATGTTATTGTAATGTTGATAATAAAATGAATTACATAACTACCATTGGTTATCACAGGTATTGTCAACGTTATCGTTGCTAATGCCTGTTATAATTAATTGATCATAAAAAACCCAGTAGATTACGTTAAGACATATAAGTAGAAAAGGACATACCCATCCTTCCCCCATCCAGATGACATAATTGTTTGTTGTATTAAAAATGATTAAAATATATTACTACATTAATACTTATTATGCATGAAATAGAGAATAATAAAAATAAAGTTAAAAATTAATTTTGTTTAGTGGATCCACATAAGAAAACTCTAGAACAATTCCAAAGGGACATAGCCGGCTACCATCAAACCGCAGTAACACAAACTCAGAGGACAGAGGCCATGGTGCGGAAGTGCCGCTACATGGAGCAGACATGGCTTCGCCCCGAAGCGGCAACCAAGTTGAGGGTAGAGATTGACACATTGAAGAATCAATTAACTCAGAAGGACGAAGCCCTGCGGTCGGCCGAACAGAAGGCCCAGGAGCTAGAAAGACAGGTAGCAGAATGGAAGTTGAGGGATAACATCCGGACAGGCCTCCTGCAGAGTGGTGTCCACCTGTCTGAAGAACAACAAGCAATAGTGTTGAGGAATGCCACCGGAAAAGACGCTGGTATAGGAAACATAATATCAGGCGCCTCACATGCATCAGAAGAGTTGCCGAAAAGGAATCGCAAGAAGAACCGGCCAAACAAAAGAGAGAGGGAGCGGCAGTTTAGGCTAAATCGTGCTCGCCTATTGGGGCATATCTTAGATGCCAATGGGTTTTGATTATACAATTATGTACTTAATTTGACTAAATTAGTAGATGTTAACAACTTATTAATCGTGTAATTTATAGATGTAAACTGTTTATTTATTTTAATATAACTTGTTAACTTAATGTTGAATTTGTTTGTTATTGTCGTGTGGATATGACTAGAGTGGTTGAATATGGGAAAACAGAGTGATCTAATGATTAGATAAATTAGTAAATAGATAGATGAAAGGAGGACCAATTAAGTAAGAGCATGAAGTCTTCTATGACAGCTCATGGACCCGAGGGGGGTTAGGGCATTAGCAGTTCTTGAGAAGGAGCTCACCTTTTGCTAACCTTCCACCCACTAGTTCACAGTACCAACGTCATTTATGACGGGCGACTAGCGGTTCAAATTCTTATGCAGGCGCTAGGTGGGGATGATAACCCTTAGGCAGTTCAAAACTATTTTAAGGACTCATCAGTGCCCAGCAATAGGGTTCAAATGATGTTTTAATAGGTTTGAGTTTAAATTTGCCTGTTATGTTTGCATGTGTGTTACCAATCCATTTAAACATTTTCCAAGGCCGTTTGTGTTCTGGCCCAACAGTATAATAATCCGATAAAACCGAAAGATAAGGGTAGAACGCTGCCAAAATTTTTCGAATTATTAAAAATACTTTATTGAAAACTGTAAAGATAAGGATAAATTACGGCTAAATTTTTATAAGAAAAATAATTTTTTTTTAAGCTGAGGAATAAGAACTAATCCCTACACAAAAATTTGATAATAATAATGATAATAATAAAGATAACGGTCATAATAATGATAATAATAATAATAATGATAATAATAATAATAATAATAATAATAATAATAATAATAATAATAATAATAATGATAATGATAATGATAATAGTAATAATGATAATAGTAATAATAAGAATAGTAGTAATATAATAAATGTAATGGAAATTTTATAGTAATAAGAATAATAACAAATGTAATAGTAGTAACAATTAATAAAGGTAATACATAAAGTAGTATGAATGATAAGGCTAGCAATAATAATAGGGAACATTGTAGTTATAATAGGGATAAGGGTAAGTGAGATGCTGTGTGGATACTTACATAACACGGGGTTTACAGATGATAAATGAGATAAATGAGAAAACAGTATGAGTTAACATCTGAAGGAGATAGGAGAACAATGGGACCTAAAAATCCAAATCGAGCATAGGCCTTCTATCGGCAGCTCGTTGGGATTGTTCAGTCAATTATAGCATTAGCAATAGCGCTCACTTTTTGCGGACGATCCACCCACTAGAACACTGTTCCAACATTGCTTAGCAACGAGTGCCGAGTGGTAAGAGAAAGATATTTTTATGGGGTTGTCTGGGTAACAACCATATAGTTTCAAAATATCAACACCCAGAAACCCACCACCTATATAAAAATTTAGCCGTACTCCATCCTTATTTTACAATTTTCGATAAAGTATTTTTGTTATTTCGAAAATTTTTAGCAGCATTCCGCCCTTATTTTATAGTTTTATGATAAGTATTTTAATTATTTCCGAAAATTGCGAAGCGTTCAGCGCATATTTTCCGACTCAACTCATCATAATTTATTTAGTTCTTACATATTATTTAAAATATTCCTTTTCATGATTTTGGTCGTTCGGATTAATCTTTTTCCGATGGCTATTCATTTTAACTGTTGCAACGATTTCACAATTTTCCCCACTACCCTTTCTTTTTCTTTGTCCTTATGATCTAGTTGTGTTCAAATTATATTTAATGAGTGCCAACTAAACTACTCGGTGTTAGTGATTTTGTGCTGATTGTCGTTTAAAATTTTATGTCGATTTTATCGAAATTGAGTGCAAGAAAGCTGAGCCAAAAGACCCATTCTCGAGCTACTTGCTTTAGCTATTTAGTTCTATGATTTGACCTTTGGGTTCTGGCGTTACGCACACCAGAACCTTCACGGGCACGAGATATTGGCGGATATACCGTACTTACACATCTCGAATCGTATATAGAGTTTGCTATCTTGCTGTATGTTTTGGCTGTGAGCCGAAAAATAAAATAAATAAATGATACCATTTTAAGCGAATCCAAGCAAAAGCCACGATGCAAAATTTCAGTCATAAACGTTTATTTGGCATGTCACATCTCATATAATTGTCGGAAGTTCATAAATAAACATTGTCAATTCGCAGCATCACAAATCATTTAATCAATATGAATAAATTCATAGTGAAGTCATTCATATAGCATGTACACGTATAAATCAATGCACACCAGCTGAGAGTTGTCGTGTCCAGACAAAACATTTACCAGTGTTAATTCCCTGAATGCACGGCTGACAGCTGTAACACACCGACTGAAAATAAGACTGCAGTAATAATACTGCAAATTAAGACTGAAAATTTGTCAAAACACATCAGTATATATACCTACAATTTGACCCTAACCTTGCGTATTATTTTTATTGCGATAAAACTAAATTTGACCTTGAAATTATTTGTGCTATCTAAATCTAATTTTTAACATTTTTTACTTTTATATATAACTTGTCTTTTCTCGGTCAACTTTTATTGTTATTATGTTATTTTTAATGTAGATTTCGTGCGGTTCTTGATGCATTTTGGATTTATTTTATTTTCCTTTATGTTTTTTAATTTTATATTTATTTATATTCTCTCAAATTTTAAAGTGTTTAGTTGATGTTGTATGTTGTATTTTAAGTTATCTTGGTGCTGGGTTTTCGTGCTGTATTACTGATACATTTAAACAATTTTAGAAGCCGTTTGTGTTCTGGTCAAACAATTCTAAACGAAATTATATCAGTAAGACTGTTGGGGTTATAAAAAAACAATAATAAAAATAATAAGATTTTAAAATTATCAAAATCAATTAAAATTAATTAAAATTTTGAAAAGAAAAATTAATATTTTTCGGGGGGAAAAAGTGGTAACCTGTGGCAAATTTGGTTTTAAAGACGAATAAAATACTATTAAATTGATATGAAGTATATTGAAGGGTTGGGTACCCAAAAACAAACTAATTAATTAATTAAATTATTTGCCGACGAACCCAATAATCAAGGGCAGCCGAGCTGAATGTCAGCCTAATGGTTTCCCAGAATTAGCAAAATGGGAAATAAATTGTCCGACCTAAAAAAGTTGTTTTCCCAGCTCTAATCCAAATTAATGGCAACCCAAAATTATAAAAGGAACTGACAACAAAAAATTAGTTACCAGTTGGTCTAAGAGGAAAATCTAACGAGTTGAAAGTAATAAACAGATAAAGAAGTTAATCAGATTGCAGTGACTTATTACGTGATACCATTAGGGTGTTTACGAAAAAGCAAATAATTGTATCTTGTGGTGAATATTTGCGAATAAAGATTTCTTTGCTGGGATTTTGTCTTATTGATTATTGAACACGAGGAGTCGGATCGAGAGATCTATCCATCGACGAATATTTAATATCCAAATAAGACTATAAAGGAAAACACAATTTGAATCAGAACTGAATTTAATTTCTAAAGAACTAAAGTTGAATAAAAAAATAGGAAACGCAATTTAAAGTAATAATGTCATTTTAGTAATATTGAATTATTGGCGCACTATAAATTCGTGGTCAATTGTGTTATTCAATAAAAATTTATATTGTCTGGAATTCGTTACTATTATTAACACGCTTTGGAGTCAGATTCAATAATTATTAATTCCATATTTCATTGACAATTAGTTTTACTCAACTAAGTAAATATTTTTTTTCTTGGAATAATAAAAATTTAATTTATATTTCGATTTTTGCACCAATTCAACCATTTCACCTCTATCATATCTGATCGCATCCAAAATAAACAAAAATCTGTGAAATCAAAATTTATTAAGTAATAAGTTAATATATTTATTTTCTACTATTTAATTATGTTTAATCACTACTAAATATTTCATACAATAAATTTCATAATAAATGGGCATCAAAAGGTTCCTAAATTATATTAATTGGAATATTTTTAATCAAATTATGAAGGGTATTTTTTAAATCGACATTTATTAAGTCTTTTCTTTTTCTTCAATAATGGATTATTAGCTAATATTCGTTTATAATTGAGCTTGCATGTACTTTGCTTGACTTCTTCCACAGAATCTTCATCGGTAGAGGGGGGTGGTTTGTATTGTCTAAAAATAAACTCACTTATTCATTTGAAAATCAATATTTATACATGTTTTCTACGAAAATACTTCATCTTAAAAATTTTTTTAAAAAATTAATTTCATTTTAGATCGATTCTTAACTTTATGGGAAAGTGCTAACTCACTGCGTGGTAAGCTTTTAAATATATGTTGGGTTATTATTATTGAAAGTCGGTTCCCTCTGACTCCTCGTATCCTTTTTCGATCAAATAAGCAAACCCAACACAGAATAATTTTATTTGCACTTTATCACAATAACAAATCAATCCTTTGGTTCAATATTTGTAATCACAATTTCACTACTTGATTTGCACCTTTTAACCACTGTTTGGCTCGGATTATCTTAGGGTAGGTTGTCCAAGGGAGAACCACCCGGTCTGATAGATAACCTTGACTTTTACTTGGATTTGGATTTCTCTACTAACCTAGCTACTGCTCGTTCACGTCGATTCACTCTAGTTAATAATATCTGCTCTCTCGTATCTAGTTAATAATAATTGTCCTTTCTTGTCTGGTTGATAATGTCTCTTTTCTTGTCTGATGAATTCTGGTCCTCTATTCTTGTCTGATGAGTTATGGTCCTCTCGTGTTTTTCCCTCTTTCTTTTATACTCCCCCTCAGACTGTTTTCCGACGATTGTCAACAATAGGTTCTGCATTATCAAATTATCATTAATAATTAGCTTCCCAACCGACATTTGTCAACAACGTTTGACGTTGTTTGGGCTAATTTATCCTAATAAATTATTCCGTCTATGCGCCGGGTTTTCCCTATCTCTCGGGTTTTCCTCAGCTCTCGGCTTTTCCACATCTCTCGGGTTTTCCATTGCCTCGGGCTTCCCATTAGTAATTAATTTCCTTTTTTATTTTATATCATTTTCTAGGGACCCTTCACTAAATTTTTATTATTATTTCTGGACTCGTCTCTCAATTTGGCGTTCAACCATACTAATTTCCCCCGATCATTATTACTTTCGAATTTTATACATTTTTTAATTAATATTGCACTTTTATCATTTTTTGTGTTTTATCGATTTTACTGTGCTTTTTCGTGATACCCCAACATATACATATATAGTAGAGCCTCGATCATCCGGACCAATTGGGAATGAGGATAGTTCGGATAAAGAATAATCCGGATAATCGAAAAACTCATTATTGACAATTTATCTAGATATACATATAATTTCAATACTAATGCGACATCGTCGGAACAAAAATCAGTCCTGATAATAGAGGTTCTACGGTACATGCATATGTGACTAAAAATAAAGTTTATACCATCCAATATTGAACATCTATATCAAGCTTTAAATCTGCAATTATTTTTAGATCCTTAAAATTGACAGATTATGAAAGTCAAAGTGCTAAATACAATTTAAGCTACAAAAGTTTCCATTATAATTTTGACAAAACCTGTGGAAATATCAAAGCAGAGAATGCGGAGGAATATGATCATGGTCATGAAGAACAAACGGAAAAGATCAAAAATAATGCGCTTTTACAAAAAATAAAAGTTGCGGCAATTTCTACAAAAAATAATAGTGTATGTATTGAAGATTTGAGTAACATTCCAGAATCCACGAGGAAGAACTTAGGCGAAGAAAATATTTCAGCCACATTCTGGGATTTATTCAAATAATGAGAGATTTATTATTTTATAGTAAATTTATGAGAAGCATATCGATACAAGATAAAGTTTGGTTAATAGATGGAACCTTCAGAAGTGTCCATTCACAATTTGATCAAATTATATCAATACACGTCATTACTTTTGGAAGAACATTCCTTTTATATATATCTATACTCAAACTAAAAAAGAAGCAGTGCATGTAAAAATATTTAGTCATATAGAATCAGCCTTAAAACATGAGCCAAAACGTATGTTAGTTGATTTTAAAAAAGGATTACTGAATTCTTGAAGTTCTGTCTAATTGAATTCTTTGGTCGGCAGATGTTTATTCTACTCTGGACAGTCAATATGGAGAAACTTTAAAACATTATTATAAATTTTAAACTTAGTCTCTTCTCCTTTTTGTATCTTTTCTCTTATGCCATTAATTTCTAAAGTCATATTGGCCCACCATCTCATAGCATTAAATCTAAAACTCATATCTTTAATCTAATTTTTTGGTTCTTCGCGTATCGTCTGACATTGTGTACATGTATCACATTCGTTTCGCAATAAAGCATCGGCATTATTATGTAATTCACCTTTTTGGTACCCTTATTTCATATATAAGTTACTAAGGTGATTAATCACATCTGAAATCATGGTGTAATTGGCTTTTTTGTTTTGAGCATAAATGTGATTGGCATATGACCTGTTCGTAGTTGAAAGCGCTTTCCTTATAAATAGTGTTTAAATAAATAGCTCCAGCCTACCCCTGTCTACAGCTCCAATTCTGTCAAAACTTGCATCTGTATACAGTATAAATTACTTTTTAAAATCTGGCAAAGTTAATATTGGTACTTTTATCAGTTGATCATTTATTACTTAAAATGCAATTTCAAATTCATTTGTCCACCAATTTTTTTTGATTGCTGCCCGATAAATTTTCTAACTCCTTTGAAATTTTCGTACAATTTTCAATAAATTTCGTGAATAATTAATAAGTCCCAAAAACTCCTCAGCCTTTTTAAGCATTTTAGTCTTTCTGATAGTTTAATAGCATCAATTTTACTATCATCTGTTCTTATACATTCGGTATTTATAATATGACCTAAAGATTTTGTTTCTCTTCAGAAATCGCTCTTTTTTCTGGTAAACTTTAATCCCAAATCTTTGATTCTTTCACATACATTTCTAATTCTTTGCATATGTTCTTCTTTAGTTGTTGAAAATATTAAAATATCATCGAGATAAACTATAGCTTCTTTCCAATTTAGTGGTCCTAGCACTTTGTTCATTAGGTTCTGAAAAGTTGCTGGAGCGGCACCAATTCCAAATGGCATTCGAATAAAGCAATATTGTTCATATTTTGTTAAAAATGCAGTTTTCTTTATTGATTCATCAGTTAACTCTACTTTGTAGTTTTAGCTACTTAAATCTAATGATTTAAAGAATTTGGATCCATTAAGAACGTCCATCATTTCTTCTGTATTGGGAAAATAAGTCGCTCCGTTACTAAATTTAATGCTCTAAAATCTAAGCAAATTCTTATATCATCTTTTTCTTTCTTTTAAATGCATACCAATGGTGCAATCTAGTGAGATTCACATTTTTCTATGATTCCACTTCATTTCATATCTTTGATATTTTCGTCGATCTTCGCCAATAAATGTACGGGTTGTGGTCTCGGATTAATGACAATTGGAGGTCCGATTGTAATTATTTCGTGTTTCACTAGTTCTGCTTTTCCAATTATTTTTCATAAATACATTTTCGTATTCCTTATTCAATTTTCCAATTTCTTCGTCTTCTAATTCAATAGTTTTATAATCTATTTTCTTTTCTTCAATAAAACCTATTTCATATACAGCCCTTGCATTCATTTTTAAACCAATATTGAATTCGTTTAAAAAGTTTATACGTCTAATTAATTAGAAAAACTTATAATGGGACAAGTTTTCAATCTAATTCTCTCAGTGAGTTGTAGCCGATGGAATATTAAAACAACCTACAGATGTGCTTACTGTCCCACTGGAATCGGGATTGTAGAAATAAATAATGTGCATGTTTGTGATCGAAATAAACTTGATTTGATATCCTAGAAATTACCATCACAATTATTTCACTACCATTCGCACATTTCATTTCTATATCAGATTTCTGCATTTTTACATTTTCAAAAGTTTTGAATAAATTGTATTCCAAAACACTAATCTTTACCTCAGTATCAATCATGCACATCATTTTCTTTTTATCTATTTCAATTTCTAAACAGGTCGACCCCCCCCCCCCCATATGGTTATATTTAATGGGACAAGGTTTATACTTTTCTGATATAATATTACATATATCCTGATATTTATTGTCATGTGAACGTGATACATCTAAAATAAATTTATTTTCATTTAAATCATTATTGTTATTGTAAACATTCATTATATGCAAATCATTCACACTTTTATCAGAACAATTGAAAATTAAATTACATTCATTCACATTAACATCATACATCCATCATACATCCATTGACAATCATTCAAACCCACACATACACTGCTAAAAATATTACTTACATTCAGTGTATGGCGCCGATCCCTTCTCCAGATGTCAGAGCAAATTTGTTTGGGTCATCTGCTTCTGTAAATCGCCCGTAATCCTCTTCAAAAGCAGCCATATATCCGGAACCCTGGAATCTCTGTTGATGAGCTTCATAGCACTGGTGTCTAAAATGTCCCTTCTTGTGGCAATGATTGAATTGAACATTCTGATCGTAGGTGGACACTTATCTGCAAGCCTAGCATCTCCTTGGCCGAGTATCAGCATTTGAATATGAATTTATTCAATTCTGCTGATTAGAATTTCTTGAAATCTATTGTCGCTTTTCGCTAAACTGTTCATTTGCTTGTTGTCGATTTGGAGATCTTTGTGATTGATATTCTGGTTGTCTGGCATAAAAATTTTAATAATTTCTTCCATTCATCAGAAGTTGCTTTGGCCTCCATTGATTCCCTATTTGACATTTATTTAACATTGCAGCTTTTGCATAATTTATCTGTACGTGCTGAATAGCAATAATAATTTCATTTTCTATTTCTTTTTTTATTTCATCAAATTTGATGATTCTGTTTCATTTATTCGAAAATTTTCAAGCCTTGTAACTTCAAATCTTTATTTGTTTCATTATCATCAATGGCATTTTGAATTAAAAATACTTTCAGATCTTCTTCTGTCAGGTTGTGTCGAACAACATGTCTTGCTAACTTTTCAATTTTCTTTAAAAATTCTATAATCGAATCACCTGTTCAATAAGATAAAACAACATTGAGATCACTTGCCAAATTCGATGTTGTAAAAGCATTTTGAATTCTCATTCCCGCATCTGTTTGGTCAAACTTTTGAGCTGCTTTCATCAATAAGAATGCTTTGATGAATAATCCTATGTAATCTTCCGATGTTTGAGTAAGTTCAAAAAACTTATCTGTTTCTTCTATAAATTTTTCCACATCCTACACAACTTCAAATGTTTTATGTGGCCTAATAAATTGCAGCATCGGCGTGGTCACCATATTAGAAGATTTAACTTTATTCATAAATCGTGTTTTTCAAAATATATTATTTAAAAAAAACAATTTTCTAATATATATGGAGAATTTTCCTAAATCTAAAAAATATTCAATTGCAATTATACAATTTTAAAATACCACAAGCACACGAATATATAATAATATTTTTAAATACATCTTAAATTATTGATTATTAAAATTGATAACTTCCATATTTTTTGAATTTATGTTATCGATTAAAATAATCAATCAAATTTTTTTTGAGTCGATTTAATATCTATATTGATTTACTTTACAAATAATAAAAATGCAATAACCTTTCGTTTGGATCAATTTTCATTGGAATAAAATAAGAAAATGTAAAATTTTCTGAGATTCTTTGACCGTGCTTGATATTTTCATAATCCACTTTTTTAAAGTAAGTTTTCTCGTTTCTAATTGAAATTTCAGAATCTTCATCAAAGTTCCCTTGACTTAACTCCTATATGATCATTAAAACCTTTTAAATTTAGAAATGTTAGATAACTTCATTAGTTTTTAATTCTTTTGATTTATTATTATCTTCTATCATTTGCCTTGTATCACCTTTTTCTTTTGGTAGACTTGAATAAAATATAAATGTAGTGTATAAAAATAGAATACAAAATATAGTAAATCAAAGAAATCAAAATATATTTGCAATATATATTATAAAACATACAAAATGAATCAAATGTATGTTTTAAGATTATCCGAAAGAATGAGTAATTTAAAAATCAGATTTTATTTGACAAACAACTTTAAGAAAGGTTAATGGGAAAATTTACGAAGATATCCAATATAACAATAGAGCTATTGCTATTAATAAAACTGATTTAAATAAATCAATACTTAAATTGATTGAAATTAGAAAACACAATGCTAAAATAAATTATGATTTTCAAAATTTCATAAAGACACTCAAATAAATCAAATAATCGATTCAATTTTATAATGCAAGAAATAAGAAAATTTGTCTTCAGTCCTTGTAACCAAAATTAGTATCATAAAATTCTGCAAACAAATACATATTTAGATTTCCATTACTTATTTTTTAATTTAAATAAATACATTAACTAGATTGTTTTTAAAATTTTGAAAAAAATTTTTATACCCAAAATCATCACCGGCCTTTTTAACTAAATTAATTCAACTAACAACATTTTAGCTAAAAACTCGACTAAAAAAATTTAACCAGGACAATTTGACTTAAAACAATTCAACTAGATGACAATTAAACTTTTAAATTGCATTATATATTTTAAAGATTTTACTTTTTTAAATCTAAAGATTTATCTAATTTAGTAGGTAATTTTGATAAAATGGATCCTTTCGAATATATGAAATAAATAGGTATTGCAACAAAAATTGATTTTATTGATTAAAATTTATGATTGTTTTCTTATTTTCATGTTTTATATAAATAAACCTAATATTGTTAGTTTATTTGAATATTTTATTTCATTATACTTTTTACAATGATGATGGGTTAAACAGATATATTCAACATTTGTAGATAAACCGATTAAGTCAAACTTTAATTAGTTGTCCTAATTGAATTGTTCTAGTCGAATTGCTTTTAGTTGAATTGTTTTAGAAGAATGTGTAAAATCATTCAAAAGACTTAGAACATATCTAAAAAAAAGATTCGGTTTAAATGAGCTTGTAGACTTCTTTTAGAATTATCTTGCCCAAATTGATGACTCATCAGATGACTCACTGTCTTTTTTCAAAAATTATGACTCATTTCCTTTGTGTGGTCTATATGGCTCACATTTTATTACTAATCAGCTACTGAGTTTTCTCTACCGAAATACCTAAAAGATTCAATCACTGAACGCATTTCTTGAACTTGCGTTGCTATTCAGTCTTACATGTTGAGATAGTTTTCAGAAATTATGACGACGTATGAAAATGCAATTCCACAAATTTTTATATGTTTATAATAATGCCTTAAGAAATATAAATAGCGAAAAGACAACTGAAAAATCAGTTTGAATATTCTACATTACAATAAATGATTTTTTGACTAAAGGTCTTTTTATAATTTATATAGTGAGAATGAAAATACTATTTATTGAGCTGTTTCATAAGTTCATAGCGTTTTTTAAAAATTTAAATTTGAAAATTTCAAAAGTTTATTTCACAAATAGCACAAATAAAAAACGAGTTAAATTTATAATTACTTTTTAATATCCGCATCTAAATTTATGATTTTATTTAATTTCATTTCATTATATTTGAATTTATCTCCCATTTCACCCATTTTAGATTTCCAAATTATTATAATTTCATCTTTCATATTTCTGATTAAAGAATAGACGTTTTCCAAATCAAATAGATTAAGATCTGATGTCGATGTTTGTATTTCTTTGTCAATTTTATCACTGAAAAATTAATGTAATTAATGTAAGAAATTTAATTGAAAATAAAAATGTATCACTTTAATTTAGAATTTGTAAAATATTGATATACAATAGTCTGTACCATTTATCATAAATTATGTGCAACAGTAGTAAATATTATGGTAAATATAATAAGTTAAAAGATAAATTTTTCATTAAATTTACATATTTAAAGTTTTAAAAAATATTTTTAATTTTTTATTGTATTTTATTAATCACTATGTCTGATTATATTCAAAGAATATACGATACATTAAGTGATATCCAGTAAATTTTCTAATAGTATACTAGTTTCGAGCGAATGGCTCTATTCAGTACTATGTGGAGCCATTAGCTCGAAACTAGTCTACAATTTGGAAATGTACTGGATATCACTTAATGTATCTTATATTCTTAGAATATAATCAGACATAGTGATTAATGAAAATAAGTTTTTCAAGTAGTTTTAGAAATGATATTTGGAGGGGATAAAATTGATAGATTAAAAATAATAGATTAAATTGATCATAAAAATAAAAATAAATTTTAATAAAAATAAAAACATTTCTAATAAATAATTAATAATAAAAATAATAGTAAAAAATAAGTTAAATGTTTTTTATTGAATCAATCAACAAGTCTAAACGCTCATTAGCAGTTTTATCTTTAAATTCCATATGATTTGAAATTCTTGAATAGTTTTAATTAAAGCTGGCAGTCGTAAACTTTTTCGGATGCACTCCTTTAGACTTCTCTACAATCGTTCAATTCGATTTGTGTGGATCTTCATGGAAATGTTTTGGACCTAATTTATAGGAATCCGCTATCAATATCGATATGAATGTTAGGATTTCTATAACTAAACTGATCAAGTATGATCAATTGTTAATTTCCCAATAGTTGATGTTATTTATTTTATATAATACTCAATCATCTATTTATCACAGAATGGGAATGAACTATACATGAAAGTGAAATCCATCAATGCAGCTTCAAATTTTCCTTCAAATGTTATAGGCTTTTGAAACTCCACTCTGAAATTATTTTTCGGATGAACGAATAAACAACTGTAGATAGATATAACCATATAATGAATATTAAAAACTTGGTTTTAATATACAGAATTAAGTACACTTTTTGAATTAAATAAATTGTTATATAAATTATGACTTTTGAAGAGATTATAACTGGCGACAATGCCGAAAAAATCGATTCATGTGGTAACAAGAATTCAGAATCAGAAGCTGATTATGGAATCTTTGCCTAAACAGACAAAAGAAATGTTATATTTTAATGCCAGAAGATTCGACGGCCGAAGCATGACGGAAGCAGAGTAATGGCTCAAGAACATTGAAGATTGGATACTCCTTAATGATTTGAATTTAGTAAATATTTTTGACTTACTTTTATCTGAAGAGGCGTCTATCATCTGGAAAGAATTTAAATACATCTCCACAACTAGTGAAAATGTTCGTGAATGGTTTAACGACACATTTACAAAAAAAAGTCCATTATGAATAAAATTTGTGAATTATCACCAGTGAGATAAAATCACGATGAATGATTCGCTACATTTGCAATTTGAGTAAAGAAACTCGTTGACGAAGTTTATGGCTGTGGAGTTTCAAAATAAAACATCGTCAAACTCATTTTATGTCACAGAGTTCGGAACGATCGTTTGAAAGAAAATATATCGACGAAGGCCAATATTACAAGAGAAGAAATTAGAAATTTAACAAAGGTATATAATGTATGAGAAGGTTACTATACGAAAGAACGATCTGGAGAAGTCCAAGCAGTAGTTAAATCGACTTATGCAAACGTTACTAAAGATAAACAGAAGCAATGGATTCAAAAATCTTTTAATAACAGAATATACCCAAATCGTCAAACTGAAATAACTTACCAAAATAGAAATGAAAGAAACAAAATACAATTTAATAAAGTAAGACCAGTGACAGAACAATATAATGAGAGGACAACTACGGAGCGTAGACCACCACCTTTAGTTTCAACGAAACATATCACACGGAAGATTTATAATACATGCTGTGGTTTACCGGAACCAGTAGAAGAAAGGTTAAAACCTGGTCAATGCTTTTGTTGTGGACAAAATGACCATATGCGATTTGAAGGACAAATACTTAATATGCCGTAAGGAAGGTCATTCATTTAGAAGTCATTCAGTCTGGTCCACATCAATAATACTTGGACTGGGGCGTTTCAAAATCTGAGATTTTTTGACAGGGGTTTTGGTATTATGATTTCAGGGGATTCGGAAATTTGAGTAGCATCAATATCAACAGGTAAGCGAAATTCATTAACTTGATAGCATTGTTTGGGTATATTCTCTTTTGCAGTAAATTTAGCTTGTCGTCCTATTTTTAAGTTTTCTATTTTTGGTTATTCGTTGTCACCATCGTCACTGTTTGACAATTGAACATCATCAATATCTTCTAAAATCTCCATCGACTTTTCCTCTGGTATGATTTGAGGTATTCCCGAGCTTTGAATTAGCGAATTAAATTCCGGGGTTTCATTTATAACATTAATGTTTTCCTCCGTAATTTGAGAATCCAATGACGATTTTACATTATCAGATGTTAAAGCAATTGCTTCTTGGGTGTCATCATTAGGTGATTCATTGATTACATGGATAAATCTTTTCTCTGTAACTGGTTTACACTTTATTGGACTTATGTTTTTGAAAATTAGGATTGCTGAAATTGACATCTTTTTGCTACGAGATTCAATAAAACTTGATGTAAAACTATTTTGAAAATTGAAATGTATATATTTTTTAAATGTTTCATTTAGACTTCCATAGGAGTTATTATTTGAATTTTCAGATAAAATTTTTAATGCATACCTATCCCTCTCAGTTACAACTGGAGTGGTTATTTCAGATACTTTCCACTTTTGAATTGAAGAATCTGTTTTAGTTTCGTATGCATCAATAACAACTGAGGCTTTTGGCCTTCTTATGGTCATACTCTAATTGATAGGTGATAATATTAAGAACTGCTGATTTAATAAATACAAGTATAGTAATACAATTAAAATTTGCAATTTACATTTAAAATGTAGCTTGTAAAAACATATATTTTTTAAAGTACCAAAGTTTCCAACTTATTTAAACAACAAATTGCAGTAACATTATAATTAGTTATTATTGTATACATGAGAAAACAATGATTGATCAGATGAATTAATAGAACCACTCATTCATAATGTTGAGACGAAAAAAACCAAGAAGACCCTGTTGCTTTCATTTCGTCTTATGGTCGAGACAGTAGATGAGATTAAAAACAAAATGTTGAAAAGCAGGATGTGATGTTTAAGAAGG
Organism: Schmidtea mediterranea; assembly: GCA_022537955.1. Lineage (NCBI taxonomy): Eukaryota > Metazoa > Platyhelminthes > Tricladida > Dugesiidae > Schmidtea > Schmidtea mediterranea. Next base: position 209,460,437 of record CM039679.1, on the reverse strand, counting down.
ATGATGACAGAAAGTGGAGTATGATGGAAATAAATGGATTTCATGTAGAGATGCTATGTGATTCAGGAGCTTCAATCACTGTGATGAGTGAGAAATGTTGGAGACTGATTGACAGTCCAATACTGAGGGACAGCAAAATACGGTTGAGTGGAGTATTTTCAAAAGAATACGAGGAACCTCTCGGAAGCGTAAAATCGTTGTAAAATGGAACAAAAAATTTCGAGAATTGAATGTTATTATTGTTAGGAAAATTCATCCAGATTTCATAGGAGGAGTAGACACCATGAAAATATTTGGCATGGAGCTTAAGGAAGTCAATATTATTGAATCCTAATATTGATATCCAACTTGAAATAGCATTGTTTATTGTTTAATTCTATTTTATTTCTTGATTATCTGTTTGTTGTCTTGTACGATTTCCATTTATTTGTTCTCTTTTATTTTTTCGAGCTTTTATTAGTTTGGCTAAACTGTATTTACAGATTTTGTTTTCAATATTAATTAACCTCTTTCCTTTTTGTAAACAATATTTAAAAATCTTGTGCCTAAATCTTTAATTCTGATAAATCGTAATTTTCCGTTGCTTTAATTTTGATTATCCTGGTACAACCAAATTACTATATTGTTTCGCGTCTGTGCGCGCACCTAAACAATCAAGAAACTACAATCACGCAAACAGACGCGAGAAACGAAATTGACCATCCTCATCTTTTTAAAACTTTGGTTTTAACTCGGCTTCATCAACCATCAAATCTTACAATCTTTCATCTTAACTTTTTTACAGATCACCATTTCTTGATCCGTATTAAATACTCCATAACTGTTTTGATTTTTACCTTTGATTTCGTCTTTATTGTATCGTTTGATCTAATTCCTTGACTTCGTACTTTGGTGGTTTATCTGTCTCTTTATACAACTGGAAATTGGGGTAATATCCTTTCGATTTTGCTAGGATTATCGTATATCGTTAATGTAATATATTTTTTGTTTTTATAATCATGTATTATCTCAAATTTTCCTATTCCAATCTTTTTCGAAGACTTCAAAATTTAATCTGCCATCACTCAACTTTCTGGTAACATTTTTGGGTACATTTTTCTAAGTATTGACAGCTTATACCGTCCATTTACGATTCTCACCCCATTTTTCTCATTTTCACAAATTTTGGGATTTTTATTAAATCATACAGCGTTTGACTCAACTTTTTCAATTTCCCAAAACCTCTGAACTTCTTTCGCTTAATTTTCAGAATTACTAAAGACAGTTCGTATAAAGTTGCTTTCGTATAAAGTCCACACAAGTGGCGTCAATCTTGTAACTGGTTCTCCAATTCTCCCACCAATTTCCTTTAGAGATAGCTGTAGTCCGAGATTATCCGCACATATTAACACTTTAACCACTTGTTTTTCATTTAAAATTTGAAAGTTAATTTCTTTCAAATGATTCTATTTATCTTTTCTTTAGACCAATCGACGACTTGCATTTTTCTTGAAATACTAGCCACTGTCAAAGCTTCAAACTCTCTTTTCATCTTTCTGTCATTGCTGGTTACTTAAACCGATTTTGCCGTTACTCTTCGAATATTTCCCCAGATGACACCTACGGGTATGACCGTTTATTTTCCAGTTAATTCCAGCTCATCAGTAACACGTTGATTAGTAGAATTTGCATCATCCAGCAGCGCAATTACCTTTCTTGTTATACCATTCTTGTTCAGATAGATAGGAATCATTCTCAAGTTTAGTTACATTCTTTTGTTTTCTTTGATTTGGTTCGTTCTTGTCGTCATCATCGTCATAACTTCACTTTTAATTTCTCTTTCTTCACGAAGTAAATAGTTGTGTTTCACTAAACAGCCACTAACTTTGTAGTGCACTTTTTCTATATTCCATTGCAATATGACCTTTCTTCAAATAATTTCTACGGAGTTTGTTGGTTTCAATAAATTATTTTTTCTTACCACTTTCATATTTTGTTGTTCCTTTGATGCCCGTTGTCTTAAAATAGGTTCAATCCTTCGCCGATGTAGTTTCCTTCTTTCTTTGGGTGGTAGCTGAAAGTTTCCCAGTAACACTCACAAAGCCATAGAGAGTTTCTTAAGTACATCGGTTTAAGTCAGCATTGATCTGTAGAGACTCTTTGAATTGATTCTTTTCTTTATTCTCGAGCATGATTCCTTTTCTATCCAATGAGCAACAAAACTGGCAATTTCTTCAATAGCTACCATAGAAGACAGCCTCTCTGCAATCCATCGTCTCTATCAATAGTTGACTCTTTCTGAATATTATTATCACATGATACTATTTCATCTTCAAATTTGCTGATCTGGCACAAAACTTACTGTATCTTGAATTTTGACTTTTCCTTTCTCGACTGACTCATTCAACTTGTCTACAAATACAATAGTTGTCGGAATATTCTCAATTCTCAATGTCGCTATTTGCATAAGTAATATTTCCCCGGAACAACAGCTCTTGAAAAGAGTGCTGGGACCCATAGCAACACTCTTTTCAATATTTCCATCCTATTTTATTTGCGTCAGTGAAGACCCTTCCAACGATCAAACCATTTTTCATTTTGAAAAATAACAAACTTGCCCCATAGACTGCTTTTTTTCAAAAATTGTCACTGAAAACACAGAAAACAATGAATACAGTTTATATTTTTTATAAACAATAATACGGAAGGCGGGAAGGGCAGTCAAATTCAAATCTATTATATTTTAAAATTTAAATACAATTATTTTATAACATTTAAAATAAAAATTTGCTTTATATAAAAATACAATTCGTACATTAATTGTGCGTGGGCCCAGAAAAGGAACCATGCTCTTCTACCAAGGATAATTTCTGTCACGTTCATTGTATTTATATTAATTATGCTGATAAGATCATTGGCATCGAAAATCGTTTTGTAGGGTTTCCGCATTTTTGGGTCTTTTTCCACATACCTAATCCATCGCTCTGGATCTGTAAATGCAACATAACTGGGTCTTTTGCTGTAACCTGTCAAAAACGGTCTTTCTCTGTTTGAAGTTTAGATTTACATTAATTAGTTATTTTTATTTTCTAGCAGTCTAAAAATCCAAACATATTTATTTCTATAAAGATATTTTTATTTATTTATGCATTTAGATTTTACAAAAACTTTGTCTAGAATTAATTATTAATATTGCTACTGACAAATATATGTAAATCATAAATTAATATAATTTAAGCTTTCTCATGTTGAACGATATTATTAAAATGCATTGTTTCAATAATTGAGAATAAATCAACAAGACAATGATAGTAACTTCCAAACTTTTATTTGTTGCAAATCACAATTGATCGTAGAAAATTCGTAAGTCCAAGTCCAAAATCCAATTAAACATTCACAAACTCAAATTAAAATAAAACATTCACAAGTCCAAATTTTAACTTTACAAAATTTCAAGCATTAATCCGGTAAAACAAAACAATAAAACATCTTAATTAATTAAATTCAATTATTAAATAAATTTCGAAAACAACCCAATTACAATATTTTTTCGCGTCTGTATATGCACCGAAACAATCACGAAACTACAATCGCACACACAGACGCAAGAAACGAAATCGATCAATAATAATAATAATAAACGATAAATTAGTATAATATCAGAATTTATTATTAGAGCTGGTTAGGAATGATAAAAATTAGAAAATAAAAGTACGGAAAATTTAAAATGAACACTAAACACAAAAAATAATAAACAATTTAAAAATTAATATTGATTGGAGGAGCTGGGTATGGTTGAACGCCAAATCAAGAGACGAACAAAAATTAAATAATACCAATTTCGTGAGGGGTCTCCAGAGAAAGATATAAGCAAAAAGTGAATTAATTAAAATGAATTAATAACCTAACCGGAGCAGTGAGATAAGCCGGGAGATAATTACAATAAGTGAATTTATTTTGAGATAAGACATCAAATGTGGTAGCATATTTTAGAAGCAATTAAATCCAAATTTCTGAAATAATTGCTGACCAGTAAGTAAAATGTTTATAGAGAAATGAACGGCAGAGAAACTGACTTCCATTACGGTCGAAGATAAGGAATCGAAACAAAGCAGACAAGACAAAGTTGGTAATTTAACGACCAGAACCATTTACGTGGTAAGTTATTACTATTGAGATCCAGAAAATGCGATTTATAATCAGGCTACCTGACTTTCGTACAGTAATTTCGTGAACGAAAAAAGAGTGCAAATAAAGAATGAGTTATAATTGCTGTGTCGGATTTTTTCTTATTGATATATAGAAAAAGGACACGAGGAGTCAGAGAGTAACCGACTTGATAAATAATATCCCCAAAAATTTATAAAATCTTGAATACATACTTACATTTTTTCGCGTTTCATTTCTAGCCTAATTATAAAGTGTTCGATTTCATTACTTTTTTCTTCAAGTTTTAAAAATTCTTCTTTCAATTTCATAAATGCATATTTAATGGATATTTGTTCTAACTGAACTTGGTTACATTCACTTTCGTTTAATTTTAATTCTTCATTTTGAATAATCTTTTCAATTCGTTTTACAAGTCGAGCATTGTCCTAAAAATAAATGAATTTTATTTATACTCTATTTATATTTTTTATTATTTTTGAAACAGAAAAAATGGATAATATAAATATTAATTAAAATAATTGATAATTAAAACAATATAAAAAATAAAAAAATAAAATTTTATTTTTAGAATTTTAAAAATTAGAAACTTGAAAACAAAGTGAGCTTAAATTATTAAACGAGAATAAGAAAAATATTTATTCACGCGCTGTTTTCAATCTTTTTTAGACTCTCAGTTTCATTTTTGTACACTGAATAAAAATTTCAAAACCAAATATCATTTCACCGGTCCTTTTATTTGATTAAAGATAATTTGATCGATCAAAGATTATTAGTTAAAATAAATGTAACATCATTTAATATAAATAAACTGTTTAATAATATAAATAAATATCATGTACTACTACAATGTAAACATCTTATGTAAATAATTGATAATTAAAACAAGAATATGAAAAAACTTTTTTTTAGAATTTTGAAAATCAGAAATCTGAAAACAAAGTGAGCATAAATTATTAAACGAGAATAAGAAAAAGTTAATTCAAGTGCTATTTCGAATCTTTATATTAACTCTTAGTTTCGTTTTTGGACACTTAATAAAAATTTATATATCACAAATCGTTTCACCGGTTGTTTTTATTTGATTAAAAATATTTCGATTTAATGGATAAAATAAATGTAACATTATTAAATATAAATAAAATTTTCACAAACAACATACAAGTTTGTAATGAAACTAACCGATAACTCCTAATAGTATGACTCATTACTATTTAATAGTATGACCAAAATAAAATGTTTTCTTAGTTTTAAATTTAATTTGATCATACTATTTTGATTAAAATAAATGAAATATTCAATCGTTTAAATATAAAAAAACATCGGTTTCAAACTCAAAATTCTCTTGTACCGGAACTAAATTTGGTCGTATGGAAGCTTCGTATACATCTTTGAACCTATAGCCATAAATACCATGTTTGTATATATGACAATCATTAAAATTTTCTGCAAATCCAGCAGATCAAATTGAATTCTTAATGTTTTGAATAGACACAAAAACCCAAGAACTATTAACACATTTATTGACAACAAAAAAAATACGTCTTTAATCCTAACAATCAGTCAAAATTCTATTTTTTATTGTTATTAAAATCAATAAAAATTAAGGAAAAAATATTTACCACATTATTCTGAAAAACTGATATTCAATTATTCCGTGCGTACGCGCACTGCACCCTAAGTCAACATTCATTTAAGCCCGTCGAAATTGGCGATAAAAGTACAATTTTGACAGATTTTTTTTCTCAGAAGACTAACTAATCAAGGATATAGATTTGGACTGGAGCAGTTGAAACCAAAAACTATAGATAAACAGTCTCACTAGCAAAAACCTTAAGTGGATATTGATAAACAATCAACCCAAGAATCTAAATAAGATTGAAGTAAATAATGATTTGGTCAAAAAGCTCAAAGCAGAAATTAGCAGACTAAATAAGGTATTAATTGCTTTGAAAAATCAAAATAGTAATATTCGTAATTATAATAATTATAAAAAGGATGATTTTAATAAAAATTTTCAAAATAACAGTAAATTTGATGTAATATGCCATAATTGTAGAGAAAAGGGTCATAATGCTCGATTCTGTAAAAAATTTAAATGTTTTATTGTGGTGGATTACACTATCAGCGTTTTTGTAATAGAAACAGAAAACAAGTCAGGAAAGGATTTTTCGATAGATTTGAAAACCAAAACTTCCCCGACAAGAGTGTATAATCATTGAGCGAAGCAGATTGTAATATGATGACGAACAATAGGTCTAGAGAAGATGGAACAAAAATTAGATTTGGAAGATAAATATGTCCAGTTTATCAACGGGCAAGGTTCCAGATTGAAAAAAACCCGTTAAGAGCCGCCGAAAGAGTAATTACACAAAAGACACTAGAAAAGGCTAAAACTAAACCATCAGTCGAATGTAAAGTCGAAATGAAAATGTGAAAATTCTGTTTGATTGCCGTATAACTCAATATGATAAGTGAAGAACTCACTAACAAATTAATGACAGCAGACGATACAAAAGTTCTAAAAAAATCATCTAAGAGTATTAGATATGCTAACTGGTCGATTATAAAACCTAGTGGGTGCGTTTTTTTGAAAGTGAACATCAGAATCTGTGATGTTTATCAATACTTTGATGTGATACCAGGATTGTTCCCAGAATGTTTAATCGGCATAAGGTATATGAAAAGACAAGATATCAGTGATTCCAGAGACAGATTGTATTAGTGTAAACGGTGTGGAGATACCATTCGTGTCTAACACAAACATAAAATTTTTAAACTAATAAAATTCGGCTTCGTCGGTCCAAGTGCAAATGGCGTTATGACAGAGATCCGACATATTTATAATAATAATAATAATATTAATAATAATAATATAATTAAATACACTACAAGACTAATATTAGCCAGTGATGTGGCTATTAGGAGTGGGGATTATTTTGAACACAGAAAAAATCGCTCATCTTTTTATAAATAACTGGGTAGCCCGTTTTGGTGTCCCAAGGTTCATCATAACGTGCATATTCCAACAGACCTACACCGTGCACAATACGTTTGACTGCTGAGAGAATATATCGGTCCATTCAAGGTGTTGAAATTTCATCCAGAAAACCACACGATATCAATCGTTGTAGGCGAATGCTGCAAAATGTAAATCTTTGTAAGGTCAAATCTTCCGACCACATCTACGAAATATAAATATATTAACGTTCTGCTCTCTCCAATTGGTGGCTTTATGTAGTGAAACCTAAATTAAATCAAACAAACCATAGAATTTGCGCATAAAATATAGAGTATTCTAACCCTATTGTTTTTACGTGTTAACGGTTGTAATTAGAAATCGAAATAGATAATAATTAGAAAAGGATTTTGATGTTAAATAGATTGAAATATTAAAATTTACTTTTAGTAAATTTGCTGAATTCATTATTACTACAACTATTAATCACAATACACTTCAAAACAAAAATTGGATATTTAAATTTTATCTGACAAGTAAAATTCTATTAAAATTTAATTTAAATTAACATAATAATATTTTTATAACTTAATTCATTAATTGCCTTTTACCATTTTGAATTTAATAGATAATTCAAGCAGCATGTTGTCCCAGTTCTTCACGAAATCGAAATTGGACATTTCAGATTTTCTTTCTAGTAAGCGTTTCTCAGAAAGCTTTTGTAATCGCAATTGGATTTCATCATTACGTCCTCTCATATCCTTCACTTCGAAGTTTTAACGAATAATATGTTAAAAAATTTACCTTAAGCTTATTAAATAATAATTCTCTACTTTTTTCATTTCGAAACCTTTTATTTTTGTTGTTAAATTTCAGAAATTGATTCAATAAATTTTCACCAAATGTTTTCAATTGAACTTTAATCAAGGCAATAAACTTAAGCTTTCCATACAAATCCTGGAACAATACCATTGAAACTACACATTTATTAGAAGTCATTTAATATTACCTTAAGAAGATTAAATCTTATTTCTTCATTTAACTGGCTTTTAGAATTGGTTATCACTATGTCAGTGAAACTTGGATCCATCGTCTTAATATCGCTGAGAATAAGATCCTGAAAATGAAATTTATGTTAAATTGATTTCCAAATCTATGAAATATGTGAGCGCGCAATACAAACCCAATAAGTGTATTAAATAATTCACGGGAAACTAATAATAAGGTAACCAACACAATATTGTATAATTTAAATGAATCTAGTTTTTAAACGAATTGAAAAAAATTTACGAAATGCATAAATATATTGATTCTGTTGACTTTCAGAGTTACGGATTATTTTTTTCTCAAATCATTTATTTTGATTACAAAATAAAGATTATTTCTGAAAAAATTTCGCTCACCTGTTTTTGAGTTACCGCTAAAAATATTTAATAAATAGATGAATCATCTGTTCAAACAGTACATAAATAATTAATGACAGATTAAATGCAAAACTCAAATTCAAAAAACTGATTACTTTTATTTTAAATTGAATTTATTAAAAAATATTTGACTATGAATCATTAAAGATATCGATATTTATTTTTGATATCTTTACTGGTTCATAGTCCCATATTTTCAATAAATTCATATTTTAATTAATTATGAAATGAAGTGAAAAATGATATATCTTGAAAGTGTTACATTAAAGGAAAGAAAAGTTATGTTTACAAAATTTATTCAATAAAATTTTTTTTATGTTAAGACATCAATAACACTTGGTAATACCGTTGAAAGGTACCGAATAAATATTTTATTTATTGTCATAATAATTTGATTAATTCATTACCGGAATCTCTAATAATGAGTAAAAATCATCCATTATTTACAGGAAGTAAATATTAAACTAGCCCTAACAAATGATAAAAAGACGCAGTAGTAGATAAAATTAAAAGCTTAACCTATGTTAATTAAAGAGTGGGTTATGATAAAGATATAATTGTTATGATAAAGATATAAATGTCATTTAGGGTTTTATAAAGATAACTAAACTCTTATTTAAAGTGGATACAATTAATTTTTCATATTAATATTTTGTTGTGAATTTCAAGTTCATTTAAATAAAAATTGACATATTTTGACTATTGATTTAATAGAATTATTGTCTAGTCGCAAATTCTCATTTTACGAATTAAATAAATTTGAAACTTGTATTAATAATAAAAATAATAATTTTTTTCTTTTCATATTAATATAATTATTATTATTATTTCTTTTTCAAATATTACTTTAATGGTTATATAAGACCATAAAGTTTATTATAATGTCAGAGATCACATAATTTGACGTGAAAGGGTTTTATTATACTCAAATTTGTATGTAATGGAATCACTACTGAATGAAAATTAGGAAATATCCCATGAGGTAGCCACTGTATAAATATTTATATTATACTGTTTCTAATGAGGTTTTTTGGCCTGATTTTTATCTTACATCATTCTCTACTCAAGAATATTTAGAATTTTTTCATATCCTAAATAAAGTTGTACATCCTAAAAATTTAAAGTTATTTTAAAAAGGATTTTTAAATAATTCAATGCTTAAAATTATGAAATAAATCTACATTTCCAAAAACATCAGCTATGGTCATTTTCACTTCACTTTCATTTTCTATACTTTCATCAGTTAAGTTCACAGTTCTCTTAAGTCATAAAATGATAAAAAAATAAAAATAATAAACGAAATTTACATCATTTGGATATATTATTAACTCATCGTCGGCTTCATAACAGCTGTCGCCTCTTCATTTGTATGAAAATTCAATAAATTTATTTTCAGAGTTAAATTTTAATGACTTCAAAAGAAAAAATAAGTTACTTTGAAAAATCCTTTGCAAAACATTAAATAAAATACAAGATTACCGTATAGATAAAACCGATTCTTCCATGCGTTTGAAATTTTCAAAATTATTTTTATTTAAAAAAAAACAACTCATTTTATGGAGCCCAGTCTCCTTTTATGCGTTAGATGGTCATGCACAGGAAGCTCCATTTAACAATGTTGCACAAGCACTTAACTTATATTGAAAAAAATAAAGTTACCGTACATTCTAAAGTAAAAGGTTGTTGGATTATAGGTCGGCAGCAATTAATAAGCAAAATAAAGCATCTAAAATCGATGGCGTTATATAATTGGAAACGATAAATTCTTAATTTTAAACAGCGTCTTGATTTTAATAATGATTATAGTAATGGGGCTGTCATTTAAACTATACAATAGCATTTATTAGGAACAATAACCTAGCAAAATCATCTATAACAGTGGTTCCCAAACTTTTTCCACTGAGGGCCAAATCTAATTTTCCAAGTATTGTGGTGAGCCATACACTCGTTGAAAAGTGGAAATGCATTTTGTGTCTTTCAATTTTCAGACTACAAGAATGCTTGCTAAAACTGACTCTTAACTTGAGAATTTAAAGATATTACTTAGTGAATTTTTTAAATGCAACTTTGTAATTGTAAATAAAAAATCTTTTTTGTGTAAAACGATTAAACTGGAGAGTATAATTTTAAAATTTAATGCAATAGTTCTAGCCATGCATAATAAATTATTATCTGAATTAGCTTCATATTTATTATTTGAATTAGTTTTGAAAGTTTGAAAACTTTTTATTAAACCTTTATCAGCTTTAATGCTGTTTATGTAACTGCAAATTAGAAGCCAGTTTATTAATTTCTGGATGAAGGCTTGCTGTGACAAGTATCAACCCCATTGAGATTTGAATTAATGAAGCGGGATCGATTTTTTTTTGACTTACATAGTTGAAAATGAGCTCAAATCTATACGTGCATCCAAAACGGCAGATAAAACGTTGAGCAAAAGACCGCAGCGGCTCGAACTCATTTGTTGGCAACACATGCCAGAATTATATCATATCATTGGCAGATGGTACAACATGATAGTTATTAAATGTAAAGTTTGAAAATTACAAATTAAATAAAACTTATAAAATTAGATTATTTTAATAATTTGTTGAGGGCCCAAAGACTTTGTGGGACACTTTCGGTCTGCGGGTCACATGTTGGCAACCAATGACTAATTATGTATAAATATTTTCATGTTGCTTGAAAATGAGCATGTATTTAAAAAATAATTAAGAATTTTCTAAATGGTACTATAAACCAGGGATTTCCAACCTTGGGTATGCGTACCAGTACTGATACTCGGCAAGCAGCTACCGTAAGGCGAATTACTTTGCTATATTAAACAAAAATCTATTAAAAATCTTTTGCGAAAAAAACATGCCTACAATAACCCATACATTTTAATATTTTACAATATATTTGAAATATATTTGAAACAAGTAGCATATATTCGAATAAATTAGGATATATTCAAAAATACTGTTTAATAAATCTCATAAATTTATTCTAATAATGGAAAATATAAAAACAATGTAATATGTATTAAATTCGATAACTTTAATGTTTTTGTAACATTCTACTTATTATTTTTACAATATAGCACATAGATACAATGGATAGATTTTTAGAGGAGTCTGTAACTTCTAATTTCAACAGAAAAAAAGATAAATCACGAGAATTTAGCAAAGACGAAGAACCAGAATTAAAAAAGTAGAAGTGAGCTTGGATCAGGAAGTATGAAACTAAATATATGAAGTATGAGTTCGCCATGAAATCCGGAAAAGAAACTGAACCTATTCTACAGTGCGTGATTTGTTTTGAGTGCTTATCAAATGGGGGTATGAAGCCAACCCTCAATTTATTTAAACTTCCACACACACACCGATCACCGATCCACTACGATCAACACCGATCCATACTTATCCATACCTATCCATACCTATCCATACCTATCCACACTCATCAGCACCCATCATAGCCAACAACTACGTCTACGACTAAGTCGTAGACTTAACAAAATCACTCACTAGTACTATTTAAAATTTTATTAAATATAACAAGTTTGTTTCACAGTGAAAATAATATGCTCAACATGAAGCATGCAAATTTATAGTGCAATCGTAGTAGAGAAGGATGAATTCAAATGTAAGTTATCAAGTATTTGATCAATATGTCTCTTCTGCAATTGGCGTCTTCTGAATTTTCTTTTGCTTGATCTGATATGATGATTCATCAGCGTCGTCATCCGGCATTGCAAATTTAAATTTTGCAGTAATAAATACTACGAACTAAGCTCTGATTTGATTTTCTAAGTTTTCTAAATTCAATTACGACTTTTTCAAAGGCAAAAGTCAGGTTAATAATATTGAATTTAAAGATAAATTACGAATGTAGTCTGAATCATTTCAAATAAAAAAAATTCTGATCTCAATGAAAAAGTTTAAGTTAGTTTAAATATCCATAATTTTAAATTAATTGCAGAAGTCTGGTAGAATGCCATGCAACGTGGTAATACCATATTTTAGCTGATTGCATGATATTGCTCATTGCACAATCTTTAAGCAGACCTTCTGTTTGAAGTGGTTCAATGCCAAGTTTACAAATCAGATCATAATTTGATGGAGGAATCGAGCCTAATGCTCCAATAATACAAGTGTAAATTCCTACCTGATAATCAGGTTTGGCTACCTGTAATTCACTCTGAAGCAAGCTATATTTCTCAATATTTGCCTTACCAGTCAAGTCAAAATGTGAAACAGAATCCATTGGACACTTAATATCAATCATGAATATTCTTTTTCTTTCAGTATCGGTTATTATGACTGTAAGGCAAGCGACATAGTTTCATCCTCTTTCTCACAACGTCTACAAAGTCTAGAATCCCCTTTTCTATTAGGCTTTGCATTGATGTTAAGTGTATTAGTTCGCGCTAGATGAATAAAGTTCCATGCAAATTCGCCAAGTTTACTTTTAAAAATTGTTTTATTTATTTGAGGAGATAATTTTATAGCCGCTGCAATCATGTCACTTTTATTGCTCAGTTGCCACTTTTGCATATATGAGTCGTACAATGAGAGTGAAATATCTTAGAAATTGCTTTTCGAAACTTAGTCGTGAGTATGAAAGTTCCATGACTCTTTGCTATCAGATATAAAAAAACTTTCTCATTAACAATATGAAAAGATACGGAAATTGAGTGTTCTCTTTTAAAGTAAATTATTGAAGTACGTGCACGTTGAAATCTCGCTTTCTTTCCATCATGATTCAATTTAGTTTCAGCACCATTAATCCAATCAAAACTTTGTTGTAATGTAGGCTCTTTGATTCCTAGATGAGGACCTGTTACAAACTTTAGAGAGTCAATATTAACTTCTCTCGAGTAATTGCAATTGAAAGTAGAGTCGGAAAAGTGCATAATTGTTTGAGTATGATATTCATCAAGCAAATCGACACATGAAGCTCCACCATTTTCAGTTGAGTTGTATAAATAAACTGTCTTAGAATTGTGCGGCAAGTTCAAAATTCTTCTCAGATGGCCACGCAATTTACTTGAGTTATTGCCACAGGGATTAGTATTTCTATGAGAAGCTGATAAAGCACTAGTTTTAATTTCACGTGTTTGGAATGCAAATGTTAGTCGAGAATGAATAAAAATTTTGTAGGCCTTGAGTTTTTACCAACCAAATAAACTGGAATCTGAAATTTTTTGGTGTCACTAACAACTTTATCAAGAATTGCATAGGGACTTTGATCATTGTCCTTGCCTACTGGAACACCAAGATATTGATAAAATTCTTTTGACAACAACTTTTTGATTTTCTTTTCATTAATCAAGATCTCACCACACTTCTCCACACTACATCCTATTTCTGTAGCAACTTCAACAGCAACATCAACAATTTTTTGAAGGTTATCGACATTGTTTGCAACAAGTGCAATGTAATCTGCATAAGCTAGAACTTGAACGGGCGAATCACCAATCATAAAAGTTTCAATACATGATCTACTTATTGCTTCAAGAACAGGATTAATGGCAATCGAGAAAAGAATCATTGAAAGAGGACATCCTTGTTTAACTCCTTTTTGATTGAAAGATTAGGTGTTACAATTCGGCCACAGCTGTAGAAAGATTGAGTGTCGTTGTAAAGTAATTTGACAATAGTAATAAACTCTCCGCTAACGCCAATAGTTTTCAGAACATTCCACAAGTAGTCATGAAGAACACTTCCAAATGCGTTCTTAATATCTAACCAAGCAATAGCTAATGGGGATTCCTTGCTATATTTCGAATGTTCAAGTGCAGAAGAAAGTATACAATTGTGCTCGACACAACCTTCATGGACAGAGCCACCTTTTTGCCCAATATGCAAGATATCGTTACAAATCACCCATGATGTTAGGCGTGTGTTAAAATAGACGCAAAGACTATAAATAACAGACAGCATAGCTATTGGTCGCCAAGATGAAACTTTATCATAATTATCTATCTTATCAGGTTTCGGAATTAATATAGTTTTGAAAGTTTTCCAGCTAGTAGGAATGATTTTACTACTGATGATTTTATTAAACAGGAAACTTAACAAGATACCTTCAGGGTCAAGAAGAGCAAGATCTTTGTATTGAATACCATCAGTACCCGGCGAAGTGTTATCAGCTCTCTTTAATTCGTAAATAACTTCAAACGGTAAAATATCTACAAGATTGAGAACATTTGTCGTTCTTCGACAATCTTTAAGAATTTTATTCCATGAATTCGATACTGGGTCCTCGTGGCTAAATTGGTTCAGAAAATCCTGAATTTCAGGCCTGACAGTGACTGGTAAGTCATTAATAATTTTATAAAAAGTTAATTTCATATTAATTAAAAATTCTGATTACTTTTATATTTACTTATTATATTTGAGTTTTGTTTACTTCCGATGTATGGTTCGTGGAATTTAATTTCAGTGAAATTATTTGAGTGAGGAATTTGTCGAATTATGCTTTCAACTATTTGGTTAACATCAGCATTTTCAAAACTAATAATTAATTCAAAGACTTTATTTTTAGGCTGTTGTAAGTCAAATTTAATTGTTTCTTTTGCTTTTGTTAAAATTATCTCTTTATCTTTGTTATTGATCTCAGAAACAATTGGAAGAACAGAGTTGATAATTCTTGCTATTTCTCTCAAATTAATGTTATCAAGGGACATATCATGCACGTAGTTGTTGATAAAAGCACGTGTTAGAATTTTACTGAGCAAACCTGAACCACGAACATCATGTGGACATTTGCCTGCTCTAATGGCACAACCACGTGAGTTTCTTATTTCATTTATTTAGTAACTAATAATTTACAAGTAAATATATAGTTTAGGCTGACATCAAGTGTTGTTGAATCCAGGAAGTAAGACTCGTCAGTGTATAATCAATTACCATTAGTGTTTCCCGAGACTTTGGTGGAGCAAAAATGGCAAATACAACTTTCGCGTTTTGGAGGCACTTATAATTCAAATGTTCATTCAAATAATTAGTACAATCGTCAAGAATAACAGTACACATTGTGAAACCCAAAAGAACGAAGTCTGTTGATAAACTTAAATTATTAAAATATTTTAATAAAATGTTGTCGGTAATTTTTCCATTTATTAGATTTAAATTTAATGAAATTTCAACACACTCTTTAGTGTTGATATCATCAAGTAGCTTATATATTTCATCATGTTGAAAATCCCGATCTAAAATCAATTTTTCCAAAAACACAATGAAAGCAGTGGCATGAAAAGTTGGATCATCTGAAATGAAGCAGCGGTGGAGAATATCATGATTTATTTAAAATTTTATTTAATACTCAAGAAAAAACTGTTTAAATAATCCGTAAAGTTTCCTCCTATTTCGATTAGTCTATCAGAAATATCAGTCTTTCGAAAATCGAAAATATTACAAGTCATACGACAGATCGAATAGAGAAGTAAACACCAATAATTTTCATTGGGAATTATGCTAATGACATTTTGAACGTCTTTGTACTGTCGAAAGTTGACGTTCTCAATGATATAATTATTATTTTGGGCTATTAAATTGATAGTTAAATCCTGGGAAAGAACAAGTATATTAGTATTGCTTTTAAACCATTTACTTAAGAGGAATGACACACATGAATTTTGAAATTTTGGTTTAATATTAATACTGTTATTGATGTTTTGCTTTTGTTTTTCAAGAGTAAGCGCAATTGCTCTTAAAATTGATTCCCATCAGATTATTTTTAGGAAGGCCCCCACAGATAACTTGGGATAATTTGTTTGAGACAAAAATTTGAAAATCATGCACCTCTTGTCATATCCCATCAATAAATTTGTTAGGAAAAGTGTCCAAACCTTGACTTATAAGAATTGCATAAGCACAAATAAAAGGACCGCAATCAAAACTGTTCTCTTGATATATAAGATTTTGGAAAGGGTGACATGATGAACCCACTTGAAGTTTGAAAATCTTATTTAAAGCAATGTTAATCTTAAAAGTAGCTTGTTTATTTTTAAACAGATTTCTATTTGCAAATATTGGGTCAATAAAATATGACTCAAGCAACGATTTGCTGTACACAAATAAAATCCAATGAGCATTGTTTATATTTAGCGGAAAAGAATAATCTCAGCTTTAAATACCGCATCTGGAATTGAGATAATATTTTCTTTAATATCTGACGAGAGAATACTAATAATAAAGCACGGTAAATGTGGAAATGTAGGATTACTGATATGCCGTTCAAGGTACTGGTCAATGCCATTGTCGGTAAACCACACTTTTAGATCACGAAGTTTAGTATTTTTTAATTTAGTGCATTCTGCATCAGTCTCTTCAGATATTGTGGCAGATTCTAAGACTGATGCTGGAACGTACCTTCACTTGGACATAGCATTTGAAACTTTTAGACTTTTCTAGTCATCATTTTGTTATTTTCTGTAATTTTTAATTCCAAAAAAGATACACTTCCTCGTCAATATCAACAGATAAAACTACTTTTTTTCGATATTTGTTACGTTAGAACTACTTCCTTTATTAAAGTTATCAATTTTATCGATGAGTTCGACAGAGTTAACCTGTTCTTCATAAGTTATCAAATTTTCAAGAGATTCAATGAGATAAAAAATAATCAAGCTCATTTTCTTAGTACAGTTTTCCGACATTTCATTGATATCTGAAAGTAGTCTCTATTTTTAAGTAGAATTTTTTTCTTATCTCTAATAACAAAATACAATAATCTTTTTGCCGTAACTGTGACATTATCGTCTCTTTCAGGAAGAAAATCACTGATGTAAGTAAGGAGCGAGTCTATCATACTCAATCGGTTAGTCTTTTCCAAAATTGTTTTATTAAATAAATTATTTATTCTTTTAATTGTAAGGGCTGAAATTATATTTTTTAACTTATCAATTTCACCATTAAGTAACCACTTTATATATTTAATTAGTTTTTCTTGACAACTAAATTTAAAATATGAAGTAGAAGGAATTTGATCAGTTAATTCAAATCCCCATGTTTCAAGAGTATCAATTATCAACGAATTGCATTTTTTAGTATCAATAATAGAATGTAATAGTAAAACATTACGGAAATAATTTAAAACCTAAGTACCATACGTTATGTTACTAAAATATTTTATATTACCCTTTAAGTTTAAATAATTTAGGTGGAAAATTATTTCAACAATTTTATTTGAAGAAGCAGGTAATGAAATAAGCCTCTCAAGTTCTATATCGCCTTTAGATATCTTAAATAAGTCGAATGATCCAAGATTAAACATAACGTCAGAAGCATTGTTTAAATCGGGTTCTATTTTATTTGATTTTTGATTTATAATGAATTTACCACCAGAAAATGAAATATCATTTGGAAATTCTTTATTTAACTTTAAGTGATTAATTAAACTACTTATCTTATCAGAATCTTTGTGCATGCCTTCAGTAAAGCACATCTCTTTAATATCTGGAAAATCAAAATAAAGTTTATCAAGCTGCGATCTTGTTAAATTAGATGAACCAATATTAAAAGATTCATTATCAGCATCTTCAGAAGTTTAAAGATCGTTCATAATAAAGTCACCATCAGCATATTTTAAGTCAGATTTTATAAGAATGTATGGTAATTGTTTTTGGAATTTTAAATTATCCAAAGTTTTATTAGTGACAGCTCCTTCGCTTTTAATAGAAACTGTTTCGCCTAATTTAAGTGAAAATACAAATAAAAATTTATTTATTGCTAATGGAGCTTTAATCAGCTTGGAACAATAATTATCAGTATTAATAAAGTTCGAAATAATGGTTTTATTTTTATTTTGAAAATTTGTTGATTTTGTAATTATCTTTTTAGTAGCATCTGTTTTTTTTAATTTTGCTTAACTTGATTGAAACGCAAGATTGCCATTTCGATAGAATAAACTATCACAATCTTTTATTTAAAAATTAAGTTTAAATTTATTAATCAAGGAAAGTTCATAATTAATAAGATCAAACTTGGTCTTAGAATTTTTCTTTTTCAATAAACTTATGAAGCATGGATAATTATTAATAATATCACGAAGTTCATTATTATTTAAAATACGTGGAAGGTAATTGGAGTTAAATCTTTTCATATTTAAAGCATCCTTAGTTACAGTAACTCTAAAATTTTTAAACTGTGTATTTATAGGATTTAATGGACTATTTTCTGTATTTGAAACTTTTTCAGTATCATTAAATAATTCATCAACTGATGATTCCTTATTATATTTATTTAAGACATTTTCTGAAACAATATTATAATTAGATGAGATATTTAAGTCAACATTATTATCGAAATTAATTTTATTTAGTATATTTAAATTACAATTATTATCATTAAAATCAGAATTACTCAATTTACTCAAAACAATATCAAACTTACTATTCATTCGCAAAATATGCTCTTCAAGTTCCATTAGCTTCGCCGAAAGTGGCAATATTTTGTTTGAAAGTGCTTCCTTATCACATTTGTCGAACGATTTTTCAGGATCTATTGCATTCGTTGAAGGTGTCAATTGATTATCACCGATCAATTTCTATGATAGTAAATCCAACGATAGATCTGGATGAATTGGCTTTGCCGAAAGTGGCAATTGATTATCTCCGTTTGATCTTTGAGAGAAAAAATCCAATAATTGCTGGAACAAATTATTTGATTTTCTAGAATTCTTTTGAAAATAACCAGTTCTGATGAACTATTATTAAATTGATTTGATGCAAATTGAGCTTGTACTACAGAAAGAGATTGCGTCATCGTGTTGTGTGAGAGGAGAACTTTTCAAAAATTAGATTCTAAAACATAAACACAATTAAACTCAAAATTTCACAATAACACAATTTCCATATTGATAAAAGACAAATAAATAGAGCCATTTAACGATGTATACGATAAAAAATATTTAATCTAATATTAAAAGTTGATAACTAACTCTTAAATAACCAAAGACGTAGTATATTCAAATTGAATACTAAAATTAATTAATTCTGAAATATAATTAAGAATAATATTATCGCATACATCGTTAAATGGCTCTACTTATTTGTCTTTTATCAATATGGAAATTGTGTTTAATTAGACTAAAACTTGTAATAAAGTATTGAATAATAGCTAGTATATTAATTTATCATGTATGTCCACTTAGTATAATATAGAGCCTGTTAAATATTTTAGTTTAAATTTAGGATTCTCGATATAGTTTTCATGAATTTTATATCTAATCGAATGTCAATTGATATTACTAAAGAATTTATTGAGAATTTGCTGTAAACTTTTAAGAGAACTGTATCAATTTTAGAGAGAGTATTCCAACGTATGAATATTTCAGAGTGTTAAATATAGTGGAAAGGTTAGATTTATCACTATGGATTGGGATTTTGATCAATTCTAGTATGCTTTACAAGTTGGAATATCGAGTTTAGATGTATTAAACTAATAGGGGAAATATTGAGTCGGAAATTTAATCGATTAATAATGACATAATAATAATTTGAATATCAGTAAGAGTAATTTCATATTATACAGCGTTAAAAGAAATTAATCAAAGGTAAATATTGAGTAGAAATAATCATTTAATGTTAGATTTTACATGAAAATTATCAGTAATAAATCAATTTTAAGGGATAAATTATGGCTAAATATTGAGTATATTGAGATAAATATAGGGTTTTTAATGAAAATGATCAGTAATATATCAATTTTAAAGTGAAATATTTTCGTTAAATATTGAGCATTTACAGATAAATGTAGAGTTTTACACGAAACGATCAGTAATATATCAATTTTAAGAAGAATATTATGGTTAAATATCAAGTATGTACAGATCAATGTAGAGTTTTACGTGAAATGATCAGTAATTTACCAAATAAAGGTGAAAAGTTTATTAATTGGTTACGATTGAGGAGTCTTAATCAAATATTTGTTGGGATATCAGCGCTCATTAATCAGGGTATTAATATTGCGTGTAAGAGAAATTCATTAAAGATTCTTACTGCATTTTAATAAATCTAGCTATTGCAGGATTTATGCAAACAAATTTCAATGTGGTAATTCATTAAATTACCGTCACTATAACTTGAGGGGTTAAATCCAATGTAAAGTATGTGTAGAGAAATCAATAATTTAACTATATAATTGGAATTATTGTCAATAAATTGTAGCTTATTAATGCAATCTTTACTGGTAACCTGATAGTAATTATAATTTTTAGGTGAATCGAAGATGAATTCAAGGATTGAGTAGATTTATCCTTTTTTGTCGATGATTTGTGGTATTTTGATGTTTATTGCTACTATGATAGAAATTCATTAAAATTTTATCGAAGATTTTAAGGTGTTTGGATATCCATTTGAACATTAAAGTATATTAATTTTTATCAATATGCTAACAAATATTGTTTTCCTTATTCTGTTAAATTCATTTTGTATTGAAGAAAAGTATGTGTAGTTCAATAAATTGTTAAACTTTTAGTAGAGATAATTAGTATATTTTTATAGAGGCAAATTCTTATTGTACGGTAACCATAAATTACGACATTTGATAGTCAATTTAACCAATATTTGTTGTACATGAAAATTTTCTAGTCGATCTATTTGATTTTGCTTGAATCATTATAATTACAACTTTTATATGTAAAGATTTGGAAACATTGTTGAAGTATTCTTTATAAGGAAACTTTAGAGTAATGAATTATGGTAATTGTAGCGTTTTAAAATGCATATAATTAGATTAGGATAAGTTTTAAATGAAATAAGTTAATTATCGGTGATTAGCAACAAGTTTAACATCATAATAATTTTAAATGACTTCTGTTTTGTTGATTTATTTAAAAACATTAATGAAATTATGTTCGATTGAATAGTATGATTTCCTATCAACTAATCAATGCGGTACCAATAATATTTAGAAAATAATTTGAAGTGATAAAGTACTGTTTTAGAACATTAAAATTTGAATTAATTTGAGTCGTTGTCATTGGTAATAAATAGAATTAACCAAATAAAATCAAGTATTCTATAATTTCATTTTCAAATTATTATTTTCATGAAAACTGTAATTATTTTAATTGATAAATTTATTAGTATTTTCAACAACCGGTTTTAGTTAAATAATAAGTTTATTGAAAAATTCAATATGGTTTGTACGTTTTCAAATTATTTTCAAGAAAAATTACAATAAATATATCGATAAATCTATTCAACTTTTCATCTATTTTTAGTTTAATAGTTTTATTGAAAAATAGTTTGTACGTTTTCAAATTGTTTTAAAGAAAACTAATAATTTTAATATATTGATAAATTTATTGATATTTCGAACATGAGTTTAGCGATTAAATTTATCGAAAAATAGTGTCGTTGTCAATAGCAATTGTAACAACCAATCAAAATCAAGTATTTGGTTTCTATTTTTTCAAGATTAATTTAAAGAAAAGTTATTGAAATATGATTTTTATGTTGTTTTAAGAATAACATAAATCAATGAGGTAAACGAAACTCTTACGTTTATATGAAGTAAGCAGTATAATAATAATATGAATAGTACTAGTGAGTGATTTTGTTAAGTCTACAACTTAGTCGTAGACGTAGTTGTAGGTGATGATGGGTACTGATGGGTGTGGATAGGTATGGATGGGTATGGATAGGTGCGGATCGGTGATCGTTGGTTGGTGTGTGCATGTGAACGGTTTAAGAATGGTAGGTCCTAGAAGTAGGTGTTTGGAAGTTTGTATGTGTGTGGAATGTGGTAGGTGTGTGGAAGATTCTAGAGTGTAGGTGTGTGGAAGGTTCTATAAGGTAGGTGAGTGTGCTGGTCCACAACTACGTGACATTATAAGGGATAAGTGTGTCTCCGGGTAGTGACTGACCAGTGGCACGTGACATAACCGTGAGGTCACCTGGCAACAATGGACAAAGGTCAATTAAGGTAGTAACAGCGTGGGCAGAGGTCAGATATTATGTAATGTTACATAAGCCTAAAGGGGTTGTATCTGACGGGCTCACATCCTACTACTATCGATATTTCCAATTCGGAGCAACTACTCGTTTATGTTCGGTTATCATGGGTGGTAACTAAAATAAAAGAAATGGCACCACAATTTAATTCTATTCACTGCATCATTCATCGTCAACGTTTGGTCACAAAAAATATGCCAGTGAATTTAAATGAGACGGTAAAGATGGTTAATTTTATCAAATCTCGAGCGCTTAATTCGCGTTTAGTTTTGTTTTTGTGTGGTAAAATGGGAAGTACCCATGCCACACTTTTACTTCACACCGAAGTACGGTGGTTGTCACGTGGTAAAGTCCTGAGTCGATTGTTTGAGTTGTGCGATAAAGTTTATATGTTTTTGACCAATGCAAAATATTTTAACAGAGATAAATTGATTGATGAGCGATGGTCGTGTAAACTAGCATACCTTTCAGACTATTTTTCAAGGATGAATGATCTAAATTTAAGTTTGCAAGGAGTTAACATCTCTGTATTTGACTTGTATGGCAAAGTACGTTTGACAAAATGCGTTCATGAGAAAATTGCAACTTATGTGACAGCAAATTGAAAAGCAAAATGTTAACATGTTTCCTTCCCTCTGTAACTTTGTCGAAGAAAATAATTTGTCAATAAAAGCAACATCAAAAAACATGTAACATCAACTTTTGAATATTTTCAAATTTTTTTTCCTGAAGATGTCACAGGTCAAAATTGTATTTAAAATACTTTCGCATTCACAATGGAGGTTCCAGAAGATGTGATGGCAAAAGAGTCTTTTATAGACTTTGCCAGTAACGGTGGATTGAAATTAATCTTTCAGGGCTACAACTTATTTAGTTTTTGGCTTTCTATTCGTAAATAATACCTAGAAGTTGCTTGCCAAACAGTAAAATTTTTAATCCCATTTGCAACCACATATTTATGTGAAACAGGATTTTCTGTAATGACTGCGATTAAAACTAAGTATAGAGTTTTGCTGGACATTGAATCGGATCTTCGCCTTTAACTGACAAACATAGAGCGCGATATTTCTTCTTTAGTTAATAATAAACATACCCAACCTTCTCACTAACTATTTTTAAGTCATAATTATATTTTATTTATATATATATATATATCCCAAGTTATTTGTCTTTATTACAATTCTCCATTGCATTTTATACCCCATTAAAAAAATTAGGTTTAGCAGTACGCCATCAAATTGTTTACAACGTACAGGTACGGTACTATGAAAAGGTTGGGAAACCCTGCTCTAAATAATAAAAATATCTAATTTTATTTTTAAAAGTTTGTGTTCATCTGTCTCGTGTTAATCTGTCTTGTCTTTTAATGCCCGTAGCCATAAATATAATATTATATATCAAACAAATATTAATTATTCCTTTTGGTTTTACGTTTCTGTTAAAACAAATTGAAAAAATTCCAAAAAAAATAAATTTAAAAATATGGTATGCATAGTCTTCCTCGATTAAAATTGTATTTTTACTTCTATTTGCAAAAATTTTAAAAAAATGTTGTAAATGTGTGATTTATTTATTGCAAAATGTTAATTATTATATTATGAACAATTAGCAATAATTTGTTAATGTTTTGAAGATTTAAGAGATAATTCGCATTACTATTATTCAAATTTTTAATTCAAAATAATCATGTATTACTGTATTTTAGAACATATAACTTGCTAGTTATACCCGCATATGTTCTCGTTTACCATCTATATGCCAAAAATATTTCGAAATTTTCTGCTGAATTTGCCTACTCCTATATCAATTTTCACAGTATATATATTCTAGTTGACTGGTTTAGAAAAATTCGCTTTATCATATGAGGATGTTGTTAATACTCGCGAGTCATATGATTAGCATCTTGATGATGAATTTGTGGAATTTCACAAAACAATGTTTTACAAAATAGGTGAATCTTTTATTTTAATAACAAATAGGTGAATCTTTTATTTTAATAACAAAATAAAGTTAAAACTTTTATTTTATTCATTTAAATAAATTTAACGATATTCCTTCAACATTTTCACTAAAACTATTAGATAAATTTTAATTTATCACTCTATTTTTCAAATCATTTAAATATTTTTTAATTTTACATATTTGTTTACTTCAATAATATTTAATTATTGAAATGGATTTTTAAAGTTTCCATGCTTCGTATGTAATTTCTTTAAATCATAAAATTTATTAAACTTTGAAACTGAGTATACCACCTAACCTAATCACTAAACCTAGCTCCCCACCTTTTTTGTTGTATCCCCAAGCCAAAAGATAAATTGTGTGAGTACTCCTAGAAAACAATTATTAGAATCGTTTTTTAAAAATAATCATTTTAGTTAAATAGAGTTTGCTGGGCTTGCTTAAATTTGGATAGGTCTTCAATATCTGGCTTTATTAATGCTAAATTTAGACGTAATTCTGGTTCAAGTTCAAGCATCGATGTTTTTTATTAATATTTTCCCAAAATATCCTTAAGGGTACGCGTTGGAGTATTATATAAAATGTTTTAAAAGTCTAATAAATTTGGTGCAAATATTTCCTACGAAAATAGTAACAGAAGATATAAAGGACTAATTCATAAGATAAAAATAAGAAATTCCTCAAATGAAAGCAAATTTTTTCATTCATAAAATTTTTGTTTTAACACGTTGACGGACAGTAGGAACAAGCGAAGTTCGAAAATTGACACTACTCCCTTCACAACCACGTGCATACTGAATCTGCAACTCGTATAACAGGTGAAATATGAACTTCAACCTAAAAAGATGTTTTCAAAACACGACACTATGCTTCTACGTATACGCCAGTAAGTGCACATTTGTGCTGCTATAGCCGTAGTGTCTAAAAACGACCGTTTCGTTTTGGACGGCTATAGCAGTCATGCCACATTGTGAACTTCGCTTTGACGGCTATAGCCGCAATTGTCCGTCAACGTGTTAAAAACCATTATTTATTTTTTTATTATAAAAATTTTTGATGCAAATAATAAATGAATCAAAATGAGATGAATTTCATAATTTATATTTACTGTTATTCCTTTTATTTTCAATTTCGCATTAAATCAATTTAAACAAATGAAGGCAAGTAATAACAATTATTAAAAATTAAACTAATATTTATTACAATTAAAAATTTTAAAAGCAAACAAAAAACGTAAACTTTTAATGAAAATTTAATATTACTTAGGGCGCTCAATAAACTTTGCAACTCTATTTATGCACTTTACTTATAATACAATAAATAAATTTAGTACTGATTTAAAAACTACATGAATTTAGCTTCTAACTTATGCATAACGCTATAAAATTATATAAATAGATTTCAAATACTCATTACATGTTAGGCACCTTAACCAAATGTTTGGTTCATACCACATCGCCAGTTCTAGCTTACCAAAAATGGTCAATAAACATTTGTATTCGAGGTACATCTTCGATGAAGAAAGACACACTTCGAACCAATTTAAAGTTTGAGAATAAGTTGAGAACATTTCGTCACCAATACTTCTAATCATTCGCTTTTCCAGGTTAAACTACAGTCACAAATGTCAGCTATCCTGAGGAAAACTTCGGAGTCTTTTGCCCTTATACTCATGTCGACGATCGATTTGCACGTCAGAACCACTGCGGTCCTCCACAGAGTTTCCACTGGATTCAACCTGCACAAGCATAGTTCACCATCTTTAAAACAATTAAACTGCGCTTCAACCAAACAATAATCCATGCTGATTTTGTCAGTTATGGGTTAGGAAACTGTTTCAAGGAGGGACAAGAGAAGCTTGAACAAAAACATCGAAACAACATCAAACAGTTGATTCTTGCCGTTATAGAGGAAAATTCCATATTACTTATAACGATAAAATAAATCATTAATTCACATTGTACTCGATATCCCATACTTCGAGTGAAAGAAACATAACACTTTGTATCGAAAATCTGGCCAAATTTACAAAACGGCTTGATAATGTAGAATGAAAATGAGTTGTGGTTTTATGGGAGACAAATTAGGTGCAAACAGTGAAATAAAGTTTGATCGGAGAGGGAGAACCCGTAAGAACCATAGTTTGAAGTGATCAATTTTAAGCCAAAAACTATGGTAAGGATCAAATTGCGAATATTCGGCAGAATTCAAGTAATCTATTGCGAGAGATGGATCACTATCACCATCGAATCGTAAAGAGAAGACTGTTTGAAGCCATTCGTTTGAACAAATAAAAAAGTAAACACTGAACATGTGTGCCAAAACCCTAAAATTCCATCATTTAAATGCGAGATATCGTGTTGCTCAATCAGCTGTAACTTTGTGAAAGAACAAGAATTCATAATAATGCACCATCTGATGTAATTGCCAAACCTTGATTCTTCAAATTTCTGACTCTTCGATTACATAAAGAAACGTTTAACCGATAATTAAGACTCAAATTCTAAAAAACAAAATTGCACGGATTTACGAATCTATATCCGAAAATAGCTTGAAAAGACAAACCAACTCTGAATTGAAGCAATTTGAAAGAATCTATTTAGAACATTTCTCAATATAAAAGTTGAAAAATATATTTTGTTTTTTATTCTTTGTTTGCAAAGCGTATTGAGTGCCCTAAGTATATGTAACATTGAGAAATAGATTACTCGTCATTTTCTGAAATTGTTAGGTAAAATATTCTTTAAAATATTCTTTAATGATTGTAAAATATAAAAGAAAAGAAAATCATTTTTTAGTAATTTTTGATTTATTTTCGTTTTTAGATGATACTTATTTTTCCAAAAGATCAAAATGAAAATAAATGAAATATGACAAAAAATATAAAATTCATTCATGTAAATCAAGTTTTGATTTATTACATGTTTAGTTAAAATTGTTATTATTAGAAAATACTATTTTATTTAAACATTACATTTAGGTTATCAACTGGAATAAGAAAAATTCAAATAATATCCAATATTATTTGAATTTTAAAGAGAAATAAAATCATGAGTAGCGTGGTGAGAGCATTATGGAACTTTACTCCAAAGCATGGGAAAAGTGGTTTACTCAATTTTTGACGGACATGTTTGTACGAATCTTTAAGCAATAGCGTTTTTAAAGATTTTTTCAAGGATTTTAAAGGCATTAATTTTTTTTGAGTTTGTGTTGAATTTTATTATTTCTTTGGTGATAATTTTAGGTGTGTTTGTTTAATATTTTAAAAGAATATTTTGTTTATATAAATTTATAAAAATATTTCTGTTTTTGTTATAATTTTAGAAAAATTCTTTGATGGACTATTTAAAAATTTTTATGTTTATATAAAATATTTCTATTTTTCTTTCCAAATTTTTATGATTTTGTAAAAATCTATTTTGGAAATCTCACAATTTTTTTTTAAATTTAAAAATTATTTTCCCACTTGTGAATTAAATAAATAAAATTTAATAAAAAAAATACTGTGTGCTCCAATTTTTAAAAAAATGTTCTTGCCTTTTGTTTAGAATAGAAACTTGGATAATCAAATAATGATTAATTTTCCAACTAATTCGATTTCTGCCGTAGCCAAATATATTGATTTTATATACCGCCGTTATCATTAATTTTCTTTAGAACAATAAATTTCAGTTTCAATATATTTATTTTCATCAAATTACAAATTTAAAACTTTAAAACCCTTTAAAAGTTTTCTTTTTTTTTATTTATACATTATATAGTATTTACATATATTTTAACATTCACTATTTTACACTATAGATGATCTATATCACTTGAAAAAAGATGTGCCAAAAATTTGTGAATATCAATAAATCATCTTGTAATGATTTTGATAATATCACAAAATAACAACACATTACGTTGCGGTATTTTAATTTAATTTACAAGAAATATATTACGTTGCAGTATTTTAATCTATAATATTAATATAATTTTGTCATTCAAATTGCTTTGACTTCTTCAATTTGTCATGGAACAACACATCTGAATCATAGTCAATCAATAAAAAAATTCTTTATGCCATTGATATATATATATATATATATAAATTTTTCAACAATTTTTCTAATTAACTTAATTTAAATTGATCATCTATCAAAACTAATGTTTAAAAAATCGCGTATTTTAATAGATATACCTTATTTCTCATTTTACGTTATATAAATCGGGAAAGTTTCTGATTTAGTTTAAAATAACGAGATCTTACTTTGTGAAATATTTTCTAAGATCAAACTTCGGGAAGACTTAAAATCGTTTTCTACAGCATTGTTTTGTAGTTGTCGTCGGAAATCAGTATTGTTGAAAATTATTTTGGGAAGGTTTTCTTGACCAAAATTATAAAGCATAAAATTAAAAATTCATTTACTTCCATGACGATAATTTTTGAAAGTTTTTAAAAATCTAGATATTACGAAATTTAATATAAATTTAAATTCAATTACTTTTGAACATCTTTATTTGAGGTATTAAATTCGATGGGTTTCACTTCTTTAGATTTAGTAAATGATTTTAAATCAGTTCCTAAACTATGGATTTCACTCGGAAATAAAGCTTTAGCATCAGATTTCCACTGTTTTGGAAAACTTAAAATATCGTCTTTAATACATTTTAAAATAAAATATTAAGTTTGTCGAAAAATATCTTAAAGGGAATGTCTGAATGGCGCTTTATTTTAAAAAAATCGTTGCCATGTTTATTTAATTATTTATTTGTAAGCTTTAAAATTGTTTGCTAAATTTTTAAAGTTTATCTAAACCAGCCCCAGTAACAAAAAATGTAAATATCAAAATAAAACGACATTGGTAAAAGTTGTTAGAATCGGATATCTCCGTTTCTATGTATAAAACCGAGATGACCTGTAAATAATTTCGTCGTAAAATGGCTCTAAGTACCCATTGACTTTAATTGTTTATCACCCATTATTAAAATTTTACCAGCCAGAATAAAAAAAATTAACCTAATTTTAAAAATTTATTATAAATTTATTAAAGCTTAAATCAAAATTCTAAAACTAAATTAATTTGAAATAAAAATTATAAACTTCAATTAAAAGAATCACAAGCATTGGCATTGGAATAAACAAAAATCACCAATCCGACATGAATATAAATAAAACATCTGATTTTTAGTCAAACAATAAAAAATTCTTTTTGTCATTGCAAAATAAAAAGCAATCAGGGTGAAAACTAGAAAAAAGTTTTTTTCTGTTTTATAAATCTTCATTTTTTAAAAATTAATTTTATTAAACTTAACAAATGTAAATACTTATTCAAAATGTTAAATCCTAATTAAATTATAACATAAATTATAATTATTAGATGATTTAACTTTATTCATAAGTCGTTTCAAAAATATATATTATTTAAACAAAATAAAATTTCCTATATAATATATGTGGTGAATTTTCCTAAATATAAATAATATTCCGAGCAATGTAATTATACAATTTCAATATACCACGAATATATGAATCTATTAATATTTTTAAATACATCCTACACCCCTCCTTTTAAAATATACTTTTATTTTTAAAATTCTTTTTGCTATTCTACATGTTATGTTTTATTTTTTCAGTTGGCATTTTTATCACGCAGCTCATGTCTTTTCTCAATTATTTCTCCGGGACCATCATATCTATTATCATCCTTTGTTGTTGCGTCCTATTTATTCTATATTTTACCACCCACAGCGAATTCGCGATTAGTTTAAGATTCATTATTATAGGTTAATTTTTATTTCATTCTTTTCTATTTGTATCTTATTTTTTTTCTTTCTATATTTTTATTTTCAATATACTCTTCTGTATTTGAATCTTGGTTGTCTTGACTGCCATTCTTTATATATATTTTTTACCAAATACTACTTTTGCTGGACTAAATTCTATTGTATTTTGAGTTGTTGAATTACGCATAAATTGCAATTCTGGCAATAACTTTGCCCAATTTTTATAAATTTTATCAATTAAAGAAATTTGGATGGCATCTCGTATAAATTGTCTTTCAATCATTCCATTAGCTGAATGATGATAGGCACTTCAATACACTATTTTTATTCGATGAAGACGCATAAAATACTTGAGTAATTGTGCTTCAAAAGGTTTTTCTTTGTCACAGTGTATAAACTTCGGTGCTCCATATTTAAAAATCCAATTATATGTCAACACCATCGCTTTTGTTTCATCACCTTGTCTTGATACTGCACTTAATAATATGAATCAACAGGATTGATCCATAATTGCCAATATATATCTTTTTCCATCAATTGTAGCTATAGAGGTCCGCAAAAATCAATAAAAATCGTCTCAAATAAATATTTTCTCCAGTATCAAGTCTGCACATCATTTTCTATATATCTATTTCAATTTCTACACTAGGCAGACCTCCCATGTAATTATTTTTAACGAGACAAGGTTTATAATTTTCTGATGTAATATTACATATATCCTCACATTTATTATCCTATGGACGTGCCACATCCAAAATAAATTTATTTTCCTTTAAATTATTATTATTATAAATATTCATTATATGAAAATCATTCGCACTTTTATCAAAAGTATTAAAAATTAAATTATATTCATTCACATTCACATCATACATGTATTGCTCAAAATATTTCTTACAATCAGTGTATGGCTCTGATCACTTCTCCCGATGTCTGAGTAAATTCGTTTGGGTCATCTCCTTTTGTAAATCACTCATAATCCTCCCCAAAAGCAGATATAAATGCGAAACTCTGGAACCTATGTTGGTCAGAGCTTCATAACACTGGTGTTTAAAGTGTCCATTCTTCTGGTAGTGATTACATTAAACATTTGAAAATTCTGATCTTAAGTGACCCACTTCTCTGCAAGCCCAGCATCTTCTTGGGAGAGTATCAACTCAAGAATATTTTAATATGGATTCATTATAAACTGTTAATTAGAATTTCTTGAAATCCACTGTAGCTTTTCTCTAAACTATTCATTTATTTGCTGTCGATTTGGCGATCTTTCTAATTTACATTCTGGTTATCTGGCATAAGCATTTTGTTCGTTTCCATTCATCTGATGTTTCTTTGGACTCCGCTGATTCCATGTTTGGCATTCATTTAACATTGCAGCTTTTCCATATTTTTTCTATACTTGCTGAATAGCAGCAACATTTTCTATTTTTTTCTTTCATCAAATTTGATAATTCTATGTTTCATTTCTTCGAATATATTCAGTCCTTGTAACATCAAATCTTTCTTCATTTCATTATCTTCAAAGTCATTTTAAATTAAAAATACTTTCAGATCTTTTTTGTCAGATTGTGTTGAACTACATTTCTTGCTAACTTATTGATTTTCTTTAAAATTTCCACAATCGAATGACCTCTTCGATAAGATAAAGCAACATTGAGATCACTTGCCAAATTTGATGTCTTCATAAAAGCATTTTGAATTCTCGTCTTGTAGTGCAATTCCACATCTGTTTGGTCAAATTTTCGAGTTGCTACCCTCGATAAAAACGCTTTAATGAACAATCCTCAGTGATCTTCCGATGTTTGGGTAAGCTTTAAAAATTTATCTGTTTCTTCTATAAATTTTTCTATGTCATCACCGACTTCAAATTTTTCAGGTGGTCGAATAAATTGCAGCATCGGCGTGATCGAAATATTAGAAGACGATATATATTATTTAAACAAAAACAATTTTCCAATATAATATATGTGAAGAATTTTCCAAAATATAAATAATATTCCGAGCAATGTAATTATACAGTTTCAATATACCATTGACATACGAATATACAATAAGATTTTTAAATAAATCTTATAAAAACTTATATTTTTTAAATAATGCAATCTTATTTGAAATATAATTTTAGATTTTTTTATAAGATTTAATTAAATTGATTTAATTTAGCTGAAAATATTTGTTGACGGTGAACAAAATAAGATTAACAGAAAGAATTTAATTTATATGACAAAATCAAATTATATTAATACATCAGTTAGCATTCCAATATAATCTAGTTAGTCGAAGACCTCTGCAAATATTTATTTTTAATGAGTAAAAACTTTGATTTTTTTGGTCATATTACTGATGATGCTTTTTCGAGTCCTTGCATTCACAATGAAACGAAAAAGTGACTAGTCCGTCATACTAGGCTTAATTTTTTCTAATATGCTAGGGAGGAACAGACAACCCTTGTTGACTCGAATAAATACTCATTATGTCTTTCAGGAAGATGTATTTGCTCACCGCTCAATAGGCCTTACAATATTGAATGCATTAACTTTATCCTGTTCTTTTTGTATTAATTTTTATTGCGTTTTATATTGGGTTTTTATAGAGTTCATTATTCTTTCAAACCAGATAACCCCAATATAGTTTAACTCTAACCTTTTATATATACACTAAGGTATTTTTAAAATTCTGTTCGCATATTAAGCTATGAAGTGTTTTATGAAAGATTGGTACTACATTTGTGCGGCCAAAAGTAAGTCTTTTAAATTTGTAGAGTTGCCGAGTGCTTCAAATGTGGTTAGATAATAGTCTGCTTGTTTTATTGATATTTGGTGATAACCGCTTTTGAGATCAATTTTGGAAAAAATCTTTCTTTTAGCAATCTTGTAAAAGAGCTCACCGATTCAAGGCATCGGTTATGCATTTTGGTTGTGTATTTGTTGGTAATTCTGGAATAATTGATTACTAATTTTGACAAATGTTTGGACTCTCTATGAACCTTGACTCGTTTAAATAACGTCTTCCTTTAGTAATCTTTAAATTTCGGTTTCGATTAGTTTCTAGTGGTGACTTAATCTATGGAATTTCGTTGCTATTGAGTTGAGGTATCTTGTATTTACTACAGGTAGTATGTTATGTTCTGTAGTACTTATTGTCAAACTAAGAATAAGCGCGGTTTAAGTGATTAGTGACAATTGAATGTTAGGCTTTTGTGCATATTATTAGTATACTTTCATGACCCCGACTTTCCGTCATCATGTATCATTTTTTCTCCGATCCTTTCGGAAATACCACTTTCACCTTTGTAAATTCATCTGGATATAAGTTTATTATCCTCGTAAGCTTAAAACCCCCATTCTTTCAACATACAGAAAGTCATCACTCATATTTTCAGTCATACTCATCCTCATTAAGCGATTCATTGTTATCCGAACTTACAATACTCGAATGGCTAATAAATAAAACTCTATGTAAAGGGGCACGCGATTTTGACCGATTTCTACCCTGCCATATTTTGACGTCCATAAGGTATGCATGTCGAGATAAAAAATGTAGTATACATTACTAGAAACGTTATGAACTCCCCCAAAAAAAATTATTTTCATCAGCCGTGTTATTTTTGTGGACTTTTATTTTTGCTGATAGCTTGTCACTCGTATCTGCTGTAACATGCCGTTGAGTAAATTCATAGTTTAAATTAAGAATCAATATCAAGTTAATCGGATGTACTCACCAGAAAGAACGTTGAGTCAACTAAAATCGCTTTCAAAACTTAAAGTGTTCGCTGGAAAGCGTAGAAAAAGAAAAAGTTTGTTGCTCACTAAGTTTTATGAGAAAAAGATCCTTTCAGCCTCGCTTTGTTTACACCAGTCTACTGGAAATGGATTAATGATATTTGAAAAATGCTGCTTTTGGGGCTAGTAGGGGTGTTGGTACATCGAAGACTAGTACATCTTAATTTGAGATCAGCTCATACTCTCCCCCTCATCACAAATGTGTGACACCCTTTCCCCTAGGAGCGTGACTTCATTTATGGACAGCCCCAAATTCATATACCATTTATATAAACCCATGAAAATTATTATTATTATAAAACTCTTAAAAATAATTAATGATAAAAATATTAAGATTCTCAATTCATATATATAACAAAATATATAATTAAATTGTATAAAATATAAAACATAAGTTTTAAAATTTAAATTTTGAATATCTTTTCATTTATATCATTTTCACTTTTTTATTATAGTTTTAACTTAAAAAATATTTATACCAAGTTGAAAGTAGAACTAAAATTTTAATCTATATAAAAAAGAATTTAGACCATGAAAGCAAGATCTCTTTGATTTTAAAGACATTGAAAAAAGTTATTTATTTAAACAAAAATATTACTTACAACCAATTATTTTTTAAAGAAACCATTGCAGTTGTTAAATCACCTAACTTTCTTTCATTTTTTATTTCATTTTTATTTTCTTCCTAAATTTGTAATTAAAAAAATCAATTTAAAAAAATAAAAATAACTTGAATTAATGGAGTAATAGATTGAACATTATCATATAAATGACCAATATTCTTGCATATCATCGCTGTTTCCTGATTCAATCCCTTGGCCTTGCAGGCTTGAGTATATAATATCATTTGACCCTTTTCGGTTAAATATGTCCCTAAAATGTAGAAATTGTATAAATTCTAACAGTGTATAAGTTTAAATATTTTTATATTTTTATTAAAACCAAAAATGTCTTAAATGTAACCAGGCAATTTTTTATATTTCATGTTTAAAATATTGTCATCTTTTGTTAATTTCTGTCGCATTCTGAGATCGTCCAGTGTATATGGAATCTAAACATAATATCATATTAAGAAATAAAAAAATGAAAAACACCTTTTTCAGATAGTGAAGTTTGTGGCTTTCATATACTTGGCCTTTATAGCTCTTCCCTCTTGAAAGACTTGATAAAGTGTGATTCATCTAAACAGACAATAACGTATTATATAGTTATTTTTTATTCAAAACGTTAGTTAAAAAAGAATTTAAATTTTCATTGAAAGAATTTGTTTCATATATAAAGAATAGTATTTCAAATGAACAAAATTGAAAATGCATAATAAACTAATAAAGAATATATTTTAAATAAAAATTAGTGAAAATTGAATCGATTTTAATGAGGCTTTTAAATGTTTTAAAGTCAGATAATTAAGAATTAAACTAATGCTTAAATATGTTAAATGAAAAATACAGTTTTGAATATTGTAATTTAACTTCATTAATGTGGATTTTGACTTTCAAATAAGTAGGTAATGATTTAAAGTTTGTTAAGAGTGGTGGACTATGGGTATCGTGACCATTTTGCCCACTCACACAATAGCGACTATCTTCACCTGCCCCCTGTTGCTAGGTAATGTTGGTTATGTGATAAATGGTTAAATGTCCGCCAAAGGTGAGCGTCATCATCAAAGCTATTCTGGCCCAGACGTATCATAGATCTAGCGAGATGCCAAGGAAAATATGTATTCGTATTGCTTTAATACAATCCTTAATCACTACTGTTCATATGGTCGTTGACTAAGCAAACAAAACATTTAAAAATATTTATTTGATGATGGCGAATTGGCCTCCTCACAGTTTACCCGTCTACGTCACAATACATTCCAACAAAAGAGTAAATCATGGGAGTTGTTTTTAGGCTCGGAGTCTTTGTTTACTAGCCTGTTCCACCTTTTCGGGGTTGGATCATTTCCGTCGGAACGCTGTTTTAGTACCGGGTGTTGTCGGTTCTTGGTAAGCTATTTGTTCTGGAGCAAATAACAGAGTGGCTTGTTTCTACCAGCAGATTTCTTTAATGTCCAGCAATTGTTAGAACAACCAAATTAGAACAAATTAGAAAATCCATATTAGAACAAAACCATGCAGCTGTGCTTTGCCTACATTTGCCCTGCTCGGAATCGCTTAATCTCACTCTTGGCTGCTTCAGTTTTTCCTCCAAATGCGTGGTTAAGTTATACACTAAAACATTGATTATAAACTTTCATCGTCAAAAGATCATCAGCAATAAAGTTAACTTAATGCTGAGTATTGATAGCAACCAAATATAACTCAATGAAGTATCCTTACAGAATCCCTATCACTTACGTACATAGCAAGATGTTACCACTAATCACCCTTTAAAAATGACGTTAGTAATGTGTACTAGCGGGTTGAATGTCAGTAAAAGTGAGTCTCTTTGGAAAGGCTGCTAATGTTCTGACATACCCTTGGTTTCGTTTCCAAATCAATCTTAGATACCTTATTCGTTTATCACTAATACATTTTTCAAC
Source organism: Schmidtea mediterranea (assembly GCA_022537955.1). Taxonomy (NCBI): domain Eukaryota; kingdom Metazoa; phylum Platyhelminthes; order Tricladida; family Dugesiidae; genus Schmidtea; species Schmidtea mediterranea. Next base: position 209,423,923 of record CM039679.1, on the reverse strand, counting down.
AATTTAATTAAAATAACAAAAGAAAAAGAATTTGGAGATATCAATTTATAATTAGATAATGATATTTCTACTTTATTTTATTGTAATCAGTTTAAGTTTGATTTCCCATTTGTTCTGCTGTCTTCTTAAGCTGACATAGCAAATGACCTAATTTAAGGCGTTTGATACGAGCATGTTCATGTTTCCCTGGCTGCGGCTTGAGCGGAGAGGGTCTTCTTTGGACATTTACCTCTAAATTGCTGTGGACTGCTCATGATGTGGAAGACATAGAAGTGGAAATCTCAACAAAATAATCATCTTTGACGGGCAATAATTCTGCTTCAGCATATGTCGGTTGTGCAGACAAATCGTGATGGATGTGTCATTGCGCTTCCAGTCTTTATATGCGGCACGCTTGGTAACGAATCTTTCATTTTAGGACTCTAAACGTGTCGAGCTTTTCATTTAATTGTCCCCTAGGAGATCCGATTTGCTGATGTAGGGTTTTCGCTGCATCAAAGTGAATCTATGACTGATCCAAATTTCGACAACGCCGCACCATAGCTTCTGCGCATTGCGACTGCTTAATGGCCTCATTATGTTATCTATCCATATTCCTACGGAATTTGTCATATTTTTTTGTTTCTGGATCCACTTATAACAAATACGCGATCTTTAACTAATATGACTAGAATTTATTTTAAATTCTATGATTTTATCCCTAAGGTGACTTGATGACGGCTTTAACGTTCAAAAATTAAAAATATTATATCAATAATTTATAAAGAATGAATCCTTTTAATTTATATCTATATCTATAGTTTTAATAGAAGTAGTTCTAACTCGAAATACATCCTCATTAAACGAGTCTAACAATAATATCAAGACAAGCTCTAATCTCTAACTCCCATTTTATCGATATAAACGATGGAACAAAAGCATCTCAAACGTTAACATATGATTAAACTATTGTTAGCTAATATTCTATTTTTATTGATTAACTTGATATATAATCTCCAATTTATATGTTCTAGACATGGAAATAATTTTATGACACTCATGATATTCAAGAATCAAGTAGCAAAAAATGGGTCTTTTAGTTTAAATTTATTTAAACAACTTTTGTAACTTTGGAAAACTTCTGGTTTCAGGAAATAAGGCTTTTATTTAGATTCTATTTCAATCTATTCCTAGTGGTAAATTGAGAGATTAAATTTTTTGTATTTATTTTAAAGTTTACAACAATCTCTACTAAATTTATTTGATCTTTAGGTACGAGTTTGTTTATGTTTTGACTCAATTATGGATCGCCGTCTATCCGGATCTGGCCGGATGTTTATTTTTTAGATAAGCCAGTTGATTTATTTTTTATTGATTTGACTAAAGTTGCACTCTTAGATTGGTGCTATTAAATTTATTCCCCGATGAAATTTTTATCGTACAGTAATTTTAATACACTAAGCCACATTGAGACAAATCACCTTTAATATAAAACAAAAATCAATAAATTTATAACATATAAACACACCAACTCACCTTGAGATTTTTTGTAAAATAGTCACTGAAACAAACCCTACACTATAGAAAATCAAAAAGATAGAGAGAAATAAAATAATACACATTAACACAACCCGTAATAAAACATGGATGTAAACTTTTAACATGTAGCCATGAGAAGTTGAAAAACCCCTATAATAAATTAATTTATAGACATTTTTGAGATATTTTTAGAATGAAAAATGGCGGAAAATTTTTTAAATTTCAATGTTGAGGTTTCTGCTAGGAAATTTCGAGTAAATGAGGATGTATCTTCATCATCTTTTGTCTTGTCGTTTATTGGTATTGTCTTTTGTAATCTCTCTTTATTGATTCGATTAGTCTTTCTTGTTGTCGGGTTTTTGATTGTTTGGTTGTTTTTTGATTTTTTCTCTGGTCCGTTCTTTATTTGTATCCGGTGTTGAACTTCAGTCATGTTTGAAATTGCTATTCCCGTAATATTCATTTTGTCTCGTTTGGCTGCATCTAGTTTCACTTGCAATTGGACGTTTTTCTTGCTCTTTTCCTGGCTTTAATTTTGAGTCTCTTCCACTCCTTTGCTACATTTATTTCTTTGTCTTTTTAGTTTTTCCATTTAACTCAATCACCACAAATTTCGTTTCTCAGTTAGCTTTCCTTTGTTGTTATTCGCCAGTTCCTCATTACTTGATTCAGTTTTTCATCAAATCATTTTCCCTCGTCTTTTTCGTTAACTGACTTGATATTTCATCTATTTCTTCGGTGCTTCCGTTTGTGTCGATAATTCCTTTACTGTTTTGCTGCTTTATATTGCTCGATCGTGAATTTGTTTTCATTGTTTCTCATTTTCGTCTTTCATCTGATTGTACTGAATTTTCTAGGTCTTAATTTGCTCTCCAAGTCTACTGTTGTCTCTGATTTCCTTGATGGCTTCGGTACCTCTAAATCGGTTTATTTCAATTTCTGATTCCGATTTGATTAGTTTCTAATTGATTAGTTTCTCAATTTTAACGTAATATTGCCTCACTTGTCTTTCTCATTCCGCTTTATTCTTTGTCACATCGTCTGATTTTTAATTTGTTTTCGCTCCTCGACTATAATATTTATATACTACTTTTATATATTATCGGATATTATTATATTCATTCCATATAATATTTATACACTACTTTTATACATTACTATATAAACATATCTATTATATAAATTATATGCACATTTCTAACTATTTATTACTTTATCTCCAAAGGGTCTACGCGCAAGGTGCGTATCCCTCCGTATCTCTCATCAATTACTGGATATATATCGATCTCACTTGGCCACTGGAGTGGTGAAATTAGTGACGGTGGTTGTTGCGTCCATATCATACTTGGGTATTGGTTCATATTTTGACTTGCTTTATTCTCTCGATTTTGAATTTTCTGTGAGTCCATCATTTGGTTTCAAGAGATTTTGTCTGTGTTTTCTTCATCTTTTGATCTTTTCTGATTGTCTACGTTATTTGGCTTTGATTGTTGTCCTATTTCTTTGTAGGCTACTGAAATTTGCTTTTTATTACTATCTCGGTTTTCTCCCTCTTCGTTATCATCTTCCTTTTTTGTCCTGGTTTTTATTACATCGAGCCTTCTCAATCCTGTTGTCCTCTGCATTTATTTCTTTGATTATATCTTCATACATCTTGATTAGCATTTTTCTTCCATTTCTGATGTCATCAATTTCTTGTTTTTTACCGCTAGGTTTTCCTTGTATTCGGCGCCATTCTCCTACCAATGCTTCTAATTCTTCTTTTCTGGACATAATTCTCTCAGGCTCTCTTTTATTGTCCGCAAATTTTATTTCTCATCTCTTTAACAGGGGTTTTATCGTCTTTGGTAATACATATTCGGATTTCATTGCTCTTTTTACTAATATATTTTCATTGCTTTCGAATTTGTTTACCTCTATGATTTCGTTATCAGATTTTCTTTTTCTCCACTTGATCAGTTTTGCTGCTGTTTCATCGTATCCTCTCTCGATTGCTTCAAGGATTGGGTTTAAATTTGTCCTATTACTTCAATGTCTTCTTTAATTCCATTTATCGTAACTAAATCTATTGCACTTGCTTCTCGCGACATCATAATATAATTTAACATCGTTTTTCCTTTATTGTCCTTCTCATTTAGAGTTGATCCTGTTTTAATAATTCCTTCATAATTTTCGTTGACGCATCTCTTGACACTGCAGTCATCATGGGTGTTTGTCCTTTCTCATTTCTGATATTTGTATGTTGTCCACCTTGGTTCATTGCCTCAATAATTTCTCTCGTTTGTTCTTAGTTTTCGCTTTCTATGGCATGGTGTAGTGGTGTATTACCCGCTATGTCGATTATTGTGAATACTATTGGCATTCTTTTCTTTAAGATGCTGATTTCTGCTGTTGATTTTGAGCCTTTTGCGTAGTTCGTGATCATCTTTGTTACTCCTTCTAATATCTCGGTGATATTCTTGTTTCTAGTCCATTTAGGCATTATTTCTTTAGTTACTTTGATGATTGCTTCCACCTGCTTCCGGTAATTCATTCTATCCTTGTAGATTTCGTTATATTCTTGTTCCTTTTTCGCCTGATTACTATAATATTTTGATTTTGTATCTCATGTCTAATAGGTTTTTCTGCCTTTCAGTTGTCATGTCTTTTCCTGGTTCGTATCTTGATTCGACACTTGTATCATTCGCTGGCTTTATTCTGGTGTTGGTATTGATTTCATTTGATTTCCTATTGCTTCCTCTCATTAGTACCACTGTTCCGGATGGGTTCTGAGTATGTTTATTTGGACAATTCCGAGTCATATGTCCCCATTTTAGACAGTTAAAACATGTTCCGCGTCTTTTGTTACAAAATCTATTTACGTGTCCTCTCTTCCCGAATAGTTGGCTTATTTGATGTCAATAGTAGTCGTTCTCTGTGTGTCTCGATTTTGACATGTTTCACGATATTCTCTGATATTTACGTTGTTAGCTTTCGTATCGATTGTCCAGATACTTTCTTCGTTCGTTGTGGTTTTCCTAGTTGTGTTTTGTTGAGTAAATCAATACCATACTGTAATTTTCCTTTCCACATGGGTTGTATTGTTGAGTTCGTCAATTACATCTTCTTTTGTCTCAATTTTCAATTCACTGACTGTTTTTGATCTGTCTTGCATATTCAGATTTCTCGTTTGTTGTCTTTGGATTCTCTTTTCGATTAGTTCTCCCTCTGAAATTTTATTAACCATTAAAATATCTATTACCTCTTGTTCGATTGACATCATTCCTATTTCTATATTGCCTCTTGTTGTTTGTATAGATTTTGACTCCAATACTTTACTTTCCACTTTTATTTGAAGTTCATCTTTATTGTCCTTTTCATTATTGTTTCCCTTGTTGTAACAAGTTTATTTTCGCTTTCCTTATCGATTCTCTTTTCGATTTTTGTAGTAGTACCCTCTGATTTTGATATTTTGTTTTTTGTTTTTCTGATATCTTTTTATCTCTGATTTTGTTGTTTTTTCGTCGTCTGGAGTTCTCTTCTATGGTAAACTCTTGTGTTATCTTTATTTTTTCTTTGCTTCTCAATTCTTTCTCTGATTTTATTTTGTCCTCTTGAGTTTCATCTTTCATTAATTGCTTCATTTTCTTTATCGTTATTTATTGTCATATCATCCTCGTTGTTGATAACACACTGCTCCGTAGTGTGGATTTCTTTTGTATTGACAATTCTCGACATATTGCTTCTTCTTGATAGTTGGTTTCTGTTCATCCGTCTTTGTCGAATTTCTTGGGTTTCCCCTCTCTGTAATCTTTGCCATTCAATTTGTTGTTGTTCCGGATATTTTCTGGTCTATTGATATCGAACATCATTCATGTTTCTCATCGTATTACTTCGTTGTATTTTGTTGTTTGTGGATATTCGTTGAATCATACCACCTAATTGCTCACTCTCTTGTATTTGATTGCTTTGTGTACTTTGACTATAATTGTTCGGTTTGGGTTGTCTCGATTTTCTCTCCATTGGACAATTTGCAGCTATGTGTCCGTTTGAGTTGCAGTTGTAACAGGTTCTACTCTCGAATCTTGTGGTTGTCCTCATTATCGTCACATCTCTTAAATGTCTAATCTCTTGTGTTGGGTTATTTTGTAGACTTTTCTTGAATTGGTTTGGGTTTTTGTTGACCTTGAATTCTTCTCATTCGACAATTCTTTGACATATGACCGCTTTGATTGCAATTAAAACAGATTATCATTTCTTCTCCTTCTGTGCGAACTCTTCTATCACATCCTTGGCAATTCTTTAGTTGATAACCTCGGTCAGTTTGGCATCCTTCTTTTGAACAGATAATACATACTGGGTTGTAACTCGCGTTGTTAATTCTGAAATAATTATTACAAATTTATAAATTTACCTCTACTGTCTTGAATCCTCTTAACTTAGGGTTGTCAAGTGGTCAACACAAAAAAAGAGAACATTTTAAAGAAAAAATTATTAAAATCAAATTTTATACATAAAGATATTAAGGAACATAAAATTGCACTTATAATTCAAATTTGTACTTTAAAAATATAAATTAAATTAAATTTAATCATCTTCATCATCATTTTGATCACTTTTTTCAATGTATTTATCTACATTACTAACTTTGTTCAAAAAAATTTCATTTTCTTTTATTTCTTTATAAAATTCCAAACATGAAATATTTTTATAATTATAAACTACGCTCAAAATACCTCGGACAGTGGAAATTTTTAGCTTATTTCTTTCTTTAGTCCACTGGCCGCTAATCATGGAAAATATTCTTTCAACATTAGCATTTTGACCAGGTATTTCGAAAAAAAATTGACATATTTTTAAGAGTTCTGAATGAAACTCAACAGCATTTGTTTTAAAATATTCTGTCCATTTGAGACAGGTAATCAATTTTCTAAAATTTTCTATATTAATGTTTTTTTCTACAAATACCTTTAAATTATAAAATTGATCAAAACATTTTACATCATCAACAACGATGTTTTTAGATGCAAGCAATACTATCGTATTCTCAATTTCTTCCCATGTTGGAACTCTATCTAATTTCATCCAAGTAACGCTTTCAAAATTGGATAGTTGACTAGTCCATAACTTTAAATATTCATAAGACATCTTATAGCTATTCATGCAATTTAAATTGAATTTATCTATTTCATTTTCCAATCCATTTTTTATATTTTCAGACAAAATAGACTTTACTTTGATTGGAAAAAATGATTCCTCATATCTATGATGCAATGTATTTGCTAATGAATTTGTTGTAGCCATTACTTCTAATACAGAATTTTGTTCAGATTCTATTTCTAATATTTTTTCATGAAAAATATGCATTAATGAATCAGCAAATTCTAAATAAGCTTTACTAAAAGCATCTTCAAAAAATAATTTTAAAATACGAGGAGAGTTATCAATTGATAAAAAATAAGCTTTTAAAGCAGGATAAACTTCCAAGACTCTTTTCACAGCGGGATAAAGTGATAACCAGCGCGTTTTTGAATGTTTTAATAACGCTTTATACTGAATGTCTACAAATTCGCAAAAATTTTTCAAAGATTCTGTCCTTATTGTATAAATTGAAAAAAAATTATAGAGTTTTAAGATTATAGATTCTAAATCTACTGTCATCGAATCAAATCCATGCTGTGCGGAATTGTGAACAATATGAGCAGGACAACCAACACCTATTAAATCTTTTCCAAATTTCAATTTTAAAAGGCTGCAAACATTGTTTTTCCCTGATCTTTTCAAACCTCCAAAATTAGTGTTACAGTTGTCAGCAGAAAAGCAACACATTTTTCGACAATATTGTATTTTTCTAAACAAGTGTTCAAATTATCACTTATTGTCTCTGCTGTTTCGTTTGGCAAAGAATATAAATCAATCATTTTTGTCATTATTCCATTATTTTTGTCAAAAAATTGAATAAGAACTGGGAACATTTTAATTGCCCCATGATTACTTCCATCTGTTGAAACTGATATAAATGGTATTTTGGACAATGATTGCATTATATTTTCAATGCAATATGGAGCGATGACATTATTTGCGATACATCTCGTTTTTGTCTTTCCAGATGAAATCCGCTTAGCTACTTCCGAATCATCAAACATGTTTGACAGTAATTTGTTTGTACAAACGGTGGAGTTATAACTATAATGGTGCTTTAAAGTGTGGAATGCTAAAGCTCCTTCGACAGCTGATACTTTGTGATCCAGAGATGAAAATTTTTTTGTAAAAAAATTGCATATGGAATTGGAACTCTCTCCTATACGAATAGTATTTGTATGCTTTTTTGACGCAATATGTTGTTCCAAATCGTATTTGCCTTTGTTTGCAACCGAAACTGTAGTATTACAAACAGTGCATATTGCCTCGGATTTTGAATTTGGTGTTGATTTAAAACATACAAATTTAGCTTGCAGTTTGTCAGTAAATAAACATTTTCGTTTACTCATATTTGGAGCTAAAATAGAAAAATCCAAGAATATAAAATATAAGACTCTAATTAACAATAATAAATTACATACTTACTTGTTTATTTAACACAAAAAAAATATAATATTAATAATTACTTTTCACTTGCTTATTTTATTTATTTAACACAACAAATTATAATAATAATGATTTCTTATCAAAATCGTTAATACACACAAATTATTTCATCTTTAATTTTAAATTCAATAAATATTGACAGGACAGCAATAGCATAGCCTGCTTTTTTTCAAATTTTTGAATTTTTATACCGAGTTTCTTTTTAAATTTCAACTTGAATTAATTAAAAATCAGCGAAATTGAAAAAAGAGAACAATTTGAATATTTATAGAAAAAGATAGAGGACAAATAAAATGTGCTAAAAAAGAGAACATGTTCTCTTTAAAAGAGACCTGTTGACAAGCCTATCTTAACTAGCATATCGTAAATTCGTGATGGTTTTTCAATATATTGATTTGTTTGCGGGTAAATATCTTTCGTGTTGTCGTTATTTCCATCATTACTTTTATTGGTTCTGATACTCGATCTTTTAACTCGGTTTGCTCATTTTCTCTTTCGACTCTTTCTTCCATTGTGGTTAATATTTTCACTTCCAGTACGATTTCCTTTTGCCATGTTTCAGCTATTTTTGTTGCAACTGTTTTTATTTCCGAATTTCCAGTTTCTTTTTTGTCATTTAAATATTCTTCGTTTCATTTTCTTTCTGAATGCATCTCCTGTACATTCCTCTTTAAACTCGAATATATTGGTTCTTTCTTCCTCATTTCTGGTTCATCGCGTGTGATTTCGTACATTGTTGATTCTCTCAAATATATTTCTGTTTCATCCGTGTTTTTACTTGGCAACTCTTGGTTAATTTCCTCTCGAAGTTTTTTCATCTCTTTACTCGTACTTGTTTTCAACTGAATTGGAATTTCTGGTTCGGGTGATTTCACGTTGTTTCCATTATCAGTTAACTTTTCCGTTAATTTATCATATTTTTCGGCTTCTGCTTCCAAACTTTCTAATCTTGTTGTAATCATTGGTTCTACTATCGCTACTGTATTAAGTTTTCTATCTGTTGCTGCTTTTCACTTTCTCTGACTTCCAATAAAATGGTCTATATTTTTTTTATCCTTGTTCTCCGTTCGTTTCGGTATATTCTCAGTTTCTCTACTCGATGGTTTCCTTGATTCCAGTTTCTCGTAACTCGTTTTCTTGATTCTATCTTGGCTCTTTTATTCGTCATTTACTTGATCTCTTTATTCCTTGCCAATTATCTAAAAATAAATAACACTTCTAGTACATATTATTCTACATAAATTTCCGCATTAATTTTATCGTAGTACTCTCATTGCTTCTCCTTATTTTAATTCTTTTCGCTGTGTCAACTTCTTTATATTTTTTAATTTTTTGTCTTTTCATTTAAGTTTATTTTAAATTATCTATAACTCGTATCAATTATCTATTTGTTTCGTCTAAATTATCCTTATAGTCGTATCAATTATCTATATTGTCGTATCAATTAACTATTTTAATCAAATAAATCATCACCATCTTATCAACAATCGTCTCGTTAACTATTCTCCTTTATCTCTTTATCATTGGTCCAAAAATGTTTCTTAATCTCTATTCACTATGGGCCTTTTTACTTAACTAGTCTCGTCTTTTATCTTAAACTTTATCCGCTATTGCTCTATGAGTCTTTTTATTTAAATCTTCTTGTCTTTTTCCTGAAACTTTATTCGCTGTGATCGTTTTTCTTTTGATTCATCTCCCTTCATTTTTAAGTCTATTTTAAATTATTTATATCTCGTAATAATTATCTATCGACCTCGTATCAATTATCTATAATAGTCTTATCAATTATCTATGTGGTCGCATTAATTATCTATATTACAATAATAAAATCATTATACTCATACTCTCATTCAATCTGTAAATCATTTTTCCTATGTCTCATTGATTTAAAAATCGTTTACTTAATCCTCAGTCGCTGGCGCTCTATACCCTCTATTGTTTCCGTTGGCTCTCCGACCTTCGTCATCTTATTTCTAACTGGCATTCTGTGGCCTTCAATCTCTAATCTCATTTCAACTGGCACTCTATGGCCTTTAATATCTAATCATAATCATTTCTCATCTGGCACTCTATGGCCTCTAATATCTAATCATAATCATATCTCATCTGGCACTCTATGGCCTCTAATATCTGATCATAATCATTTCTCATCTGGCACTCTATGGCCTCTAATATCTAATCATAATCATATCTCATCTGGCACTCTATGGCCTTTAATATCTAATCATAATCATTTCTCATCTGGCACTCTATGGCCTTTAATATCTAATCATAATCATATCTCATCTGGCACTCTATGGCCTCTAATATCTGAACATATTGTCTCATCTAATCATATCTTATTTAATCATAACCATATCTCAACTTTAATATCTAATCATATCTCTTTTAATCATAATCGTATCTCATTGTGATCGTATCTCATCTCTATTATCATAATCATATCTTATTTCATAATCATCTCTTATCTAATCTAATCATAGTCGTATTCTATCTAGAATATCTCATCTTTAATCATTTCATATTATCTTTAATCTTAATTCTCATGTTCATATTATCTTTAATCCTAATCATATCTCTTCTTAATATCGGAGTTGAGTTTCATCAGTGACTTTTTGGTGAGTTTGAGGCCTCACACTGACTCTCAATCCATGGCGTCTTTTGTCTAGCGCATTTGACCGGTTACGCCTTCCTCACCGCCACTCGGATATTTGGTACTCGGTGTGGGATCCGGGTTGTTGTACCAAACTCCTCGCTGAGAAAACTAAAAAAAACATTCCCTCAGTACTCGGTGTGGGATCCGGGTTGTGTACCTCGGAGAATATAAAAGTATGGAAATGCCTAGACGTTCAATCAAGTTCCAAAAACGGTTTACTTGATTTCCCGAATAGTGAAAAGAAAAGGAAGCGATAAATGGGCGCGGAAAATTTTCTCAATAAAACTATCTAATATCTGCCCGCTCTCCCGTCAGATTTCCGGCACAATTCGGCAGCCCTGATCTGATCCTTAGTAGGTCCTTTCGGGTATGAACCATTTACCGGTTAGTTCACATCTCACCTACCGTTTGGTGTCCTCGATACTCGGCGTGGGATCCGGGTTGTGTATCGAGTCCCGCCCAGCAATAAAAATAAATTCGCTCGATACTCGGTGTGGTATCTGGGTTTTTGTATCGAACGGCTCAGCGCCACCAGTCCCTTGGCTGATAACATCCTGAACACGACAGTCCGTAGCTGTCCTCTGGTGCCTCACCACCAGCGAGGGAAAAAAAGAATATCTCTAGGTACCTTTAACGTCTAAATCATGCGCATTTTTCAATTTTTATTTTTATTTTCGGTTTCCCGTGCACTTTCCCAATTCAAAAATTGTAGTAATCGCGTTGGTTTGTTCCCCAGAGAGGTGATCAATCTCTCGCCAGGAACTCTCCAACTTTTGCGACGGATCCTACTACCTTCCTCTCCTCGGGTTGATCAAGGTTCCCCATCGGAATAAGCGTACTATCGTTATGATAGCTTGGTTTTAAATCTTACTTCCCAGTATTATTTCCATATAATATAATATAAATAACATTACAAAATACACTAACAAAATGATGCATCGATACTTTTACCGTACCTTATGTGTGATTTTTCAGCTTTCACTGTTTAAGTTTTGTCTAACTTGTCCACTCAGAATTTATTTAACGGCTTTCATGAAGTTTTCGGCTTTTTCCGTATGTTTTACACCTTTCGGTTGCTATTGTTGTCTCATTTATTATTATTATTAATCTCAACTCATCGTACTCGTTTTCAATCATCATTTTCCTCTGGTTGCTAACTATTTTTCTCGTAATTCATTATTATCTCTAATCCTTTATTTTCATTAATAACAAGCATCATCATTTTATTCATCTACGCTCATTTCTTATAATTCATTTCATTTACACCTGAACCTTTCCTTTTATCTACGCCTAAGTTTCTCCATCGTCTGGATTATCTTTTCGTCAATTTCTCTAACTTAATCGATTATCCGTTCTCGTTTAGTATCTAATTCGGCTTTACTTGGCCTCATGTCTTTTGTAATACGTACAATCAATTGTTCGTTACTTCCGCTAATATTTCTCATCTCATAGGGGTAGGGGTTCGAAATCGTTGCAACCTTTTCCGTTAATATTTTGATCTTTAATTTAATTACTTTCAATTAATCGTTCATTACGTTTAGAATTATTTTAACTGACTTGGTGATCAAGTCTTATTTTAAACAATTTTAATCCAGTAATTTCTAGTTTTCCAATTTTTTACGAACTCTTAGACGACCCGCATTTTTGTGGTTTCCCCTATTTCTAATCACTTTAACCCTCGTGCATTCCACCTTTTCCCTGTTTTTATTATTTTAATTTTTATTTATTTATCTATTTTTTATATTTTTATTACTACTTCTACGGTTTTTTGGATGATATTTACACGATGATTCCATTGATTTATACAACTTACCCATAATTTTATTTTTATTTATAGTTTCCTGTTTCTTTGATTCCTGCTCTACAAATATTGATAATTTTATCCCCACTTTCCTGTTGAATCGTTTCATTTTTGAAATTTTTGTGTATCTAATATTTTAATTTATTTACATATATTGATATTTTCCTCTCTTATTACAATACTCCTCATGTATGAGTTTTCTAAACTGTTGTTTTGTTTCATCATATTGTTTGGGTTGTCGGTGACTTCGAATAGAAATTATTGTCGATCTGACTCCAAACGTGCTCTAAACACCAGTAACGAACTCCAAACGATATAAACTTTATTGATTAATACACTTTGTCTCCACTGATTTACAAAAATATTTACAATTCACTTTCAAAATTTTTAATTTTTTCACAATTTTCTGAATTCTAGAGTATTCGAAGGTTTTGACCCATTGTAACTTTTTATCAAAAGTTCACACGATTATAGTTCTATGATAATTTTTGATCGTCTTATTATTCTACATCATATATCAAAATAAAATTTTTTGGCCAAAGTTGTGACCCTTTATAACTTTTTATCTAAAGCTCTGATGACTAAAGTTCTATTGGCAATTTTGCTTGTTTCGTCGATCTCTACAACATATCAAAAATTGAAAATTTTGACTAAGGTTTTGACCCTTTATAACTTTTGACCCAGAAGTCAGACTGCCATACTTCTGTAGTAAATATTGCTCAGCTTCTCAAGCTCTACAACATATCAAAAATTAAAATTTTTGAAGGTTTGACCCTTAATAACTTTTTATCCAAAGGTTGGAAGATCCTAATTTTATCACCACTTTTGACATTTCATCGTTCTGTACGACATATTAAAAATAATTTTTTTGACCAAAGTTTGACCCTTTTTAGCTTCGAACCTTTAGAGGATATGACCATGGTTCTATTGGCAATTTTATTAAGCTCATTCTTCTCTACAACATATCAAAAATTATATTTTTGGTCAAGGTTTGACCCTTTACACCTTTGAAGTTCGATAAGATACGACTATAGTTCCATTGACAATAATACTCAACTCACCGTCCTGTACAACACATCAAAATTAAATTTTTGGCCAAAGTTTGACCCTTTGTAACTTCGAACCTTTTGAAAATACAAGCATAGTTCAATTGGCATTTTTACTCAGCTCATCGTTCTCTACATTATATCATCGAACTGTTTTCTCATCGTCAATAAGTCGATCGTTTTCCTTCGTTTGTTGTTAAGTTCCATTCTTTAATTCACCCTCTCTCCGTGGTCCGACAAAATGTCGTTCCGACATTTCTGTTTAATAATTAAACATTTGCTTTGATTTCCTTGGGTTCTTTGCAAAAACAATCATGTTGATCCCGGCTGAGCCCCCAAATTTGTATGGTGGGTTTCTGGGTGTTGATATTTTGAAACTATATGGTTGTTACCCAGACAACCCCATACAAATATTTCCTTTGCTTACCACTCGGCACCCGATGCTGAGCAACGTTGGAACTGTGTTCGAGTGGGTAGATCGTCCGCAAAAAGTGAGCGTTATTGCTAATGCTATAATTGACCGAACGATCTCTGGGTCCAACGAGCGGTCGATAGAAGACCTGTGCTCGCTTTTGATTCTTAGGTCCCATTATTCTCCTATCTCTTTCAAATGTTAACCTATACTCTCATATCATTCATTGTTAGGTCCATTCCCAAAGTCCTTCTTATCGTTGTCCATGTCGAAGATTATTCTTTGGTCGGTACACCCTTGGTTATGTTAAGTATTCACACACTAGTTCTCTTACCCTTATCCCTATCATAACTACAACGTTCCCTATTATTATTACTAGCATTATCATTGTTGCTATTATATGTATTAATTAATTGTTTATTAATTTTTACTACTATTACCTTTATTATTATTTTTATTACTATATAATTACCATTATGTTTATTTTTATTACTACTATTATTTTTTACTACTATTATTATTATCATAATTATTATCATAATTACTACAAATACCATGATTATTATTATTATTATTATTACTATTATTATTATTATTATTATTATTATTATGGTTATTATTATTACAATTATATCAATATTATTAACAAATTTTTGTGTAGGGATTCGTCCTTATTCCTCAGCTCTAAGAAATATTTTTCTTATATAAAAATTTAGTTGTAATCCTTCTGTATCTTTCGGTTTTTGATAAAGTATTTTTGTAAATTTGAAAATTTTAGCAGCGTTCCGCACTTATTTTACGGTTCATCCCTGTTCTACGGTTTTCGACAAAGTATTTTCATTGACTCGGAAAATTTGAGCAACGTTCCACCCTTATTTTACGCATTCCATTTTTACGTTACTGTTTTTGTTAAGTATCTGAATTAATTCGGAAATTTTGAGCAGCGTCCCGCCCATATTTTCCGCCTCAACTCAAATTAATTTATTTAATTCTTATTTAAAAACATTATTTTTCATGATTTTGGTCGTTCGAATTAATCTTTTTCCGATGGCTATTCATTTTAACTGTTGCAACGATTTCGCAAATTTTCCCCGCTACCCGTTCCCTCTTTTTGTCCTTAAGATCTATGTATGTTCATATTATATTTAATGAGTGCCCACTGGACTACTCGGTGTTAGATATTTTGAGCCGATTGTTGTAAAAAATTTATGTCAATTTTACAGGAAACGGATGATGAAGGAGCAGCCAATAAACTACTCATTTACCCGCCAATTTCCCCTATGTACGGATAATATTGACGTTTCGGCTCCTGCGTTCCGCACGCCGGAGCCTTCACGGGCACGAACTATTGGCGATTTTACACGCACTTACACAGTTCGATAGTTTGTTTTATTTTTCTATCTTGCGTTATGTTTTGGCTGTGGGCCACCAAAAATAAAATAATAGAAAAAATAAATTACCACATGAATTAGGCAAAAGTCTCGACGCATAAACTGTATAGTTGGCATTCATATAAACAAATTTTAAATCGGGCATCGATGTACATAAACCAAAATAACATAACTGTAGATTAACAATCTGAAAATATTGCTGCAAAACATAACTGTAGATTAATAACCTGAAAATATTGATAACTGTAGATTAATGATCTGAAAATATCTGAAAAAAAAATCAAGACAACAAAGTAAGATTTATAAAAAAATGTGCATCTTAAATTTGGTTGAAATTAATACTACAAAGTAGTAGTTGAAAATTTGGGAAAACACATCAGTATTTATACCTATAATTTGGCCTTAACCTTGCGTGTTAGTTTTATTGCGATTAAACAAAATTCGACTTTGAAATTATTTGTGTTATCTAAATTAAATTTTTATTTATTTTTCTTAATTTAAACTGGTAATTTATTTTTAACATTTTTTAAATAAATTTATTCATCCCAAAAATATTTTATTTTTATTCATTTAATTCATTAATTTCTAATTTTATATAAATGGTCATTTTACGGTTGAATTTTCTTGTTATTATGTTATTTTTTATGTAAATTTCGTGCGGTTCTTGATGCATTTTGTATTTATTTTATTTTACTTTTATGTTTTTGATTTTATATTTATTTATATTCTCTCAGATTTTAAAGTGTTTAGTTGGTGTTGTATATTGTATTTTAAATTATCTTGGTGCTGGGTTTTCGTGCTGTATTACTGATGCATTTAAACAATTCTCAAGGCTATTTGTGTGCTGGCCCAACATTATTTAATAAGATTCTAAAATATTTAATGAATTAAAAAAAATATCATCATTGTTTAATCAGTTCTGAAATGTCTAATAAATTCTAAAACGCACCTTATTATCATCTAATAGAATTCTAGAATATCTAATAAGTTCTAAGAAATTTAATTATTATCTTGTAATAGAATTCGAAAATTGTCTGACAAATTCTAAATATTAAATTGTCATCATGATCCAACTTCTAATTTGCAATATCGTCATAACCGAGTTCCTCTTTTTTAGTTCTTTATTACATTATTATTAGCATAGAATTGACCAAAACATTATCCTCTTGAAACAAAAACATCGGGTTAAATGGTCCTCGTCCGACGGATTCCTAAATCCTTGCATTATCGTTATCATAAAAATTACTTTTAAAATACAATTCTTCAGCTAATATTCCTTTAAGAAATTTTGCTTAAAAAATTTTTTAAAATCGTTATCATAGTATAACAATCGGTGTTCATGGCTATACCAGATCTCTGCTATGAGTTAAATTGTCCTTCCGGGGTTTGTAAATTTAGCCTTTCCTTTACCACTATCAGATAGCCTATAGTTGTTCTGATTTTATGCTGATTATTGTTCCTTATTTCGAAAGTGTCCGAATGGAGAAATCTCGATGGTTTAAGCCTTGTCTTATTGGCGTCGGTGAATCGATTTGCCTCATGGGTTGATTTGATGTCTGGTTGTTTCGTTAATGAGGTATCGAAAATCGGGAATTCGCGTTAATCAAGTTTTATCTATCGGAACTCTCGGGGATCCCTCTCGTCTCATTAATAGTGAATTGAAAGGTTGACCTAGTTGGGTAGCTTGGAAGTGATAAGATTTAGATAAATCAATTTATTAATTTACCCTCAATATTTTCCATTGTCCTCCTTGTTTCCATTTAGCCCTATGTGAAGATAATTTAGGTCGATTTTATAGGAAAAGGTGCGACGGCAAAACAGTCATAAGACTATTTCCCTTTCACCCTTTTTCCCCTATCCGGAATGATATTGACGTTTCAGCTCCTGCGTTCTCACACCGAAGCCTTCACGGGCACGAACTATTGGCGATTATACACGCACTTACACAATTCGATAATATGTAAGATTTTAATTGCTTGTAATGTTGTTTCGAGTATGGGCCGGAAAAATTTCGACACAAAGTAAAATTTAGTTTAACATCTCTTTAAAATATAATTGGCATAACATTATAATTGGCATAGTATCACAATTGGCATAACATCATATTTGGCATAGCATCATAATTGGCATAACATTCGAACCTTCCCCCACGCCGACACCTCCAGAAGAGCTCTCACGAAGTTGTCCGGGTGCGACGTGGAAGAGGTTTCTAAACACTTCTTCACTCACATTGAAGATATTAACACTGAGCTTCTTAGTCTGAGTTAAGTTTTCAAAGACTGATTTTTGGTTAAAGACCGATTTTTTCAGAATAAAAACTGATTAAAATTATGTAAAAATGAATAGGTATATATACCTATTGTACGACCCTAACCTTGCATGTTAAATTTGATTTAGTAAAACAAAATTTGACCTTGTGATTTTCTAGTGTATTCTAATCTTAATTTTATTATTTTTATAATTTAATTTGACAATTTTCTTTTAAACTTTTAAATTGAATTGTTTCCAATTCAAATTATTTAATTTTGGTTCTAGTTTTATGGATTTTCCATTTTTTAGTAAATTGTCAAATTTCGGTCAAATTTTCGTGTTCTCATGTTATTGTTATGTTTATTTCGTGCGGATCTTGTTGCACTTTGTTATTATTTTAATTTATTTTTGTGTTTTATAAATTTATATTTAATTGTTTTCTTTTTAATATTTTAGCAGGGTTAGTTGATGTTTTATAGGTCCGATTTTAAATCTGCATGTTGTATTTGCGTGTGTATTACCGATTCATTTAAACAATTCTCAAGGTCGTTTTTGTTCTGGCCCAACACTTCGTTTGTAAAATCTAACGATTTCAAAATTTTCTGGAAACAAAGAATTATTACATTTTAAAATTTTCCGCGCCCCAATACGGGGGCCCGCCCCCTAGTTTGCACACCTTTGGCTTAGTTTACTAAATTGGTTTAAGAAAATAATTCTTTTTTTACTAATAATCATATTACACCATATACCTTTAAAACCAAATATAAATAATATTTAAAAATATCTTTTATAATATCTGAAATTAATCACTGATACATTCTAAAAGTTTGATATTTTATTAATTCAAATAAAACCACTTTTTTAATCTTTGAATTATATTTATGGAAATAGTAATTTTTTATGCTATAAGAAATATATAATTATAAATTAAAGATTGATGTTGTTTTAGTAAATCATATCCATATTACATATGTCATAAATTATTTCATAAAAATTGAAAATGTCTTGTGAAAGTTATGTCAAAAGTATTCAATCCATTATTTCTACATTAGAAAGTATAAAATTAAATTATGAAACTCTTTTAAAAGAAAATTCAAATAAAAATGATTATACTAATGATATGTATGGTATAAAAAAAGCTTTCTATCAAGAAAATGTTGAGAAAATTGCATTAGGTATTGACGAAGGAAAGGTTTTTTTAAAATAAATTTTAGAAACCAATAATAATTTATTTAGATAACTATTTTAATCGCAAATTTAATTGCTTTAGTAGAAAGTGAAAACGTTAACAATTCATATCAAACAAAACGACTTCGACAGGAAAATGACTGGTTAAGAGAAGAAATAAATAACCTTCAACAAAAATTGGAAATAAGTGATGCTGAAAATATTCAATTAGGAACCAAATTAGAACATTTAGAGTACATGAATGATTTAAAAAACGTGGAAAATAATATAAATTTGGAGACGGTTCCAGACGACAAAAAAGGAGATTTACAATGTCTTATTGATTATGATAAAGAAGAATGTGAGAATTTTTATCTTATTTTTATAAATATCATCAGGTGAAATTAATTCATTGAATTAAATCATATTTTAGCTTGCTAAATTTTTTAATCGTATTTCAACCCCTGTGCCATGTGGTAAATTTTTATCATAGGAAAATTGGTTGACTTTTGACTACAGATTGGTATAAGTAAATGTATTTCTGTCAATATGCACTTTGCATTAATTTTAAATATTTTATTGGATTTTTAAAAAAAATATTTTAATTTCAAACAATTTCTGGATAGTGAATCTTTTGTTTGATTTTATTGGATAATGTCGCGAGTGATGATCAGTTAAATTCAGAGTAATATAGATCAAACACAATAAAATCAAACGATTCAAAATTATTGTATTTTCATCGGCATAATAACCTCGTTGTTTACAACCTCTAGGATTCAAAGCCTGTGCATATCGAGGATTATTGGCATGTAATTTATCAGTAAGTAATAAGATTGAAGTGTTAAAATTTGAAAAGTTTATTTTTACTAATTTTATTTGATTCAGGTTTTTAGAGTCATGTACTGTTATTTTATTTACTCGGTAATCGTCACAAATTCTAAGTGAACAATCTTTCTTTGTAAAAACTTGAAGGAAAGATGCCCATAAGGATGAAGAACGTCTGAGAATACTTTCATTCTCTAACTCAGTAAAAACTACAGCCTTTAACCAATTCACGAAAATGCTATCTTATGGGTGCATCTGCAGTATTTACAATAACATCACTTAGTTCGTTGGAGCTATTATTGAAAAATCGATGCATCGATAGAAGAAAAGTTTTGTGGAAAAGTTTGTTTAGTAATGAAGGGATTATTATTGATGGCATATTTGGTGAACTCACTGTTTTAGTCTGGTTATGTTTGGGGAAAATTATTTGTTTTCTGTGGAATACTCAATAAGTTATTTCAAGTGGTTAAGAAAATGTATTTCAAAGATCGGTGAGAGACCATGAATAAGAGTTAGCTTTAAGAGAAATCATAAAATTGAGTGAAAGTTTAGAATATGTTATGGTAGTAGTGTGGTTGGGGACAAAAAGTTTCAATTTAGAGCGAGGTGGGTTAGAAAACATTATAAGGCGGAACCGATGTCTACTAAAAACAAGAAATTGTTGAAGCTTTGGTTGTTGATGGATGCAGTGACTGAGAAAGTATGACAATAAAATTAGATACCCTCATTTCGAACAGTCTGAAGTGAGGGTTAAGCTAGTTTTTGACTTATTATAGCAACGACGCTTGGATTCGTTTTCCATGAACTCTGCATGTCGTCCAGAACCAATATTATTTTTCGTTTAACGAGTCCAAATGATTAAAATCGAAATACCTGCTTTTATGTTTTGCCATTCACAACCAATGTCACATTTCCTTGCATTTTCTCCAAACGTCTTGTGAAATTAGTACGTGAGTGTGTCACAGGTTCTTTCTGACTAAAAAGGGTTTGGGAATAAATTAATGTTCCTTTATATTAATACCAGTTGTTATAAAAGATAAGGTTATAAATTCCACTTCTGTAAATCCATAAAAATTTTTGAATCAACTCAGATGTTTTATTTAGATGCGGCACACACACACATTATATATATATATATATATATATATATAATATATATATATATATATATATATATATATATATATAAAACTTCAGAGTATCTTCAAACATTCTTATGGATTTACAAAACCGGAATTATTCTTTATGAATTTCATACATGAAAATACAGAGTCCTCTTATAGAATTAATGATTTTGACTACAAGTTTCATAACAGAATTCATGTTCAAAATTTTAGCACAAAGGGCTTGCTGATATATTATACAGTGATAATTTATGAATTAAGGATATTTTTTTAATCTTTTTTACATAATGCAATAAAACCTTTATCCATACCAGTTAATACTGGAGATCCATCAGTAGTGATACTTACCAATTTATCAAAAGATATATTATTTTCATTTATGAAATCCTTAACGATTTGATAAATATCCTGGCAACATGTATGTCCTTCAAGGTTTAATATTTTTAAAAGTTCTTCTCTCACGTCGAAAGTGTTAAACACCATACCCACAAAAGTGGCCAACTGAGCTTTATCAACCACATCTAAACTGAACAAATATATCAGAAGCCATCGAGTCTACACGGCACGTGACAGTTTTAACTGATAATTTCAGTGAAGTTATAACTGTCATAATGTCAGATTTGTTTTTAAAATCGTCAAACAAAGAATCGCCAGCTTCTAAGAATGCTTGTTTTAAATATTCACCATCTTCAAATGGTTTTTTTAATAGCGAAAACTTTGCAAACGCGAAAGGATGCTAGAGTAGCCGTTTCATTTTTACCAGCTTGCTTTTTGAAGAACGTTTGTTGATAATTTAGACTTTTTTCAGATCCTCAACCTTCTTCTTTCTGATTTTACTACTAAGTGGAAACCTTGTTTTCATGTTTCGTGTTGAAATGTCTTTCAAGGTTTCCTCTTTTACATATTGCAACGCTGGAGCTGCATATTAAGAAAATACATTTATCATTAATATACATAAAAAAACTCTGACTCCCATTCTTTATGAAAATGATAGTTTTTTCTTTTTTTCGTCTCGGTTTCATCCGTCACAATTTTTTTTAATAATTTTATATAATAAATTAGTTTTAAATTAAATTCTCGACGCACTCTTTAACATTGTACTTAAAACTAAAACAAAAAAACTTAAATCTTGCTTACTTTTTTTAAGAACAAAAACATAAGCCTATTATAATCTAAAATTGTGAACGTAACTTTTTTAAAATTTGAATTTAAAAAAAATATTTAGTAAGAAAAATTTTAAATTCAAAAAACTTTTAACGTAACTTTTTGAAAAATTTGAAATTTAAAAAAAAGATTTAGGAAGAAAACTTTTAAATTCACAAAAAAATATTTTTATACACATAAAAAATTCTTCAAGTACTCCGCGATCGACCATTTGCCGACCCCTACTCTAAAGCAATATTTCAACGTATTCTTTATTCGCGTATATTATTTATGCTTCTTCTTTAAAAAATTGGCAAACACTAAATATTCAACGTGTTCAAATTTTGACGATCTGATATTTTTTTGTTAAATGGATTGAAATTGTTATAAAATTGTTACTAGAGGTGTTATTATTAATAATTCCATTTAAAATTGTTTTTAATTAGCACACATGTATAGATATTCTATCACAAATGACAGCTATAGCCGTTTTGCCTGTCAACGTGTTAAGACAATTTAAAATGTACTTTTCAACATTTAACAATTATTAAAACAAATAATCTAAAACGTCAACTAATTATTTGAAACATCGTACTATATACAGTATGGGACAAAATAAATGTAATTTTTTAAAAAATGTCCAAAGTACAAAAAAATTGGCGAGAAGTTTTATTTAGTTTAAAATTACATTCCTAGTATAGTTTTTAATATTTTGTATTTATAAAAATAAAAATAAATGTTTTTTATTCGATTTGTATTATTTGATAATTTTTTTCTTTTTTGTTACAAAAACAGATACAAATTCAAAATTAAAAAATTACATTTATTTTGTCCCATTGTGTATATTACCTTTTATTGGTCTTCTTCAGACTATAAATATAACGTTAAATCTTTTTGAGGGTCCTGACACCACCATGATATGCTTACACGTGTTTTTTAACCAGAGTTGAAAATACCATGTGCATTTTGTGTGAAGCTACTTTTTCAACGAAAATCTAAAACACCATCTGACTATAGTACGATAAAAAATATTATGTTAATAAGTTCGTACTAAAAATTACATGAAAAACCTCCTTGTTTCATAAAAATGAGAACAAAACACATTAAAAAATTTACACTATCATTTTACTTTAAAAAGTTACATTTAAAATTTTACTTAAAAAATTACATAAAATATATTTCATAAAATACTATAGTCCCATAAAATATTATATATTAAAAATATAATATTAAAAATTTTAAATTATATAATATTATAATTTAAAATTTAAATTAAATTACTTACTTCCGTGAACTAACGGGTCAGTGTACTTAATTTAGGGCCTATTATGTATCCTACTTTCACCAAATTGTAATGAGATATATTTTCTATAATGCAAAATAAAAGTCAATATACAATATATTTCAGAAATTTCCATCGAAATCTAGACTTTTGCGGAGATGAAGAAATTTTTTAAAATTTACCTTAAAATAAATTCATTTACAGTATTTGTAAATTACTTGCAGTGAGCAATGGAACCAGGACCTTCAAATGTGTAGTTGAAAACAACACAGGAAACGTAAGTTTTCCGTTAACTTAGGTTTAAAAAAAAATTTCAGAAGTAGACAAAATCCGAATCATTATTGAGATTGGAAATGGCCAAGATTTTTATAAATTTGGGAAATTAATGGAAATTTCAAAAACAATAAAATCAATAAATATCAAAAATTTGGATTTCTTTCAAAAGGAAAAAATAGAGAAATAATTTATTAGAATAAAGAAACTTTTGGTAATAAATGAATTTTCTTTTTAAATTTAACTGACTTCTATTAAATCCAAAAATTGACATAAATTGAATAATATTCCTAAAAACTTAAAGAAAATTAATTACAAATAAATTTAAAATAAATGTTGAGAAAAGTATTAAGAGGTTGAATAATGATCTAATAATTTTACGAGATCGCAATCCAAGCCTTAAAATTTACTTACCATCCATTTAAAAATGGCTAATACATAACCTACATAAAGACTGCAGTCATTCAAACTTTTATTATAGAAGTTGTTAATGACCTGGAACATGTGTAAATTGATTTGCATATCGAATTGTATTATAAGAGAATTTATCTCATCGCATTTTGGTGTATATTCTATTTATTATTATTCCTTTATTATTTTTTCTTGAATTTGAATTCACTGGTTTCAATCCATGTTATGTTGCTGGCACTTTCATATAATTTGGGTTCTAACTCAACAGAATATAATTTGGTTTATAGAACTGCTATTTATTTTCCATGTGATATTTTAGCTATGATTCAAAGTCAATCAATTTCTATGGTTCAGTCTACATCAAGTCACGAGATTCCAACCAAATTGAAAACACTATACAATTTAGTTTTAGTGTATGCAAGCCAAGGAAGATATGAGGTTGCTGTGCCTTTATGTAAGCAAGCAATAGATGATTTAGAAAGAAATAACGGACACGATAATGCAGATGTTGCCACAATGCTTAACATATTAGCACTTGTATATCGGTAAATTATTTTTTAATTGTAAACATATAATTAAAACATTTTCCTCAATCAATTTCCTTACTTTCTCTGATTTCATTTTGACTTCTCAGTTTGTATTATATCATTCTCAATGTTCCGTTTATAATTCTCATTTCTTTCATTTATCTCTTTCTTTCAAAACATTGCTTCAAATGGTGTAAATCTTTTAGTTTTCATTACTGAATGTTTCTGGTATAATTCTAGTTTAATATTCTTTCTGTGATTCCAATCTTCGTTATCTATTATTTCCAAACTGTACTAACAAAATAGAGACATTAAATTGCAATCTGGAATTATCAAAGTTCTTTTTAAAATAAGATTTTTTGTTTATGTAAAATTTTCATGAAAGTTAATTTAAAGATCAATTTTATTAATTTTAATGATTTTTTTAAATGTATTTTAAAAATTCTGGATTTTTACAAAACCAAAGTATTTATTATTTATTTATTTTAAAATAAAATATATATTTCTTTTTTATTAAACATTTTGTTAATAATCTTTTCATATGGTGGTAATAATTTGTTTACTTTTCAAAAATTGGGCCTCTGATACTCTTCATTGACTTCTTGGAAATAGCAGCATGTCGAATAATGAACGGCATTGAATAGAGGATACTTTTATTCTTATCCCATGATTGATTCTGCCAAAACAGTTTCAACTTTTTATTTTTATCCGCAGTAGATATTCAGTAATTATTTCTATAATTTAACTAAATTTAAAAGGCAAACTTACATATTTCAATGGTTTCCTCTGTGTAGCACCGTTCAAGCTGGTGAGTCATCAGAAATTGGTAATTTCTTTTTAAATTTAAAAATTTGGAAGCAATTTATTATCAGTATTTTTCACTATAGACATTTGTGAACTGAGATTGCGTGCAGGTATTTATTTATCTTTTATTATTTACACACTTTTTTATTTACGGTGAAATGTAAGATCCATTGGTGTATATCAGCCAATGGCATAAAGGGAGAAAGCTATGAAAGTAATAAAAATATTTCTAAGAATATAAAATTTCCATCTTGTAGTAAAGATTTCAGTGCACTTTGATCTCAATAACCTTTTAAGATCATCACAATGTCACATAAAGTTTGCCACGGTCATCTAATATAGGAGAATTGAATTGTTTGTTTTAATTTTGATTAGTTTATTGTAATCCATATTCTATCGTTGGTATAATTCGGTCGCATTTATTTGTTTTCATTTCCTATATTGTTGCTGCTGCCATACTGTTAGATGTTAGAATAAGCGATTCCATCATCTCATCGCATTGAGGATAAAATAGATGACTAACTATTTTCTTAGTTCCAATTATTCTGGAGTGCTTTGTACATTTTTGCTTCAAAATTCGCTCTATTATCAAAGTGTATTTACCTGGTATTCCAAACTTCTTTATCTATTATTCCTACACTATACTTACGAAATTGACATCTGTTATATCAAATTGCATAAAACAGGAAAACTATGATAAGTAATCAAAATATTTTTAAGAATATATCGATATCCATTTTTTTTGAAAAGATAGGAATATTAATCTACAATGGTTTATTACTTTTCAAATTACACAATGAGGCTTGTATTTGATTGGTTTATATATTTCACAATTCTTTTTACATTTTAAAATATTAAATATAAATTGAAAATAAAAAACTTACTACTCCTCAATTTCTAAGCAAGGTTTTGACAAACATATTGTTAAATATGACTATCTATGACGCCATGTTACAGCACTAATGCACCAGCTTCCATAAATTATCAACAAAGACAAATATTGTGGATAGATCGTAAGTTAAAAGTTTTATTTTTCATTAGGTTAGCATTTTTTAAAAGTTATTTTATTATTATTTTTTTAATTTTGATAATATTATTGATTATGGATTTCTGATCATTTATCCTTTATTCTTAAAATGGTGAGATTTATTAAATTTGTATCTAAATTCAGATTTTTAAATCTCTTCTAAAACGTTTTCAATCACTAATAATTTTAAGAAATATATTTTTTAAATGATAAGTGAATGATAAAATAAGACCTTGCTGCAAAGTAATAATTATATTGAAAAAAGTTTCGATTATTAAATTAATAATCGAAACTTTTTTCAATATAATAATTACTTTGCAGCAAGCGCTTATTTTATTATTCACTTATCTGATATCTTAAGTGCTACCAAGAAATCACCAGTTTATATTTTTTAAATGATTGCAGTAATTTCCTCCCATTCTATGACTACGATCAATCTTTTTTATCAATTTCTCAATACCTAAAAATATTTAACTTTAAATTATTATACCACTTATAAATTATGTTTTTCAATGTTTCTCTACAATTTCTATAATTTCCAGTAATATTTCATCATTTTCCATTTATCTAAAAAAAATTTTATTTAATTTAAAATTTACATTTGTTCTATTGGCTCATCTCATACTCATGAAAAGATGGAATGTGATAAATCGCTTTAAATATTTTCAAATTACATATTTTTACAATTAAAAATGCTCCTATGAAATGATTGTTCATAATTTTTGTCCAAGTGTATGTATTTTTTATTAGTTTTGTTTTTATATCTAATTTTTCTCATCCAAAATATTATTATGGTCTGCTTTAGTAAATGACATTAATTTATATCGGTCCTGTAATTGTTTTACCTTATTTCAAGTATGTATATTTATATTTCCCAAATAAATTTTATAATAAACCTTGATGTGTGCAGTAACTACTGATAATTTATGAAGATTGGTATACATTTAGAAATTAAATCAATTTATTTTGATTTTTAAAAATTATGTATAAAAAATGTTTAAAAAGTATAATTGTTTATGCAATTACTTCTGAACTTGGTAAAAAAATTATTGCGTTGATAGATTTCCTAAAAACATGTCCAGTAATTAAAGTACACTTAACCAAAAAATTAATTTCCGTAATTAGTAATAAATTATTTTGTTAATTTATAGTAAATTACTCTAGGTAAAAAATGAAATGCCAGTTTTGCTCTTAGATATTTGCATTAAATTCGATTGAAATTTATTGACTAAACAATTGTAAGAATACACAGGTCTCATTTGCTGCTTCAAAAAATCAATCATATTATGGAGTGTTTTTGTGTGTATTTCCAATAACTAAGTAGAAATTATTTCACAAACATTTCTAATAAGAAATTTAAAATGGGGGAAAATATAAATATTTTAGTAAAATCGAATATTTCCTTTTACCTTTTGTCTTTCTTGCAATTTTAATTCATGATTATAGAAAATTTACATGACAGTTATTTTCTAACTAAAATAACTACAGTTGGTTCCATGCCCTATACATTTATTTATGGAACTTATTTTCGACATTCAGAATAGATAAGAAATTCAAAATATTTTTTTTATAAATTATATTATGACGTGTCACTAAATTGAAAATTGATGAACTCAGAAACGGAAGAAACTCCTACAACAACACACCAAATTAACAATTAAAGGTCAAATATTCGAAGTTAAATCCGACATCACAGAAATCATTGTGAAGGCAAGGCAAACAATGAAAATCACGAAACAAGTTAGTAAATTTCATAAAAAGTTTGAGAACAAAGCACGCAAGTGTAACAAACCCTATCGTAAAAACAAAAAAGAGCCGGAAAATATATACTCTCTAATAATATCCCCAACTTTAGGCGACAGTCTAACCTTCACGATGTATAGCAGCGGTATAAAAAAGCAGTAGTAGGTAGAAGATAGCCCCACGGACCAGAATGAGTTATCGTGCAAGTATACCCCTCGCCACCGGTATAGCTCCAGTGTCGCGATCTCTCAAAATGAGTGTCTGCGCACCTGGTTATCGCACAACTATTGATTTTTAGGTGCAAAAAAGTGAAAAGCGCATTTTCTGACTATAGTCAGAGGTTCTTGCGAATCAGAAAAATAATATATTAAAAAAATTTCAAAAATAAACAATTAACCAAACAACACAAATGAATGCGATATTGAAGTGATAAATAGTTACACGAATTAAATCAAATTAAAATATCTAAAGCATTTACTAAAATTACAGTATTCGAGGAAATCAAAAAATTAGTAGAAACATCCAGTAAACAAATTATCAGTGGAAAGCGCAATGAAATGCATATCCTAACACATTTTTTTATAACAAGTGGAAACCCACATCATTTAAAAGTAAGGCAATAATAAAACCAAAAGCTACAAAGTTCAAAAGACATTCAAAAAAACAAAGTTGTAAGCCAATCTGATTCAAACTGGTAATCAACATTCATGCTCAAAAAAGCAAATGGTGATTTAGCGATGTAATCAACACGATAAATAATCGAAAATTGATTTGCCATAAGTGTATCATCAAATTCGTTTTAGATTCGCATCTCGGTTTAAATACAACAAACTATCTTTCGGATTAAAATCACCGTGAAAACACAGTAGTGTATATAGACGGCATTCTTACATAGATTGTAAATTTAGTATTTAAAAGTTTTTAAAAATATTTGTCAGATTTATAACTGTTTAAGAATTGTTATTTATCTTAGTGATCAAGGCAATTTTAAAGAAGCTTCTAAGTTGCTAATGGACGCATTACATATAAGAAAGAAAGTATTAGGTCCGAAAGATCCGGCTGTATTTTTTATTGCTTTGTAACACTTTTAATCTTAAATAGGTTGCTGCTACTTTAAATAATTTAGCTGTTCTTTATGGAAAGAAAGGTCGTTATAAAGAAGCCGAACCTTTATGTAAGGAAGCTCTTTTAATTAAAGAAGAAGTGAAATTATTCGCTTTTTAACAGTTTTAATAAATTTTTGTAGAGATTAGGATCAGATCATCCTGATGTCGCAAAACAATTAAATAATTTAGCACTATTATGTCAAAATCAAGGGAAATTTGAAGAAGTGTTTTTTATTCTTTATTTGTTCAAAATTATTAATAAAACCTTTAGGTTGAAATATATTATCAAAGAGCTTTGGAAATATATCTTTCAAAAAACGGAGAAGACGATCCAAATGTCGCAAAAACCAAAAATAATTTAGTTAAGTATTTTTTACAAATTCTTCAAACGTAAATTAAAAAGAGCCATAATAGATTTGAGTAATTCATAAAATTAAACAAAATTTTGAACTTCTACAAACAAACAATTCTTTATTTCTATATTATCCATGAATTTGCAAGTTTCGATTGCTCATTTCTATAAGGTCAGGTCTTAGTGCTGTTTCGAAACCAAATGGGATTTTTTCTATGTCTCCTTAAAATCTTTTGCTAATTAAAATATCTGCTATAATTGTTAGCACTTTCAAGTTTGCTCTTGTGATTTTAGTCATTCTGGACAGTAGTTCAATATAAGTGCTTGTGCTTCGTATATCTTTACTATCTAGTTTATTCTTAAGCCAGATTGAAATATATTTCTGCTTAGTAGGTTGGTCCCTAATTCACCAGCTTTCATAAATTACCATCAATAATGACAAATTGATAGTAAGTTAAAAGTAAGGTGACAGACTATACTCATTTACTGAGTTTTATACTCTTTTTTCGCAAACCGTACTCTTTTCAAATCCTCTACTCTGAAAGTCTCATTTGTATAATTTTATACTCATTTGTATTTCTAAAACATTTTTTCAGAATATTTTATTTCAATTTTATTAATTAAATATTTAAAATTATTTTGACAGTTATTTGAATTTCACGCGCGCATATTGCTTGATATCAGATTATAATATCTATTTAAAATCACAATAAAAAATATATTACTAATATAATTTTACTAATATAAATATGAGCGATAAAAAAGAAGGAAAAATCGTTTAAACGAAAATTTAAAAAAGAGTTAAAAGTCGAAATAATGACTCCTTGGTTACATGCACAATCTGCAATAGCGGATTTTCAATTGCAAATCATGGACTTAGTGCAATTGAAAATTCTCTATTGCAGACTGTGGATTTAACCAAGAAGTGTACTCTTTTTCCAAAGTGTACTCTTTGTGAACAAAAAATAGTTGGTCACCTTAGTTAAAAGTTATATTTTTCATTAAATTAACATTTTTAAAAAGTTTTTATTATTTTTAATTTTTTATGTTAATAATATTTTTATTTAAATCAAAGTGCTATTTTTTATGAATTTCAGATAATTTATTCTATGTATTTTTAAAAAAAGGTAAAATTTATTAAATTTAGATTTTTAAATCTCTTCTAAAAAGTTTTCATTCATAAATAATTTCCCAAAAATTTTTATATGATTGTACTACTTTTCTCCAATTTTATGATTTTGATCATTCTTCATTAATTTATATATACCTAAAAAGATTTCACTTATAAATTATGGTTTTCGATGATTTTCTACATTTTCCATTATTTCTTGAAGTCTTTTATTTTCCAAATTAAAAAGGGGAAAATCTGGATTTTATAAAATAAATTATAATTTATGTTGCTTTGTTTTGCTACTCTCTTACTCGAGAATATGTGGAATACGATAAAAAGCTTGAAACATCCTCAAATTGCTTATTTTTATAATCAAAATGTCCGCATCTTTTTTCCCTCGTATTATAGGGTTGTATATTTTGTTGTTCTCACCTAAATTAGTTGTCTATGGTAAATACATATTATTTTTGTCCTTATTTCAAAAAATTGTATACATTTTTCTATAAATAAATGCTTTCTTATAAGAAACCTTAATTTGTGGTTATATTGCTGGTAATTTATGAAAGTTATTGTTTTACAATGAAGAAGTATTATAGCGTTTTTGTAGAATTTTTGACACTTACTATAGACAGAGAATTCCTTTTAGTTTAAGGTCATTTACATTGTTATTTTATTTAATTTTAAATACTTTTAAAAAAGTTAGCTTTGGTGCTCTTCAATAGATAGGGCTGGTGTTGGTCACTTTGCAGCTTGTAGTTTCTATAGAATGTCATCTAAGGATTCAACTGGTTCCTCTTTAATCTGGTGACGTTTGAACCTAAGGAGTGTGAATGAGGAACGTTTGATGAATTTGTTCGGCAGTTTTGTTATTTATTCCTCTAAATTTTTACAATCTTCCAAATGTTGAAACCGAGACTAGTGATGGTAAAACTTCTAAGCTGTCAGAATCTGAGAATTTCAATTTTGCGATAAATTTTCTGAATATTTTTCTCCATTTAAAAAACTCATCTTCAGTAGGTGTTGAGAATTTGGTTAGTCTGTCCCCTTAGCCCCATGTTGTTTAGTAACTTGGAGAATGGATTCAAAATTTGAGTCTTCTCCAAGTACCAACAATAATAAAATTAATGATAAAATAATGATAGAAAAATAAAAGCAGAATTTACCATAAAGTGAATGAAAAAGAATCAACATTTTTATTCATTTTAATTTGAAATTTGTGAATTTTTGCATTTTTTTGGTAAAAGTGGTCAAAAAAGAATTGTATAAATTGGTATTGTAAATAAATAAAAATTGAAATTTTGTAATTTGTGAGTATCAATTAATGTGTAATTTAAAAATAAATATGTGTAATTTAAAAATAAACAATTAGTGGCTTGAAATAGTTCAAATCTCTCAAAAATGTTGTTAATATGTTCGATTTATAATGAAATTCCTGAAGTTCTAGTTCTTAATAGATTATCAGCGGCTGTTTATGAAAAAGGCTTAATTGATGAATACTTAACAACCAGTGATTTAAATCCAGTCGCTGGGGTACAGTTTTCTGGAGATGGTTTGATTGAAATTAGAGTTCTAATGAACGTGAAATCGAAACTACCCAGTTTTACATCCATTCCAGCCTTATTGAAATCTTTTCAGGATGAATGGAATGCTTTGGTGCTTCAATAATTTATCATGAAGCAAGAGAACCAGTCTCTTAAATGCGAATTGTCTCACGCTCTTTATCAATACGATGTTTCGTGTAGAGTTGTGACTCGTCTAACCAAAGAGACTAACACAGCTCGAGAAGCTTTGTCTACTCTTAAACCATAAGTTGGAATTATATCTCATATTGTTTCTCCTCAAGCTGCACAATTCGATAAAAGTGAAGCAGGAAAAACTCTTCGTTGGATGGATATGTTAAATGCTACAGTTCCAAGTCTTATTAAAACTGCACTTGATAAAATCCCAACAAATATTCAAGAATGCTCTATGAATGAATACCATAACTTTCTGTTTGATGGTCTAGTTTTGGGATATTTGATGGCAGCGTTGGGTTCAGGTCATAGTGAACAATCAAATGGAAAAATCTGGACAAATTCTGACGCAAACATTCTCATACTCAATCAAGTAACATCAACCCATCTGAATCAATTCAATAAAAAATCACAATTGGATCTGTTGATCGGGGTTCTTCAACAGCTGCGATGTCTCTGCATCCTCGTGGGCCTCGTTGCAATCGATAATAAACTAATTAAAAAGATGATGGAATTCACCAGTAGAGTTTTCTCCCAAGTTCTTTTAAAAAGATGTTTGGATACATTGCTTTAAATTAGTGAATAAAATTGAGCAATAACTAATTAACAACTAAATAAAATGCTATTATTCACTAATTTAAATATTCTAAACTTATTGATATTCGGAGTATTTAAATAAACGTGTTCACAACAGTTAGTGTAAATAATTCCTTATTCTTGTTCATTAATAAGAACATAAATCTATTTTTAAATTTTCAATTGAGTATATAATCTAATTTCATTGTGGAAATATGTGGAAAGGAAAACCTATTAGAAATATTCATGTAGTTGTAAATAATGTGAGATATTCTTAGATTCAACAAAACTAAAAGATTTATTTATCACTTATTCAAGTACGAAGGCCTTCAATAAGTGTGATGATAGTCATTTTTTTTATTTAGTTCAAAATAAATTTTAAATATTTTATGAAACATAATATTTACATAATTTCTGCTATTTAATTTATAATGTAATTTTAAAAATATATTATAAAGTGTTTTATTGAATTAGAATCTGTAACAGTAGTAACCTTGAGTTTTTAAATGAAAGTTGAATTTTACTTTCTACTACATTACTAGTTTTGACTTTGAATTTATAATTTAAGAAAAGTATCATCATTTTTGTAATGAAATACAAAGTATTATATTTATTTTACAGATAGTAAGTGCTTAAATCTTATTATTTTTAATTTGATTTAAGTTTTATATTATCAATATTGATTTCTTATTATATTTAAGAAACTTTTTCATAATAATAATTTTGAAATATTCAAGGCAGCAGCATATCTAAAACAAGGTAAATATGCAAAGGCAGAACTCTTGTACAAAGAAATATTAAATCGAGCTCATGAAAACCAATTCGGTATTATAACTGATGGTAATAAGCCAATATGGAAAATTGCAGAAGAAATGGACGAAAAGAAAGAAAAACCTGAAAATATTGTAACGAGTAATATAGGAGATAAATCGCTATTTCAATCTAATAAAATAGATAAGTAATATTTATTCTTAAAATTTTATGTAAATAGTAGGTCAGGTAATAAATTGAATTATTGTATTTCTATTTTTACTGGTTGCATCCTCTATTTTTAGATTACATCCTAGAAAAGAATTTAAATGTGAAGGTTTATCAATGCAAAATATCAAGAAAATATGTTTATATAACTATCATATTTAAAATTTCAGAATTTTTTATAAACAAATATGAAGTCTGGCACCAGACCCTTAATTTCCAAAAATTTAGCAAATCAAGATTATTAGGAACACATCTCTCAAAAACATTTCAAGAATTATAAATCATATTTTAAAACCAACTGATTATCATTAAGTTAGATAAGCCAGAGTTGCTGATTTCAGTTTTGGTAGAATTGACGTGGTATTTTCACATTTAAATGAAAAAGTTGAAAACGTATAAGTTCATATAAGTATTTATTAAACACGAATTAGGATATTAAATTACTTAAAATGGTTCTTAGGAACATGTTACTTAAAAGTACAAATCAAGCATTATCTTTATAGAAAACAATTTAAACAAACCATAGAGTGTTCAAAGAAACTGATAACTTCACAATTTACGAACTTGAATGATCTATGTCAGTAGTCAAAGGAAAATGAAGTAACTATAAAGGAAACGTGCATAAAACATCCGTCGTTCTTAGATTGTTATTATGGATTAGAAATTAAAAAAAAGTATCTCAATTTCGAATATAATTCTCGAATACAGCGAATACCCGCTTTTTACTTAAAAAAATTTAAATCCATACAAGCCAAATATTGATTATATTTCGTTATATATTTTGAACACGAATCAAGCTCTTTACTCTACTTGTACGGATATGCATGCTGCCCATTTTCCAACCGTTAAATATATTGTCGTTATTTTTTGAATGCACTTGAAGAATCCATCATTCAAAACTAAATCGGAAACATAAACACTATTGCATGAAGTAGTGTCAGATTGGCTTGTAATTTAACCAGTTTGTTTCCTCAAAATTCTAATATGAATATAGATTCTCCTATAGTATTATAAGGGGTATATATATATATATATATATATATATATATATATATATATATATATATATATATATCCGAAACCCTAATTAAAATGAATAATTTTTTTTAAGTGGACTCATACAATTAAAGTTTGGCTTGGATGTACAACAAAAGGGGTTGGGAACCATTGATCTACATAATGTAGATTACAATAGATTTCTGAATATTAACTTTTAATGCATCTTTTGCAGATTTTTTCACATCTCGTGTCATCATTATGTAAACATTTTCGACGTGAAACGCAGGTGTAACATTTGAGTTATCTTAAAATTTATTATTCTAATGTACTATTCTTTATATATTTACTAATTGTATTAGATTAAGCAATATGCAAATAAAGTGATTGCCATTTTGACCTTATTGACAATATCATAACTCTTACAACCTGTAATAATTTGGGTTATTAGAATTTTAAATATTTGTGAAGTCTGAGAAGAAAATTATTAATTAATATGGATATAATACTCAAAAGATCCAATTATTTATTGAAATTGAAATAATCATGGAATTGGAGAAGTTTAAGGATATTATGTTTTTTTAAGCACAACATTTGATATTCGAACTAAAATATCATTAATAATTGCAGCAAATAAAAAATCAATAATTTCATTAGAATCTGCCGCTGTATTATTGACAATAAGGTTCAATGAATATTACAATTATGACATTAGGAAACAAAATTATTTTTCCATAACCATTTTTTAAAAATTCTAAAAATGATTCTTCCATTCAAATTAGAATTCCAAAAACTTTTAAATGACCATATTTTTCTTCATAGAAATTCACTAATAATTAGTTATTTTAACGATACACTGGAAAATTAGGGACGTCAGTCTGGGAACGACGATTTTTTGAATATATTTTCAAATTGAAGATATATTATGTTCAGAGTAAAACAGTTGAATTTAAAAAGTAACAAATTATCCAAACATTATCCGATCTCTCTTTTTAATTAGTAAAAGCATTTTTATTTTTAGATTTATGAATCTTTATTGAGTTAGTATATTAAAACAAATTTCTTATAAATTACAACTCTAAGATCGTGTTACTAAAAAATATGTTAAATTTTTTATTTTGAGTCTATTGACAGAAAATTTTATTGGCTCCATGAGATTCCGTCTTAGAGGATTTTCAC
This sequence comes from Schmidtea mediterranea, assembly GCA_022537955.1. Lineage (NCBI taxonomy): Eukaryota > Metazoa > Platyhelminthes > Tricladida > Dugesiidae > Schmidtea > Schmidtea mediterranea. The sequence continues at coordinate 209,387,925 of CM039679.1, read as the reverse complement.
TGTAGTAATATTTATTTGTCTATTATTAACTTCTCTTTTTAATTCATACATCATAATTATTTAGACTAACTATTGCAACTACTCTAAAAAATCTTGGAGCTCTATATCGAAGGCAGGGGAAATTTACTGCAGCAGAAGTAGTGGAAGAGTATATGAATAATCAAAAATCTGTAAGCATTATGATGACATTATTAATAGGAATTTTTCCATTTCTCATTCGACTTTATTTAGTATTTCAAAATCTTTAAACTAAAATTCTTTCGAATTTGTCAACAATGTTCATTAATTATTGATTATTTTTTATATTTCTATAATGGGTTTTAAGTAACTGAGTTTTCCAAATAAAATAAAGCTTTTTTTCTATAATCTTAGTAAAATATTTTCAGGTGTTATTTTCCAATATTTCAGAAGGGATAAATATACAGTTAATTTCTTTTTTGTTTACTCCAATAAAACAGTTGATTTCCAATGGAAATACGGCAATTGTTTCTTAAATACTTTTGAAATATTACTTTTTGATCTTCTTTGCTGTTTTGGTCTCATTACTTCAATTACTAGTCTGTTTAGTAGAACACACTAACTTAAAGCCTCAGTGTGAATTATATAATTATCGGGCAACTCCTGGCGATATTTGCATATTGATCTATTTTGCATGACATGTGTGAGTGTGTGTGATTTGGATTGTCGGATCCAAACAGTCACCTTTCAAATTTATTGCTTCAGTCGACTTGATTACAGAAGTGTTTTAAGTTGCTAAGGAATCAGGTGGTCGCTAGAATCTCGAGTTCATGTTATTTTTTGTTAACAATTAATACATTCTGCATTTAAACGCAAAACGAATAAGTAATTATTTTGTCCTAACCACAACACTTGACTTGTGAGAACTGAAGTAAAGGATTGTTAGATAAATAATATGTATAGAGATAAATATTGGTTTTCTGAATCTCGCCCTTATACACCAATCCACAAGTATATATTCCACTACATTATATTTCGACAGCCTCATTGTCATCGTCAGGTAAGCTTGAACTTAAAACTATATTGATTTAAAATGCTTTATTCAAACGAATTTCTTCATTTAAAGTTTAAAAATTATTCCATTAAAAATATCAAACTCTGTTTTAAAAATTCCAATTATTTTAAAAAATCTAAATTAATAAATTTTATAAAATTTAAATAAAGTTTCAATAAAATATTTTCAAACTTTTAAATAAAAACATTTTACATTTATTTTCATCTTGCAGCATAAAAATGTGTTTACTCATATCAATCAATTCCATAAGTCGACTATGAACAAAAACTTGAAAGCGTAACTGACACGCAGTCATTTCAATGTACGTGGCATTGCAGCTATGACATACATATTTATAACCAACAACCGTAAACAATCTAAGTAGGACTTGAAATCCACCAATAAACACAAATTTCAGAAAACAATTGTGTTCACTCATATTATTCAATTCTCAGTCGACAGTTATCAAGAACTTGAGAACGGAGATGGTGGGTAGTCAGTCTAATGCATGTGGAATTTAACCCATGATATTAATATTCATAACCAAAAAATATATTGGTGTTTTCTTTTATGACAATAATAAAAATTTATTTAACATTCCAAATTTTTGGCAACAATCTTTTTGAATCAAGAAGTCCCTCGATTTCTATTATGATTTTTATTTCTAATTTAACTTTTTTATGATGTCTATAATAAGTTTTTTGATTTATTACTAATGAGAATTGATCGAAAATACCTTTTATTGTGGTTAACTTTTAAATTTTTTTTAATAACAATACCACGATAAGAAATTTCAATTAAATGCTTCATCACAAAAAATTCAGTTAGTCTTACTTTTTATTACCTAATAAAAATAAAAAAAATTCAAGGTTAGACACATTGTTATTATTAATAATCAAAACCCTTAATCTATTCATGAACTCTTTAAAAATGCCCAAGGCTCACACGTTTTTATTAGATGTGTACGACTTCTTTCTTTTGGGGGAATTTTTGTTAAAATCAAGAGTCTAAGATTTTCTTCGCCTGTCAATCCTATTCATTAGTGGTATACTCGATTTCATTCACCAAAACGAAAGAATATATTTAAATTAAAATATAAAAAGAACTTACTTAATCCTGATCATGCTACAAAATAATAATAATTGATGATTATTACAATTTGATATTTTCTTTACAATTTTTCTTAAAACTGCAATGGTCGATTGATTACAAATAATTGCTTCATACTTTTATAGTTTAAAATATACATTATTTCGACAAACCTGAAAAAACTTTAATACACATTTTGTATTTGATGTATTACATAACTAATTTTTTAGATTATACGTCACCGAGCAAGTCTGACGTCATCATCCTGAAGATTGTTGGACATGAGTAAACTTTCAAGAATATTGCTCTGCCATTTGGTTGTGGTTTAGAATTTTATTTATTTCTATCAAATCCATTATTACAACCATGATATTTTAATAAAGTATTTTATTAATTTATTACAATTAAGCATTTGCGTATGAAATCCATAAAACACAAGTAATAGTTCCTTTTTTTAAAATTACTATTTCGATTATTTATTTGATTTGGCTTGACATTGGTTTAAGCTTTGTGGCCGATCTATCGCTTTTCAGTATTAGATTGGTTCATTATATAAATTATAAAAGGTGTATCAATAAGAGCGAATATGTTATGTGTGCCGCCGTGTGTGCGTATATTATAGTATTATAAATATTTTTCAGTAAAACTTATTTGTCTGAGCAAATCTCGTTATTATTATTATTAATAATAGAAAACTATAGAAATCCAAACAGTCTTTCTAAATAATTACCTATAACGTTGAAACTGACAACTGATTTTTTTCGAAGTTCGCATTTTGATTATTTAAAAATTCGGCACAACATCATTTCTTCATGGTAAACACGTCTATCACTTTGTTTTTATAAATATTTTTTCACTCGGCTGTAAAACTGTATTTTCGTCTGGAAGTCATATTCCCTTATTTTCAAAAAAAAGATTAATAAATAAATTTTTAAAAAGTAGAATAATTTATTCTGAATAAACAAACTATTAGCAATTTTTGTTTGTTATCAAGTCTCAGATATAAAATTAGCTATTTATAATTTGAACTAAAACAAGTAAGTATAGATGAAAATTGCAATAAATTGGGACTTATTGTGTCCAGATAGGAATACCGAGACGAGTATCATAAAATGGGACAATCCTGGCTAAACCGAAACGATTGGTAACATTAACATTAGTGTTTTATTTATTTTAAATAAATATTTTGTATTTTCTTTGTTTTTTATTTTATTTAAATATGTATTATTTATTCTTCTAATTATCTTGTGCTACTTTGTTTTATTTAGAGTGTTGGACCAGAACATAAACGACCTTGAAAATTGTTTAGATGTATCAGTGATTTAGCATGAAAACCCACAACCAAGGTAATTTAAAATACAACATCAACTAAACACCCAAAAATTTGAGAGAACATTAAATAAATATAAAATCAAAAAAACCAAAATAAAATAAATACAAATTGCATCAAGAACCGCACGAATTTTACATAAAAAATAACATACTAACAAGAAAATTTGACCGAAACCGACAATTTATATAAAAGTAAAAAATTAATAAATTCAAATGAATTAAAATAAAATATTTTTGGTTAAAAAATTCAATTAAACAATTTAAGAAAAAAATTCCAATTTAAATTAAGAAAATAATAAAAATTTAATTTAGATAACACAAATAATTTCAAGGTCAAATTTTGTTTTATCGCAATAAAAATAACACGCAAGGTTATGGTCAAATTATAGGTATATATACTGATGTGTTTTCACAAATTTTAATGACAGATTGAATTTTAGTGTTAGTGTGCAGAGAGACGGACAGAATTTTAGTGTTAATATACAGATGGTCAGACTGATTTTAGTTTGCTGATGTCAATTTGTGGTCTTTTCAGAAATATTTTCAATTAGAATTTTTTTTATTTACGAAACTTTGTGATGAAAAGAAGAATTTTAATGAAGAATATACGTTTATGCATCGATGCTTTTATCCAATATAGATGGTAGTAAAATCCACGCACTAGTCGGTACGAGAAAGAGTAGGTGCATCCGCCAACGTCCCATTCCCGTCAAGGCCTAGTCGTGCGCAGTGACGAACCCAAATGTCAAATCATAAAACTAAATAGCAAAAGAAGGTTGCTCGAGGGTGGGACTTTTGGATCAACTTTCTTGCACCCAATTTCGATAAAATCGACATAAACTTTTAAAAAACATTCGGCTCAAAATCACTAACACCGAGTAGTCCAGTGGGCACTCATTAAATGCAATGTGAACACAAATAGATCATAAGGACAAAGAAGGGGAAAATTGCGAAATCGTTAAAATGAATAGCCATCAGGAAAAGATTAATTCGAACGACCAAAATAATAAAAAGGAATAATTTAAATAATATGTAAGAACTAAACAAGTTATTTTAAGTTGAGATGGAAAATATGGGCTGAAAGCTGACCAAATTTTCCGAAATAAGTAAAATACTTTTTCGAAAATTGTTAAGAAAAAGTGGAGTGCAGCTCAATTGTTTGTATAATTAAAATATTGTGATAAAACTGAGAAATAAGGGCGGATCCCTACAAAAAATTTAATAGTAATAATGATAATAGTAAGGATAATGGTAATTATAATAATAATAATAATAATGGTAGTAATATTATTAATAATAGTAATAGCAGTAACAATTGATAAGAACAATACATATGATAGTAACGATGATAATACTAATAATGATAATAGGGAACATAATAGTTATGATAGGGATAAGGGTAAGAGAGAATATCTAACATAACGAAGATTTTATAGGCCATAGAAAAATCAATAATACGAACAACGACAAGGAGGACAATGGGAATTTATATAAGGATAAAGGATACAGCGGTAGAGATTAACATTCGGATGACATAAGAGAAGAATGGGACCTAAAAATCGAAATCGAGCCCAGGCCCCATTAATCGTTCGGTAAATTATAGCCTTAGTAATAGCTCTCACTTTTCACCGATGATCCACCCACTAGAACACAGTTCCAACATTGCTTAGCAACGGGTGGTAAGCGAAAAATACTTGTATTGGGTTGTCTTGGATAACAACCATATAGCTTCAAAATCTTACCACCCAGAAACCCACCAAGTGTGAGATAATCAATTTTAAATGATCTTAGAGAGGTTTTCATACTATGTATATTGACGAATTTTCGAAATTGATTAATTAAAATTCACAACAATATCCACCTCATATCCGTGGGTGTGAATTGATCAGCACCTGCAGTTAGTACTGTATGATATTGGCGAATGTGCATGAGGTAATCGCACAGATTGATAATTCTTGAAGTACACCCTTTTTCTTGCTTGAGTCCTATAGAAGAACTTACGCTTTCACCCTTACCAAGTATTTCACCCGGGGATTGCTTCGATTCATTCTGACTTAAATTAAATAGAAAAGATAGGTTCTCAAAACATACCGTTTGCAATCACTTGGGCCTAGTCTATTAATTCAACGAGATTAGGATTGTCATTTTTTTAGACAACAACAGAAAAATATGGAATATTATGAACTATATATGGAATATATATGAACGTAGTTGTAACCCATAAAATCATTCTCTGAAAAGTTGTAAATTCAGTAGTTGATATTACAACATAAATTAGAGCGTACCTAGAAAACATATCCTAGCCGAGGAAGAAGCACTTGATTACATTACACATCACAAATTTACATATGCATATTGATTTTTTATGTTAACCAGTGTTCTTATTAATTTAAGACATCAAGTTGAGATTCTGGGAACCTCTACACTAGTTAGTTCCCGAAATTTTGACAGGGAATTCGCAATTCTTAGGTACGCGCTCGGCGCGTCTTTTTGCTAGATCCACGGTAGAGGATTCAGGTACGATTTTTGGATCCTCGATTTTTGCATTCAAGTGTTTCTAGTGGGATAATACAATAAGAAAATGTTGTGTTTAGTTAGATTCGTCGGGCATACTGATTTCGATAGATTTTTGTTGAGATAAGATTGAAAGTGCAACTTGATTTGGTTTTGGGAAACAATACAACAAGCTCACACTTTCTTTCAAAATAATTGCATTTTTAGCTTGACGCCTCATTCGCAGACGCATATTTTCCCACGCTTTTTCTTTGACGAAAGTCTTTGTTGTTGACTAGATCTTCAGATTAGAATTATTTGAAAGGTGATGAGAATGGATTAAGTTGGATAATTGCGCCCACTCGCTGAGCTGATCAAAGATTTCGTGTAGACCTTCAAGGCGTTGCTATAGTCTTCAATGACCAGACGCTGTGCGTGATTTTCTATTATAAACTCGTCTCGACTAGAAACTAACCATTGATTTCTCTGGTGAAGTTCCATTGTGTGCTGGGGCTCGAACAAGTTCCCATGATTTTCTCCAATGTCTTTTTTGTTCTTTTAATTTTCGATTAGAGTTCGGTGACTTCTGGATTTGCCACTTTGGAGGTCAGAATGCTAGCATACAAAGTATCAAGTTATAGTTACTCATAAATAACTCGTAAATAACTACTAATCAGTCAAATAATAATAATAATAATAATAATATTAATGACAATAATAATATTTATAATAATAGTAATATTAATATAATAATAATAATAATAATAATAATAATAATAATAATAATAATAATAATAATGATAATAATAATAATAATATTAATAATATTAATAATAATAATAATAATATTAATAATATTAATAATAATAATAATAATAATAATAATAATATCAATAAGAATAACTTTATTTTCCAGAGCCACTCGAATTAATGAAATCTACGAATGAGAATTAATCATTCGTAAATATAATTTAATTAATCAATATATAAGGAACGTCTGTCTTTGTAGTTATCTATATCAAAATAAAAATGAAAATTAAAATATGCATAATTATGTTAGTGTCAATTTTAACTATTAATATTCAATGTTTAGAAAATAATAATTTAAATGGTATTTCGCCTGATTCAGAGCTTTATAGAATTTTCAATTACATTGATAAAAACAACTTTTTAAAAAGACAATGGGAAGAACACGAAAAATATTTAAAAAGAAATGCTGGATGGAGATGCAATAGGTCAGTTTATGATCCATACAAACAATTAAGAAAACACTGGCCCATTATGAATGTTTTAGGTGGTGCTTTTGGTTGAAATTAGTAAAATTTTTATTTATTATTCAATAAAGTTGAGAATATTTTATTTCGTTTAATTTTAGTAAAAATTATTTAAAAATATTCTTTACAATACTTAGGTATTTTTTTATTATATTAGAATTTTATAATATTAATTATCGTATAAAATAATATCAATTATTTTTAAAACACAAATTTAGCAAATTTATCCTTAATATGAATTTTATTAATTTCGGATTCAAAAATACATTTGTTCCTGTGAAAAAGTTGAAAATTTTATTTATTTCGATTTAATATTAATAATAATAATAATAATAATAAAAAAAAAAAAATAATAATAATAATAATAATAATAATAATAATAATAATAATAATAATAATAATAATAATAATAATAATGTACCCAACCGTTAAATAGGCAAGGTTTTTCAACCCATAAACATTTTTAAACCAGCTTCAAGATTTTATCGAAAATTATCCATCTAAGCCCATTGGATTTGGTCACTGATATTTAAGTTGACTTAAATTTATAGGTTTGGTATCATATTTTGTTTGAAATTCGATCCTGACCCGCTGACAATATATGCTAATTTGACCCTTCATTCAGAGAATTTGACACAAGAATCGTTTTTTAATGCAAAATTAGCTTAAACATGTTATTGTTTGGTCGAAAGCTGACGTTTTCTTCAACTTTGATCCTGACCCCCGGTATAGGCTTATTAGATCGTTAATTCATAGTTTTTGACACTAGAATCAATTTCTTAAAGTAAAATTAGCTTTAATATGACTGAAATCTAACTTTTTTTAAAAATCCAACACCCTTCCAAAACAAAAAAACTAACAAAAGTAACTTGAAATCATGGTTTTTTTTGCACAGTATCAGCTTTCTCGTCCAAAATTAACCAAAAAATGATGTTGTTTGACTAAAATCGGACCATTTAAACAAAAATTTCAAAAAATAAATAGCGACCATTTCATTTAAACAAAATATGACGACTTTATTAAAACAAAAATTCAAAATAGCGACTTATTTAAACAAAAATTATCGATGGCGTAATACGACATTGACCCCGCATGACCTATGACATAATATGATCTTGACCCAGGTGAACTATGGTGTAACAGCGTGTAAAATCTCGTGAACAGCGTATTATGCAAACTCTGACGGTTAAATAACCATTACACAACCACGTTTGTTGTGTGAAACCAGTGGTTACGTAATGTTATGTGCGGTTACGTTGGCATCACCAGTCCGGTGATTATGTAATACACATAGGGTCCCTCCCTTGGGCTGGTACACTCATAGTATACTACTTTCAGTTTCCGCGACTTAACCATTGGATTGTTGTATAATAAATGAGATCGCCGTATTCAAATTTGAGTGTACCAAGATATTTTTGAAATTATGCATCACAAAAAATTGTTTTTATTGAATTAATTACCTTGACAACAACTGTCATCACATGAAACATATATAAACGTCATTCAGCATCACTTTGGGCCTAACAAATACACGTAGTCACAAAGACGGTTCACGTAGACCCTTCGCCGATTACCGTCTACTAAATCAAGTGACAGTTTATAACGCATACCCAATACCACTTATCTAAAATCTAATAATATGCTTGTCACAATCCACTAAATTCTCAACTACGGACCTCTCGAAAGCCTATCAGCAGTTTCCTATCCACATCGATGAAGTATCCATAACTGCCGTCATCACATTCGAAAATTTTGAATATATGTCCATGCCTTTTGCCTTCAGAAATGCAGCATAGTCTTTATAACGCTTCATGAACACAGTTTTTCGTAACGTTCTTCATGCTTTTCCATAACATGATGATATAATAATTACATTATCAATCGCGACAGCCATACTAAAGATTTTAAAAATTATTCTAATAAAACGATTTTATTGACAGGTGCATAATTACCAAAGATTTTGTAATACAAGTGCATAATTAATGAAGATAGAATTGATAAAAAAAAAGTATATTTTGATCGATTAATTGTAGAAATATAGTTCATTAATATAAAATACTCTACAACAGGGGTTCTTAACCTTTTTTACTTCATACCTCACCTAATATTTAATTTTATGTTCTCACCTCCAGCATAATTAATTTATTTTAAGAAAAGATAAGAAACATAATTATGGTATACCAACATTACATATATTATTTTATTTTTACCATTTTAATATATATTTATAAAAAAAATCATATTTAATACATACTGATATAAAAAATTATATTTTATATTAAATTTCATGTTGACAAAATTTATTTATGTGAAAAATTTATGTGAAAACAAAATCTCATACATCCTCCAACACATTAGTATACCTCCCCAAGGGAGGTATACCTCACCGGTTAAGAAACCCTGCTCTACAACATCATAAGTTAGTTTTTTTCATAAAAAATATTGTAATTACCAAAACTAAAATATTGAAACATGTATCATATTGTAAAGATTTGTTGCTCTTTTCAATTATATTTAACTTGCGATTATATACATGTGAAATTCATATAAAATTTGACCAGTTTTTTTTTAATTTAAAAGGTTTAATAAATTTTTAAAAAATAAAATTTGAATATTTTTCTCTTTATATTACTTATTTTCCGATGTATAAGTCGCTACTTTTTTCGTTTTTTTTCTTAAAAATGACGTGTGTGACTTATATGCAACAGCGACATGTCTGTTGAATTTTCCAAAATTATCTGGATTTCCTCCTCCAACGACGGTATATAATGTCATCAGATAGATATTTGTTAAGGGATGTTTTGATTCTGTTATTTGTTACATTTATACTAAAAAATGTTCAATTTAGAACGGTTTGAACTATTCAAACTCTATTTGTTCCATTTGCTATAATTTGGAATTCAGTTTTGAATATTATAGTTGATAGATACAGGTGCACTCACTTAATTGGATATCACTCAATGGTGAAGAAATGAATCAATTTACAGATAACGCTATTTGTTACTGTCATAGTTTATGTTTTACAGCGTGATAAACACGAAATGTCAAATTCTTTTTTCTAAAATCCTGTAAAATCACTGCCCAAATAGCTCTAATTTCTGGAGTAGCGTATGACCAAGGTTAGAAATTCATATGAATAACCATGAACTGGATCACAATTCTAGAGGTCTATGGTGTTGAAACTAAACACAGTTACAAAGTTTTATCATGAAATCTTTAGAAAATTTCTAAATTCTGAATCTTGATCTATCCTTTTGGAACAGAAATTTAAAGGTGAAAAGGAAATTAATTTTAGTGATTCGGAATCAGGAATATATTCTAAGATTTTTATCAGAAATAATATTTTCCTACTACTTTTTTGAGTCGATATTTTCTATAATATGCAATATCTTTGAAATACTTTTTAAGTTTTATTGTTAAAACTTCATTTAAACAAATAAATAAAAATAAATCCCATTTCATTTAAACACAATTTTAAAATATTCACACAAACAATCTTCAAGCCATATCTCCTTGAGAATTATGTTTTTGGGCTACCCAGAAAAGTGGTCCCTAAGCCAAATATATCTGGTGCCCAGCAGGGTTGTTCTCAAAACAAAAATCTTTGGAGCATGCCTCTCAGCTTCCACGTTTTGTATTTGCTAATGTAAAACAACCTATAGTTTTTAATTAATCTGATCCATACTGTTTAATTAAAAAAATATGGAAATTCGCCACTTTGAATATTACTATATCAAAAAATTATATCTGAATTAATCATTTCAATTACCGAAAAATTTAGTAAAAATTCAAATAACGTTTTGAACAGTTTGGAAAGTTTTATAGAGCCACGAAAAAAAGGCTTGTTTGAACATGTTGTTGTCAGGCACAATGACCTGATATATCTATTTTTTATATATTTTACATACAAATCGACCTGATACTGACTATATTAAAATAATACGTTGTCAGATACTGTCAGTGGCACGAATAATTTACAATAATTGATCCAGTTGAATTCTGTCAAAAAGCAAAAGAGGTGGTAGCCAAAACGAATTTCCGAGGAACAGAAAAATAATTTATTGAACTATAAAAAATTTTTGATAGTGTTGGGCCAGGACACAAATAGCCTTGAGAATTGTTTAAATGCATCAGTAATACAGCACGAAAACCCAGCACCAAGATAACTTAAAATACAATATACAACACCAACTAAACACTTTAAAATCTGAGAGAATATAAATAAATATAAAATCAAAAACATAAAAGTAAAATAAAATAAATACAAAATGCATCAAGAACCGCACGAAATTTACATAAAAAATAACATAATAACAAGAAAATGCGACCGTAAAATGACCATTTATATAAAAGTAGAAATTAATGAATTAAATGAATAAAAATAAAATATTTTTGGGATGAATAAATTTAATTAAAAATGTTAAAAAAAATTACCAGTTTAAATTAAGAAATAAATAAAAATTTAATTTAGATAACACATATAATTTCAAAGTCGAATTTTGTTTAATCGCACTAAAACTAACACGCAAGGTTAAGGCCAAATTATAGGTATATATACTGATATGATTTGACAAATATCTAATCTTAATTTTCAGTATTGATTTTAAATCGTATTTTGACACTGGTTGTCAGCAGTTTCACTTTGGATTATTTAATTCGATATTTTTATTAAATTTTTATGGATAATTATGAATTTTGTGGATATGGATTTATGGATTTCTATGGATGCATTAGATTTATTTAGGAAGTTTATTTCAATGTTTTTAATTTGGATGGTTGAATTTATGAATTTTAATGGAAGTAGCCGGTAATTTAGCTTTGGTTTTAATAAATTATTATGATGCTTAAATTATTTTCTAATTGTCGAAAATTTTCCGGCCCTCAGCCAATACATTGCAAGATAGTAAAATCATATACAGTATTCAGATTCGTGTAAGTGCGTGGAATACCTCAGATGATCTGTGCCCGTGAAGACATGGCGTGCGGAACGCAGGGATCGGAACGTCAATATTATTCCGTATAGAAGAAAGGAGGAGTAAGGAAGTGGTCTTTTGGTTACTTCCTCGTTTCTCGATTTCTTTAAAATCGACCTAAATGATTCTACAATCGGCTCAAAATCTCTAACACCGAGTAGTCCAGTGGGCACTCACTAACTATGAAATGAACATACATAGATCTTAAGGACAAAAAGAGGGAATGGGTAGCGGGGAAAATTGCGAAATCGTTGCAACACTTAAAATGAATAGCCATCGGAAAAAGATTAATCCGAACGACCAAAATCATGAAAATAATGTTTTTAAATAAGAATTAAATAAATTATGTTAAATTGAAACGGAAAATATGGGCAGAACGCTGCGCAAATTTTTGGAAATAGTTAAAACACTTATCATAAAAAACTGTAAAATAAGGGCGGAACGCTGCTCAAATTTTCCGAATCAACTAAAATACTTATAAAAAATAGAAAAATAAAAGTGAAAAGCGACTCAACGGTTGGTATAAGATTATCATGAAACTGAAAAATAAGGGCAGAATGCTGCTCAAATTTTCCGAATTAACTCAAATACTTAACAAAAATAGTAAAGTAAAAATGAAACTGTAAAATAAGGGCGGATCGCTGCTCAAATTTTCCGAAAATACTTTATCGAAAACTACAGAATAAGGATAAAACCGTAAAATAAGGATAATGGCAATTATAATAATAATAATAATAATAATAATAATAATAATAATAATAATAATAATAATAATAATAATAATAATAATAATAGTGATATTAATAATGATAATCATGGTATTTGCAGTAATGATGATAATAATTATGATTATAATAATCGTGCTAGTAATCATAGTAGTAATAACAATAAATATAATAGTAGTTATAGGAATAAAAATAATAATAAAGGTAATAGTAGTAACAATTAATAAAGGTAATACATATGATGGCAACAATAATAATGCTAGTAATAATAATAGAGAACATTGTAGTTATAATAGGGATAAGAGTAAGAGAGCTAGTGTGTGAATATTTAACATAACAAAGGGGGTACAGGCCAAAGAATAATCATCAACACGGACAATAATAAGAAGGACTATGGGAATGGACATAACAATGAATGATATGAGAGTATAGGTTAACATTTGAAAGAGATAGGAGAATAATGGGACCTAAGAATCAAAAACGAGCACAGGTCTTCTATCGACAGGTCGTTGGACCCAGAGATCGTTCGGTCAATTATAGCATTAGCAATAACGCTCACTTTTGCGGACGATCTACCCACTCGAACACAGTTCCAACGTTGCTTAGCAACGGGTGCCGAGTGGTAAGCGAAAGAATATTTGTATGGGGTTGTCTGGGTAACAACCATATAGTTTCAAAATATCAAAACCCAGAAACCCACCAATAGTAAATGAATTTTCTTTTAATAAATTTTAGTTTTTCATTTATTTGACTTACATTTAGCCGAAAAATAAATCCAATAATTGACAAAAATTATTAAAAACCTTAAGAAAATTAATTACAAATAAATTTAAAATAAATGTCGATAAAACGTATTATTTAAGAATTTGAAAAATTATCTCATACTTTAAGAGATAAAAATCCAATCCTTAAATTTGACTTTTTTTACAAATTTTAAAAATGACTAATACATGAACTGCATAAAAATTGCAGTTAGATGTTCATTAAAATTTCTATTATAGAAGTGGTTAATGAACTGAAACAGGTTTATTAGGGGGTGACAGTAATTTCGGAGACGTTTAAAGTATTTATTTAAATAAAATTTCAATAAATCTGACATAAAAATAAATCATAAACAGCCTGAGATTTATAATAAATACTAAAGCTTGATTTTAATAACAAACATTTTAAATATTTTACAAAAAAACTTTTAAGAAATTTAAGTTTAATGAAAAATATAACTTTCAAATTAGCATCTTCTAATATGTCTACTTGGGGACTTACATCTGTCAAAATTTCTTCCAGATTTCCTGATGGAAGCTCAACAAGGGCAGAAACTTCGAGTTGCCTAGAAGAGGAAAAGCTTCTTTGATCTTGATTTTCAGTATGAATACAGATCATGAAATCAAACCTTTTTAATTTTTCCAGAGTTTTTAGCAACAAGTGTAAGGAAGGCTAATGTGTTTATTGTTGATGTGTTTTATAGTGACTATTAAATATCCCGTGGGGGTATTATTGTGAATGTCTTAAGTTAAGACTCTTAACAATCTGGTGTCTTAAATTGTCTTCAACATCTGCGATAGATGAAAAGTAGTGGGATACCGGCCCTCTAGCTCAGAGGCCACCTAGCTCACATACCCCCCAGACAAAGAATTTTTTTTCTCTAAGTTTAAAAGTACAAATTTTTTAGAACAAAGACAATGACTCATTCAAGGTAATTTAAACAAATACCATGACTCATCAAATTTTTCTCAAGGTCATTTAAACAAAGACCATGACTCATTCAAGGTCATTGGATGGCTCATCAAAATTTCTCAAGGTCATTCAAAAGTAGGTCAAGGACATTGGATGACTCATCAAAAAATTTCAGGGTCATTTAAACAAAGACCATGACTCATTCAAGGTCGTTGGATGACTCATCAAAATATTCCAAGGTCATTTAAACAAAGACCATGACTCATTCAAGGTCATTGGATGACTCATCAAAATTTCTCAAGGTCATTCAAAAGTAGGTCAAGGTCATTGGATGACTCACCATATTTTTTCAAGGTCAATTAAAAGTAGTCAAGGTCATTGGATAACTCATCAAAATTTTCTCAAGGCCATATTATTTTTAAACATTTTTAAATTTTAATTTACTACTTATAAAAATAAGTAGTATATATTTTGTAAATTTATTTTATTATTATTATTATTTTTATTAATATTATTATTATTAACATTATTAATATGATTATTACTTTTTATTATTCTATTATTACTTATAAAAATTTTATTAATACTTATAAAAACATTAATTAATATTATTATTAATATGATTATTATTATTATAATTATTATTATTATTATTAATACTTTTAAAAACTTTTATTAATATTATTATTATTATTATTATTATTATTAATAATTATTATTAATATTATTTTATTATTATTATTAATACTTATAAAAATTTTATTATTATTATTAATACTTTTTAAAACTTTTATTAATATTATTATTAATATACTTATTACTTATAAATACTTATAAAAACTTTTATTATTAATATTATTATTAATTTTTATTAATAATAATAATAATAATAATATTAATATATATATATATATATATATATATATATATATAATAAACAACTATATCAAAACAACTACATAAAAACAATGAATTAATTATAAATACATTAAAATATATATATATATATATATATATATATATATATATTTTGTATTTTTACATGTAAAACATCTATAAAGTGATATTTCGCGTTTCGTCACGCTGTGGCTTTTGCATGAAATAATAATATTATTATAAAAATGTAAATTATAAGGAATTAAAATTTTAAAAATTGCATCTAAATTTCATAATAAAAATAAAAACTATTACAAGTTTTCTAAATAAATAAGTTTCCAAATTAACAAAAACTGATTTTTAAAAACATTTATTAATCAGATAACAACACGTCATCAATACCAATGTTATCTTCGTTAAAACCATCGAAAAGCTGTCCATTATCGCTGATTTCGATAGAGTCATCAAAACTGGGGCTCGAACCAACGAAAAGCGGCTCATCCAAGAAATTAACTTGGTCACTATCTATTGCATCAACCCCAAAATACTGCCCAAATGCGATACTGGTATTTTTCCCCACCCATAATCGCTTATCATCGTTATTACTCAAAGCGATTTTACTGTTTCTAAATGTGTGCAGTTGATGGTTCCGCGTCCCTATCCTACTTTGAGGTACTGTGAAAACTACGTTTTTATTGTAGCAATCTAAATACGACTGATGTTTGATGTCAGTCCCCAACAACTTCACCCCCTTAGCCCTCATTGTATCAGATTTGCCTAATAAACTATAGCACTTGGGTCTTAAGAAAACCCACTCCTTATACCCGAGACCTTTACTTTCATCTTTAAATTTTCCTATCACAGAATCTAATTTCCTCGAGTATAAGGGATGTGCCGGGTCGTAATTTGAGGTATCTAAAAGGCTGTCTCTTATCATTGCCGGCAAAAGAATGTCAAGCTTACAGTGCTTAACCTCAAGAAAAAACGAATCAGTGTCGCCGGCAACGATATTAATATCACAGTTAAATTCTGATCTATATTTTGCCAATTCATTATATTGTAATTGATACATCCGCAGCTTAGACAGGTCTAGTACTGATTGGCCAATGTAGCTAGGCCTGTCTAAACATATAGAATCTTTGTTCAGATGAGCAGCAATCAAATCATCCACTATTTTAATGGACTTTTTGAAAGTCGGTTTTGAAGCATATACAATCATCTTTTCAGCTGAATTACATAGCCTCAAATTCATTCGTGTTTTCAAATTCTCAACGGATTTACTATATAAACTGTTATTAAATAATTTATGCAAATCTCTATGAAGCTCGCACTTTGAGTTTGAGCGTAAATCTGTATTTCTTTGTATATATTCTTTAAAAATAGGTGCTTGTTTAAATTTAATTGCCCTATGAATACACTCAACTTCTGCACCCAATTCTATATACAGCTTGAGAAGTCTCCAGTGAAGAACATGGTTCTTCTTACTGTAATGCGTGAGCATTAACTTCTCAACTTTTGAATTGGGCGGGCACATTTTTTCCGGAGCAAGCGGAAAGTCATTCAAATACTGATGCACACGCTCAGGGATATTGATGTCAACTTCCATTGTATAACCATACGGAAGGAATTCAATATTCGCATTCACACATTCACTCAGCACATCATTCAGATTATCATGCACCCAAACAAAATCACCATACGGAAGGTTTTGGCTAAGTGCCCAACCATATAAATTATTAATGTCGATATACAAGAGTTCTGTATCTTCAGAACTTGCAACATGATGTTTGTTAACAAATGTTAACCCACCCCGTATTCCACCCTCATAGAAATTAAACATTTCCATGTCCAGCAAAAGTTCTATGGGTTCCTTTAATGTCATGAGAGCGGACGCCCATGACATTCCAGGAATTCCATAAAAATTCAGAGGTTTTAAACCATTGTAAGCAATAGCCTTTGCGCGAAATTGCTGAAAATAGTCTGCAAGGAGGAATACGTCTAATTTTAGGTAAGTTAACACATAGTCTAACATTGTAGTGCAATTTTGCTGTGTCCAAATTAGTTGGGCGGTAGCATATTCATCATCAGATACAGAATCCCATTTTGGAGATAGTTCATAAGTCGATTCAAGAACCTCTAGTGATACTGCAAAATCATAAGGAAAGATACCCTTTGCCTTAACTATAAGACCATCAAAAGCAGAACAAGTTAGAGGTAGATCAGTAAGAGTTTTCACAGCCTTGGCTAAAGAGCAATTTACAAATTGCATACTATCTATAAATCTAACAGCCAATTTCTTAATATTTACAATCAAAGATATGAATTTCTCAGTTGTTGTAGGAATGATATTTAATTTCCAATATGGAAATTCATTCAATCCATACTTTAAAATATGATGGTCATACACTCTCAAATTATGAAAGACAATAGGTAACTGTTTGCTTATTTTCCTATTTATATTACAGTTACGACAGGCAGCACCAAGATACTGACCTGTAAAATGATCATGGTCCTTAACCTTATTTCTAATAAGTTTTTTACAAAGATAGCAAGTTCTACATGCGATGAACTGCTGTTCCTCATTAGAAGTAAGATTATTCATAGGTTTTTTACCATGATATGGTAGGACAATTGTGACAGCAATTTCCTCTACTTTCTTTAAAAATTCCAATACACATTCCAAGCCGATAAAATTGAAATATTTGTGTGATTATTTATTAATAATAAGCCTGCTGATATCGGCATGTGTATTTGGTGATGTTTTACATCTTTAGGCAAAACAGCCTCAAAATCCGCATTAATTACGAATGGTGGGGGTATTCATTTTAGAATAATTTTTAAATATCAAATTTTTATTTTCAAGGAGCGTGTATAGGGTTGTTCCTATTTGATTTTTAGCGCACAAATCAACATGTGCCTTAAAGGTTTTATCATAATAAAAACCGTTTAAACAATGGGGACACCATTTTACACGAATTCTGGTGTTACATTCACTACTAGAATGACAATTCAACAATCTATTTAAATTAAAAATGGCGGTATAATGATAATTATCACCGTCTTGTAATAATAAAAGATTAATCGGGTTACCACCGATAACCTTTGTTCGATGAATTAAGACAAGGTGAGGAGGGTGAGGTACGTAATCAATATCATTCAATTGTTTAGAAAGGGTGTTGTTATATTCAAAGACATTGATTGCCAAATTTAAATCGTTATTGTTTCTCTCAAATTTGGGGATGCTACAGAGTCTCATTGGACAATCTGTAATTGGATCATAATTCAATTCATCCATAAAAGTAGTGTAAGAAGAAACACGCTCCCTATTCTTTAAAACAATATATCACGCTTTAAAATCGATAAAACACTATATATAAAACACGAATGATCTGTGTTTTTAACATTTACAATAGCCTTTTTACCTACTAGAGATTCCGGTGTAGGGATAAAACTATGTCCAGCTAATCGACTTACAGGATAATACGCGGTTAAAATAAAATCGATTTCGCGAATCTTAACTACGCGCCACCTACTTCCTAAATATGTGAATTTTTCGATTTTCTCATTTAACCGACTCACACCATCAGCAAGAAAACTATCGGAAAAGACACAAGCGCTATTTGAAAAGAAATTATCTTTTATTTCCCCATCTTTTTCAAATTGAATGAGAGCTGTAAACTAGACTTTTACAGATCCCATTTTCTTTATTTCATTTTGTAATTTATTTACAAGTTTATCCGTTAATGCGATTTGAAAAATGTTTTGATTTTCTAAATCAAATCGAATATTTTTACGGGAACCCTTTAAGTCAACCTCTATTTCGGGTTCATCGTTTATTTCAATATTTACCGAACCCCTTATTTGATTATATTCAGTTTCGTTATCACTAATGATGATTTCTATTTTTTTAATTTTAGCAGAGATACACGACACGATTTTATCAGCAGGTCTTTTTGATTTTTAGTAACAGTTGTATTATTGTTTATGTTTTTAGTAATCTTTGTATTATTTGTGTTATTATTATTATTAATAACATTTTTCGCATTAATCATTTGAAATAATGCCTTTTTATTAATTTTAAATTTATTTAAATGGCTAGAGTGTTTCTTATAAAACTCTAGATATTCAATGTCTTGGGCGGTATCGCATTTAGGGCAAATAAAAAAGTCGATGCCATAGAATCTATGACCATAGTAACTTTCCATAGTCATATGGCATTTCGAGTTATGTCCAATTCCAGATTGGCAATAGTTTTTATACAATCGACCTGATAAATATGTAATTATTATCAAATGTTTATTATTATTTAAATCATATATGAATCAAATAATAATATATAAATGATGATAATTATGTAAATATTTTAAAAAATTAATATTTCAATTCGTATTATAAATCCGTTATTTCTATTATAAATCACATGTTTGAATAACATTTCGTAAAATAATTTATAAAAATTAATATTCTTATTATAAATCATATATTCCTATTCGTATTATAAATCATATATTTCTATTATAAAAATAAATCACATATTCCTATTATAAAAATAAATCAAATATTTCAATTCATATTTCTATTATAAATCACATGTTTGAATAACATTTCGTAAAATAATTTATAAAAATTAATATTTCAAATCATATTTCTATTTCAAATCAGATATTTCTATTCTTATTATAAATTAATAATATTTAAAGTAATATATTATAATACTTTACATAATATTAACTTATACTCATTAAAAAATATTTTTATTCTTATTACAAATCAATTATTTCAAATCATATTTCTATTTCAAATCAGATATTTCTATTATAAATTAATAATATTTAAAGTATTATATTATAATACTTTACATATTATTAACTTATACTCATTAAAAATATTCTTATAAATTAATGATAAATTATAATCATAAAAATATTAAAAAATAATAAAAATCTTACATTTTTTATATGAAATCACATCATCTTCCCCAGTAACAGGGGCATCCATAGAAATGGGTACATCAGCAATAAATGTTTCATCTTCCCCAGAAATGGGGCATCAGCAATAAATGTTTCATCTTCCCCAGAAATGGGAGCATCATCAATAAATGTTTCGTCCAAATCTACTGTCGCTGTTGAATAAATATTTTCATCGATATCTTCAGAAACATTAATAATTTCTGAAAAACATTAATAATAATAATAATAATAATAATAATAATAATAATAATAATAATAATAATAATAATAATAATAATAATAATAATAATAATAATAATAATTTAATAAATAAATTACCGATATCAGAATCATCGCTATCTTCTATTAAAATAATTTCCTCATTTGAAACATTTTCTAAAATTATATTAAAATAAATAATAATAAAATTTAAAATTACCAGGAACAAATTCGTTAACACCGTCAATTTGATTTTGGATTTCGGTTATATTAAACCAATCTAGAAAATAGAATAATAAAAGAAAATAAATTTAAAAAATAATTTACCATTTTCATCGGCCAACAATTGTCGTAAAATTCTTGAATTCTCCATTTTGAATAGATTTTTGAAATCTCGCGAGTGAATATTTGAAAATTGATAAATTTTTGAATTAATTGTGACAACTTTGGAAATTGTCAATGTTTATAAAGAGAATAATATTTTCATGATTTAGCCAATCACATTTAAGCAATACACACATATAGGTGAGAGATTTTTAGACATGTTTTCTTTGTAAAACACATGCAGTCTACACTGTGACTGCATGCGTTCTTTGTAAAATCGCAGACATACTTTTGTTTGTATGTGTTTTCTTTGTAAAATCGCATACATTGAGTTTTCATGTGTTTTCTTTGTAAATCACATGTATACTTTTGTTTGCACGTGTTTTCTTTATTCAGTCTTCAGTGTGTATGCATGCACTTATCATGTAATGATCACGCACTTATCATGCATAGTCTTTGTGATAATGCATTAGCTTATCTTAATTTAATTAAACACATAATAATAATATTTATAATAATAATAATAAAAATAATATTAATAAAAATAATAATAATAATAATTATAATAATAATAATAATAATAAAAATAATATTAATAATAATAATAAAAATAATAATAATAATTATAAGAATTATAATAATATTTATAAAAATAATAATAATAATAATAATAATAATAAAAATAATAAATAATAAAAAATAATAATAATAAAAATAATATTAATAATAATAATAAAAATAATAATAATAATTATAATATTAATAAAAATAATAACAATAATAATTATAATAATAATAATAATAATAATAAAAATAATATTAATAATAATAATAAAAATAATAATAATAATTGTAAGAATTATAATAATATTTATAAAAATAATAATAATAATAATAAAAATAATAATAATAAAAATAATATTAATAAAAATAATAATAATAATAAAAATAATATTAATAAAAATAATAATAATAATAATTATAATAATAATAATAAAAATAATATTAATAATAATAATAAAAATAATAATAATAATAAAAATAATATTAATAAAAATAATAACACTAATAATTATAATAATAATAATAATAAAAATAATATTAATAATAATAATAAAAATAATAATAATAAGAATTATAAGAATTATAATAATATTTATAAAAATAATAATAATAATAATAATAATAATAATAATAATAAAAATAATAATAATAAATAAAAATATTAATAGTTAAAACATAACAATAAAACATAACAATAAACATTAATACATTTATTAATCATCAAATCTCTTGGATAATAACCAAGCTAAACAATGTGGACCACATGTTAAGGTCCATGGTTTTTGATACATAGTTTTATTATAGACAATAGGTTTATCCATTGTTTGCAGTTTCGAAACCATTAAAGCCGGATAATAGAAACTCATAAGATCAAATACAAATATCTTGCTAGGTTTCATATATATTGCTAACCAATGTTCTCCACCGAGATGAGATGATTGAGTATTGACGATTATGACTTGATTATTACGTAAATATGGAATTTTATCAAGAGGAAAAACACCTAAAAATTCATGTCCTAGTATTTGTTTTCCAATTCGATAGACCTGAACAGAACTACATCAATAATATTAATAATACATTTAAAAACTTACTCCATGACAAATTATCATAAATTATCTATACATTTATACCAATACTGTTCTGTTTGCAGTTATTTGAACCTCATTTTCAAATACTCCATATATTACAACATACACCAGTTCAATCCATGCCATTTGACATAGTATTGTTTATCCTTACCCACCATTTTAGTTTTCAATATTTTCTGAATTCTGAACACAGTAGGTTTGGAAATAACTTGTAATTCCTGTTCATAGAATTTCCATTGTATTAAATTGTTATCACTATCTTTAATAACATACATTACAGGACTCTGTTTAGTATTAATTTTAGTAATTTAAAATACCTCATCACTCCAATTACTATCGAAATTTTTGATGAAAGGTGAAGCAGATATTTTACTAATTCTAACGTGATCACCAACTTTATATTTTGGTTTTGTAATAGTAACTTTTTTAGACTGTACTCGTGTTTTTGAGCTGATACCTACGGGTCTCAAACCATTCAGACCTCGATGTGATGAATTATTATAACTAACAAGTATTTTCGGTAATACATTTATCCATATTTTATTACCTTGATGCACGAAATATTTCTTCAATCTATCCCTCAATGTCCGGTTAAATCTTTCAACATGTGCGGCTTTGTATTGAGAATGTACAGAATAATGATTTATTTTGAGACGATCCAGGATTTGCTTAACTTTACTATTGTAAAACTCCTATAATAATAATAATAAAAATAATATTAATAATAATAAAAAATAATAATAATAAAAATAATAATAAAAATAATAATAAAAATAATAATATTAATAATATTAATAATAATAATAATATTAATAATATTAATAATAATAATAATAATAATAATAATAATAATAATAATAATACCTAAATCGGTTTGCAAATTGTCTGGATGCCCATTTTTAAACATTGAGTTAATTGCTTTAGATATTTCCTCTGCAGACTTTGTCTTTGTTGGTACACCGCGGGCAAAACGACTGAAAACATCGATACATGTTAAAATATATTTATAACCCTTGTTAATCTTCAAATACGGTATCATCTCCATCAAATCCATTTGCCATAAATCATTAATACCGAATGTCTTATCGTTGGAAATCTTTTCCGCATCGGTTTGTTTAAACTGTACGCAAGCTGATCTGACAACCACTTTTGCGTTTCCTTTTTTGACTTTGGGACTCTTTTCTTTAACTTTGCCACTCCACCGAAATCTGCTTCGTCTTCTGGGTTCGTCCAAATCTTCTCCATTACAACAAAATGATTTAAATTTTAATTTAACATTAGGTAATGATTGCCCCATCGTTTATTGTGATAATAATGATAATGCTAATGGTAACATTGCTCCGATAAATCCACCTTGTTGTTTATATATGATTTTTCTCATTTGCTGACGATTTTTATTATTAACTAGTGATAACAAAAGCTTACGATGTTTATTCAATACTAGTTTTTTAGAATTACTGATTTTAATTTTACTTCTGACTACTTTTAATAGAATTTTGAGTAAATCATCGACAACAAAAGTTGGAAATGATTGTAAAATAGACATTCTTTTCATACTCGAAGCCTTTAACAATGCATTAAAATATGGGAAACTCCTATGATTTTTTACAATTTTAACTGTTTTCTTACTTTTTTTAATAATGTTTTTCGAAATAAGATTCATTGCAGGGTAATTCTCAGTTATTAGTTTTTTAGATGGTGTATAACTAGTTTTTGGTGGAACTTTGTTTTTCTTTTTAATACTTTGTCTAAGTTTTCGGATATTTTTAAGCCTGGATTTCATAAACATTTTTACATGTTAAAGTTTTCAACTTTGTTTATATACCAAGGCACCTTCTTTATTGAAAATATCGGTTATTACCCGTAAATCATCATTGCATTGTTGTGTGAAATCAAGAAATATATATCCATGTGGTGATTTTGTAGCATCTTGAAATGCACTGATGAGAAAATTACGATTATTAGGGAAAATCAATAACTGTTGCATCTCTAGGATTCTTGAAAATAACTAAATATTGAACATTTAAATTCCTTGTTCGATGTGCACCACCCTGATGAAATAGATTTTGAGTAATAAAGATCACAGTAACACCAACATGTCTACTGATTTTTGTGAATAAATTATTAAAATCCTTTCCTTTATTAGCTTCCTGATACAAATCATCAATAATGATGACATCACCTTTCCTTAAACGACTTGACCAGTTTTTATCGAAACCCTTTACTATTTTCATGTTTTTCAATTTACAGAAATTATCTTGAGTTAATCCATGTTCTTCATCTGCACCCCTATGCCAATAAATCTTGTTGAATTTGGTTTGAAATAAATTAGATTTCAGTAATTTACACACAAACATAGTTTAGTACTACCACTTGGACCGACGATTTGATATACCGCATCATTTCTTAATTCCATTATTAATTTGTATAATTATAGGTTTTTGTTTATATTATATAATTTAATGAACTCTTCCTAAAAATCATATATATAGATTAATATTTTTTTATTGTTTAATTATGTTATCAAATATAAATTATAAAGTAACTTTTTATGTATCAAAAATGATATTTCCAATTGGTAAACCCCAGCAAATTGTTGATAGGAGTGGAAAATACCCCATAATATTTTTCAAATCTGGCAAATGCAGAATCATGGGAGGCAAGAAACCTTTAGATGTCAATAAATTACAATATAGAATAAAGGAAATTAAAATACAGTCAATTACTGTTACCGTGGATATGGGTCAATCTATCAATCTATACAACATGTCAACAAAATGTCTTTCAATTTTATCATTATAATGGATGTACCAAGCGCAGTTCAAGCTATGAATGAAATTAAACATTATGGTAATTTATTGTTACTATTATTATTACTTGTTTTTAGATGATTATTTTAAAGTTATTAAAGAACGTCTAGAATTCTATTATCCAGAAATACATAAAATCATGGATAAGCCAGCATCAATAATTCCAGACTTGATATTCAATCATACATCAATATGAATATTTACTGTAATCGATGAGTTCCTATGGGATATCGAACAAAACAATTTATCAAAAGATATGGAACCCGAATACCCCTGTGGTGATGGATGCCATTGCTGTGCGGCCCGATATCGGAAGTATGTGGAATGGACTTTGAATAAAGCTCTTCGACAATACAACTATAGTAGAATTATTTCTTTATAATAAATTTGTTGTATATGTCTTGGTTTTCATTATATAGTAATAACGTTAATAATAATAATATTAATAATAATAATATTTATAATAGAATAAATTTACAAAATATATACTACTTATTTTTATAAGTAGTAAATTAAAATTAAAAAATGTTATGACCTTGAGAAATTTTGAATGACCTTGAACTACTTTTGAATGACCTTGAAAATTTTTGATGAGTCACCCAATGACCTTGACCTACTTTTGAACGACCTTGGAAATTTTGATGAGTCATCCAATGCCTTTGAATGAGTCATGGTCTTTGTTTAAATGACCTTGAAAATTTTTGACGAGTCATCCAATGACCTTGAGCTACTTTTTGAATGACCTTAACCTACTTTTGAATGACCTTGAGAAATTTTGATGAGTCATCCAATGACTTTGACCTACTTTTGAATGACCTTGCAAATTTTTTGATGAGTCATCCAATGACCTTGATCTACTTTTGAATGACCTTGAAATTTTTGATGACTCATCCGATGACCTCGAATGAGTCATGGTCTTTGTTTAAATGACTTTGAGAAATTTTGATGACTCATCCGATGACCTTGACTGATTCATGGTCTTTGTTTAAATGACCTTGAATGAGTCATTGTCTTTGTTCTAAAAAATTTTTACTTTTAAACTTAGAAAAAAAATTTCTTTGCCGGGGGGGTATGTGAGCTAGATGGCCTCTGAGCTAGAGGGCCGGTATCCCATTACTATGAAAGTAGTTGGGTTCTAGGTAGTTTTTTAAAGATGAGTACACAATTCATCTTTTTTTAACAATTTCTGAAATATTACTGGTGGTCATGATTTCCGGGATCCTTGGGTTACGTTTTCTACCATTTTCTTTCTCATTCCTTTTGTTTCTTAATATTTTATTGCTAGTTTCTTTTGTCCAAAGAGCAAACAAAAAAAGTATATTGTAGTTTGAAGTTCAGTTTTTGTTTGTATTTGTTTTGATAGTTCTCTGTATTTGGTCGTAATATTATCTATAGCCTCTTAGATGGCTGTTTCTTCGTCAAATGGACAATAGATGTCTGTTATCATTATTTTTTCTTTAAGTCTAACTATCAAATTTGGGTATAGGTTTTACTGGATTCTTTGGGAATTCGATTTTTTTCAGGGTTAATTTTATTACAGAGATAGATGGCTTGTCGCAGGCAAGCGATTTTAGTGATTATAGTAATTATAGTGATTTTAGTAATTAAAGTAAATAAAAAATAAAACATTCATGATTTTTAGTCGACAGGCGATTTGAGCCAATTTTATTTTTATGGAATTTTAAGTATGAAAAAATACTTAGGCTTTTTATTCGATATTTTTAGGTTCTTTAATCAAGTTTGAGCCAATCTTATTCGAAAATACTACTCAGTACGAACAATCATAGGCGATTTAAGCCAATTTTTATTTTTTTTAGGCTTTTAAATCGAGAAAAAATACTTAGACTTTTTTATCATGAATTAAAAATTTTAAAAAATTTTAAATTTGAACATTAAAACAAAAAATTATTTAAAAAAAATTCGTTCATTAAAACAAATAATTAAAAAAAAGTTATTTATTATTTATATATATTTTAATTATATTATTATTAAATTTAATTATTTGTTTAAGTCAAAAATGTTATTTATTTATATTTTAATTATATTATTATTAAATTTAATTGTTTGTTTTAATGAAGTGAATTAAATAATTATTTTTTATTTTCATTTAATTATTTATTTAATATTATTATTTTTATTTAATTAATTATTTATTTTATATTATTATTATCATTATTTTATTATTATTAACATTTTTTTAAAAATTTAATTGTAAGTCTAATAATAATTTTTCATTGTAAAAAATAACTTTTCATCCATACAAATATTTTTATTGACAATAAAAATTAAATAAAAAAGAATAATTTTTATTTCAAATCAAAAATATCCGAGTAATATGTTTTACGCATTTCGGCCAATAATATATGGATTGTTTGGTCACGTTTGAAATCGTGGCAACATGGGCATCCATTTGAACATGTTATTCTCATTCTATCTTTACAAACAATGCAATTTGCAACACATCGGTCACCAGATTCCTGAACGTTGTCATAGTGAATCTCTAGAAGTTCTTCAATGTTAATCCCTGTGAAATGATAAATCTTTGTTGCGAGAAACTATGGTGTGCAATAATCCAACGTATTTTTAATTCTTGGATAAAGTTCCTGAATTTTCTTTAAAATTACTTCAAAGAGATAAACTAAATAATAAAATAAAATACACATTTAAATATACATGATTTACCTTTTGACATTTTTTAATACCTAATAAATTAAACAAATTCAAACAAAATATTTATTAATTTATTAACATAGTTAAAGGTTCCTTGTGGTTTAAATAAAACTCTATAATTCATTTTATGGGTGGTTTTACACGTGGGACAAATAAAATAGGTGATGTAATTATAGGTATGAGAATAATAATTCTCCATAATCATATCACAATTTCCATCATGTTGTGGAGAATTGCAAAAAGTTGGGTAAAGGTTACCTATTATAATAAAAGAAAAATTTAAATATATATTCATAAAAACATTAAAATAAATCATTAAAAATCATTAAAATAAATCATTAAAATATAAACATTAAATTAATTTTACACAAAATGAATAAATGAATTTGATTGAATAATTTTATTTTGAAAATCTTATATAAGTAAATTAAAATAGTTTAAAATCATAAAATGAATAAAAGTACAGTAGAACCTCGTTATAACGGACCCCGTTATAACGAACTTTGGTTATAACGGACAAAAAAAATCGCAGAAATATATTAATTAAAATTTTCTTATTTTGACTTAATCTCTTAACAAATCCGTTCAATGCATTACAAATGATATTTATTTCTATCAATTAAACAATATTGATTGTATTTTTAAGTGAATAGCCTTCATATAAAATAGTGGCCTGTTTTAAGAATAAGAAATAAAACCCTATTTTTTTACATTAGATTATTTTATACATTGCGGTATATTTTTTTTAGTGCAATTAAAGAATCTTTTATTTCTACTAATAGTTTGCTGTTCCTTAACCGTCAAAATGGATAAACGAAAAAGAACAATGCTCAGTATCAACTAATAATTAACAAATTAGCATCAGGTGTTCTTGTTTCTCGCATATGTGAACAGTATGATATAAAGAAGCAAACTGTATCAGATATAAAGAAAAATGCGAGAGAATAAATAAATTTGCACTACTCTGTGATGTAGGGAATATGAACAATGAACGTAAAAAAATGAGATTTGCAAAAAATGCATTGCTCGAAGAGGCCTTAATGAAGTGGTACATTCAACAACGCTCCTGTGGAATTCCAGTAAGAGCTCTTGAGCTAAAAACTGCAGTAATCAAGTTAGGAAAGTATATGAATATAAATATTAAAGCAAGTGATGGATGGTTGTGGCGCTTCCGAAAAAGACACGGAATATCAAACAAACGGATTTATGGCGATGCAATGAGTTGTGCAGTGGAAGAAATTGAACCATTCAGACAAATGTTTAAAGATTTTATGACTGCTAAAAACTTCTCAAAGTTTTAGATTTATAATGCTGACGAGACTGGTCTACTCTGGCGCACTTTACCTGAGAATACTCAAGCTTATAATTTCGATAAAAATACACCAGGAAGAAAAATTGTAAGGATAGAATTTCAGCGTTGCTTTGTGCAAACGCAGATGGCAGCCATAGATTAACCCCTGTGATTGTTGGCAAATCTTGCAAACCTCGGGTTTTAAAAGATGTTATGCATTCTTTGCCGGTAGTATATTACAATTCTAAAAAAGCATGGTTTACTTAAGAAATTTTCAAAAATTGGTTTTTTAATCATTTTGTTCCAGATGTTATAAAATTTCAACATGAAAAGCTTGGAATTCTTCCTGCAGAAGCTACTGGTATTTTGTTGTTAGATAATTGTCCTGCGCATCGGTCAGAAAGTATCTTAAGAACACCAGATGGCAAATTTACCTGCATGTTCTTGCCAAAAAATACAACAGCTCTCATTCAACCAATGGATCAAGGAATTATATTAGCAACAAAACAAATCTATCGCAATAAGTTTTTAGATGAAGTGATGGTTGTGTGCTTGAATCAAAAAGAGGAAGAAGGTACAAGAGGTCAACGCACTGTACAAAATTTGAAAAATTACAATATTAAATCTGCAATTTTTAATTTTGGCAGTGCGTGGAAAGAAGTGAAAGAGCTGACACTAACAAACGGTTGGAAAAATCTTTTTAATGGAATTGATGAAGATATTGATATTGTTCTTGATGGTATTGAAGTTCGTGACTTTTATGAGGTGATCCAAAATAACGGGGAAACTAAAGTAGCAGATGATGATGTTTACGAATGGTTGGAAATAGACAAAGATGATCCTGGCTATAATATTATGACTGAGTGTGAAATAGCAGATCTGCTTATAAATGAGCAAAACAGCGAAAAAAGTGAATCAACAACTGAAAAAAACACACCTCGAAGGGTAAACATATCAACCATCGCTTCTCACCTTGCCGATCTGATCGCGTTTATTGACACTTCGCCGGACAGTGATTTCCAACAATATTCTATGCACTTTCGCCTTTTTCGCGAGTTAATTATCAAGAAACAACGAGCGCTATTAAAACAGACAACCCTCGATTCATTTTTGATTACATCTTCATGCCCGAAACAATTAGATAGTGAAAAAGCGAACTTCCAAGATGAAAAACGGGATAATAATTAAACAACTTTAAGTTAATTTTTTTATCTTGTAAAAAAATTTTATATGCGCATTTTAAATGCATAAGTAACAATTGTGACATTGTTTTTAACCCAGAGTCTTTTTAAGAAGATTTATGGAGTCGATACGAAAATTTACTTATTACGGACTTTCGGTTATAACGGACAACCCCTTCCCCGATATAGTCCGTTATAACGAGGTTCTACTGTAAATGGTTTTCATATTATGTAATTATTCATTAATTGTTTTTATAGAAACCTCGGTAAGAAAAGAAGCTGTCAAGTTAATTCTTGAGGAAAATTCAATAAATGCTATCAGTTTAAGCAGAAATTCACCAGTAATGTATTTACAATATTCAATGGAATATTTAAAATTTCCAATCATCTATTCATTTAGAGTAAGTTTTTTTATTAAAAGTAATATTATTAATAAATTTTAATAGGAATCAACAACATTGAAACAAAGCCTATATAATATGAAAGTTGGTGAAATTGGAGAAATTGATCTAAAAAATATAACAGAGTTATTACGAGCCATCAACAAAGATATTAGTTTTAATGAACAATTCACTTTTATGAATTGTGAAAAAGAATGTAATTATGAAAATAAAAAAGAAAATGAACATTTTATGATTAAAATAAGAATTCAAGGATATAAAGAAGGAAACCAGACTATTCGACCAATTTGGAAAATTATTGAAGTCAAATGTATTTAAATAAAATTTATTTAACTTTATTCGTCCTAGTTTTTTATCATATTATTTTGAATTTTTTTTGAGTTTAAATTAATAAAATGTTAATATTAAATTTAATTAAAAAATTATCATTTTATAATTATGATAGTAAAAATTTAATAGTACTTACATTTTACTGTTTTACTTTTGCGACTCAGAGTTTTAATATTTTGACCATTTTTGTTGATAATTTTTATTAAAGATTTTAAATCTTTAATTATATTATTTATGGATTCCATTTCCTAAAAATAAAAATAATTAAAAATATGATAAAAAACTTACTAAAGTTTGGTATTTGATAAAAGTGAATTTTTTTAAAATGCATTCAGTTATATATTAACAAACATGTAAGTGGTTACATGATCGACCAATTAAAAATTAGTTTATAAAACACACTTAATTACATAACATCAAAAACATTTAAATACATATAATCCTCTGAACTTAATCCTGTAAAAGTAATAAGTATTACATAATACATCTTTAATTATATTTATAATTAAAAACACAATTTTGAAAAGAAACTTTATTCAATAAATTCATTTATTTTTCATTGTTTTTAACCAAGCTAAGCAATACTGTCCACATGTTTTTGTCATCGGATTTTGATAACGAATTCGATTGTATTCAATTGGCATTAACATTGATTCTAGTTTATATGTATTAATATAAGGGGATAATAGAAACCCATTGGATCAAATACATTTATTTTATTTGGTTTCACATAAATTGCAAGCCAATGTTCGCCACTGAGATTAGACGATTGAGTATTTACAATCAAAGCTTTGTTAAAATCGATATATGGAATTTTATCTAGAGACAAAACTCCAAGAAATTCTTTTCCCAATGATTTTCTACCAATAGAATCAATCTGAATAGAACTAATAATAATTAAAAAATATATAATTAATAAAATTTCTTACTTCATACTTGACAATTAAAAAATCTCAATCTGGTTTATAGTTCAAACTAATACTGTTCGATTGGAAGTAATTTGAATTTCCTTTTCAAAAACTCCATATACAATTACCGTAACAGATTCAGTTAGGGGTGATCCAAACTTTATATCTAATCTTAAATTTCCACTTTTTGGTAACTGACTTTGATTAAGATCGAAATCTGGCGTCAATACGAATGTAAAGAATGAATACTTATTTCTAAAGTCTGACATACTGACAATTCAAATTTTTATTAAGATATTCCATATTCCTAACAATACTTTGCATATAACTTGTACTATAATTATCATTTTCAAAATCTTGACTATATTTTTCACGATAATCACTTCCTTTACATAAAGTTATTGACTTAACGTTAAAGTGATCAAACATATTAAATGTATCTAAAAACGAACCACTAAATCTTTTATTTCCCTGGAAAGTTACAAGGATAAAATTAGGTAATCGTCTATCACCAAATATTTGTTCCTTATAAAAAGAAGAAGATCCAATAGGTAAAGAAAATTGAACAACTTCTTTGCTTTACAATGGATAAATTGCATTTCTTGTAGCAAGACCTATTTGATGACCCCCTAAAACAGAAGGTTCAACACGAACTCTTCTAACCATTAATTTTGCATCTAGCAATACTATTTTAGGTACAAATTTAGTACATGTCAGACTTTTTTCTGGATTTGTTCTAGTTAATTTAATTTGGACACTAACACCTGGTAATAAATATTTGGGTTGATCAAAGAAATCAAATTGGAGTGGTGAACATAATGAAAATGTTTTTGATTTTGCAATCCATGTTTTTCGCATCAGATCATGTTCATTATTACCCATTCCCCCTAAAGATGTATGTTTAGTATCTTGATTATAATTTATAATAGTTTCAATTAGGGCTTTGTGTGCAAAACTATCATTTGCTCCTTCAATTTTAGTAGAATTAAAAACTAATTCAGCGTCTTTAAAAAGAGTTTGAAAAAGAAATTGTTTGCTGTTACGTCAGCTTCTTGTGTAATATTTTCACCTAAGCTATTTACAACTTTCAACTGAATATATAACAAAATATCGTTCAAATCTAAATATTCTGTTTGTGATCCGTTAATGTAAAATTGAATCGAAGAGGTACCAACATCAGTTATTGAATTCGTTGGGAAAATATCTTCAAATGATCC
Source organism: Schmidtea mediterranea (assembly GCA_022537955.1). Lineage (NCBI taxonomy): Eukaryota > Metazoa > Platyhelminthes > Tricladida > Dugesiidae > Schmidtea > Schmidtea mediterranea. The sequence goes on along the minus strand of CM039679.1, from coordinate 209,354,522 downwards.
ATGTTCAATTACGGCTTGAGGAGATGGTCTATCAAAAAGACATAATTCAGATTTTGCACTAATCATTTTTCAAATATAGTTCCGAATCCTCTCATTCTTTTGTTTATATGTTTCTTCATAATCTTTCTACGTTTAAGTGTCCCTCCTTTTTGTTCATTTTCATGATTAAATACATCACTTACTTTATTAATAACACTAGGTAAAGATTCTTTAATTTCAGATATTGCATTTGATTTTAAAGCAGGTAAAAAATCAGAATTATTATTTATTACGTCATTTGCCGTTTTCATACCGAAATTGCCTATACGTCTAAGAATAGGTAATGCAAATCTACCTATTGTTTTCAACCAACCGGTTCCATATTGTTTACCTATAAAATATGGTAATTCTCCACCAGATTGACTACTACTACAAAAATTTACAATGTCAGGATTGCTCATTTGTTTTACGAAAATGTAATGTAAGAAAAGTTTTATCTTCTTTACCAAATATATATTTATTTCCACTATCGTCACGAATATTGATTTCTATATTGTTTATATATGTTGACGATACAGACAAAGACATTGGGTTTTTCTCTATAATTTGAACTAGATCATCCTTTTTATGTTTTTCAACCCATACACATTTCAATAGAGGTACCAAAACATCACCAACAAGAATAGGTTCAATGATATTTGTATAGATCATCATTTGTTGATTACTTTGCAAAATTTATGGTAAACTTAATCGAACAATAACTTTTTCTGAATATGATTCTTCACTTAATCCCAAACTTTGAGACAAGAATTTACTAAATTTAACTTTACTGACATCATCTTCCAATTCAATTTTGACTAATCTTCCTTGTTCAATTTCGCAAGATTTAAATGGATGCAGATAAAAAGTCATTAATTAATCATTTATTTGTAATAAATTAGTAATGATTAAATTTTCTTCAAACTTATCTGTATACTCGACATCATAAAAATAATTTATAGTTAATCGAATTGTATCAAACTTTATTTTACGATTATTTGAAGGAATTTTAATTTGATTCAAGTTTTCAACAAAATTTATTTCTTTTTTATTAAATCCTAATTTTTGAGCTTCTGCAATACTGTCAAATGAAATTTTAAATTTGAAAATATTTACAATTAATATTTAAAGTATTTCCATCAATGTATACTAGATAAAATATAGAGTCGTGACTAATTGTATATTCATTCTTTGCATCGTTATAGTAAAAATATTCATAACTTGTATGTAATGTACTCTTACTATATTTAATATTTGAGTTGTTATAAAATGGAAAATTATTGTATACAAAAGTGAAATCAGTCAGAGCAACTTGCCATTCACCTTCCAAGAAATTGGATTTTGAAATTCAACATTAAATTTATCAGCTTTATTATTTGGATGAGTAAGAAGACAACTATTACTCGGTAGATTTATGTAAAATTCTTTATTCATTTATTTTTCTAAAATGTATTGATAAATATGTTTTGGTATCTTTACTAAATTTAATTAATTTTCCACTATCATCGCGAATATTAATTTCAATGTTGTTTATAGTTGAAGTTGAAATTGGTAAATACATAGGATTCTTCATTTCTAATTGTACAATTTCCCCTTGTTCATAGTTTTTAACCCAAATAAATTTTAATAGAGGAACTCTAACATCTCCAACAGTTACTGGTTCAATAATATTAGAATAAATGAACATTTGTTGATGATGATGTAATAATCTTGGAACTTTATTACCAACCATGTCTTTATCACTAAAAGTTTGTTTATTTAATCCTAAGGTTTTGATTAAATTGTTGTCGAAATATATTTTTGAAATGTTATCTGCAAGTTTTATTTTAACCAATTCATTGTTTTCAATTTTTAGTTCTTTAAACGAAGAGGGAATAAATGACAGTAATTGTCCTTGTAATTCAGATAATGTGTTTATGAGTAAATTATCTTCAAAATATTTTTCAAATATTGTTTTTTCTTCATAACTTATAATTATCCCGAATTGTTCCATAACACCATCATCTGTAAATTTTGGTAATTTTAATCGACAATGATTATCTTCACTAATGACGGATATAGAATTTAATCCAAAGCTAAACGCATTTTGAATGTCAGAGAATGTTACTTTAAATGGAACATGTGGACAGACAATAACCAAGTTCTCATATTTTTCAATAAAAACATCAACATCAGGGGTAGGTTTAGGATTTATTAATTCATAAGTTTCATTTTGATTATTTATTTTCAAATATTTTACTTCAGTACCACTCTTCATCGTTTCATAAATTAGGTAAGAATTACTATAAAACGGAAATGTTTTATACACAAAAGTAAAATCAACCAAAGCAACTTCCCACTCACCATCCAAGTAAATAGGATTTTGAAATTTGACATTAAAATTACTAGCTTCATTATTAGGAAAAATAAGAGGACAACTATTACTAGGTAAAATCATATAAAACTGGTTTTCTTTCATAATATTTATTTAATTAATTGATTTTCAGATATTCTAGTTGGAGTTTCATATCCATGCCATTTAACATAGTATTGTTTATATTTACCAACATTCTTGGTTTTTAATATCTTTTGAATTTTGAATGCAGTAGGGGCTTCTATAACTTGGAGTTCCCGTTCGTAGAATTTTCCACTAACTTGATTGTTTTTCTCATCTTTGATAAAATACATTACAGGATTCTGATTCGTATCAATTTCTGCGATTTGAAATACTTCATCGCTCCAATTGTTGTCGAAATTCTTGATGAAAGGAGAAGCACTGATTTTACTTATTCTAACGTGGTTACCTACTTTATATTTAGGCTTTTTAATGATAGAATCAGATTGTTGTGATATCCATTTATCCATATTGTTGGGCTCAGAGCCACAATTTTAAAAAAAAATTTTAAAAAAAATAAAAATAAAAATTAAAGACAATGAGTGGAAGTAATGGAACGAATCACTGTACATAAACATGCACCGCAAGAAGAGACCAAAAATAAAATAAAACATATTAATTAAAACAAATTAAAAATATAACAAAAATTAATAAAACAAATAATTAATTAAAATTCGGAAAAATGCCTTCAGATACAAAAAGAAACATACGAAGAAATAAAATAAACTGCCAAACCTTGCAAAATAAGGTTTAGAAAAAACACAGGTAGAAGCGGCGGCCAGAAAACAAATAAAAAGGGCTAAAAATAATATTACAAGAAAATAACGATAAAAATAAAATCCAGACATAAAATAAATTATATACAAAAAAATAAAGAAAAATATACAAAAAATAATAAAAATAATTTTAAAGTAATAAAATAATTAAAAAGCCCTAAAAATGGCGAAAGTTCACCTATTGGCCGCACACACGCATTAAAATAGTATAAATACAGTGATGAATTTCATTATTTTTAATCTTATGCTCTTAACTGAACTATTGATTTCAAACTACAAACAAAATTTTGGAACGTAAAGAATTTATTTTTGTCATTTTACGTTTATTTTTCTATGCTAATGTAAACTTTCCTCAATTAAAATTATGTGTAATGTTTCATTTCATTACTTTCTTAATAATATTTATATATATCTATAGTCCGAACCCGTTAAATTATATATGTATAGTATCGTAATAGACGGTTCATGGGACGGATCTCGTGCCGGCTAGTGGGTGAAAACCCTTAGTTGAGCTCGTGGGTCATGCCTCGTGAACCCCTCGGCAGTCCGCAGTCGGGTCTGGCGTTATGCACAGGACCGCTACGCAGGGCGCCGTTGTATACTTGAGGCGGCTGCTGAAAAGTGGCCGGAGCGAGTCGTTTTAAAATCCAGGGAAGTGCGAAAAATTTTAGTTAGGGGAGATTAAGCAAGATCACAGATTGATCAAAGGAAATTTTTATATTTCGGACAAATTAATGAATGGAAAGCGGGTAGCAGGGATAGGTTTTGGACAACGATAGCAAAATTTACTTAAAAATTAAAATAAAAAGAGACGATAATATCATAATTTATTTAGAAATAAAATAAAAAGGAATAAATACAAATTTCCCTCACCATTAGAAAGATATTCCGCAGTATAGGAGTGCAGCAACAACGCTCCATTTTGGTCTGATGTAACTCAAACGAGAAAATTCCACAATAACACATATTTTAAAAACAATTGATCCAGATTGAATAAAAATATGGGTCGGAGATCGTTCACAAAGGTCGTCCGATAACTGGACCAAGAATTACGCGTAGATCCAAGTAATTAGGAGAGGAGGACGATGATCTTCTAGTAATCCAACCATAAGGAAAATCAGATAGATTCTGACGATTTAGAGTTTCACATTCATCACGGTTGACTAAATACTATAATATAAGACTTAAAGATCAACCAATAGAATTATACCTACGCATGCATGAAGTCTAAAAATCTAATTCTGCTAAGCCGACACAATCTACAGATCGATAAATTTTCTTGTCATTAGAATCTGCACTTGGTATTCATTGGAATTTTCTCGAGTCCACCATTCATCGGAAACCACCGTAAGTATCTTTAGCTTATTTGAAGTAAAACCTTCTCTATTCATTGCTAGTTAATTGCCCCTAAAATACCTGTAGTTTAACTATCAATTAGTATTACGTCTATACTCACCTACAAATCCGATCGATCGCTTGAATGGTTTGCTGTTTGCCTCCACTCCTCAACACGTTGGGTTTACCAAAAGGTCTTCAATTAAAATACTTACTAAATAACGTTTTATTTTACTTCTAACTATTCTTAGTACTATAAAATGGTTAATTTCAAATAATTAATATAAAATAATTCAACTTACTTATTTTAAATTTATTTCTTTTCTTTAACTAAATTTAGTTTTATAAAACTATTAATTCTAATTAGTTAGTATGTAATAAATCGACTTAATTGCTAAAAATTTATTAATTAAAATATGAATTACCCGACGCGGTAATTATTCTCAAATACATTTAGCATCGTGAATTCATAATTCCAAACACTCGAAATATAATAATTCAATTTGTTTATTATAAAATAAGCAACTAAAACTCATATTACACTGAACGTTAGTTATCTTTAACTAATTTTAACATTATAATTTATTAATCTAAATGCTTACTATATAAAAATTCAATCATCTTACTGCAAAACTTTTAATTAAAATATATACGACATTTATTATAAATTTCAAGTACCGTTAGCATTACAACATCATTAACCAAAATATGTACTAAATAATGGTTTGAATATCGGATTTCCTTTTTCATTAGATAATGGAGGTTAGGGTTCGATCGAGTTATTACAATTTTTAGGATCATTAAAGTCCATTAAGCCAACGTACACTGCAAATTAAATCGGGTGGATATGAATCGCAACCAGTCGAGATAGTCCCTAATTAGTCTCATAAACCCAATTAAGGAATAATAATGTAGTAATATTGAGGTGAGCCCGCGTCGAATATGGTTACCGGGCGAGAAAATAATAAAAGTAGGAGTCAACTCGCTTATTAGATGTTAAAAATCCCTTCCCGAACCGCCCTGTCTACCTACCCCACCTCTCAATAGCCTCCGATTTTTAATTTCCTTTTCTTTCTCTTTTTTAGCATGAACAGCAATAACACGTCCCAGTTGAACAATCTGCCAAGGATTCCCCGACTTCCCCCATCTATAGTGGCCGTCCGGCACCAATATGAAGACCTGAAACAGCAGCACAATGAGCTCCGGGTTAAATATGAGAGAATGAAAGGCACCTGGGCTCCACTGAGAAGATTTTCCGGCTCACCCAGGCGCGTGACGAATTAATCGCCGAGTCACGCAGCCAACGACTGCTGATACGTGAACAATCAACGGCACTCCGTCAAGCATTCACGGACGTAGAGCTTCGGACTCACGTCCCAGGGAGTGTCCGGGCCAGTCAACTAAACATCATTCCAGCCCATCATCTCCCAAGTACTGAAGACCTCTCAACTTCATCAGTTCTCATCCATCTATCAGTTCTCATCCCTCCATCCACTCAAAATCCTCCGCCAGCAGAAATCACGGCGAACTCTGCCGCCACTACGGCTCGCCATAGGCCAAATCGGAATAGGCGACGTCGGGATCGACGCCGCCGAGAAGAAGAGCTCTGCCGAGAAGCGGAGCCTGCTGAAGGCACATATCGGATCGACGACTTGCCGCCCCCTTATCGGGAATTCGAGATCCCGGGGCTCGATCCGGATATTTGCTACGCTCCTCGGCTCATTTTCTCTTCCCCTCCCAGGTCCATCCACATCGATCCGTGAAGACGAAGGTCCTTCGAGGAGTAGTGTTAGTAGTAACGCTCACCTGCTCAAATGGCATTCGGCTATTGCGTACAGTACCAACATGATTTCGGTCATGGGTACGCAATGGTTATTAAAATCATGCGACGTATCGATTAAATATCCCTAGTAGTTGAAAGTGAAGGGCATATCGACGAGATGAGCGGTACCATAGTTTAGAAACTCCTATACGTCCAACAATATTATTTGTTGAATAGACATCAATTGGTCGCATTTCATTTAAACCCCTATGTGGCGAATAATTGTAGCTATAAATTGCTTTCTGTAAAACATTTATCCAGGTTTTATTTCCTTTATATACGAAATATTTTTTCAGGCGATCTCTTAGACTACGATTAAATCTTTCCACGTGGGCAGCTTTTAATTGAGAAAATACAGAGTAATGATTTATTCCTTTGATAATTTCTTTAACTTTACTATTATAAAATTCTTTACCTAAAGAATAAATTTAATTTAATTAATTTATTTAATTACATACCCAAATCAGTTTGTAAATTACGAGGCTTGCCATCAATAAATAATTCCTTGATTACTTCAGCCATTTCATTGGCCGATTTAGTTTTTGTTGGAATAGCGTGAGCAAATCGACTAAATATATCAACACATGTCAAAATATATTTATATACCTTATTAATTTTAGAGAATGGTATCATTTCCATCAAATCCATTTGCCATAAATCATCAACTCTCATTGTTTTATAACTACGTGTTTTGAATTTCTTCAACATTGGTTTATTTAAACTGTACGCAATTTGCCCAGATCACCAATTCTGAGTTTCTTTCTTTGAATTAACTACTTCCATTGCCAGTTTCCTTACACCACCAAAACCAGCGGGATGTTTTGGGTCTGCCCATACTTTTTCGAGCTTTTTCACTGTGTTTTGATTTTTGGTTAATGCTTCCTTCATTATTACAACAAGTTGTCAAAATATTTAAATATAAATTATGTTTATCCGGTGATGAATTCTTGGTACCCATTAAGAAGTTAATGATGAAATTGCGCTTATTGCAGATAATACTATTGGAATTAATGCACCCAAAAATCCACCATTTTGTTTATATATTATTTTTCCCATCAGACGACGATTCTTAGTGTTTACTAAAGATAAAAGTGATCTTTTATGTTTTTGTAATACAAGTTTTTTAACTTTAGTAATGTTTACATTACCACGAACTACATTAACAATAACTTCAACTAGATCATCTATAACAAATGAAGGAAAATTCTGTAAAATATTCATTCTTTTATTATTAGGAACCTTCATCAAGGCATTAAAGTATGGTAGACTACGTTCAATTTTCATACTAAATACATTTTTCATCTAGTTTTGTTTATATTTTAATCCACTTTTTATCTTCAACAATCTTCTAACTCGTTTTTATTATTTTACGTTTAGTAACCCTTTTCTTTGTAACTTTTTTCTTTGTTGATTTTTCACGTTGAACAATAACTTTTTATACGTCATTTCAAGTAATTATTTTCAGATTTCAATTTTGTTTATAAATCGTAACACCTTTCTCATTGAAAATATCAGTTCTAATACGTAATTCATCAGGGCATTGTTGTGTAAAGTCAAAGAACAAATATCCGTGGGGAACCTTTGTTGCATCTTGAAACGAATCAATTAAAAATTTTCTATCATTGGGATAAGCTTGTCTAGCAAGAAAATCTATAATGGTTGCATCTTGAGGGTTTTTAAAAATAACCAAGTATTGTACATTTAAATTACAAGTTCTATGACCACTCCCTTGATGAAACAAGTATTGAGTAATGAAAATAACAGTAACTCCAATATGTCGAGCAATTTTTGTAAATAAATTATTAAAATCCTTTTCTTTATTAGCTTCCTGGTATAGATCATCGATAATAATAACATCGCCTTGATGTAATCTAGATGACCAATTTTTATCAAATATTTTAATTATTGTCATTTTCAATTTACAGAATTGATTTTGAGTAAGTCCATGTTCTTCGTCAGCTCATCTATGCCAATATATTTTGTTAAATTTTGATTTGAACAAGTTCGATTGATACAAATAAATTCTTTCCACAACCACTTGGTCCAACTACTTGATATACTGCATCATTTCTTAATTCCATTTTAAAATTAATTATTTATTTAATTGTTTATATTTGTTTTAATTTTTAGAATTACTTGAATTGAAATTATTTGAAAATGTTGAGTAACATAAATTATAAAGGAAGATATTCTATACCTGATATGAAATTCCCCTTTGGAAAACCACAGCAAGTTGTAGATCGATCAGGTAAGTATCCAATAATATTTTTCAGATCGGGGAAAGCGATGTAAGCAACCTCTAAAAACTGGGGATTTGAAATATAATATACATGATTTACAAATTCAATCAATCACTGTAACAATCGATATTGGAAAATTTATAAATCTATATGAATTACAAAGAAAGGTGAATTGTATATTTGAACCAGAAATATTTCCAGCATTACGTCTTCAAAAATATAATCCATCATGTGTCAATATATTTCCAAGTGGAAAGTAGTAATACTCGGAATAAAATCATTGGATTATAATGATTATGTTGAAAATATTAAATCAGAAATAACTATGTTAATAAATTAATAAATATTTTATTTGAATTTGTTTAATTTATTAGGTATTAAAAAATGTCAAAAGGTAAATCATGTATATTTAAATATATATTTTATTTTATTATTTAGTTTATCTCTTTGAAGTAATTTTAAAGAAAATTCAGGAACTTTATCCAAGAATTAAAAATACGTTGGATTATTGCACACCATAGTTTCTCGCAACAAAAATTTATCATTTCACAGGGATTAACATTGAAGAACTTCTCGAGATTCACTATGACAACGTTCATGAATCTGGTGACCGATGTGTTGCAAATTGCATTGTTTGTAAAGATAGAATGAGAATAACATGTTCAAATGGATGCCCATGTTGCCACGATTTCAAACGTGACCAAACAATCCATATATTATTGGCCGAAATGCGTAAAACATATTACTCGGATATTTTTGATTTGAAATAAAAATTATTCTTTTTTATTTAATTTTTATTGTCAATAAAAATATTTGTATGGATTAAAAGTTATTTTTTACAATGAAAAATTATTATTAGACTTACAATTAAATTTTTTTTAAAAATGTTAACACGTTGACTGCCACAATATATATAAATACTACATTCCTACGGTGCCATAGTACATTATAGACTGTGGCAGCCGGCGGTACACGCGGCACCTAGTAAATACAGTTTAAGCCCACTGCCACAAGAGAAACATGATTATTCAGTAGTATTATGTATGTACCGCCGGGGCTACACGTGGCATATGTATAAAAATGTACTGTGTACTGCGAGAGGGCATATGGCAGTCAACGTGTTAATAATAATAATATAAAATAAATAAAAAGATAACGCCAATAAAAACCTTTCGTACGATATATTTCGATAGCACAGCTATCATCTTCAGGTACTCAAAACCAACTAAAAATATTATGAATTAACATTTAATTTAAACAAATTATTTTTTATTAATTTAATTTTTTAATAAATAAATATTTTTAAAAATATATTTTAAATTAATTTAAAATTTTAAAATTTTTTTTACTTATATTCTAATTTTTCTTTTCTATTTATTTATAAAATAAATAATTAATTAAATAAAAATAATAATATTAAATAAATAATTAAATGAAAATAAAAAATCATTATTTAATTCACTTCATTAAAACAAACAATTTAATTTAATAATAATATAATTTAAAAATAAATAATTGACTTGATTAAAACAAATAATTAAATTTAATAATAATATAATTAAAATATAAATAAATAATATTATTGACTTAAACAAACAATTAAAGTAAATTAAAATATAATTAAAATATAAATAAATAATATTATTGACCTAAACAAATAATTAAAGTAAATAAAAATAAAACATTCATGATTTTTAGTCGACAGGCGATCTGAAATTGTATTTATTTTAAAAATTAAATTTTTTTAGAATTGTTTCTTTAAAAAAATATATCATTAAAAAATACTGTCCAAAAATATGATATACATTTATATAAAGCATTCAACCTCAACAAGTCAAAAAAAACTGTAATTAAAAAACTTTATTTGTAACAACTATGTTAATTAAATAACGGATTCATAATTGGTTGATTTTTTGGTTAGTTTATATTGAAAAAAATCATTTTAAAAAATTATTGATTTCTATATTAAATTTAATTACTACGCTGTGTATGTGAAATGGGAGATTTTGGTGAAATTAATGTTGCAGTGCAAAGAAGAAGTTCCAAATCGAAACAGTTAACACCCAATAAACTTAATGATATATTACAAAAATTGTTAGGGCTGGAAAAAGGCTACAAATTGGAACATGGTGCTATTAATAAAGTTACGGCTGATTTTGGATTTACTGGTTTGACTGTATCAAGAATTTGGCACGCGGCACTAAACAGTACGGCGAAGTTAGAATATGTGTAGATATTTCATCAAATAAGAAAAATAAATGCTGAAGAAAACGCAAGGATTATTCAGAAAATTTATTTAAAATGAGAGATATCTCTTTTAATCGTCGAGGAACGATTCGTAGTCTCTCTTTCGCTATCGGTATTCACAAGTCTACACTTTTTGATATATTTTAATTTACTATAAAAATTTATTACTTATAAAATTTTTTTATTTAAAATAAAAAATTTAGTATACATATAAAATCAAATTCCAAATGTATATCATAAATTCAGTCAAAAAAACCGTAAATGTATTCCATATTTTCGAACAAAGGGAATAATAAAAATTAAATAAAAAGCAGTTCATTTAAACAAAAAAATAATCATCCTCATAAACATGTCTTTGGGGGTAATGTTATAATTCATGTCAAACTACTAAATATATAAGATTTTTGAAAAAGAATTAAAAAAATCCTAAATATCTTTAGAAAATATTCTGACATAATGGAATATTGTGGTGAATATATCATGTCAACAAAAGCTTATTATTCACATCAACATTTCCCAGTTTCTTCACTCATTGTCCATGTATACCAACAGTCAACAAAGTCATTGTAATTTGATAATTAACTTTATTTTCATTCAGAATATTTCTTCTCTCGATTGATGAAAAAACACTGTTGAAAGATTTTTTTTGTCTCCCGTTAAAATTATTTTTGGAAATATTGGGATTTATACTTAATAAATGAACCCAACGATGAAAGTAAGAAAATTTAAATTTATCTCATTTTTATAAAGTAATTTTTTTAGCTGTATTTGTAAAATCTTCCCTTGGAAAAATGAGTGTCAATGCATCTATCAAACCAAATAAAGCTCAAGGAGATGACAAATATGAAAACAAAAATCATCTGAAAATTATACCGAATTTGAAAAAGAGCGTGAAGAATAAAACATTAAAAAGTAAAACATCTGTTGATAAAATTAAAAAACCAAAAAAATCCAAACAAAAAGTTTTACCTGTCACAGATGTATCTGAAAAATTAAAAAATGAAATTATTTCCTCGGAGAAAAATAATTCTCAATCAACAAAAAATGAGTCAATAATAAAAAGTAAATGTTAAAGTTTTTTTAAGAGAAATCTCATAATTCAAGCTTTTAAAATGTTACATTAAAAAATAAATTTGATTTGTATATATTATTTATAATTTTTTTTTGAATTTTGAAATGTGAGACAGGGGCGCTTCTTACTGTCAGTTTTGTACGTGCTTTAGTGCAAATGTGCCAAGCCTCTCAGCACTTAAAAGCTTTTTATTAAGGAATTAGTGAACGCCGATCGATCATTTTGGAAATCTCATTTTAGTGCACTTAGAAAATAAAACAACCAGAAATATTTTTTATTAAAGAAAAATTTATTAATGTGACGAAGAGAAAACCTAACATAATCGACTCAAATTATTATCGCAATTAATGCATTGGTTCCATATCTGCTTTAGTGGGACACGGGTTAGTGCTTATATTTTTATAGATATCTCTAGATAAATACTCTTTTCTGTATCACCAAAAGTTTCGATCAGTACATTAAGTGGTTAAAGAAAAATAATTCTAACCATAAATAACTCTTTGTAAAAGTTTTTTTTAAATATCAACAAATAATTATTTATTAAACACATATACTCTTGTCAGTAGAATTTTCTATTCTTCATTATTTTTTCGTTTTCAAAATTTAGATACTGAAAATAAAGAAATGGGAAATTTTTTTATTTTACAATTTTACATAATAACATACATAATAAATTCCAATTCATAAAAAACCTTTACAAAATTTCCAGCATTAATCCGGTTAAACAAAAACCTTAAAAAACATTAATTAATTAAATTCCATAATTTTATTCTTTTTAATTTAATTTTCAAAAAATTCTTTTTTGAAATTGACCACCATTAAATATTCTCTGTACAGCTCGCTTCTCTACACGTCTCGGATTTTCCTCGCTGTTCAGTTTTCTGATAGAGAATTTAAAATTTCTTATTAGTTTGTTTTTTGTTTATTACTTTCTCTAAGGGACCATCACTAAATGTTTATTATTATATTTGAATTCGTCGTCAACCATACCCGTTTCCCTTGATCAATATTAATTTTCAAATTTTCAAATTAATTAATTTTGTACTGTAATTATTTTTGATGTTTTTGTTCATTTCTGATTTTCTGTACCCTAATTTTATTTTCTTCCTTTTATATCAACCATAATAATACATAGAATGATTTCTTATCATAATCGCTAAATTTGTATCAAGCCTACAAATTTTGATTTCAAGAAAATGGAATCGGTGTATCCAGAAAGTATGTTAATTTTGCAGTTAGATTTGTTGCGATATCTTTGTAACTCTTCATACTTCAATTGATACATTCAAAGTTTCGAATAATTCAGTATAGCTCTAACAGATTCCATCCAATTACACTAATTTCTTATTTACAAAATACCGCAATCAGGTCATTATTAATTTTACAAGTATTTTTAAAAGTAGGTTTTGATGAGTATGTAATTTTTTTAGAAGCTGAACTTTTTATAAGATTTTTATAAGATGCGTTTTATAAGACTCTCGTCAATTTGTTTCGGCTCGAAATTAGAAATTAGTATCGATGTAATCCTTGAAAATATAAAAATGGGTTAATATTATCACAAGATAAAAGAAAAATTTGAAGGGCGTAGCACTTATTGAAATTATGCGTGAGCATCAAGTTCTTAATATTTGAATCTGGAGAACACATCATTTCAGCATTAAAAGGAACATTGTCCTGTTTGTTGAGAAATGACTCAGAAATTGTAAGATCGACTTATTTAGTAAAACCAACAGAAAGTATTGCTAAATCTGCTGATTCACAACAGAAATGATTTTATCTAATTCGTTTCTGTCGATTACTCAAAAAATGTTTAAAAATAGATTTATGTTCCATGCCTATAAATTATTTAAATGCATATACAAATAACCTGATTATTAAGTACTAAACAACTTCAATAAAACGATTTTACTTATAGATGTATTATTTTTGACTTGGAAACGAATAAATTTTTAATTACCTCTTATACATTTTATTTCAAAATGCAAGTGGATTATTCTATGTTGATATTTTATTATCAAGAATTCACAAGTTCAATAGTTTTTGAAACTAGATAACACTTTAAAATCGAAAATTTCAATTTCTTACTTGAATGCCTTATTGTGCTCAATATTATTACTGGTTCCGCTCAACCGGGCATGCTCATGAACTCGTGAACAGAAATGAGGAGCAGTATTTCCAATGTGCGACATTGATCCCCATTACAAGTAAAACGATATATAAGATAAGAAGGGGATCACAGATTTATTAGGAATATATCACTTTGAAATAATTTTAACATTAGTACTTTCAAAAGTATGAAAAATAACTTCTCAACGCCAGTTAAGATTATTTAATCCACCTCATTCAGATTAATAACACATTCATCGACAGTTTCACACTACAAAAATTGTAAAAGACTTAAAATACATCTATGCTATTAATAGTTTCACAATTATTAGATGGTAATGTCCAGTGGTGTTGTCGAGCCGGAACGCTCCGGAACGTCGTTCCGGTACTTCGTTTTTGGACAGGAACGCGTTCCAGAACTAAAGATGTTTTCTGATAATGAAAATTGGCTGACGTATTGATTTCATGTATTGTTAAAAATATTTATGCAATATTGCTTGAGTATCTAATATGCGTATTTTATAATTTGTTAACTAATTTTATTAAACGTTCGTATTATTGTAATAAACATATATATATACATATACACAAAATGGGTTTCGTAATGATTTTCGTTTTGTTTCCTTTTTATGCTATATACAGGGCCGATCCTGGCAACGGGCGAAAATTGGAGGAAATTTCCCCCCGTCGTCAAATTTGGGACATGAGACCGCACAGAGCGGCCGCCTACCCAGGATCGGCCCTGTCTATATAATTATCTATACGCGTTCCGGTAAAAAAATTTTATGACAACACCACTGGTAATGTCCAAGAACGATAGACCAATCCGCTTACAATATTTATGGTTTATATATACCATTAGATGTTTTTTGAGTAAATACAAAAGTTTATCTTCAATATTATTTGCTAAAAGAAATTATGACTTGATGAATTTTTCAATAATAATAATATTTATTTAATTATTTAATAATTTTAACAATTAAAAATAACATATTTTATTGAAAGAATATTTCTATTCAAATGTGAAATTTCTAGAATCTGATAAAAAATTTAGTTATTATTAATTTTTTGTATGTAAATACTGCAAAAAGAAATTATAAAATTTGATTCTTTAATTATTTCACATGTTGTAATTGATATGTTTATGAAATGTTTTTTGGAAGATTCAATTTTTGCAGCTGAAATAAATAAAAAAATTGCAATATTGAAAATCCCGAAGAATGCGGAATTCTAATAAACAATGTTTATCGAGGCATCATAAATGAAACGCAAAATTTAAAAAATGGAATTATTCGAATATTTCTCAGCTCGACATTTACAGGTAAATATTTTTAAACCATTTTTAACCTTTGATTTCTGATATTATTTGAATAGACACAAACATTGGGAGTCTAGCTAGGGTCTCCAATAACTAGTGACCCTAATTTAGAAAACAAAGGGTAACTTGAAAACAAATTTCTGTCCATGACAACTAATAATGTTTCGAAAAACACCAAAACATTTTTGACAGTGATGAATTTGAACCGAAATCGGGGATTTTACAGGATTCTGTAAATCTTTTTTTAAGAATAAAAGGTGACATTGGTGCATTTTCATTTAGGTAGCACACAGGTCACACACTTGACCCTTTCTCTTTGTTTATTGGTTTATAGTATACGACTTTGGTGTCGGGTTCACGTTTAATGTAAACTCCATATTTCCTATATCACATGAATACGTTAACGTCATAATACAATGACGAAATCAATTTATTTACCATATCTAGAGGCATCTAAAAGGTTTTTTAACGTTCAGTCTATTAATAAAACAGCTAAGAATGAGGTTAAAGTGAATGGTCCAAGTACATAAAGACAAGCCTAAGAGAAAGTCTGAGAAAATTTTATCTTGAATTTGAACGAAGATTTAATGACTTCAGTTGTATTGTAAAGGACTTGGTTATTTTCAGCATGCTTTTTAACGTGGACGGCGAAGAGGTTTGGATTTTTGAATTGAGTAAATTGAACTATTTCTGACAATCCTCTTAAACAGTTGTTTATTAATCTACAGAAATAAAAGTTCTTCAAGTCTTTGTCGAAACAAAGTTTCACATATCTAATATCTAACGTGCAAAAAGTTTGAATTATGTTTATTTCATCGTCTATATGTGAACAGTTTTTTCTATAATCAAACTTCGAAAGAACTGTATAGAAAACAAACTAAAAGAGAAAAAAACTAAGTTCACTTCTAAGAAAGCGAACCAAATTTTTCGGAACTTCTAGAAAGGCAGTCACAACTTTATTCATAGCATTAGTATTAAAGAATTTTTAAAATCTTGATTTTTTCTTAGTCTTCTCAATTTTATTATTTTGGCCCCATCTGCAAAATGTTTGCACAGATAGAGAAGAAAAAACAGTTTGATAATTTAACATATTATATTTTCAGATACAACATTAGAAAGAAATATTATTATGAAAAATGCTTATCCCAAATTAAAAGAATATTGCAAGAAGGTCTACGGATTAGATTTTCAAGTACTTTAATATTTACATATTTCATAATTTTATTTTAATTTAAATTTATTTTTGCTTACCTTGCATATCAAAAATGCGTAATATATCTATAAATACATCCATCCCTCATTTTCTGTTTTTTCAAACATTATCTTTATGAAAAAAAATATTTTGAGAACTGATCATAAAGTAATCACATTTATGTTAACAAGAAAAAAACAGAAAAAAATTAAAATAAAATTTGAGCGATGTAAAAATTGCTAATTGATAATTGTCAGTCATATAAGATCTCTCATGCATGCTCTCAAATGTTCACCATTAAGACTTAATTATTGAGTATTGATAATTATTGTCGGCAATCTATGGTACGCGGGTCAAATTTGGAACGCGGTTGAGTTCTCAATGGCACTCTATACACCACTAGGTAATAGTGACTCTAATACTACTAAAGGCGGTTTCACATATATTCTCTAATATTATTAGATAAAAATATATATTTGTATTGGTATTGAAATGGTATTTATTTTGCTTTATTAAACACCAATTTTCCACACAACGTCAAATAATATCACAAGCATGTGTACTGTGGGCTTTCAACGAGAATGTAAATTTTATGTTTTTGTTTTTCAATTAAATGTATTGTTGGGCTATAAGCCATAAGTTAAACAAAAAAAAATGAAGAAATTGTGTAAATTAAAACAGAATAATTAATGATGTTTGGAAATTTTCAAAATGGCTGCTATAACATAAGCATACACCGCTAACAGAAAATAAAATAAATAAAAAACACCAATTAAAACAAAATAAAAAATAACATAATTAATTAAAACCAATAATTAATAAACTCCGCATACAAATGCATATAGAAAAATAAAGAAAACACAAAACCACCTACAACCTTGCAAAACAAGGTTTAAAAAATACACAGGCGGAAGTGGCGACCAGAATAAAAATAGAAATCAGAAAAGAAAATGTAAATTTAATGAAATTAATATTAAAAAACTAAGAAAAATAAATAGAAAAAGAAAAATAGTAAAATAAATAAAAGCCATTAAAAACCCGAAAAAATGGCCAAAAATGATTTAAAATTCGCTGATTGGTCGCACACACGCACGAAAACACTATATATATAACAACCATTTTCATAAAAACTAACCTTTAAAAACTTTTATGAACTCTTGAATTAGTTTGAAAACTTTGTACTTTAATCGTAAGTGGATTTTTATTGATTTAATATAATAAATATATTTTTGTTATGCTAATGAATTTTTGATTTATCAAATTTTATCATGGATGGCCGCGATACTTTTTAGTATCCGCGACAGGTCCCCCTAAATTTACATTTATATATATTCGTGTTAATTGTGGAAAGTGGAAGAGCAACATTCAATTCCGGCAGTTAAATTTGCAGGATGTTGACGTGTTGCTTTGTCACTAACCACTCTTCGGTGTCTGCTTAGTCTGGTCAACCTTGTTGCACTGATCGCGGAGTAGGACACCGTCGGAATTCACCGTGGCGGCCATTGCGATGTTGGTCGGAGCGGTAAAGGGGTAAATTGTGGGAAGATCGCCATAATTAAGGGGATAACATTTGTGTAAATGTTTAAGTAGGACGATACGATTTTTCTATTTTTCAAATTCCTGTCGAAATTAAGTATATTGATGGGATCGGCTAGAGTTAGGAATAGCAACCAAAGAGCAATAAATGAAATTTATTTTTTTCATTAATTTAAATTGTATCCTGTGGAGAATAGACATGGAATGTTGAATTTAAAAATAATTTTAAATCGAGTAATGACCGGAGTATCAGTGTTTTTCATTTTTGTTTTTCGAATTTTATTATTATTAGATTGACGACCAATTTTGACATTAAGTAAAATACCACGGTAATTAATAACGATTAGGAGATTGATGAAGAATTTGATTGTTTGAGCATGTTAATTAATTATTATTCCTATTATATGTAATATTATATTTAAATAAATTTATAATACGAAATTTTTCCCCCATTTAGCTTTCTCTCTTCCGAAACTCTATAAATCATTTTCTCTTTTCCAATCGAAAAATCTTCAAACAGCTATTCGAAATGCAATTCATCTATCGAATACCAAAATTATCACAGCCCAAGGCAAACGCAGCTACCCAACCCAACATCCAGAATGACGACCTCACTCACCTATCTTGCCAACAAAAATACAATAAATTATTCGCGGAGCACGAACGCACGCTCGGCATGTGGTTCGCTCCCGAGGTGGTGAAAGCTTTGCACAAGCAGATACATCGTCTGACTAGATGTCGAGACGATCTGATCACCGAAAATTGGGCTCAAAGGATCATCATTAACGATCAGAGCGCCGCATTAATCGCATCCTTCACTGAAACCGAGTTAACCAAGCGGTTAGCCGGCCGTGACTTAGCAGTAAAATTAAACCTCATACCTGCAAATCACATTCCGGAAAAAACGCAATTGGCCCCCACACAGACCCAAAAATGAACAAGAAGCACAATCCGAGTAAAAACCGGCGTCACCGTGAACGACGCCGAGCTGAAGGAGTCACACTGCTGAATAACGCGGCCAAGGTGCTCGAAGAAGCCGCAACACTGGTCGCCGAGCAACACCCCGAATTCGTCAAGTCGGACGAAAATCATACGGAACCAGCGAAATCCGTAGAACCCACACCTCAAATCTGTGCTGACGAAACGGACAAACTGCAAAGTCGCGTGAACCTATCACTAATCTCAACCCCTCCTCTATGATCGACGAGAATCGGAAATCATCAACTTCCGTAGGATACTGGACAGATGACTTCGAGGACGAGCTCTGCCACTCAGTTCCCCAAGTCGGATCTAATAAATTGATTCTCGGCCGAAAGCGGAAATTCCCAGTCGACATCGACGAATAGAAGCATGATTTCGATAGTGACTGATTTCTTTCGTATTGAGTTAACAATCGATTTATGGTTTAATTATATTTTGTTTTATTTCTTTTATAAATTTTGTAAATTTTAAGAAAAGCAGAATTTTGGTAATTATTATTGATTTTTTAGTAATTTTGACTTTTCTACCCAAATAAATCATGAATTTATGTTTACGGTCTGGTCTGAGTATAGTATAATGTTAATAAAACCTAATGCTTGCGAATGGTATGATTGAAGAGGTTTATTTAGCTAAGAGAACTGAAATGGGAATGATTGTAATTCTTATTAAAACCGATTTAAATTCATTATATGAAGTATTTTAACAGTAAAAGAGTAATTGTAAATGAAAGAAAGATGTAAGCCCCAAGAAGACTTTATTTTTTTTTATATAAAACAGAGAATTTTTACTAAAAATTAGGAACAGCTGATCTAACAGCGAATTTAATAATTTAGATAAAATTTCGAATTACCGCATGTTAATTAAGATAGAATTTTACAAACTTAAACAAAATTTTAGGTTATTAGGATTAATTTTGCCTTTTTCGTAGTAATTCAGGGGTTTAACCAGAAAATTTAGATAATTAACGAATTAGATTTTAAAAACTCATTAGTAAAAATTTTCCTTCAGAAAATTTCTAAATTATAATATGGAAAGTTATTGATTTAATATCTAAAATAATGTTGTCTAATTTGAATTATTAAATGGCAAGTAGGTGACCCAGTGTCAGATGAGTATGTTTCAAACTCTAAGTTGTACTATTATTTAATGATAAATTTAAGAGATAATGACAAAGCTTTGTCCTGGGCGCATGCATGAGATCGATAAAAAATATGGGAAATGTGAGTATTAATGTCGAGGGATTCAGAGGAGTTAAGTAGACGTAAGTCCTTCTAACGGCAGTCAGGAACCCGAAAGCGAGATTATCACAAGGAGTAGTCTTAGAAATAGGGCTCACCTGTTTTGGACTCTCGGCTGTTATATACAGTACCAACATGAGCTTGCTCATGGGTATATAGTGGTAAGGTCAAAATTGTGGGGTGTCTGGGTGAGATAGCACTTAACTTAGAAAAGTCAAGAGTTATTGAAGTAAATAGATTAAAATAGATGAGCGCATATTTAAACAAAATTAATTCTACCCAGTACACCAACAGTATTAAAAAGATAATTTTACAATCAAACTATTTTCATAAAGAACTGGGTTATTTAATGCGACAGACATATACTTTTACTTATTTGTAATAAAAATTAGGCGACACCCTGAATTAATTGGTAGTGTGGCACACTACACCTAAAAGGTTGCTGACCCCTAGTCTAGCTTTTGATCAAATAGGGGATTTTATCAAAGTAATCCACTCATATAAATTCTTTTGCTAATATTCGTTTGTTGATTTTATCAATCTGTATGTAAATATCATAAATTAGTTTAGTTAATTAATTGACAAAATATAAATTAAAAAAGAAGTAAAATAAAAAACAGTTATTATTTTTTGATAGGGTTAATAGAATAATATCTAGATGATGAAGTATAACGCATTGGTCTTTTTGATTGTTTTGGTTGTCCATGCAATCTTTTCATTGCGTTACCATAGAATCTTTTTACCACATAAATTGTGTCTCCTTTTGTAAAGCACACGTCTAAGTAAGACGTTGTTTCATTGATACTTTATTATACCTGCTTTACTTAAGCTACTACATAATAGCTATTAGGATATAGAACATGGGGTTCCTGATTGTGTTAGAGGATTTTACGTCTATATTGTTATGGTTGTACAATTTTACAAAAGATTATAACATTTAGGCACAAAATTGGAAAAATAAAATAGCTAATTAAAAATAATCAAAACTAAAATCAATATTTTCAGGGGAAATGGGCATGTGCCGATACCAATTGACAAGACAATTACGAAAATAATAATATAAAATAAATTTAGAACCCTTGAAAAAGTTATTAAGAAAATATAATTTAATTAATTAATTAAAAGGATGAAAACAAATAAATTAAATTAGTTAGAAATTCTCAAAATGAATTTAATTATGAAGGAACTAACAATCTCTATACCAATTGACGAGACAATTACGAAAATAATAATAAAAAATAAATTTAGAACCCTTGAAAAAGTTATTAAGAAAATACAATTTAATTAATTAATTTAAAGGATGAAAACAAATAAATTAAATTAGTTAGAAATTCTCAAAATGAATTTAATTATGAAGGAACTAATAATCTCTAAATTCAATTTATTTTTAAAACATTTCCTGTGGAAAAACCGAAGCTGCTGAGATTTGAAACAAATTAGTTCCACGGGAGCTTTATCAAAATCTGAAAAATCCAATTAAGGAAATCTCTAATCATCAACTAGGCCACAGATTTTTCCAAAATATTTTGTCACAAACTTTGCTGGAATTTTGCTACGAATTTGAAAGGAAAAGAATAAAAAATAGATTCAGTAGAAATCAATCGAACTTTGTTCAAGAATATTTTGAGAATTTCAAGCGTGTGTTGTAGATTCGAGGCGGCTTGTGAACTGTTGTGAAAATTTTGGGTCAATAAAAATTATTTATGTGTTACTTCGGTGGTGTTTAAAGAACATGTGAAGTCAGAGAAACAGTTCCTGCCAAACAGTATTAAATAATAACTCAACAATATATATCAAATATATAATTTATATAATAATATAAAATCGAAATATAATTTTACTTTTTACATTATTTTTTTCTAGATTGTAGATATGAGATGGGGAATACGAGACGAAGCTACAGATGATCACAAAACTACAGAACTATGTCTTCAAGAAATTGAAAATTGCAAACGTTTATCAATTGGGCCGAGATTTGTGGTAATATTCAGTAAATATTATTTTAATAATTTCAATAAAATCTAATAAATAATAAATATTAAAATCTAAATTTGCTTGCATATATTTTATTTAATCTAAAACTTGTTATAACTTTTTTTGAATTAGTACTAATGTTTCAACTGATTAACAACCCTAATAATACACGTAGGTGCGTAAATCAAACTTGATACAGCTAGAATAACTAAAATAGTGAAAACTTACTAAAATTTATGTATCGGCCATTCTAATGGCTTTTTAGCTTTATAGGAATTTATATCTAAGATTTTTTAGATTTATCTCTAAAATTGTAAATCAAATTAATTTTAATCCTAAATTTATCATATAGTTATGATTGTAATTATTATGATTGTAATAATATAATATATAGAGTTATTATTTATTCGATCAATTCCATATCGAAGATTTGTATGCATTTTTATTTTGTTTGTATGTTAAATTTATATTTTATTCTACTTTCTCAACTATATTAAAAGTTATTAATCTTTCGAAGAAATTATATCGAGACACATATTTAAGTCACATGGCTTTATAATATAGGTTTATTGGTTTTTTCAATTTTTGTAATAGTATTTTAACTTTGCCAGAGTAAAAGATATTATCTAACCCTACACTTCATATAATTAAAAAAGATAGTAATCAATTATTTTATTGTGCTTGAAAGAACTGAAAAAAATCATTTTTATGAAATGATTCTTTAATTTGTAAACTTTAATATTACTTCGCAATCATAATATATTTTTATTTACTAATTATTATTAAATACTTATTGTTGGGCCAGCACACAAATAGCCTTGAGAATTGTTTAAATGCATCAGTAATACAGCACGAAAACCCAGCACCAAGATAACTTAAAATACAATATACAACACCAACTAAACACTTTAAAATCTGAGAGAATATAAATAAATATAAAATCAAAAACATAAAAGTAAAATAAAATAAATACAAAATGCATCAAGAACCGCACGAAATTTACATAAAAAATAACATAATAACAAGAAAATTCGACCGTAAAATGACCATTTATATAAATTAGAAATTAATGAATTAAATGAATAAAAATAAAATATTTTTGGGATGAATAAATTTAATTAAAAATGTTAAAAATAAATTACCAGTTTAAATTAAGAAATAAATAAAAATTTAATTTAGATAACACAAATAATTTCAAAGTCGAATTTTGTTTAATCGCACTAAAACTAACACGCAAGGTTAAGGCCAAATTATAGGTATATATACTGATATGATTTGACAAATATCTAATCTTAATTTTCAGTATTGATTTTAAATCGTATTTTGACACTGGTTGTCAGCAGTTTCACTTTGGATTATTTAATTCGATGAAGGATATGGATTTATGGATTTTTATGGATAATTATGAATTTTATGGATATGGATTTATGGATTTTTATGGATGCATTCGATTTATTTAGGAAGTTTAATTCAATGTTTTTAATTTGGATGGTTGAATTTATGAATTTTAATGGAAGTAGCCGGTAATTTAGCTTTGGTTTTAATAAATTATTAGGATGCTTAAATTATTTTCTAATTGTCGAAAATTTTCCGGCCCACAACCAATACATTGCAAGATAGTAAAGTCACATACAGTATTCAGATTCGTGTAAGTGCGTGGAATACCGCCGATGATCTGTGCCCGTGAAGACCCGGCGTGCGGAACGCAGGGATTGGAACGTCAATATTATTCCGTATAGAAGAAAGGAGGAGTAAGGAAGTGGTCTTTTGGTTACTTCCTCGTTTCTCGATTTCTTTAAAATCGACCTAAATGATTCTACAATCGGCTCAAAATCTCTAACACCGAGTAGTCCAGTGGGCACTCACTAACTATGAAATGAACATACATAGATTTTAAGGACAAAAAGAGGGAATTGCGAAATCGTTGCAACACTTAAAATGAATAGCCATCCGAAAAAGATTGATCCGAACGACTCAAATCACGAAAAATAATATTTAAATAAAAATTAAATAAATTACGTCAATTGAAACGGAAAATATGGCAGAACGCTGCGCAAAATTTTGGGAATAATTAAAACACTTATCATAAAAAACTGTAAAATAAGGGCGGAACGCTGCTCAAATTTTCCGAATCAACTAAAATACTTATAGAATATAGAAAAATAAAAGTGAAATGCGACACAACGGTTGGTATAAGATTATTATGAAACTGAAAAATAAGGGCAGAATGCTGCTCAAATTTTCCGAATTAATTCAAATACTTAACAAAGATAGTAACGTAAAAATGGAACGCGTAAAATAAGGGTGGAACGCTGCTCAAATTTTCCGAGTCAGTGAAAATACTTTGTCGGAAACGGTAGAATAGGGATGAACCGAAAAATAAGGGCGGTACGCTGCCAAAAATTTCGAACCAACAAAACTACTTTGTCTAAAATTGTAAAATAAGAATGTTAAGAATTTTATAAAGCTGAGGAATGAGGAAGGATCTCTACTAAAAACTCGACAATAATAATTATAATATAATAATAATAGTAATAATAATAATAATAATAATAATAATAATCATAATGATAATAATAATAATCATGGTATTTGTAGTAACGATGATAATAATTATGATAATAATAATAGTAGTAATAATCATAGTGGTAATAACAATAATTATAATGGTAGTTATAGTAATAAAAATAATAATATAGGAAATAGTAGCAACAATTAATAAAGGTAATATATATGATGGCAACAATAATAATGCTAGCAATAATAATGGGAAACATTGTGGTTATAATAGGGATAAGGGTGAAAGATATAATGTGGGTGTATTTAACATAACCAAGGGTGTACCGACCAAAGAATAATCTTCGACATGGACAACGATAAGAAGGACTATGGGAATGGACATAACAATGAATGATATGAGAGTATAGGTTAACATTTGAAAGAGATAGGAGAATAATGGGACCTAAAAATCAAAATCGACCACAGGCCTCCTATCGGCAGCTCGTTGGACCCATGGATCGTTCGGTCAATTATAGCATTAGTAATAGCGCTCACTTTTTGCGGACGATCTACCCACTCGAACACAGTTTCAACGTTGCTTAGCAACGGGTGCCGAGTGGTAAGCGAAGGAAATATTTGTATGGGGTTGTCTGGGTAACAACCATATAGTTTCAAAATATCAACACCCAGAAACCCACCATTATTATTATTATAAAATTAAATAATGTAAAGTAGAAATAATTAAATAAAACATTTATAATTAAAACTTAAAATATTAAAGTAAAATATGGGTGTCTTGCTAGACAATTAATAACTGATGCATCGTAGGGTTTTAAAAACAATTAAATATTGAATCTTCGTGTTACATTTCCTATA
This sequence comes from Schmidtea mediterranea, assembly GCA_022537955.1. Taxonomy (NCBI): domain Eukaryota; kingdom Metazoa; phylum Platyhelminthes; order Tricladida; family Dugesiidae; genus Schmidtea; species Schmidtea mediterranea. The sequence goes on along the minus strand of CM039679.1, from coordinate 209,328,918 downwards.
ACTTTCACTCTGATTAAACAGGTTTTGGGTTATAAAAATGACCATAACACATTTATGTCTAGCTATTTTTGTAGGTAAAATAAAATATTTAAAAAAAATTTGCATGATAAGTTTTTATCAAATACTTTTATTATTGCCATTTTTAACTAACAAATTGTTTGTGTGAAGCTATACTTGTCATCAGCGCCCTTATGCCAATAAATGTTTATAAATTTTGATTTCCACTCCCACTCGGACCAACAATTTGGTAAACTGGATCATTTCTTAAATCTATTTTCAAAATTAAGCTCTTTATATGTATAGTTATTATTATTAAATTAATCAAACATGATAAAATATGAATTTTTGTCAGCAAAACCCTAATAACTGGATAGTCATTCTATCTAAATTTATGAACAAAATCTAAACCAAAATTATAAATTATATTTTGAATATAAAACTTATTTAAAACTTTAAATTCTGAATCTAATTTTAAATTAACTTAAAATAAAAATTAATATCTAAATTATAATTTAATGTCTAATTCTAAATTAAATTATAATTTTAAATAAACTATTTAACTTTTTGTTTTAATAACATTATACAACATGCTTTTATAAATGATAACATATTATGTATTATTTTTAGATTATTTTAGATTAATGTAAGAAGAATAAAAACAAATTTAATTTGAAAGAAAATATTTTGCTGATAATTTAAAAGATTAGCAAATGAAAGACAGATAGTAATACTATATTGTCATTAAAATTTGATTATTAATTCTAATAGAAATAGAAAATTAAAAATGACTAATTAGAAAAATTTATTTAATATCAATGAAAATATTTTGATGAAAGTAATCAGATAAGAAAAGGATGGAAAAATTTGGATAAGCTAATTATGCCTGATTATAGTATTATACTGTCATTAAAATTTGTATTAATTCTTCCTTAATTTTGTTTTACTTTAGAGAATTTATTATAGCAGTTAAATTAAATTACTTAGAAACTATTAAGATTAATAAAAAATAATTAATACGAATAATATTAGGTTACACTATGCTATTCTTTTAGTCTAATTTTTTATTTATTTCTTAGATAGCTAAGAGTTCATTTCTCATTCCAAGTCAAAAAACTAGTTGTGATTAGTATAGCTGAATAAATTCGTTGATATTCGTTACATGTTTTCCGAATGATGATAAATTGTAATTGAACAATTATTTTTAATATAATGGGGTTGTGTGGGTCTGTTTAATTCTTTTATTTAAATATTGATTTGCTAACTGGTTGTTGTGGTGTGTGTCTGTAATCTAGTTCGTCGGAGGCCTTTGTAAATATTTATTTCTAGTGAGAAAATATTTTTATGATTTGATCATACTGCTGATGGTGCTTTGTCGTGTCCGTTCAATCACAGTGTATTTGTGTTCTGTAATGGGCTGGTAGTTGACTACCCCGCCAGGCTAGGCTTAATTTGTACTATGATACTCATGCATTAATCGACCTCACGTTGGGAAGTACATACGACCTTTGTGGAACAAAAAAAAATTGAACAAATATCAAGCGTGTCTTTCAGACATATGTATAAGGTCGATGCTTGATAGGCCTAGCAATAATAAATGCATAATTTTTCTTGTCCTCATTTGCTTGGATTTTTATTGCGTATGTTTTATGTAATTTTTGATCATTAATTTCAAAAAAACAGATTTTCCTTAAAATTTGTCTATAATCTAATTTTTAAACCAGATCAAACGCACATATTTTCTATCTCATTACAATATTAGTTTCTGCGATTTATTTTGCAACATTTTTGACACTCAATTCATTATATTTAGTAAATTTTGACTGTTAGATCGCCTTTTTTATCAAAAATTATTTAACATCAATGTTTTTCTTATCTATAATAATGAAACATTCATAAAAATTAATTATATGAATTTTACGTAATTATAAGTTTTATTAATCCTGTTGTTCCATAAGAAATCGTAGAAATTAAAGTAATTTGTGTGACACATTTCATTAATAATACAAAATAATAATTTCAATTGTTGGTGTACTGGGTGTAATTAATTTTATTTAAATCCGTGATCATTTGTTTTAATCTATTTTGCTTTAATAAAACCTTACTTTCCTAGGGTCGATGCTATTTCACCCAGACGCCCCACAATTTTGACCTTACCACTATATACCCATGAGCAAGCTCATGTTGGTACTGTATATAGCAGTCGAGAGTCCACAAGCAGATGAGCCCTATTTCTAAGACTACTCCTTGTGATAATCTCGCTTTCGGGTTCCTGACTGCCGTTAGAAGGACTTACGTCTACTTAATTCCTCTGACTCCGACATTAATACTCGCATTTCCCATCCTTTATAATCGATCGTATATATGCGTCCGTGATCTCATTTTCCCATCAATGTTCAAGTTGACCGTTGAATACTGGCCCAAATCATATTTCGAGGCATAGTAAGTAAAATTTGATTACCCATTTATCATTAACAATTCATTCAATACAGAATAAATTAAAAATCTTAATTAATAATTTTATAATTATATTTTTTTTTTTTTTTTTTTTTTTTTTTTTTTTTTTTTTTTTTTTTTTTTTTTTTTTTTTTTTTTTATTTTAAATGCTATATTTTAGAAATTTCCTGAAAGGAAAATCTTATTTAATAAGGCTTTTCGATTCTACTTTCATTAATTATCAAATTTTAGGGTTAAATCCCTGAATTACTATGAAAAAGTATAATAATATTAACAACCTAGAAATTTGTTTAAATTTGTAAATTTCGTATCTTAACTAACACGCGATAATTTTAAAATTCTTCAAAATTATTTAATTCGCTGTTAAATCAGCTGTTTTTAAATTTAAAAAAATTTTTCTTTTTGAGTTAAGGAAAAATAAGGTTTATATCTTGTCTTTTACTTAAAATTACCCCTTTACTTTCAAAAAACCTCACACAAGTGCTTTAAATTACTTTAATGAGAACTGTAATTCTTCATAATTTAACTCCTTTAGTTGAATAAACCCTTTTAACAATACTATTTATAGGAATTAGGCTCCCACTATCATAATATCATACTCGGAAATGATTATTAACTTTAATTAAATATTTATTTATAAAGAAAAACCAAATTTTTCAAGAAAATAAAACTAACTACAAAAATTTAATTTTTGATAAAATTTACAACATTAAGTCACAAAAAATGTATAAATAATACATAAATCTATTATTCATCCTAACAGGGTACATAAATATTGTGTTTTCATGCATGGGTGCGACCAATCAGCGAATTTTAAACTTTTTTTGGCCATTTTTTCGGGTTTTTTAATGGTTTTTATTTATTTTACTATTTTTTCTTTTTCTATTTCTTTTTCTTAATTTTTTAATATTAATTTCATTAAATTCACATTTTTTATTTTCGCTGAATGTTATTTTTATTCTGGTCGCCACTTCCGCCTGTGTATTTTTTAAACATTATTTTGCAAGGTTTTAGGCGGTTTTATGTTCTACTTTATTTTTCTGCATGCATTTGTATTCGAAATTTATTAATTATTTGTTTTTAATTAATTATGTTATTTTTTTTAATTTGTTTTAATTGGTGTTTTTATTTTGTTTTGTTTTCTGCTTGCGGTGTATGCTCATGTTACAGCAGCCATATTGATAATTCACAAAATGACATTAAATATTCATTCAATTTTGTTTAAATTATGGCTTATAGCCCAACACAATGAAAATACTGCAACATAATATATTGCTATTTTGTGATAATATCATTACAAACCTTCCTTAACTTAAAAAAGGGCGGGAGAGGATGGCTCATGTAAAATTTCTAAACCTAATTAAATTTGAATCTTTTGTTAAACAAAAATTGTGGTGTAAATAAATAATGAAGAATACATGAAATATTTTAAGTTTTTTTATAAGGCTCTGCTTGGCGATAAATATGGATACCGACCTGTCCCCCGGAAAATAATTGCTCAAGATTTTGAAAATATAAAAAGTGTGAATTCATTATCGAAATTAGATTTAGAAATTCTCAATAATTGGTATAAACTGGACTCTAACACAGCCCCTCACATGTTTGTCTTGCAACCGATAAGTTCAGTCTTGGTTAATTATAATAATAAAGTAAGTGTTTTGAATATAATCGCCTTTAAAGTCATTGCTTAAGCTTCATGCGCCTAAGCGGGAGCCATTTGTATCCCAAATCTTTTTGTAATTTAATAATGACATGTATTTGATATTCCAATGAATGGAATTCAAATATATATTGGGGGTTTGCGCCGGCTTGGTCCGGCTCGCGTGAGCCGCTTGTTAATTTACCTCTAAAACCAAAACAATATGCACATCTCGTCGATGTGCCACACACTCTCAAAAATATGATGTGCGTAAGTATGTTAAATTTGGAATTTATCAGTTTTTTTGTGCAATAAATGTTTTGTTTTGTTATATATATATATATATATATATATATATATATATATATATTAAATATTTTATACTGTATTAAAACAAACGAAGACAATGTACTAATTTATCATTTTGCTGGTGTACTGGGTGTAATTAATTTGTTTAAATCTGTGCAAAGCTTATTCAAGCTTATTTTCCACGATTAAAATGCCTTCTTTCCTAGGGTCTATGCTGTCTCACCCAGAAGCCCCACAATTTTAATCCTAAAACTATATACCCATGAGCAAGCTCATGTTGGTACTGTATATAGTGTTGGCGTGCAGGGTAGAATTAATTTTGTTTTAATCTAAGCTCATTCATCCAGACTACTTCCTCGACTACTCTTGCATTCCCTAGGGTATTTCCTTTCTTACCCCGACGCCCCACAATTTAAATATAACCACTGTATACCCATAGGCAAGCCCATGTTGGTAATGTATACAGCAGCCGAGAGTCCACAAGCAGGTGAGCCCCGTTTCCAAGACTACTCCTTGTGATAATCTCGCCTTCGGGTTCCTGACGGCCGATAGAAGGACTTACGTCTGCCTAACTCCTTTAACCTTTTCGATATCTGTGCACACCTTTCCCATCATTCTATGACGAACCATGCATACGTCCTGCATATTGTTTCCCCTAGTCGCCTTAATACATAGCAAAATTTTTGTACCGATTGTAGTGAACCGTACCCTTACTAGGTTTTTGCCACTTATCTATTCGTTATTAATTTAATTTAGCAAAAACTAATTTTAGGTATTTAATTAACGAAATTTAACTATGCTAATTTAGAAACTTTACAAAAAAAAATATTTATTAATAAACCTTAAAAATTCAGCTTCAATAATTTGTTAAATTTTTCGGCTTTAACTGCCTAAACTCCTGAAAATAGGTTAAATTTTCTAACCTAGAATTTTGTTTTAAATCATAAGGTATTTTATTTAAATGACCGGTGGAAATTTAAATTATTATGCAAATTATCGAAATTTCTATTTTATCAACCGAAATTTTAGATTTAACACAACCTCATTAATAATTTAAGAAAAATAAACTCCTCCGAGAATGCTTATTTCACCTTTTAACCCAAATTACTTTTTAATCATTAGTATCTCTATAATGAAAACTGAAATTTTAATTTTTTGTTAACTGAGATCTCTTAATTCCGATTCTACGAGTGAAATAAGAACTTCCTCAACCTACTTCATGCATACATAAGGTTCCATCAACATCTTAATCCAATCCAACCAAACTTTATACATCCATTCATAATTCGATTAATTAGCGAAATCAGAAATTATTAAGAGAATAAATTACAAAAGTATACTTTTATTAGATCTGTACAAAATTTAACAAAAGAAATCACAAAAAATATAATTAGTACGTAAATATATAAATAATATCAGGAGAGTGGAATCCATCCTTCTTTCCATTTGTTGGTCATTCGTCGATATCGACGGGGAACTTTCGTTTGTTCCGGAGGGATTGAAATGGTGTAGTTCCGACCTGAGGAACGGTATGGCATAATTCTTCTCCGAATTCGTCCATCCAGCAGCTCGCGAGAGTCGGCGATCTCTCTTTCATTGTCGTTATGGAATTTTCGACGGGTGAAATGTCTAGACATATTTGCATCTCATCAGTTTCCTTCACATGAATTGGTAGCTCCAGTTCTGTTGATCTTTTCGGGGTGGAAGCGGTGTCATCTCTTTCACAAATTCCGGGTGCTGCTCTGCGACGAGTGCGGCGGCTTCTTCGAGCACTTGCGCAGCATTATTTAAGATTGTGAGGCCTTCAGCTCGGCGTCGTTCACGGCGACGACGATTTTTGCTGGGATGGTGCTTCTTGCTGGTCCTGGGTGTCTGAGCTGGACCAGCTTGAGTCGTTTCCGGAAGATGGTTTGCGGGATCAAATTCAACTTTACCGCCAGATCGCGACCCGCTAGTCGTTTTACCAGTTCGGCTTCCGTAAATGATGCCACCAAGACGGCACTCTGGTCATTGATTATGATTCGTTGAGCCCGGTTCTCTGCAATTAAATCCTCTCGGCATCTAGACAGCCGGTGGATTTTATCCTGGAGGATTTTGACCGCTTCGGGAGCGAACCACGTGCCGAGCGTGCGTTCGTGCTCCGCGAACAGTTTGTTATATCTTTGTTGGCATAAATCGTGATTCAATTGTAATGCCGTGGTATCTGATTTTCGCGATGATTTGGGGATTTTGTATCCTGGATGCATTTTTAGAAAAGAAATTTTGATTATTGAAACGTTTGATGAGAATTTTCAGAAGGATTTTCTTGAGATTTTCCTGACTAAACGAGGGAGAGTTTCAGTCCATTAATGGGTTATATTGATAAATAAATAAAATATAATAATTATAGAATTTAAAATTAATTAGTCCGAACATTCCTCAAACATTCTCTATCGCATTCATTTCATGGTTTGATATTAATTGTGAAGATATCCTATTTGTCATTAGAACTAGTAAACAAAACGTTCGATGCAGAAAAGAAAAATGCTGATGCTCCAATCATTTACTGAGTTTATGAAAAAAAAAAGTTTTTATTTAAAGATATTCTATAAAACCATTCCTTTCAAAAGCAAAATTAAAGAGAAACATTCAATTTTTCTAATCCGTTCATTTGTTTCTACCGACTTAACCCTAGTCGTCCCTTTTCACATAAAAATTCGACAGGTTTTAAACAAAAATTGCATCCCTACCTAAACATTCATTTGAATGTTTTCCCCCTAGCTCTGTCGATATTCCCGCATTTTAATCCCTACCGCTCCGACCAACATTGCAATGGCCGCCACGGTGAAGTACGACGGCGTCCTACTCCGCGATCAGTGTGACTAGACCTGACCATACCGGCAGACACCGAAGAGTGGTTGACGACAAGGCAGCACATCAACATCCCTCAAAATCAACTGAGGGAATTGAATCCTGCCAAGCCATCTTCCACAAATTACAACATAAAATCATATTAAATTAGGGGGACCTGTCGTCGATACTAAAAGTACCTCGACCATCCATGATTTAAATTTAAAACTTAAGACTATAAACACTTCAAAAATTTATTAAATGAAATACAAGCTTACCAAAGTTCGAATTCAAAATTTTAAGTTTTCAAAAATAATTTTTTAGGTTTTTAAGGTTAAATATTATGACAATGGCTATTGTATTTATACTGTTTTCGTGCGTGTGTGCGACCAATCAGCTAATTTCGAATCTTTTTTGGCCATTTTTTCGGGTTTTTGATGGCTTTTATTTAATTTTATATTTTTCTCTTTTGTTATTTATTTTTCTTAATTTTTTAATATTAATTTTATTAAATTTGTATTTTTATTTTTTGCTGATTCTTATTCTGGTCGCCTCCTCCGCCTGTGTATTTTCTAAACCTTATTTTGCAAGGTTTTGGCGGTTTTGTAATTTTACTTTATTTTTCCATGTATTTTTTGTGCAAAATTTATTAATTATTTGTTTTAATTAATTATGTTATTTTTTATTTTGTTTTATTTAATGTTTTTATTATATTTTGAATTTCTGTTTGCGGTGCGTGCTTGTATTACAAATAGCCATTCTCACAATTTTTCGACATGACTTTTTCCTAGTCATTTTGTTTTGTTTTAATGGTGGCTTATAGCCCAACAAACCACTCCCGGGGCCGTTTAAATTGCGCCCCGCAATTTCTCGGTCCAAATTATTATCTATTTGGCCGACACATTCATATACTTATAACACACAAAAAAAATATTTCTTTTATACATTAATATGACAGAGTAAGGTCAATTTACAAGTTAAGGAAAGAAATCACATAAAGTGATTGGTTTTATTTATATCATGCAGTTTTTTCGAATGATTGTTTTCCACATTGTTATTATCAGTTATTCACATACATATATATATATATATATATATATATATATACAGGTCTATATTCACTGTTACTGGCTCGGATCACGAATGTCATCTTGATTTGCTTGTATTGGTAGATTTTTGGTTATTTCTTTTTGATTGAGGGAGTTGGTTTCTGGTAGGTTGTAGTAATGGGGATTTATTGTTTGGATTTTTGTAAACCTTATGGTTTGGTTTGGGTTTTGTCTTGCTTGGTGCTTTCTTCGTCTTTTTGATTTTCGATAAATTTTCATGATTAGGATGATAGATAAGATTATTAGGATGGCGCTGGTCTCGACGACTGCCAGGCTTATTAGGGATATTTCGAAGTTGTTAGGTTTTGGGTTTTCTGAAGTTCGGTGGGGTGGAGGAGAAGTTTTTATTGTTAAGATTTCTTCAAGATGACTCAATTGGATTATTTGTTGCAGCAGTTGGGTATTGATATCTTTGCAAGAGGGTTTCATTAAGTTTTGATTTCTGGTTAGTCTGAGTTTGATTTTCATTATTTTTATTCTTCTGAGGGCTTCTGTTTGGTCACGCATTTGTCTTCGATTGTCTCTCAATGAGGTTATCTTTGGGTGTAAGATTGAATTGATGACAAGGGGAATGGTTATTAGGGATATGATTCTGAGCCATTGCATCATCTTTCTATACATTTATTCATTCGATTAATGTCTTTCTACATTTTTATTTACAATAGGAGTTTTCGCTTTAATTTTTATCGTCGATTTCAGGCATGCTTATTAACAATGTTTCGGCTCTCAGGAGACGACTTCTTATTTCGGGAATTATCGCAATAATTTTATCTTTATTTTCGATTACATCTTTCTGTTTCTCGTTAATGTCTCCCAACGCTTGTATCTGCTGTTCGTGATATTGTAATTTCTGATATTGTTTTTCTGCGTACGTTTCGAGTTTTTTATATGCTCGGTTTAGTCTTTTCATTTTATAGTATTTCTTTTTGATTCTTTGGGCTTCTTTTTTTCCAATAATCCTCCAGTACATGGTTTGCCCATTTATTTGATAGTTCGCTTTTCAGTTCCTCTACTTTTTGTTCCCATTCCCGATTCAGTTTTAGTTTTTGGTTTAAGGATCTATTTTCCTCCTTTAATTCCCGTCGTTTTATATTTGATACTTGAAATTCCCTTTTTAGTGTCTTTATCAGGTTTCTCGATTGAAACCATTGGTTTGTGATACGGTCTATCTCCTGACGTTGTTGCTCTATTGCTATTCTCATATTTTCTATCATCTCCTCTTGCTCTTTATTTTCATTTTCTGTCGACTCTTCGATTTTACATTCTCTTGGTATTTGATCCTCGTTTCCCACCTCAATTTTTATTGGTTTATATACATCTTTCTTATTGGTGGTCTCGCTGGTATCTACCTCCATTGTTGTTTCGTTCAGTTGTTCGCTCATTTTCTACAATTTTATATACATCATTTTTTTTGTTATTTTGTTATTTTTGATTTTTTTATGGGGTTTTTGTTTGTTTTATCTTTTTATGGGTTTTTTGGTTTTCTAAATTTTCTGTTTATATAGTACTAGTTTTTTATCTACACTTTTTATTCACAATTTTTATTTACATGCTACACCCGCTCCCTCTTTATACATACGTTTCTTGAATTCCTCCACACCCTTCATTACTTGGTGTGATCTGAGGTTGTGGCATAGGGATTAATGGTAACCATACCATTTGAGGTGTATTCATAAACTCATTGATTCTCGCCTGTAGCGTTCTTGAGGTACACAGTTCCTCATCCAATAAATATGACAATTGGTTGATCTCTTCCATTAGGTCTTCCACCTCTGCTTCCAGCATTGTCGTATTCTCTCGGATTTTTAATCTCTCAATTTCCGTTTCCATCTCTTTTACTTTTCCTTCGAAGGCTTCCTTTTCGCTATTGCGTAATGCTTTCTGGCGATGTAGTGCGAGATCCCTTTGTTCGCACATAACTTTATACCCATTTACATCTCGTTCAGCGTAATTTAACCTCTGCCTCTCTATTTCGACTTGTAAGTCGCTTTGTTCCTTGTCTTCGGTTACCTTCCTCACCATGTTTTGTGTTTTTGTTAATTGGTTGACCTTCACGGTGGTGAATTTTCTGAGGGTTCTCCTCCCTCCTTTCTTGTAGGTTTAATTTTGCTTGCAGATCTCGGATTTCCTCTCTTTGGTCCTCTATCTGCTCCCACATTTTCCAATCGTCGAGAGGTGTCCATTTCTGTGGTAGCTCCTTTAATTCTTGTGTCACTACTTGATATTTTTGTTTCCAGGTTTTCGCCTGTTTCTTTAGTCCCTTTATCATTTTCTCGTCTCTGTCCATCGCATTTGACCATTCGGTTATTTGTAGAACTTGTTCTTTCTTAGTACGTTCTAGTTCTTCTCGAACTCTTATTTGCACGCTCCCTACTTGTTCGATTTGAGCTTGGAGTTCCTCGTTTCGTTTTCCAGCACTCTCGACTCGGCATTGGTAGTACGCGGATCTTGCCACTTGGCTGAGGTATTTTGCGCGCATTCTTTCCAACTCATCCATCTTTCTCAGCAGTCTTTGGCTCAATTCCTCTACTTCCTCCTCTAGTCGACTATTCTTTTGGCTGTTTAGTTTCAACATGACTCTTCCGAAGGTCGATTTTATCTTTTGTTCCTCACATCTGACGTGGAATTCTCTCTTTTTTCGGATGGCTTGGTCTGTTAGACTTCGTTGGTAGGCCGCGTCTATCACCTCTCCAAAGTAATCTATCTTTGCCTCTTCCAACTTGTCTTGTAGTTCTTCCACCTTTTTGTTTAGTAACTCCACCATCATTTTTTCTTGAGTTATCTCTGCCTCTTGTTCCTCCACTTGGGTTTGGAGTTTTCGTACTTTTTGTCTTTCTCTTTCCGTTAGGCATCTCGCATATGCGGCATCTATGACTTTGCTATGGTATGCGGTTTGTCTTTTTGCACCTTCCCATGCTTCTTTTGCTACTCTGTTACTCAACTTTTGGACTTCATTTTCCAATTGGTTATTGTTTTTGTTCACCAATTCTAACATTACTTTCCCATTGCTCGTCTTCCAATTTTGTTCCTGGCTACTTTTGCGTACTTCTTTTAGTTGGATTAATTGCTCTTCCTTTTCGTGGATTTTCTTTTCCCACCATTCTGCCTTTTCTCGTAATTTCTCGGTTTCGGCTTTTTGGATTGTTGCTGTTTGTTGTAGTACGTAGCTTCGCTTTTCTTCTTGGATACTTTGCTCTACTTTTTTATTCGCCAGTTTTTCAAATTGCTCTATTCCTTCCTCGTATATTTCTTTTATACGGCACATTACGTTGTTACTTTGCTTCGCGTTCATGTCTTCTTGGTTTTCTTGTTTATCATATATTTGCTGCCACATCATTTCGCATTTCCTTGTTTCGACTTTAATTCTATTTATTGCTTCCATCTCCTCGTTCTTTATTAGTATCGCTTTACCCGTCTTGTCGTTCATTATTTGCATCATCATCATGACTGGAAGGTCGGTTCTCACTTCAATGTTCATTTCTTTGATATTCATTTTTTTTTCTATAATTACAAATTACAATTAACTTCTGTAGTTCGCGGTGGTTATTGTCTTTTTTAATTTTACGCAAAGTTATTTTACTGTTTTATGGGTTCTACTTTTACATTATATACATATATGGATATTTATACTTATTTACACTTTACACTGATCAACACACTCAATCCGTTTTCCATACCCCCGTTCGTTCTACTGATATTTTTACAAATAACGTATCTTCCTTTACGTGGCTCCACATAACTTCTTGTGTGGCCATTCTTGGTGCTCCGGTAGCGGTTCCTTCATTTGTTGTTGGTCTATTATGGCATGACCCTCCTGCAGGCTTGTAGGTTTCTGCTAATATATCGTTTGCACATAGTATTGCTAGCGTCGTTTTGTTGCTAAATGGCCATAGTAGTAGCTCATCAAATTCTCCTTTAGCTATTGCAAAAAATACGGATATGTGTGTACCCTTTCCCAAACCGTCTCCATCTAGATATACTCTCAATTTCATTTTGTATCCATTTTTCCATGAATAGAACGGTGGGCTCGTTATTGATACCTGCGTTCCGTCTCTTGCTTTCTGCCATTTTTCGGTGAAGTCCGTAATTTTCCATATGTATGGTGTTACTGGCAATTCTCCTGCGGTAGGGATCAATTTCATCATTTTTTCGTACTGTTCCTTCATTTCCTTCATCATTTTCTCCATAACTTGTATGGTCTCTGTCGTTTTTTGCCTTGCTAGTTCGAACTCTTCTCTGGTGTCGAAGATTTCATTCATTAAGATTTTGTGGGACTTCACTTCGATTTCTATCTCGTCGATTTTCTGCTTGTTATCGCTTATAGCTGTCATCCAGATTTTTGTGTGTTCTTCACTTTTTATTTGTAGATGTTGGGACATCTCTCCGTTCAGGGTTTTTTCCTCGCACCCCCATTTCTTTAAAGGACATTCTATTTTTCTTTTGCTGCATTTTTTCCAATGTTCTTTGAGTTCTACCTCTTTTTCTACTCCGCATTGGTTTGGACATATTCCTCTGAAATATTTGCACACTTTTTCATCTTTTACGTTCGTATGTTCAGTTTGTATTTTTATCCGCGTTTCGGTCCTGTTGCAGTATTCGCATTTTATTCTTTTTTCTTCGCATGTTTCGTCGTGGTGTCTTTCTTCGCCTTTGTTCATTAGTTGTTTGCATTGTTTGCATGGCTCCCTTTTATACTCACATTCGTTTATATGATCGTTTGCGTCCTTGATTTTCCCTTTCCACTCACAGGGGTGGATTTGGACAGTTTATTTTCATTGTGAGTATCTCTTTTGTGGTTGCTCGATCTTCTCGTGTTTCTTTTAAGGATTCTATCTCTATTTCTCCGCAATCTGGGCATGGTCTTGGTCCGTTTAATGTTAGACCGATTATACATTCTGTACATAATCTACATCCACATTCCGTCTGTCGTGGTTCTTTTAATAACTCTGTGCACAAACCACATCGAAGTCTGGCTTCTATTTTTATCTGTGGTTGTTTTCGGGTGATTTCGATGATCTCGTTTATTTCTGTTGTCGTTGATTTTCGATTCATTTTCTACAATATATACATTTAGTTTTTTGTTTTCTTCTTACTGTTATACATAGAGTTTTTACGTATTTTTGGTTTTTTGTTTTCTATACTACTTTATACATTGATTTTTTATTTATTTTTTTTTTATTTTTATTATTTTTTTTTTTGTGTTTGTATTTTCTTTCTACTTTATACATTTATACTTTTCACGTATCTACACTCTTTCGTCTTCTTTTTTATTCTACACTACTAGATGAGTCTGGTTCCGGTCTTTCTTCTTCGTGATTTAGTAACCATTCGGTCCAGTCTTCAGGTTGTTCGTTTTCTGTTAGTTGAGTTAATCGTTCTAATTCGTTTCTTTGCCACTGGTTCTGTGTTTTTAATACTTCCATTTCTCTCTCCATACTGTTGATTTTCCTCTGTTGTTCTTCCACGTTCGTAATGTGGTAGAAATTTGCATTTAGAGCTTCTCTTAAGGCTACTTGGCTTTCTGCCCACTGCTCTTGTAACGTATTTACTATGTTTGTCAACGTGTTACATTGTTGTTTCCACATCTCCGTTATCGCTCCTTCATTCGTATTCTCGTTGTAGTGTTGATTCATTTCCTTAATGGTTACACTTGTCATTTCTTTCTTCATCTAATTTTAAATGTTAAAAAAAAATATATAGGGTTATATATTATACATAGCGCAGTTGTAATACTAATATACATATATTTTATACATTTATATACACTCATATTCCCGTTATCTATACACGTTGAAGTTTATGAGGAGTTTCCACCTGTTGGAACCCCTCCTCCCACCGATTTTGTTTTCTCAAGTCGTTTCCTTGTTTGCTGGTTTCTATTTTTGTTATCCACGTTCGTTCTTGTAATTGTAATTCATAGTTACATCGCTCTAATCTTGGCTGGTTTATTTGCCTTGGTTGTTTTTGTTTTCCGATGGTTTTTAGTATCCATAGAGCTACAACTATTGCGGCTGCACTTATCACTCCACTCATGATCCAAATGGTTCGTATAAGGTATGGTAGGTTTCTTGTTCCTTCCGTGTCGTTTGTCGTTGTCTTTTCGATTCTTTGTTGTGCCTTTTTTGACTTTTGGTTTTTCTTTATCACTTCTAGTATCTTTTCCATCTGCTCCTCTGAGATGTATCTTTCTTCTTCTTTGTCTTTGGTTTCGTTTTCTCTGTTTGTGGTGTCTTTTTCCTCCTTTTTGTACGTCATCGTGGTAGTTCCATGTGTTTTATTTTTGATTTCGTATTGTTGAGGGCACTTTGGTACGTTTAGTTTTCTCCATACGCATATTGAATATCTTGTTTTTGCAGTTAAGTGATTTGTCTCCTTTCGATGGTCTACTTTAAGTTCGTGGAATTGACATTGTAACATCTCGTTTTTCTCGCTTGTCATTTCTTTCAGGCATAGTCGTTTCAGTAGTACCTGCAAATTTTTTGTGACTATCAATTTTCTTCCTCCGGTGATGATTCCTTGTTGGTCAAAGTCAATTACTGTTGTTACATGTCCGACTGCCCATTTGTTTGTGGTCTTCCTTATTATTGGTTCTATCTTTTCCGTCGTACATTTTGGGTGTTTTATTCTTGGTCTGAATATGCAGATTCTGTAGTTAGTTTGCGGTTTCAATCCTCGTAATAATAGTTGATCTCCTGGATTTATTGCGATTCCTTGACATTGTCCTGTTCCTTTGCCATCCTCACCGATTTCTGCTATACATATTTTGTTCACTTGATGGGTATATATTTTTAGCAATTCGATGTTGTCCTTGGTGGTTCTGATTTTATTTGTTTCCCATTCCGAAGGTTTCATTTGCTTTTTGTTGTAATCGGTTACCATCGTTTCTTGTTTTATAACTGTTTCCTTTGTTATGCTCATTATTATTTTTGTCGTTGGCTGCGTACTTTTGCTCGTTGGATTCCCTAGCGATTTTCTCATTACGCATCTTGTGCGTTTCTTGTCTCTGTAGATGCATATTCGATATCTTCGTAGGGCTTTTATTCCTTTTATATATATAGGATCTCCTAGATTTGTTATTTCCTTTTCGCATATTTTATTTCCTATCCAGTTACGTTCGATTCTTGTTATGCATACTTGGTTTATTGCTTGCCCGCTGATGTTTGTAACCTTTAGATAGTTGATGTTCATTATTATATCCTCTCTATCTCTTCGGTTATCGCTTAGTCGGTACTGGGCTACTGTTAATTTCCACGTTTTTAGAACGATAGATATTGCTAGGATATTATTTTTCCAATTTAATTCTGTTTCTGGTAGGCATACGGTTCGTTTTCCATAATTCGAGTTTTTGTTTTCGTTTTTATTACTTTTTGTTGTTTTTGTTGTTGTTAACCCTGTTGTTGTTTCGTTCCTCGTTTTCTCTTTTCGTTTCTTGATTCTTTTTCTTGTTTTGGTCATTTTGATCCTTGTCTTCGTCATCCTTGTCTGTCTTCTCTTCCCCGGTGTTCACACAAATGTCGTCCTCGACATTGATTTTCCTTATCAGTGCTTTGTATGCCGTTATTGCTTTATCTCTTGCTTTGATTAATTCATCCAGAGGTTTTCTTTCTTCTTGTACCATTGTTTTCGCGGCTTGCCAATTTCTTACGAGGTCAATTAGCTCTGTTTTTCCGTTTCCAATTCTTTTTGATTCTTTGAAGTTGTCGGTGAATCTAATTTCTTGTCGTTCCAGCACCATCATAATTATTTTCGGGTTTCCTTCCTTTATTATCAGTTTCTTGAGTAATGCATTTTCTCCTTCATATCTTTCATTTATGTCTATTGCATACTCCTCGGTTTTCGGTATTTTCCAGTTTAATAGGGTTTTTATCGCTTCTTTATTTCGATAGATTGTTCTCCATGATAGCTGTCGGGTGTCTGCACATAGCTCATCTATGTATCTTCTTGTTGCATTTTTTCTGTTATGAATTTTATCATCAACATGTTTGGTTCCCCTGTTGCTAGGTCGAGTATGCTACTCCAATCGTCTGATCTTTCTGTTAATTCCGATCCGGTTCTTATTAGTTCTTGTATTACTGAAGTTTTTATTCCTGATAACGCAGCGTACATTAAGGCTGTTTTGCCGTTTTTTCCTCTTCTATTTGATTTTTCTCCGCATTTCTCCAGTAATTTTATGATTTTCAAGCTACGTCTATCCTGTTGTTGGTGTATGGCTGTGTGCAACGGTATCATTCCCGACGGCATTGTTAAGGTAAAGGCTCTTGGTAACTTTCTCATTATTAGTTCCGTATCTGGGTCATCTCCGTCACCGATTGCGTAGGATTGTACTATTATTCCCAATCTGGTAAGTATTTGCGCTCTATTTTGTGATCCGAATCTTGCGGGCATTATTTGTCTTGCTGTGCGTACCATCTCATTCAATTGGTTTCTTTGCGTTTGTCGTACTTGTTCGAAAACTTCTCGTTTTACCTTCTCGCTTGCTAACGTTTGTCGGATATTTCGATTAGCTCGCAGATTATATATGATTTTCTGGTAGACCCGTTGAATATAGCTGAATTGACCCATTAGGTTGGAACACTGGTGTAGTTCCCATGCTTTATAATACTCTTTATGCCGAAATTCTCTTATTAGTTTAAACAATTGCTGTTTCTCTCTCATTACTTGTTGTTCGGTCCCGCTAAAGTTAGTTAACAACAGATCTCCTCTTTTGATTAATTCGTATGACGATATTTGATAGTACGGATTCTCTCCTTGCGGGAAATAAAAGGTTTTGTCTTGCCGCTTCTAGACTCTCTTGTGAGTATATACCACTGTTTACTACGTCCAATGGTCGAAATTCTTGTTCCGTTGTTAATTCCATTAATCCAAACTTTCTTGGTTCTGCGACTGGTGTTCTTGTTGGGAACATGATCCATTTCCCATCTGTTTGTTGAAATAATGGTCCATATGCATTGCTGCAATTGTAGTAATTTGGTTTAATAGACAGTGGGTTCATCATTCTTGTCACTGGTTGTACATATCTGATTTGCTTCTTGTAGACCACTTCCAACTCATTTGTGCATTTTCCTGGTGGCGCTGTTGATTTTTCTGGTACCATCGCAAATGTTTTCTCACATTTGAATATATACATAACTTCTCCTGCTATTCTCCCAAAGTGACCTTCTTGTAGTGGTAATAATGGCATTGCACTATCTGGATTTGTTATTGCTACCGCTAATTTTGTCTTCAGAATTTCTTTATTTAGTTGGCAATCGTTTCGTATCAAATCGTGGTACACTTTTTGCAGCGATTCTTGTCCTTTGTGGTATAGGAAATCCATTTTGTTATTCATATACAGATATAGTTTAACTTCGTCTTTTGCAACCGTGACTATTCCCTCGTCTAACATTTGTCGGGCTGCATATAGTCCTGGGTAATTCGTGGCGTATACCATTTTCCCACACTTCTGAACTACTTTTCCTTTAATAAATCGCATTCCCATTTCAGATTTCGTTGTTATCAGTGCTGGAGGTGTTAATTTCGTTCTCAACGGATGTGATCTGGTTCTGGCTTTGACTCGCCCTTCCTTCAGAATTATTTTATTTACGTCGTTTATCTGTAGTTCCTCTGCATCTTCCTCGAACACTTCTCCTCTTACTTCGTCGAACATTGCACTTTTCAGGAACTGCATTCTACATTTGTGGACATTTGTCTGATATATTATCGTTGAGGCACCGGTTTTACATACTGATTCTGTTGCTTGACACATTTGGTTTGACTTCATTATTTGAGTTGTTCCATCAAATTGAGCTTCGTATTCTTTTAACTCCACCGTATATGTTTCAATTATTACCACTCCCGTTACTAATTCTCCTTTGATCGTATATTTCCCTCCTTGACAGTCTCCGGATGCTGAATTGATGGTTCCCGCAACGAATATGCTCTGTACTCGTATGGTTCCGCTTCTTCCTTTTAATATAACACCTTCTTTTAGTTTCATTTCTCCTCCATTGAACAAATCTTTGCATTGTTCTCCTGATACTTGTAATATTTCTCTTTCTGTTCCCGGATTTATTATTGAAACGTGCGAGTGTGATCCACAATGATATGCAAGGGTTTTCCGCGTAATTGCACATTCTCTTGCCTTTGCTCTGATGAAATCTGATTCTTGATATATATGGTATGTTACCGCCTTTTCGATTGTGGTCAAGTTGTTTGGTATCGCCATTTTACATTCTTCGATATCTCTTAGGGAATATTTATCGCCGAGAACTGCCTGATCACAGTCATATATTAAAAATCCGTTTGTCGCATTTGTACACATTAACCACACCATCATTGTCATCATAAGCGAGTGTATACTTGAATTTCTCATTGCAGTATCTTTCACTGGTAATTCGTGTTCGAACTCATTTAATAACGTTTTCAATCTGATGTGCATTGGTTTGATTTGCTCGTTTTTCCTTGGCTTGTTTATGAACTGCTTCCATCCCCCGTTCTGTAGGATGTACGGTTCGATTTCTTGTTCTACTATCATCGCTGTAAGTTCTACGTTATTCATAAACTGTTTGTTTGGTATTTTGCTTGTTGCCAGGCTCATTAAGTTGTACATTAAGTATGCCAATGCCACTAATCGATGTTCGTCATTTTCGGTATTTGTTAATAACTGATTAACTATTTGTTTGGCCTCTTCCCACTCTAATTTCATGGTTTTTGTTTTCTCTTTGATTAGTTTCGGGATTATGCTCGATATCGTGTACCATAGTTGTTTGGCTTCTTCGCTAGCTCGATTCTTTTGCCACAATCTTCTGAGTGGTTGACTTGTTATTATTAGCATGTCTGCCAGTAATACGCGGATCCATTCTACTCCTCTTTCTTCTTCAGGGTGAGCTTTCTTCATTTCGTATGCTACTTTTTCTAATTTGCCTAATCTCGTCATCCACTGTTGTTGTTTTTTCTTGATCTCTAGTTTTTTCTTTCTTTGTCTTCTGCTGTGGTTTTTGGTCGGCCTCTTGGACGTTTCTCCATATCTGTACCCGTTTCTTTTGTCTTTTCGTTCTCTTTTACGTTTGGTATTGTTATCTTTTGAGTTTCCTCGTGCTGTTGCCTTAGCCATTCGTCCCAATCTTGAATCAAATTGATATCGTCTCTCGCTTCCTGATTCTGTATTAAACATTTTTTCATTGGCGTGTATTCTTTATCTTCTATATCGGTTTCGATGGTTACTTCTTCAATTTCTTGCTCATGCCAGTCGTCGTTTTGTTGTTTACTCGTTGATGGTTGTTCGTCTCGCGGTTTCGGTATTTCCATTGGCATGCTTATTATTAATGGTGATAGGTCATCTTCTTCATCTGTACTGTTGTCTGAAATCAATACTTCGTCTCCTTGGTATGGCTTTGGCGATTCGCTTTAGATATGTTTCATCTTCCTCACGTAAATAATGCTGCAGGTATTTTACTACTACGTCTTCAATCATCCCATCGCTACTCTGGGCTTTCGCTTGCTCTACCACTGTTTCGTTTACCATTTTTATTAGTTCATCTACTCGGAGTTTATTGTTTATTTTTATTATCATCTGTTCCTCATTTGGTAGTTTCATAATCACGTTTAATTCTCGTATTCCATCATTTTCTACTCGGTAGCTTCCATAACGGTTGATTAGTATGGCACCTTTAAAATTTGTATGTCTTAAGGTTACCGTATCTCGAATGTATTCTATACATTCCCTCATCTCCTCTGTTTTGTGCTTCAGAATAATATCCCAATTTTTACTGACTTGGTCTATGACTTGGTTTATTAATTTCTCTCTATTTCTCCATAGTATTCTTTTGGTTGCTCCTTGGAGATCTCTTTTGATGTTTATCTCAAATTCGTTTTTTGCGTCTTCTGCCCATCGTCCAAAATCCGGTGTTGATCTCTCCTTTTTTAACATTACACTCGTTGGTCTACCTGGCCATATTAATGCATCTACTAAGTGCATATCGGGTTTTATTAACCAATCACGATGGTATAGGTTGTCATTTTTCTTGGAGCTTCCCATTCTCTCCTTGATCCAATCGAATATTTCGTCAGTATTTGGTTGTTTTATCCATACTCGTTCTGCAAAATCCGGTGTTTGCATAATTATTTGAAATTTTGTGATATCCTCTAGCTTTTGTTTGTCAAGGTATTCTTTTACTCGTAATTTTTCCTGCTCAGGTATTACATCTCCTCTCGTCCCTTCAAGTTGTAGGATATTTTTCAGGTATCTCTTGAACACTTCGTCGTTGATAAATTCTTCGTTTATCAGTGTTTCGGGTATGGTTTCGATTACTTTGTCTATCAATTCCGTTTCTCTCTCTGTTGGTGACGGGGGTCGATCATAGATCCATTTACTTATTGGTCGTATAATCGGTTTGTTTTGCTCTTCATTTTCAGATACTCGTAATGCTTCTCCCATCAAACTACTAGTTTCACTGGAATCTCCATCTTCTGATACCGAATCATTGATGTGTCTCAGCATATTTATCCAAAAATTTTGTATGGTTTTACTTTTCGTCAATCCCCTTGTTGGTGTTTCTGATTCTGATTTTGCCTCATTGATTGTCGGTTTATGGTTATTTTGTTTCGATTCTTGTTTTTCACTGTCCGATTTTGCTTCTTGGCTTTCATTATTCCTCAATCTTTCTTCGTTTTCTCTCGTTATTCTCTGTTTGACTTTCTTTAAAAATATTTTCTGTATTCTGCGTTTGTCTGATGATGTTGGATAAATTATTTGATCGGGCTCGACTTGTCCCTCCCTTTGTTTTTCCACTCCAGTTTCGGTTAGCTGGTTTTGTGGCGACTTTTTATGGATATTATAACAGTATTGTTCTTTAACGTCTTTTATCATTCTCAGCATGTTGATTCTAGGTGGATTGTCTTGTCGCTGTCGGAACCTTTCTTGTTTTACTCTTTCTTCCTCCATCTGCAATTGTTGCCAATCTTGTACATGTTGTTGACGTGTCGTTTCTCTTTCTCGGTTTCGCGTATTTTCTACTCTCTGCATCATGTGAATATTCTGCTGTCGTTGGTTTGGCTGGTTCGCTCTCATCATACTTGACATCATGTCTTTTAGTTGTGAAATTTCTTGCATCATGTTAACTTGTTTTCTTTGTTCGGTAACATTTTGTCTCGGTGCTACCTGTACATAGTTGTTATTCCTTGGTGGGCCTTGGTTTTGATTGTTTCCTTCTCTACAGTCTTTCGTTATATGTCCTTGTCTTCCACATGTATAACAGATTCTGACTTCACATCGATTCACATTATGCCCCTTTTTCCCGCATCTAGTACATGGTACGTTCCGAAAACACTCGTTTTCCCAGTGTCCTGGTTTCCCACAGGTTCGACATTGTTTATTCTGGCTATAATTATTAGCGTTGTTGTAATTTGGTCGCTGGTTGTTGTTGTAGTTCGTATCTGGGCGATTATTGTTTGTTCGTGGTATTGGAGGTTTGAATATCTGGTGTGCGCCTGGAATGAATTGGTTTACCTTTGCACTACTTGCTTCATTTTCCTCTGTTTTAGTTGTCATTGCGGCGATCATTGATTCATCTTGCATTGTTGCAATTTGGGTAGGTAGATGTATTTCTGCTTGGTTTGCTTTCGCTACTGCTTCATCTAAGGTTGCCAATATTTGCATACCTACTACTGATCTCAATTCTGGTCGTCTTAGTCCATCCACGAATATTCCGATTAGATGAGTTTCTGCCAGCTTTACTTCGGTGGCCGTTTTTGCCAAACGTCTTATTTCGCTTGCAAACATTGTATTTGATTCGCCATGCCTCTGTTTTCTACTAAACAGTTCTTGCATTCCTTGATTCGTTAATTTTGCGACTCCGAATGTCGTTGTTAAAAATTCTTTGATCTCGTTCCAGGTATCCAACTTCTTTTTCCTCTCTCTAGCTTCTAAGAAGATATCTAGCGCACTATCGCATAAATATAGTGGCATTCGATTTTTCACCATGTCTGGCGACCAATTACATACTTCGACATATACTCCGAAATTTCTTATGAACGTATTTAATTTGCTTGCATTTCCGTTAAACGGTTCTCCGCGAAACTTTTCTCGGTATTCTTTGGCTTGCTCGCCTACCGCTGTTTGTCTTGCATTAAGGTTTTCAATGTCTGCCATGTTGTCTTTTATTAGTTTCTTTTCTGTAGTTACTTTGTCTTCGTTTGTTAATTTGAGAACGACTCCTTTTTGCTTTGTACTTTCGTCTTCTGATTCCACAGGTGTATTGTTTTGGGTTATTGATTTCCTCTTTTCTCGGTTTTCTTTAGTACTTGATCCTTGACTGTCGGTTTCGATATTTTCTAGTGATGTAGCTCTGGTATTTTTCCTTGCGAAGGTAGTTGATCTCCCTCTCTTTATTTTTGTTACTGCTGCTCTTTCGAAGTTTTGACTGGCTGAATTTCGGAAGCTGTTTGTTGATCGAAGGATTCGTCTATTCTCAATGATTCCGGTTTACACGGGCGTCTTTGTGTCGTTTGATTTCCTTTAGTTGTCTTTGGTTGTCGAATAATTTCGTCGGTTCCTATTGTAGTCTGTCTTTGGCTGTTGTCGAATACTGGTTTGTTTATCTCCTGGCTTTGTCGTGTGTATTGTTTGTTTGTTTTTGTGAATGCTCTGTTGATTTGTTTGTATTGATTGTCTGAATGCTTTGTTTGTTTTGATTGCGTTGTATTGGTTGAGTTCTAGAACGAAAAAATGAACCGTGTAGCATAAACCGCTTACACGCCTTCAATCTTTCGAACAACCCCCAAAATAAACACGACGGGTTTATTCCCCCATTTTCGTTTTATTTATCCTTTTAATTCTATCCTCGTAATTCGCTTGCTACTTTTTATTACTCCTCTTTATTAGAGGGAGTTACCCCGGTTGTTTTCATTATCTTTCTCAAGGGTCCTCTGGTTTTCTTTATTTGACTATAATACCCATAATCATAATATTTTGTATTTCCCAGGTTTTATCCCGTTTAGTATAATTCCCATACGTTTTTAATCTATCCCTTTGATTCAATTTACGTCGATTTTTAATTATCTATATGGGGTAGTAATAATTATTTATATGGTCGTAATAATTATCTATTGATAATAAATCGTTCGGCTATGCCGTTTCCCAAGTTCTATCACCCACCGTATTTTATTTTTATTCCTATCTCGCTCCGCGTTCCCTTTTATTTATCCTTATATAATTTTATTTTTCCCCTTTTCTCTTTATCTTTTATCGTTTTATCTATCTCGGTTTTGTTTTGACTTCATCTGGCTGGCCTAATCTCATCTTTTATTTTATAATTTCGTTTTCTCATTTTATATTCTCTGCTTCCCGTCATTTATTGTTGATAATTATCGTTTGCTGGGTCATTTTCGTTTTCTTACTTCTTTCTCTATCTTTATAATCGTCATTTGCTATAGCTTTTAGACGCATTACTCCTCGTGCACGGATGTTTCCTTGTTCTTTATTTCACTAATTTCTTCGATTTCTTCAGCTGATTTTCCTTTGAACATTTCCTTTATTTGAGACCTACGCTCTTTAACTTAATCGAGAACTATGCTCCATTAATACGATTGAAAACTATACTACGTTAATACGATTGAGAACTATGCTCCGTTAATACGATTGAGAACTATGCTCCGTTAATACGATTGAGAACTGTGCTCCTGAATGAGAACTATGCTCCTGAATGAGAACTATGCTCCTGAATGAGATCTATGCTCCTGAATGAGAACTATGCTCCTGAATGAGATCTATGCTCCTGAATGAGAACTATGCTCCTGAATGAGATCTATGCTCCTGAATGAGATCTATGCTCCTGAATGAGAACTATGCTCCTGAATGAGAACTATGCTCCTGAATGAGAACTATGCTCCTGAATGAGATCTATGCTCCTGAATGAGAACTATGCTCCTGAATGAGAACTATGCTCCTGAATGAGATCTATGCTCCTGAATGAGAACTATGCTCCTGAATGAGATCTATGCTCTGAATGAGAACTATGCTCCTGAATGAGATCTATGCTCCTGAATGAGAACTATGCTCCTGAATGAGAACTATGCTCCTGAATGAGAACTATGCTCCTGAATGAGATCTATGCTCCTGAATGAGAACTATGCTCCTGAATGAGATCTATGCTCCTGAATGAGAACTATTTTTTCTAATTTTATCTCCCGCCGGCTTCATTAACTTTCGTTGTCTGATTTTCCTCTCCATACTTTTCTTGAGCTCGTTATTTATTTTCTAATTATTATTCTTTTGACTTTTCCCTTTAAGTTTCTTCACTTTTTCATTCTTCGCTTTTCGTTTTATCCGTTTCTTTTTCGCGCGCTTTCTCTTTGCTTCCTCCAAGAGTTTTTCACCTACCCCCCAAATTAAAAACAAAAAATGGCTTTGTTGATCCGCCACTGCAACGGCAAGGTGATCAATCTTACCACAGTAGCTTCCCAACTCAGCAAAATCTGTCGACGATTCGTCCTATACTTCTCCTCTGGGTGATCGGTTATCCCCTCCCGATTAGGCATTAGTCGTACTACCTGATGGTAGCTCAAAAAGTTTTTTTTTTCCTTTTAGTTTTATCATGGATGGTCGGGACACTTCGTCTTTTAATTTTTCATTCATTACTTTTTACTTTTACATCATATATAATTGTATATTTATATATAGAGATATAGGCGAAGGAAGGGTCAACTACTAAACATTTATTAATTACAATACATTAATCCATAATACACCACTACTTTTTCGTCAATATCAAAGTTACACAATATGCAGACTTTCATTGTCTCTACACATTGTTCGCAATAGCTAAAATGACCACAGGGGAGCATCAGTATTTTTATTTTCCTCAGTTGGCAAATACAGCATTTACGTAGGTATTGCACATTTCTATCAATTTCACTCTTAATTGCATCTGGTATTTGTTTAACTTGTTGCTCTATAGCGTGGTATTGGAGATTTATATCTGCATTGTTTAATCTTTCTTTATACCATTGATATTTGGTTTCTATGTCTACTGGTTGTGTGGGCTGAGTCAATCCTAAAGTTATCTTGGTACTTTCAGGACTTATTGCTATTTGCTCATTCTGTTCTGCCAGTTCTATTTGCTTTAGTTTCCAAGTTAATGTTTCGAATGGGTCTTCGATAATGTTTACGAATTCCTGCACTTTGTTTAGTTTACTTTTATATTGTTCCATCTAAAATAATAATTTATTAAAATTTTCTATTTTATTCTATTGTTACTTATTATTATTCTATTCATTATTTATTTGTCTGTTATTCTTATTGTTGTTTTTCGGTTGGGTTATTTATGTCTGTTTTGTGACGTCGTTTTATTTTTCCAATCATTCTTAATTATCCTACCTCATTCACGCATCATTCTACACCGTGCTATTTAATCATTTTGATTTATATACTATTACCATTTCATACTTTTAATTCATCATTATCGATTTTCTTATCAATCATACCCATGCTTTTATACTTTTATACATTTATCATGCTTATATTATAACACAATTTATTTTTATTGTGCTTTATTTTCCTTTTTATTAATAATTACGTTATTCACTCTTTATTGTTCCACAATATTTATTTATTAATTTTTAGCGTTTTATTTCATTTGCGGACGTATACGTAAGATCGTTTCGTACATTTTCTGTCCCGGTACTTTTAATCTTTCCAATGAATTTACTCAAATCCCGACTGAGCCCCCAAAAATCATGTTGGCGTGCAGGGTAGAATTAATTTTGTTTTAATCTAAGCTCATTCATCCAGACTACTTCCTCGACTACTCTTGCATTCCCTAGGGTATTTCCTTTCTTACCCCGACGCCCCACAATTTAAATCTAACCACTGTATACCCATAGGCAAGCCCATGTTGGTAATGTATACAGCAGCCGAGAGTCCACAAGCAGGTGAGCCCCGTTTCCAAGACTACTCCTTGTGATAATCTCGCCTTCGGGTTCCTGGCGGCCGATAGAAGGACTTACGTCTGCCTAACTCCTTTAACCTTTTCGATATCTGTGCACACCTTTCCCATCATTCTATGACGAACCCATGCATACGTCCTGCATATTGTTTTCCCCTAGTCGCCTTAATACATAGCAAAATTTTTGTACCGATTGTAGTGAACCGTACCCTTACTAGGTTTTTGCCACTTATCTATTCGTTATTAATTTAATTTAGCAAAAACTAATTTTAGGTATTTAATTAACGAAATTTAACTATGCTAATTTAGAAACTTTACAAAAAAAAATATTTATTAATAAACCTTAAAAATTCAGCTTCAATAATTTGTTAAATTTTTCGGCTTTAACTGCCTAAACTCCTGAAAATAGGTTAAATTTTCTAACCTAGAATTTTGTTTTAAATCATAAGGTATTTTATTTAAATGACCGGTGGAAATTTAAATTATTATGCAAATTATCGAAATTTCTATTTTATCAACCGAAATTTTAGATTTAACACAACCTCATTAATAATTTAAGAAAAATAAACTCCTCCGAGAATGCTTATTTCACCTTTTAACCCAAATTACTTTTTAATCATTAGTATCTCTATAATGAAAACTGAAATTTTAATTTTTTGTTAACTGAGATCTCTTAATTCCGATTCTACGAGTGAAATAAGAACTTCCTCAACCTACTTCATGCATACATAAGGTTCCATCAACATCTTAATCCAATCCAACCAAACTTTATACATCCATTCATAATTCGATTAATTAGCGAAATCAGAAATTATTAAGAGAATAAAATTACAAAAGTATACTTTTATTAGATCTGTACAAAATTTAACAAAAGAAATCACAAAAATATAATTAGTACGTAAATATATAAATAATATCAGGAGAGTGGAATCCATCCTTCTTTCCATTTGTTGGTCATTCGTCGATATCGACGGGGAACTTTCGTTTGTTCCGGAGGGATTGAAATGGTGTAGTTCCGACCTGAGGAACGGTATGGCATAATTCTTCTCCGAATTCGTCCATCCAGCAGCTCGCGAGAGTCGGCGATCTCTCTTTCATTGTCGTTATGGAATTTTCGACGGGTGAAATGTCTAGACATATTTGCATCTCATCAGTTTCCTTCACATGAATTGGTAGCTCCAGTTCTGTTGATCTTTTCGGGGTGGAAGCGGTGTCATCTTCTTTCACAAATTCCGGGTGCTGCTCTGCGACGAGTGCGGCGGCTTCTTCGAGCACTTGCGCAGCATTATTTAAGATTGTGAGGCCTTCAGCTCGGCGTCGTTCACGGCGACGACGATTTTTGCTGGGATGGTGCTTCTTGCTGGTCCTGGGTGTCTGAGCTGGACCAGCTTGAGTCGTTTCCGGAAGATGGTTTGCGGGGATCAAATTCAACTTTACCGCCAGATCGCGACCCGCTAGTCGTTTTACCAGTTCGGCTTCCGTAAATGATGCCACCAAGACGGCACTCTGGTCATTGATTATGATTCGTTGAGCCCGGTTCTCTGCAATTAAATCCTCTCGGCATCTAGACAGCCGGTGGATTTTATCCTGGAGGATTTTGACCGCTTCGGGAGCGAACCACGTGCCGAGCGTGCGTTCGTGCTCCGCGAACAGTTTGTTATATCTTTGTTGGCATAAATCGTGATTCAATTGTAATGCCGTGGTATCTGATTTTCGCGATGATTTGGGGATTTTGTATCCTGGATGCATTTTTAGAAAAGAAATTTTGATTATTGAAACGTTTGATGAGAATTTTCAGAAGGATTTTCTTGAGATTTTCCTGACTAAACGAGGGAGAGTTTCAGTCCATTAATGGGTTATATTGATAAATAAATAAAATATAATAATTATAGAATTTAAAATTAATTAGTCCGAACATTCCTCAAACATTCTCTATCGCATTCATTTCATGGTTTGATATTAATTGTGAAGATATCCTATTTGTCATTAGAACTAGTAAACAAAACGTTCGATGCAGAAAAGAAAAATGCTGATGCTCCAATCATTTACTGAGTTTATGAAAAAAAAAAAGTTTTTATTTAAAGATATTCTATAAAACCATTCCTTTCAAAAGCAAAATTAAAGAGAAACATTCAATTTTTCTAATCCGTTCATTTGTTTCTACCGACTTAACCCTAGTCGTCCCTTTTCACATAAAAATTCGACAGGTTTTAAACAAAAATTGCATCCCTACCTAAACATTCATTTGAATGTTTTCCCCCTAGCTCTGTCGATATTCCCGCATTTTAATCCCTACCGCTCCGACCAACATTGCAATGGCCGCCACGGTGAAGTACGACGGCGTCCTACTCCGCGATCAGTGTGACTAGACCTGACCATACCGGCAGACACCGAAGAGTGGTTGACGACAAGGCAGCACATCAACATCCCTCAAAATCAACTGAGGGAATTGAATCCTGCCAAGCCATCTTCCACAAATTACAACATAAAATCATATTAAATTAGGGGGACCTGTCGTCGATACTAAAAGTACCTCGACCATCCATGATTTAAATTTAAAAACTTAAGACTATAAACACTTCAAAAATTTATTAAATGAAATACAAGCTTACCAAAGTTCGAATTCAAAATTTTAAGTTTTCAAAAATAATTTTTTAGGTTTTTAAGGTTAAATATTATGACAATGGCTATTGTATTTATACTGTTTTCGTGCGTGTGTGCGACCAATCAGCTAATTTCGAATCTTTTTTGGCCATTTTTTCGGGTTTTTTGATGGCTTTTATTTAATTTTATATTTTTTCTCTTTTGTTATTTATTTTTCTTAATTTTTTAATATTAATTTTATTAAATTTGTATTTTTATTTTTTTGCTGATTCTTATTCTGGTCGCCTCCTCCGCCTGTGTATTTTCTAAACCTTATTTTGCAAGGTTTTGGCGGTTTTGTAATTTTACTTTATTTTTCCATGTATTTTTTGTGCAAAATTTATTAATTATTTGTTTTAATTAATTATGTTATTTTTTATTTTGTTTTATTTAATGTTTTTATTATATTTTGAATTTCTGTTTGCGGTGCGTGCTTGTATTACAAATAGCCATTCTCACAATTTTTCGACATGACTTTTTCCTAGTCATTTTGTTTTGTTTTAATGGTGGCTTATAGCCCAACAATAGCAGCTGAAAATTCATGAGCAGGTGAGCTCTATTTCTAGAACTACTCCCCATGATATTTTCACTTTCGGGTTCCTGACTGCCGATGGAAGGTCTTACGTCTCTTTCTATCTATACGCTTGTCCATACTCATCTATTTCTACAATTCTTATATCAATTTGTCATCATTACTGTTTATTTATTAAAATATTTTTCAAAGATTTGGGCAGCGTTCCGCCCTTATTTTATGGAAAATTCCTTGTTTCATACAAACGTTAACCTATGGTAAATTGAAATGAATGCATTATCATGAGATCATTATTTTAGTCCAACAACTCATATTTGCTTTCCAATGGTCGCCACAGTTACCACCATTCGTAAATCTCTATATTATCTTCTCACAGATCTATGCCAAAATGTATCATTTTATTTTAATTTTCCATCACGATGATTATCGAACAATGTACGTGATCTAAACCTACTTTATACTTTCGTTGACTTAAATTTCTATCACTAGTCGTACCCTTGACAATATAATAATCGGCAGGAGTTAAATTAAAAATTCAATTTTCCTACTTAAACATATAATAATGTTATCCCCTTAATTATGGCGATCTTCCCGAATATTAATTTTTACCGTACCGACCAACATTGAAATGGCCGCCCCGGTGAAGTACGACGGTGTCCTACTCCGCGATCAGTGTGACAAGATCTGACCATGACAGCAGACACCGAAGGGTGGTTAGCGACAAGGCAACACATCAACATTCCTCAAAATCAACTGAGGAAATTGAATATTGCCCTAACACTTTCCACAAACTAATATAAGTAAAATGAATATAAATAAGTTAAGGGGGACCTGCCGAGGATGCCAAAAGACATTGCGGCCATCCAGAATAAGTTAAATTAAATAAAACATTAACTTAGAAAAATATATTTCTACAAAAAAGAACAATACTTACGATCGACAAGTTCGTCAGTCAAGCATCCAAATTTCAAAAATTGTCATACATTGGCATAAAAATTGACTAAACAATTGTCTAAAACAAATTGTCTCAACAACTGACTAAAATTTTTGTGTCTACAAAATTTTCTAAAAGTCTAAAAATTATGAAAATGACTGCTGTATATATAGTCATTTCATGCCTGGGTGCGACCAATCAGAGTATTTTGAGCCTTTTTCGGCTATTTTTCGGGGGGTTTTATTGCTTTAATTTTATTTTAAATATTTTATTTTTCTCCTTATTTTTCTCTATTTTTTGATATTATTTTCTCAATATTTCGTAAATTTTTATTTTTTTTTTATTATTTAACCATTCTTTTTGATTGTTTCTCTTTTTACTCTTTGATATTTAAATTTTTGGTCGCCGCTTCCGCCTATGTATTTTTTAAACCTTCTTTTGCAAGGTTTTGGCGGTTTTATATTTGAATTTTTATATTCTTTCTGCATCTGTAGGTTTTTTCATGGATTTTAATTAATTATTTGTTTTATTTATTTTGTTTTGTTTTTATTTTGTTTTATTTAATGTTTTATTTTATTTTTGATTTCTGCTTGCGGTACGTGCTTATGTTACAGCAGCCATATTGATAATTTTCAAACCTCGTTAATTATTTTGTTTTAATTTACACAATTTTTTCATTTTTGTTTAAATTATGGCTTGTAGGCCAACAAACCACTCCCGGGGCCGTTTAAATTGCGCCCCGCAATTTCTCGGTCTAGACCAACATTGGTCTAGCCGCCACATTCACATACTTAATACATACGCATATAGAGCTAATACTTTTACGCATTCATGAAACAGAGTAATGTCAATTTACAAGCTTCAAGTAGAAACCACATAAGGCGGTAGGTCATATATACATCGAACATTTTTATGTCACAGTTAGAATGCACGTATTTACATAATAATAGTTATAGTAATTGTCACTTTGGTTTGCGATTTATCTATGTAGTTGGGATTAGTGATGTCATCTTCATTTGGTTTCTTTGATTGGTTTTTGACTGTTGGGTTTGAATTGGACGAATTGGTTCTTTGATTGTTGTGATATTGGGTTTTTGCTTTTAAATTCTCTTGAATTTGATTGTTTGATTTGGGTTTTCTTTAGACTTGCAGCTTCTTTGCATTGGCAGCTTTCAACTGGTTTTTACGATTCGATAGATAGTTACGAAGATTAGGATAAGGATTGCACTGGTTTCAACGACTACCAGGCTTCGTAGGAAAGTTTCGAGATTGGTTAGTGTTCGAGGTTTCTTTGATTGGGTAAGATTGCACTGGTTTCAACGACTACCAGGCTTTGTAGGTAAGTTTCGAGAATGGTTAGTGTTCGAGTTTTCTTTGATTGGGTGAGCAGGAGAGGTTGTTGTAACTGATAAGAGTTCTTCGAGATTGGTTTATTGTTCTGGTTAGCTGTGGATTGATGTTTCTACAAGGAGGTTTTCTTCAGGCATTGAATTTGTATTCGGATAAGTTCTTGTTTCAGGGTTTCGATTCTTACAGGGCTTCTGTTTGGTTTCGATTTTGTTTCAGGGTATTGTCGCTCTGGATCTTTTTTGGTTATAAAGTTGAATTGATGACGAAGGTAAGGGTAACGACGAGGGTAAGTTTGAGCCACTGTTTCATTTGTTTTATTTACACTTGGATTTTTTGATTGTTATTTTAGCGATGAGTTGTTTTCTCTCTCATGTAAGTTTACTTACATTTCTGCTTTTAGAAAGAGACTTATTATTATTTCTTTTTCGGGTATCGTTGCGATAATGTTGTCTTTTTTCTCCATTGCTCTCTTCTGTCTTTCATTGTCTTCTAGCGCTTGAATTCATTGTTTGAGTTTAAATGGCTTTCAGTATTGTTTAATCGCTCGCCTTTCAAATTTTCTGTATGCCCGATTCTTATTTTTTTCTCCTATATTTCCTTTGGAATCTTTTTACTACCGTTTGCTAATCGTCTTCCAATACATTGTTTGCTCATTTCATGACATTCTCTTTGGTTCCTCTATTTTTGTTTCCATTTTTGGCTTATATCCAATTGTCGTCTCAGCCATTCATTTTCCTCCTCTACATTTTCTCGCTAGTTACTCGATATCTGACACTCTCCCTTAGCGCCTTTATCAGGTTCCTCTACTGAAACTATTAACTCTTGATTTTGTCTGTTTCTTGTGCTTGTTGTTCCATCGCCATTTTCAGGTTTTCTATCTCCTCCTCTTGTTTGCTGATTTAAGTTTCTACTATCTCTTCGATTTTGCATTATACTGGTTTTCAATCCTTGTTTCCCACTTCAATTTTTATTGGTTTTGTGTACCATCTTTCATTGTCAACGGTCTCGCAGATTTAAACCTTCATTGTTGATTATTTTCTGTTATTTTTATTGTATTTCTGATTTTTGTTTTTGTTGATTTTCGTTCGTTGTTATCTTTTTATGATTTTTTTTTATGATTTTTGTTTTTTAATTACATTTCGTTTTTTGTTTTATCTACACTGTCTCTATTCACAATTTCTTTTTACACACTCCTTCTTTTTATACATACGTCTTTTATATCTTTCAACATCCTTCATCCTCTGATGCTCTTTGTGGTTGTGGTGTCTGTATTAATAGTATCCAGATTACTGGTGGGTGTGCTCACGAATTCATTTATTCTAGATTGTTACGTCCTTGAGATACTTAGTTCCTCATTCAATGAATATGATAGCTGGTTGACTTATTCCATTAGGTCTACTACTTCTACTTCCAATATTCTTGTATTTTCGATCTCTGTTTGCATATATTTCACTTTCGATTGGATTGTCTTTTTTTTTTTTTTTTGCTTTCCGGTAACGTTTTATATTTGTGCAGCGAAAGATCTCTTTGTTCGCTAATTACTTTGTAACCATTAGAATCTCGTTCCGTTTATTCTAATCTTTGTCTTTCTATTTCGATTTGTAG
The DNA here is from genome assembly GCA_022537955.1 of Schmidtea mediterranea. NCBI lineage: Eukaryota > Metazoa > Platyhelminthes > Tricladida > Dugesiidae > Schmidtea > Schmidtea mediterranea. Next base: position 209,295,593 of record CM039679.1, on the reverse strand, counting down.
ATCACTTTATTCTTTATCCTCGTTGATTTTTCTCACTATGGTTTGCATTTTTTTTTCTTTTTCTGGTTGGCTTTGATAGTGGTGAATTTTCTGAGATTCTCTTCCCTTCTTTCTTGTAAATTAGGTTTCGTTTGAAAATCTCTTCTATCTGTTCCCGCATTCTTCAATCATCAAAAGATGTCCATTTCTGTCTTAAATCTTTCAGTTCTTTTACTGTTAGTTGGTGCTTTTGCTTCCCGGATTTTGCCTGCTTTTTTAGTCCATTTACCATTTCTCACACTTTTCCATCACTTTCGACCATTCGGTCACTTGAAATATCGCTTCCTTTTTGGTGCGGTATAACTCTTCTCTTACTCTGATCTCGCTTCTGACCTATTCAACTTGAGCTTCAAGTTCTTCTTTCTGTTTCCTTTTCCCATTGGCTTGGCATTGATGGTACCTGCTAAGATATATGACACGTTTTTTTTTTCTTCCAATTAATCGTTGGTTTAAGTCATCTACTTTGTCTTTTAGTTGGTCATTATTTCTGTTTAATAACTCCAACATTATGTTTTTGTGACTAGTTTTTATCTTCTGGTCTTCCGCTTGAGTTCGGAGTTCTCTTATTTTTTTTATCTTTCGGTTAAGCAACTGGTGTATGCGACATCTATGACTTTGCTTGGATACTCTATTCGTTTCTTTGTTTAGTTTATTCGATTCTGTTTCTACCCAATTCATACACTTCGTTTTCAAATTAGTTGTTGTTTCTGTTTACCAATTCTAACAATACTTTTCCATGGCTTATTTTTATTTTTTTTGTTTAAATAAATTTCGTAAATTTCTCTCATTTATTTTAATTGTTCATTTTTTTTTTCTGACCCCTCTTCCCATCCTTCAGCTCGCTCTTTATATTGCTTAGTTTTCTCCTTTTGCGATTTCAGCTTTTGGTATGACAGGTTTCATATTTTCTCCTTTTCGGCCTTTTGTTTCATTTTCTCTTTTATCACTCTTTTGAACTCTTCTATCCTTTTTCATATATCTTTTTAGTTCGTCTCATTATGTGGTTCATTTGTTTCGTTTTAAGTTTTTTTTTTCTTCTTCGGCTTTTCTTTGTCATTGTTGTCACATTTATTCGCACTTTCTCATCTCTGTTTTATTTTATTCACTATTTCCATCTCTTCGTTTTTTATCAGTATAGTTCTGTTCGTTTCATTAACCTCATCATCATCAATATTGTGAGGTCTGTTCTTACTTAGATAATTATTTCTCTGATATTCATTTTCTATAATTATACTTAACAATTAGTTTTATCATTAACGGTGGTTATCATTTTAATTTTACGCATTTGTATTTTAGTGTTTTATGGGTTCTACTTTTACATTATATACATATATATATTTATTTACAATTTTCACTCCTCGGCGTACTCGATCGGTTATCCATATGTTCACATGCAATTCGACAGTATCTTGCAAATTTTTAAAACATTTCCTCTTTTGGTGTCTTTACTTCGAATCCCAATTTCTTTACAGGGAATTATGTTTTCTTTTTGTTACACTTTTCCTAGTGCTCGTTTAACTCTACTTCCTCTTCTATTACCCATTGATTTGGTTATAATCCCTTGAACTTTTTGCAGACTTTCTTCTTATTTTATTCACATTTTCCTTTTGTATCTGCTTCCAAGTTCATGTTATAGTGCAATATTCTCAATTTACTTTCCATTCCTCACAGATTTTCTCATGTTGTTTCTCCGTTCACTTTGTTTATTGGTTGTTGATATCTTTTGAAAGATTCTCTTTTGTAGTAGTACTTGCCCACATGTTCCATTGCATTTTGATTTTTCATTTCCAATCGCATGATTGATTCGGACAATTTATCTTCATTGTTAATATCTCTTTAATGGTTGCCAGATTTTCCTGCGTTTCTTTTATTGATTTTATTCCTACTTCTCCACAATCCGGATATATTTATAATTAGACTTATAATGCACTCTGTAAACAATATATATCCACATTCTGTTTGTCATGACTCCTTTAACAATTCTTAAACGATCCACATCGAAATCTCGCATCTAACTTTGTTTGCAGCGGCTTTCGGTTTATTTCGATTATCTCATTGATTTCCGTTATACTTGTTACTCGATAATATACTTTTATTTATTTTTTTTTTTTTCGTAATTTCTTTTCTACTGATTATTGAAGCTTTATGTATTCTTTTTTCTACTTTTATACATTTAGTCTTTTCGCATCTATATGTGTTTCGCCACTTCTCTATTCTATGCTACTTGATGAGTCCGGCTCTTGTATCTCTTTCTCTTGATTCAATAACCATTAAGTTCATTGTTCATGCTCTTCTACTTCCTAAGGTTGTATTAACCTTTGTATTTCGTTTCTTTGCCTATGATTCTGCATTTTTAGCTTTTCAATTTATCTTTCCCTTTTAGTAATTTTTCTCTGTTGTTCTTCAATGTTCAACATATGATAATAATTCGTATTTAACACTTCTCTCAAAATCATCTGACTGTCTGGCATTGTTCTTGTAGTAGGCTTCCTGTAATTGTTAACGTAATTCTCTGCTGTTTCCACATCTCAGTGACCGCTTCTCCGTTTACGCCTCCTTGATAGTTTTGATTAATTTTCCTTTATTTTTATACTCACCATTCTCTTTCTCATCTAATTTTAAACGTTAAAAAAAAAATTTTTAGGGTTATATATTATACATACCGCTTTTATAATACTTATATACATATATTTATACAATATATACACTCATATACCCATTAATTATACTGATTGTAATTTAGTAGGGGTTCTGACTTGTTGAACCACCTCATTCCATCGCTTCTGTTTCCACAGTTTATTTTCGCATTAAAATATTTCCATTTTAGCTTCTAGTATTCGTTCTCGCAATTTTGACTCTCAGACGAATTTTCCCAATTTTAGCCAATTTCTTTGCTTTCGTTTTTGAGTGCCTCAATTTTTATTTATACGGTTTCCTATTTGCCTTTCGTGTTCGGTTGTTTTTCCTTGTTTTTCTTCTTTCATCACATATTGAGTTATTGTTGTTCCTTTTGTTACTTCTACTAATTTTTCTATTCAATGTATTTTTAATTTTCTCTATCTATAGGTTTCCTCGCGTTTTCTTTGTCATCCAGTAATTCGTTAACCATTTAGCCCCTGTCTATGTATTTGATTTTCTTGTTCTAATACTAACTCTTGACATATTTTGTTTCTTCTTTCGTCTAGTTCAATTCTTGCTATACATATTTAATTTATCGTCTGACCGTTGATGTTGACATTTCCCATTTCCCATTTCTCTTTCCCTCAGGTTGATTGTTAATCGTTGCTGGGATTTGGTTAATCTCTAAGTTATTAGTTCCATTGATAACATCTTGATACTATTTTTCCAATTTATTTCTACTTCAGGTAGGCATATAGTGCGTTTTCCATATTTCGTCTTTTTGTTTTCGTTTTTGTTGTTTCTGTTGTTTTTATTGTTGTTACCCCCGTTAGCTTTCTTTTCCTTGCCATTTCCTTTCTTTTCGTTGTTTCTTTTCTCGTCGTTGTTTTATTGTTGATTGTCATTATCTTCATCAATAGGCGTATCTTCCTCGGTCTTCGCAAAAATGTCGTCCTCGACATTGATTTTTCTAATCAATTTTTTCATGCTATCAAAATTCTATCTTCGGTTAGGATTGCTTTTTCACTTTTCACTTTTTTTCCATTTTTTTAAGAACTACATATATACCGATACTCGGTTATGTCTACCTTAAAACTACATCTACATCTAATTTTATTTTTGTTACTTCTATTTTATTTACTTATACATAGATTTCTTCATATCCTTTGATACTACTTTTACGTATATACATTTCTTTTTGAGCCTTTTCGTCTACACTTAACTGTTTATCTCCATTTTATTCTCCATATCCCTTTTAATCTTCTTCATCTTTACCACGTTTGTACATCCAATCAATATTTCACATTTTTTGTGTTCCTCCTTCATATCGTTTATTTTTAATTCTGATAACATTACCTCTTCCTTCAGTCTGAGTACTGTTGACATTAGTGTTTCACTTTCTCTTGATTTGTTTTCTGCTACTTGCTTCCACATTATAATTTTTTCATCTTGATTAGTTACTTTTACAATCAATTCCCTTATTATTCTAATTTGTTCTATAACTTGCCTTCTTGATATTGCGTATGGGATAATTTCCGGCTGTTTATTCGGTCCATTCTTTTGCCTTTCTTTATTTGTAAATTGTTGGCTTGTTATTATAGTTGGTTGATACTTCTCTATTTTAGACTGAAAAATTATTTTCTTTACATACATTTGATGGTTCTGTTCTCTATTATGTCTTTGTAGCAGATTTCTCAATTTATCTTTCGTATTTGGGCAGCTGTTCGCTAAATGTTCTTCTTTGCTATATTCGTAACATAACTTTGCACAATACCGCTAATTTTTCACGTGTCCATTTCTTTGATCATTTCGACTTATTTCATATCTATAACATTTGCATTCATTGTGAACTTGTCGTCGGCATTTATTACAGTATTTCACAGCGTTATCATAAGTTTTATATGCTGGTTTGAATTCGGTTTCATTTCTCCTTTTCTTCTTGGTTCCTTTTATTTTTTCGATTTCGGTAGTTTCATGTATTCCTTTTGTATTCTCTTCATTGACGCTCATTTTCCTTTCGTTTTTCTTGTTTATTAGCAATTTAGAGTTCTTTTGTGACATTATATTTCCGAATTGATTTATTATTTCGATGTTTCTCTTTACATCGTTTCCGTTGTTGTTTCATTTTGATCCTCAGGATTTAACTTCACGTTTTTCATTCTTTCGATGATCTCACTCTCAATTCTTGTTTGAAATATTCTTTGTACGCTTGGTTCATTATTATTAATTACTCTCATAATATTGATTTTCAGTGCCCCATTCCATCGTTTTTCTCCACATTTAGTTAGTTTATTTTTTACTTGGCTATCATTTTTCGTTAACTTCATAATATCATCTTTCAACAACTCCTCTTTTCTTCTTCTCCAACGTTCTTCTTCTATACGTGCTTGAAATGTTCTTATCTCATTGTATCTTTTTTCTGCTTCTAGTGCTTCTGCAATCTGTAACGTGTTCCAGTCTTGCTGAAGTTTTATTCACATACATTCTATCCGATGTCTTGTGAATACACTTCGTAGTACCTTTATTTCTGGTTGTTGATTCCTTTCCTCGTGGAGCTTGTTATTGGTCAAATAGCTACACATTCTTGTAGGTATGTCTATCTCATTTTGCATCTCGGTTAATTTGCTTGCTGGTGTTCTTGTGTTGTTATTTTCTTCCTGATTTCTTCTTGTTGGACATGTAGCTGCAAGGTGATTTTCTTGTTCACATTGAAAACATTTCTTAGGTATTTTGCATCTTGTTGAGGTATGCCCTAGTTTTCCACAATTCCAACATTCACGTTGTTCATGACATTCACTAGATCTGTGGCCTGATCTTAGACAGTAATCACAATATGTCTCAGAGTTCTCGTTATTCATCGTCGTTTTCGAATCTTGTCTTGTTGTTCTATTTCTTGGTTGACTTGGTTACAATTGATGCTGGATTATTGACTCGTTTGCGGTCGATACTGGGTGGTTGGATTGGTTGCTGTTGATGCTGGATTATTGACCTGTTTGGTTGACTTACCTGAATAGAAAACTATCGCCTCTTCATTGTTTATTATACATTTATGAATCACACATAAAAATGATTACATAGTATAGCACTTTACCGTTCGTTTTCCTTGCGTTATTAATTGTAATTCCACCCAACAGTATTTAGTTTATAGTTACGTTTAAAATATTATTTATTCCCTCAAAACTTTCTTTACTCGTTTGTTTTTTATCAATGTTAACTTATCCTCGTTTCTCAGGATTCCTATATTGTCAGTCACTTCCAATTTTATTATTTTAATTTTACCCACAGCTATAATAATTCATATTCCCAGGTTTTATCTCATTTTTGTTATAACTCAAATACGTGTTATTTATTTCTTTTGATTTTATTTTACGACAATTGTTAATTATCTACATGGTCGTAAGAATTATCTATATTTAACAAATCGTTCGGCAATGTTGCTTTTCACGCTATTTTACTCCCCGTAATTTTTTTATTCAGTTCAAATCCCGATTTCCATTTTCCATTTATTTTATTTTTATTCTTATCACGCTCCGCATTCCCTTCTATTTATCTCTATATAATTTTATTTCCCCCCCTTTTTCTCTTTATCTTTTATCGTTTTATCTATCTCAGTTTTGTTTTAATCTCATCTGGTTTGTCTAATCTCATCTTTTATTTTATCATTTCGTTTTCTCATTTTAAATTCTCCGCTTTCCGTCATTTATTGTCGATGATTATCGTTGGCTGGGTCATTTTCGTTTTCTTACTTCTTTCTTTATCTTTATAATCATCATTTGTTATAGCTTTTAAACACATAACTCCTCGTGCACGGATGTTTCCTTGTTCTTTATTACACTAATTTCTTCGATTTCTTCAGCTGAATTTTCCTTTGGCCATTTTCTTTATTTGAGAACTACGCTCTTTAACCTACTCGAGAATTATGCTCCGTTAATACAATTGAGAACTATGCTCCATTAATACAATTGAGAACTGTGCTCCATTAATAACGATTGAGAACTATGGCTCCTGTAATTACGATGAGACTAATGCTCCTGAATTGAAGAACTATGCCTCCTGAATGAGAACATATGCTCCTGAACGAGAAAACTATGCTTCTGAATTGAGATCTATGCCTCCTGAATAAGATCTTATTGCTCCTGAATGAGAACTATGCTCCTCGAATGAGATTCTATGCTCCTGAATGGAACTATTGTCCTGAATGGAACTTTAATGCCTCCTGAATGAGAACTATGCCCTCCTGAACGAGCGAACTATGACCTCCTGAATGGATCTATGCCTCCTGAATGCAAACTATGCTTCCTGAATGAGAACTAATGCTCCTGAATGGAACTAATGCCTTACTAATGAGAACTATGCTCCCTGAATAGATCTATGCCCCTGAATTGAGAACTATGCTCTCTGAATGAGAACTATGCCTCCTGAATGAGAACTGATGCTCCCTAAATGAGATCTATGTCTCTGAATGAGAACTTGCTCTGAATTCGAGTCTATGCCTCCTGAATGAGAACTTCTTGCTCCTGAGATGAGAACTACTCCTGAATGAGATCTATGGCTCCTGATGAGAAACTATGCTCTGAATGAGAACTATGCTGCCGAATGAGAACTATGCTCTGAATGAAACTATTTTTTCTAATTTTATCTCTCGCGCGGCGTCATAACTTCGTTGTCTGATTTTCCTCTCCATACTTTTCTTGACGCTAAGTTATTTATTTTCTAATTATATCTTTTGGACTTCCCTTTAAAGTTTTCCTTCACTTTTCATTCTTCGCTTTTCGTTTTATCCTTTTCTTTTTCGCGCGTTTCCTCTTTGCTTCCTCCAAGGAGTTTTTCACCTACCCCGCCCAAATTAAAAACATAAAATGGCTTTGTTGATCCACTGGTAAGGTGATCAGCAACCACAGTAGCTTCTCAACTTGGCAACTATCCGGAAGGTCGTCATATACTTCTCTTCCTGGGTGATCGCGTTATTCCCTCCCGATTTGGCTTTTTAATCGTACTACCGAAGACTAGCTCAAAAAGTGCTTTCCCTTTCAACTCTATTACTGATTGCCCGGGTCCTCCTAACTTTCTATTCATTACTTTCCTACTTTTACATAAAATTATTTCAATCATTTTTATTATAGAACGATATAGGCGCTTGGATGGCTCTATATGTATTAATCCTTATCTGCATCAGGCGTCAATACATTTATTCATAAACTTGACTATTTATTTTCCAATCGTTTTATTACAAAGTACACAAGTTTTTCATTTGTCTCAGGCAACATTTTGTCGACAGTAACTGAAGTTGACCACAGGGGGCATAAACACTTATTTCTCATTGTAAATAACATTTGTGTAAAGTATTCTAATTCTTTATGAATCTTATCTTTAACCACGTATGGTATTTGTTTTTGACTTATTATTTATCGTCGCTGATAATTTCATATTTAGGTCAGCGTTACTTACTATTTTCTCTGTTACCATTGCATATTTGGTCTTTGTTCTCACTTTGGTCTGTTTTTTCAATACCTCCTCTTTTAATATTTCGATTTCCAATTTATGATTTTTTGATATATAATTATCCGTTATTATAACATTCAAATATGTTATTCCAATTTCAATTTCTCAAACTTACTATTAATTTTTGGTTAGTATTCTTATTTCACCCTTTTCGCATATTAATTAATTAATTTACTTTATTAATTTTTGGTCTGTTCTGGTATCGCCTTTTAGCCTCAGTATTTGGTCAACCTCCTTCGACACATTCTTTACCATTTGGTGTTGTTCATTATCTTAATAGTCTTCATTTTAATGCCTCCAACCTTGATTTCAATCCACTCATACCTCGTTTAATTTGTTGTGTTCTCTATTGTCACTGAATGTTAATTTATTTATTTACTTTTAATTCAATCTTTTTTCACAGTTTTTTCCTATTCTAATACGTTTACATTTGCCCGTTTAGTTGTCATCACAATTACTTTCACTCTATTTATTGTTTTATATATTAATTCAAAATTTTTATTCTCTTTTCATTTCGTTTATCGATATTCATGTTCCTTTGATTCAATCTCATTCGATAAATGTTGTTTCATTCTTTATTTTCTATATCCATTTGTATTATGTCATTCGCTGTTTTTCGTTCCTCAACTGTTCAATATTGTTTGTTTTTTGTTTTTCAACACTTTTTGACATTCGATATTTTTGTCCGCTCTCCTGCCGATTACTTTTCATTTTATTTGTCATTGTATTATAACTTTCATAATTTCCCTGCATTGATGATTTTATTGTTTCTGTATTTTATTTTAACATTTTTACTTTTGAATCTTCACTATTTATAATTTTTGTTTGCATTTTATGCAGGTCAGTATATATTCTAGCCAATATCAGTTTAAATACTGCTCATGTATTCACCGTTATTGCGTCTCCGGGTATTATTCGTTGATTTAGTTGATTTTATTTTTCGTACTAATTTTGTTGTTCTCCACGTATATCCATTGATGGTTTATTGTTTTTCTAAGCTTTTGATTCCATTTTCAATTCCCTAATAATTATTGACATTGTTTTCTTCGATTCGTCTGTGTTTTCTGCATGCCATTTTTAACTGCTTTGCACTCTTCAATCTTTTCTCTTTACTGCTTGATTTTATTCGCTTTAATTTGTCTCTGTTGATGTTAATTCTTATCTTTTAAATTGATTCACTATCGCTTACTGTTATTTGTTGTCCTTGCATTTCGCAACTCAACGCCTTATGTCTTTTCCTTTCAATCTGTATTCAACTATCGACTATTTTTATTGTTATTTCGTTCTATGTGTATTTCTTCTTATTCTTTTGTTGTTGTTCGTTGTCTCATGTATTTTTTCCTTTCGGGTTATTCATGGTTCTTTACACCTTTTATCTTTTCGATTTTTCTGTTTTCTGATTATCGCCACTTTCTTTATCTCTGATATTTAAATTCAATTGTTTCACGATCATTTATTTCATTTTGTATCTTTTCGCTTATTTCAACTTTCGGTTTATAAAGTATTCTTTGCCTCTTATTCAATTGAATCTAATTTTCTTTTAATTCTTCTCTTATTTATTCTCTTTCATATCATTTTTGATTATTTCGCTTTTAACTGTGACTGAAAATTCATTTTTCTTGTGATATTTTTCACCTGTCTTTCTATTCCGTCATCAGTTTCACTCTTAATAATATTTCCATTTATTCGTTATTGCTATTATTTCAACGGAGTTTAATCTTATTGTTATGGGTTGTCTTTAATATTTTGTCTGATTTAATTTCTTGTTTCAGGACCCTATCATTCCACATTCTCACTCCACTATTTTTACTTCATTAAATCCATACCATTCAATCATTCTATTTTTATTATTCACATTCATCATACATGCTTTACCTCATCATTCCTACTTTTCACCAATCATTCACGTTAACCTATCCTGCTTTTATTACTTTATACATATTTGCGTGCAATGTAATAATTTATCATACAACAAAAGCTCAAAAATAAATTTTAATACAGTTATTATTATCATTATTACTATTATCCTATCATTGATTCATTTATCACTATTATTACCATTCATACTATTATTTATTATTATTACTATTCATTATTATTATTATTTATTATTCCCATTATTACATCCTATCATTACCATGCATTACTATTATAATTTATAAATTATTATTAATTATTATTATTATTATTATTATTTATTATTACTATTATTATTATTAAAATATTTATTATTATTATTATTCATTTTATTTATTATTATTAATTATCTATTAATATTATATTTTATTATTATTATTCATTATTATTATTATAATAAATTAAGAAGTAAAAAATAATATTAGTATTATTTTAAAAAAAATTCTTTCACAATTTATTATAATTAAACAAATTAGGTCTGATTGGCATTCTATCATATTGTAATTTCTAGTAGACAATTAGAAAAAAAATAAACAGCACACAAATTTACAGAATATTGATTAATGTATTATAGACTCTTTCAATTTCCATGGATATAATCTTTTCAAATGAAAATCGAAACTCTCGTTATTCTTAAATTTTCTTCGGTTTTTCATCTTTCTAAATGACATTGCCGCTTTCATCCCGGCTGTCCATTCTGGTGTATGCGGTGTAATTAGAATTTGTTTAAATCTGTGCAAAGCTTATTTCAAGCATATTTCCCTCTATCAAAATTGCCTTCTTTCCTGGGTCTATGCTGTTCTCACCCAACGCCCCACAATTTTCAATCCTTTACCATATATACCCATGAGCCAAGCCTCATGTTGTACTGTATATAGCAGCTGAAAATTCATGAGCACGGTGAGCCTCTTATTTCTTAGAACTACTCCCCATGTGATATTACTTTTCGGGTTCCTGACTGCCGATGGAAGTCTTACGTTCTTTTCATCTATACGCTTGTCATCTCATCTATTTTCTACATTCTTATATCAATTTGTCGATCATTACTGTTTATTTGTTTAACATATTTTTTCAAAAATGTGGCAGCGTTCCGCCCTTATTTTATTGGAAAATTCCTGTTCCATACAACGTTTAACCTATGGTATTGAAATGAATGCATTATCATGGATCATTTATTTCAGTCCAACCAACTCATAATTGCCTCTTCAAATGGTCGCCACGTTACCACCATTCGTAAATCTAATTATCTTCTCAAGATCTATGCCAAAATGTATTCATATTATTTTAATTTTCCATTCACGATGATTTCGAACAATGTACGTGATTAAACCTACTTTATACTTTCGTTGACTTTTTTAAATTCTATCACTAGTCGCTACCCTTGACAAGTATAATATTACGGCAGGGACGTTAAATTAAAATTCAATTTTTCCTTACTTAAACATATAATAATGCTTATCCCCTTAATTATGGCGATCTTCCCGATATTAATCCACCGACCAACATTGAACATGCGCCGCCCCCGGGAAGTACGACGGTGTCCTACTCCCGCGATCGTATGACAAGATCTGACCATGACAGCAACACCGAAGGGTGGTTAGCGACAAGGCAACACATCAACATTCCTCAAAATCAAACTGAGGAAATTGAATATTGCCGCCTAACACTTTCCACAAACTAATATAAGTAAAATGAATATAAATAAGTTAAGGGGGACCTTAGCCGAGGGATGCCCAAAAGACATTCGGGCCATCCAGAATAACGTTAAATTAAATAAAACATTTAACTTTAGGAAAAACTATATTTCTTACAAAAGAAGAACAATACTTACGATTCGACAAGTTCGGTAAGTCAAGCAGTCAAATTTTTCAAAAAACTTGTCAACCTATAAAAATTGACTTAAACAATTGTCTAAGAACAAATTGTCTCAACAACTGACTAAAATTTTTGTTGTTTCTTACAAAATTTCTAAAAGCTCTAAAAATTATTGAGAAATGACTGCTGTATATTATTCAGTCATTTCAATTGCCTGGTGCCGACAATCAGAGTATTTTGAGTCTTTTTTTCGGCTTGATTTTTCGGCGGGGGTTTTATTGCTTTAATTTCGTATTTTAACATATTTTATGTTGCTTCCTTATCTTTCTCTATTTTTTGATATTATTTTCTCAATATTTCGTAATTATTTTTTTTACCATTCTTTGATTGTTTCTCTTTTACCCTTTGATATTTAAATTTTTTGTTCGCCGCTTCCGCCTATGTATTTTTTAAACTTCTTTTGGCAAGGTTTGGCGGGTTTTTTATTATTTGAATTTATTTCTTTTTTTAATGTTTATTTTATTTCTGCTTGCGGTACGTGCTATATGTTACAGCAGCCATATGATTAATTTTTCAAACCTTCGTTAATTATTTTGTT